>OX451741.1:1376692432-1377333682 GCA_948472305.1 Vicia faba
TCTATGCCTGTAAAGTCTTTCATTAAGATGAACAATCTACGGCTATTAAATTGAGAAATAAAATGAGAAATAAAAAAGAAATCTTAGATTAATATATTTGACTAAGAGAGTATTAAGTCTTTATTGTTAAATTATATAATATAAGAATTGAATAAGAAACAATTAATAGAAGAAAACTATAGAGTTAGCAAAAATGTAATTTAAGTGTCATAATTTAGAATTAGTAAAAAACATTAATTATATATAAGAAAAAAATAGAATAATTTGAAATAGTATATTCTGAAAATAGCAATGAAAAGTCTTTAAAAACGACGTTTAGAAAACCGGTGCATTAGAAATTAATATGAAATTAACAACATTAAATAGTAAGAAACTCGTGCTATCATACGATTATCGTCTGAATTCACATTATACGTCTCTCACTCTTATTTATCAAATTTGTATATATTTATTCAATTAATTAACATTTATATAGTTACAAACATAGAAAGCGCATTGAACTCGTGTGTCTATTTATAAAAAAATATTTGTAATTTATTCCGATTTATAATAATAATTGAATAATAAATTGAATTTTTTTCGTTTATAAAAATATTTGTAACTTATTCTAGTTTAAAAAAATTATTGTAACTTATTTCCGTATATAAAAATATTTATATCAACATATAGACTTTTTCCCGTTTATAAGGGACTTGAACCCGTGTGATAATTTACAAAGTAAAATTTAATTTATTCATGTTAAAAATAATTGTTTTAATACTTCAATTTTTATCCTTTATAAAAATATTTGTAACTTATTTGCGTTTATAAAGTTATTCTAACTTTCTTTGCGTTTATAAACACATTGAACTCGTGTGTCCATTTATAAAAATATTTGTAAGTTATTCTCTTGTATAAAAATAATTGTAACTTATTCCGTTTATAGAAATAATTGTATCATTAAATTTTTACTTTTTATCATTAATTTTTTATGATTACCATTTATCATTAAATTTTCATGACTACCATTTAATATTTTTTATCATGATTACTATTGAAAAGATTCTCATAAATTTTAGTTATTTAATAAGTTTTAAAAAATTATAGAATTTCAATTGATTTTATTTTGTTTTATTAAACTTTTTATTAAAATCTAAATTATTTTAAAATATATCAATAGCATTCAAAATTATATAGTTTTTTCTTAAAATACTTTTTGAATGCTATTTAAAATTATATCAATATTATATATTTTATTTTCATTAATTCAATTTAATTGAATTTCAATGAATCGATTAATCTTTTGAAAATGATCTAATTGAATTAATTGATCAATTAACTCTTTGTAAAGTTATCATACGTATAATAGTTTCTTTCAAAAGTATTTTCTTAAGAAATATTCAAAATAAAGTATTTTAAGAAATATTAATAAAAATGAGACGATTTTTATTAACATTTCTTAAAAATACATGCTTTTTAATAATATTTCATAAAAATACATGATTTTTAATATATTTTAGTAACAAATATTATTTAAACTATAATAATACTTACTTAAAATTTTAAACAAATCACAAATTTGCTAATATTTTTTAATAAATTTGTTTTAAAATGATAGAAAATTTTATCGATTTTAATGATTCACTTTATATATTTAATTTCAAGTTAATCATTACTCATTTTAGAGTATTTATTTTTTTGAAAATTATTTTATCATTTTGCAATAAATCATTAATCATAATTTATATGATTTTAAGATACTTATAATCATAAATCATAATTATTTTATCAATTAATCATAATACATAATTTATAATTGCAACAATTCAAATTTTAAACTCAAATGTACTTTTCCATATTCCCAGGGACAGACCTTTTGAACCTTCATCATATATACATTCTCTTTAATTTGTATTTACAACACACTTTGTACAACTGATTCATTGTATTCTAAATTTACAAAAAATAGATAGTGCATCTAAAAAAACATAAACAACAAATGAGAGGAATAGATATAAATAAATAAACCGTGAATGAAACATTGGAATTGGAATTCAAATATAAATAAATTAACCGTGAATGAAACATTGAAATTGGAATTCAAATATAAATAAAATTCAAATATAAATAAAATAAATTAATAAATCAAATAAATAAAAAATAATGTAAAATTATGATAGATTGACATGTCAACAAAATTAAATGTTTGAGTCGTTGATGTCTTTCACAGCTTCAATCGGTCGCGCCATTGATGTTACTATTTAGACCTGTTACAAAATATGTATTAAAATGGACACAGAGAATCAAAATATGGGAATGAAGAAGAACTGGAAAATAATACGTAACCTTTTGAAAATAATGGAGAATGAAGAAGATTGAGGAGTGAAAGAGTAAGGGTTTAGAATGGCTATATATAGGGTTTAGAATGCATGGGAAGTTGTGATATCTTGGAATATCAAAATAATTCATTCTAATTCCAATAATATACATTTAATCTTGTAGTGTAATGATAAATAGTTAGATCTAATTTGGCCATTCCAATTCCTTCCTCATTAACCGTGAGTCAAACATTATAATTCAAATTTTGTCAAAAAAACATTGGAATTCAAATATAAATAAATTAACCGTGAATGAAACATTGGAATTGGAATTCAAATATAAATAAAATTCAAATATAAATAAAATTCAAATATAAATAAAATAAATTAATAAATCAAATAAATAAAAAATAGTGTAAAATTATGATAGATTGACATGTCAAAATTAAATGCCAAATGAATATGGTAACATCATAGTATTGATTAGTCTATTATACCCTTGGAATAAGAAAAGTTATAACATCTAATCAAAAGGTTAGACTTGGAATTTCCAGGTACTTTACTTTTAATAATAATAATAATAATGACAATGATGACAATAATAATAATAATAATAATAATAATAATAATAATAATAATAATAATAATAATAATAATAATAATAATAATAATAATAATAATAATAATAATAATAATGACAATGATGACAATGATGACAATGACAATAATGACAATAATGATAATAATAATAATTATTATTATTATAATAATGACGACAATAATAATAATATCAATAATAACAATAACAATAATAATAATAATAATAATAATAATAATAATAATAATAATAATAATAATGACAATAATAATAATCATAATAATAATTATAATCATAATAATAATAATCATAATAATAATGACAATAATAATAATAATAATAATAATAATAATAATAATAATAATAATGACAATAATGATAATAATAATAATAATAACAATAACAATAATAATAATCATAATAATAACAATAATAATAATAATCATAATAATAATAATAACAATAATAATAATAATCATAATAATAATAATAATAATAATAATAATAATAATAATAATAATAATAATAATAATAATCATAATAATAATAACAATAATAATAATAATCATAATAATAATGACAATAATAATAATAATAATAATAATAATATTAATAATATTAATAATAATAATAATAATAACTGTAAGCTTAAAAGGCATTCTTTGTAACAATTTGAACTTATTAATGCAATTAATGTGTGTTTCTTTTGGTTAAACAAATCTGAGGCTTTAAGAATCCTTGAAATCATCGCATACACATCACATCCATAGCATTGTGTGATACGGTGAGAGAACTGACTTGAGGTTTTGAGTTTGTGTTCGCAAATGTTTCGGTTTAGCAAGAGTCGCCACCGACTTTTTATTTTATCCAAAGGAAAGGTCAAAAAGCACAGGAAAGACCTTTGAGATGTTTTCTTGGGTTCGGGGGGTAGATTATGAAAAGGGAAGGTGCAAGCACCCTCTTCATCCATGGTTATCCATGGGCACTTAGTTACTTGTTTAGATCACTTGCTTTTGCTTTTCAATTGTTTGAAATGGTGCTTTGTGTGTGGTTTTGAAAATGTTTTGAAAAGAGGCCATCGTTGTGGCAACCTTTGTAATGATTCTTGTTTGAATATATACAAAGGTGTTTGTCTTTTGAAAATATGTTTCAATGTTTGAAAGTTTGTTTTGGGAAATGTTTTCAAATTGTGTTGTGATGTGTGTTTGAAAATAGCAAGGATGTTTTTGCAAGTTTTGATCAAGTAACTAAGAGTTGTCTACCCTATCTACTCAAAGATCTTTCCTACACATTTTTAACCCTTTTGACAGTGTTGTTTTACCATTGCATTTGGTAAACAACCTTGTATTTGGATGTTAAACGGGACAGGCGCGGGTCATCGTATTGACCATGATAACAATTGTGCTAAGTATCTTTAGCAAATTTTTGAGGGACTAGATCATTTTATATAGGCAACCAAGATAGCGTCATCGAGGGACTATGATCTTTTGTTTTGTTTTTGTTTTGCCAAGATACTCAACATGCATAACATGGCAATTAAAGGCAACAAGTGGATGAAACCCTAGGGGTGCATGTGTGCATTGTGTTGTCAATTTGCATGCTTTTATGTCTTGTATTAGGTCTAGCTATTTGTTTTGATTTTGGATATTGCATACAAACCCTAATCTCTATCATGGCATATTTGAAAGCTATAAATGCGTAAAATAAATCTACGACTATTACAACATTGATATGGGGAGGGGGATACAATTTTGAATGGGGAGTATTTGCAAGAAAATAAAACCCTAAGATTTACTATTACATCCAAATTGAATTCTTTGCATCAAATAATAAATAAGCAATATTTAAATAAGCAATTTAAATATAAATATGCAAAATATTATAAATATGTAAAAAAATGTTTTAGTTTATTTTTATGTATGTAAAAATGAAATATTTAATGCATTAAAAATAATAAAATAAAAGATTATTTTTATTAAGGGTAAAAACCCTAATTTTCTTTAAGAAAGTATATATATATTAATTATATTATTTATGTACAATAAAATAATAAAATATATACAAATGTCAAAAAATAAAAATATATTAAAAAAAATATTATTTAAGCATGTAAATAATAAAAATAAAGGTATAATATTTTTATGTATTATTTTCAAGTTTTTATTAAAGAAAATAAAAGTATGTTATTTAATAATTATGTTTATGTTAGAAAAAATAATAAAAAATACAAAATAAAATGTGAAAATTTATGAAAATGTTTTTGGTAATTTTTTATGTTTAGAAAAAATAAAATAAAATCAGAAATGAAAAAGAAATGGAAAAATATAAAAATATGAAACAATGGGCCAAGGGGGTGCAATCAGCAAGCTGGGGGGCGCCAAAAGCAAGGAGAAACCAAGCCCAGCCCACTTGCTTCGTCTTTAACCTCTGATTCAAACAAAAATATGCGCGCCTGTGTACAAATGTCTAACTCCTGCATACGTGCTCTAAAGCAAAAACTCATAACACAAAAGTTATAGCATTTTTCAAGACGATTCCAACCATGTAAAGAACTTAATCTAACTCTCAAAGACCAGAGAGAATTTCTCTGGCCCTAATTTCTAACCTAACTTTTTCAGAAAGTTCATCAATCAAATTCTCTCAGCACACTTAACTTAAATGAAATCTATGCATATGTACAACTTAAGGGCTATGAGTACTATATTTTTTATTCACAAACCTAAGCCTAATGATTCCTAAATAGAGAGATAGGAAGTTGGAAAATACCTGTTTCAGTTGAACACGAGTATGGCAATGTAGAGCTTTTTAGTGAGGCCTGAGATGTTTGTGAGCTTGCCTGAACTTCCTCTGACCTTCCCCAATGCTTTGTTTGCTTTGAGCTTGCTTGAATAGGCCTGTAGAAGTCAACCTGCACAAGCTGAAATCAGAAATGGTGAAACTTGCAAATGTAGTTACAGTCAATGGCCAATGGTTGGGATGGCTCAAGTGGGTTATATGGAAGGTATTGGAACAGGTTTGGGGCAAAACGCACGAGTAGTTTTTGTTATGGAACTCAAAGTGCAGAAACTGACCTGTTTTGCAAGAAGAAGGTGTTTTTGTGTTTTGGAAGGCTTGAGGGTTGGATAGCTCGTGTTTCTGGCTTAAGGAAATGTGCAAAACTTGTTTTAAATTCTTACAAACTTGGTTCTTATCAGATTTCAAAGATATGGCTCTTTGGCAAGTTTACTTGTTTTTTAAGTAAAAGTGTGAAGTGATACAAGACAGGCCTGTACAGGCTATCTTCCAGCATGCACTTGGTGATCTTGGCACCCCAAGTTTGTGGATATTGTTTGTTGTCCAAGATTTGGTTCAAGGCTCAAGGGATGCAATTTGACATAAAGCAAGTTTTGACAAAAATGGCAATGTTGCCTTTTTGCTATTTTTGGATTAATCCCTTGTGTAAACCTCTAATGATCAGAACAAAGCTTCAATCCATTGAGTTTGCATTTAATTATTGAGTGTGGAAGGGTTTAGAGACATGTAAGCAAGTACAAACAATGTTGGATGGAAATTGCAACTTGTGTCAACATGAAACATGTCATGGATCAAAGTAAGTTTTTGCCAAATCCAAACCTTCGATTCTACCTAACCATAAATGATTTTGGAGAATTCTCTGACATTTTGGAAAGCTTGTAACATTCTTTAAAATCCATCTTTGAAATTCATTTTGAGATTCCAAGTGGAACTAGGTGAAAAATTGCCATGAAGATAGGTCAAAATCCTGCCTAAACTAGGGCAAAATTTCACTAAGTTAAAAGTTTCATGGACCCTTGTTCCAAAAATCATAACTTGAGATCCAAGCTTATTTTGAGAAAACTTTGTGAATAAAAGTTGTAGATTTTGTGGAGTACTACAACTTTCATGTTGGAAGTTTTGTTTGAATCCAATTGCATCATGGTGAAAAAGTTGGGAAAAGTTGGGAAAAAAATAAGAAAATTTCATAACTTAGAAAAATTCTAAGATGAAAATTTTCAATCTTAAACCCTAATTTGCAAAATTAGGTTTCTTGATGAACAAGTTTCATGTTTTGACACATCTTGATGAAAAATGACCCTTGGCACTTGATTTTGACCAAAAATTCAAAGTTTGACTTTTCAATGTATAGTTGATTTTTGATCAGTTGACTGGAAAATTCATCAGTCAATCCAATGCAATTGAGATCTTTTGAACCTTGTGAATAGGTCAAGATGATGCCATTGAGTCCTTGAATCCATGCTTGAACCCAATTTTCCATTGGCTAGGTGAAAAGTCAGAAATTGCCCTTCTGCAGTCAAAACCCTAAAAATGACCATTTTGCCCTTTTGATGATCTGATCAAATTTCTTGAGGAGTTGTGGTCCAAACTTGATCAAATGGTTCATATGAGCCTATAATGTTGATATGGATCAAAATTTATGAGGTTTGACTGTAAATTGGCCACAATTGACTTTTTCCCCAATACAGTTGATTTTTAGGTCAACTGTCCAATTGACTGGGCAAAATTTTGATTCAAGACTTGAAACTTGGTATGAGCAATCTTATAAGTCCATCATGAAGCATGAAAGTCACATTGAGCATTAGAAGTCCAAAATTCCTTGTGAAAACTCAAACCCTAATTTAGGTCATCAGTGCAAGGAGATGTTTTGAGCATAGCAAAACCCTAATTCTGTCTGGAATTCAAAGAGTCTTGTGATGAGAAATATTGATAAAATGAGAGGGAAAATTTTAGGGTACAACAAATTGCATAAACATGTATCATTACAGGTTTCTCATCTTCTTCGCTGTTTATTTCAGCAAAAATGTCTTCCGAACAAAGCCTCAAAGACCTTCAGGCACAAAACGCCCAGTTCCAATAAATGTTCACAAGTCTGGAAAAAGGGCAGGGGGATCTGAAAGCCCTCATTCTAAAAGAGAAGAATAAAAAGAAGAAGGTTGTCGGTATTCTGAATATGGGCAGAAGGTTTGGAGAGCAGTTGAAGCGACAAACTGATCTGACATCTTCATCCAAGGGGAGAATCAGGAAGAAGAGAAGGACCCTAGTCCTGCAGTCTATGACAATGATACTGATTATAACGACAAACAATATCCTCCCGCTAAGGATAGATACAAACAACTAGAATACCTTATGAGTGCCATGGAAGTTCAGAGGATACATGGACTAGATTTCGAAGAACTGGGATTAGTGTCGGGAGTAGTCATCCTGCAGAAGTTCAAAGCTCCAGTTTTTGCTAAGTATGATGGGGTGTCCTACCCAAAACGCCATCTTCGTTCTTATGTCAGGAAGATCCAGCCCCACACAACTGATAGAAATTTATGGGTTCACTTCTTTCAAGATAGTCTGTCAGGGACTCAACTTGAATGGTTCTACCAGCTAGAGGGAGAAAATATCTGAAACTGGGAAGATCTGGATGCTGCTTTCTACAAGCAGTATCAGTACAATGCCGACCTTGCTCCCACTCGTACTCAACTCCAGAATATGTCCATGGGTGCAAGTGAAGGCTTTAAAGATTATGCACAAAAATGGAGAGACTTGGCTGGGAGAGTTCAACCCCTGTTGTCTGATAGGGAGTTGGTTGATATGTTTATAGGGACGCTATCTGGTTCCTTTTTCAATCATTTGATCGGCAGCTCATCAGCTGGTTTCACTGAGCTGATCCTAACTGGGGAAAGAGTAGAAATTGGGATTTGAAGCGGCAAAATACAGAAGGATGCCTCTTCCAGTTCAGTAAAGAAGCCTTTGTTGGTAAGAAGGAAGCCAGTGCCATCTACAACCCGAGGGGTCAGAACAGGGTTGAACAATGTCAGACAGTAAGTGTCGTGATGATACCTAGACCTGCAGTTGCTCCATAATGCAACAATCAACAAAGGGTGGAAAGACCACAACGGTAGTTTACCCGCATCAACATGACATTGGCTGAAGTTCTACCTCATCTGCTGAGATCCAACTTGGCAACCTTGAGAGAGGCTCCCAAGAATCCAAATACTACATCTCCCTGATATAATCTGAATGCCCGGTGTGCCTATCATTCTGAGAGTCCTGGCCACAATACAAATGACTGTTGGGCTCTGAGAAACAAAGTACAAGACTTGATTGAAGCCAAGGAAATAGATTTTGATGCTCCGGAGAAGCCAAATGTCATAACTGCTCCCATGCCTAAACACGGCCGTGGAGTTAATGTTGTTGATACTGATTTGTTCGTGACCTCTGTTGTTGAAGTTTCTACTCCTCTCATGACTGTCAAGAAGATTTTGTTGTTGGCTGGTTTATTTCCAGGTTATAGTGAAGGTTGCCGCATGTGTTCGTTTCTACCTTCTGGTTTCCGTTTACTGAAGTTAGGTGTTCAACGCCTGATAGATAGCAAAGAAATTCTGTTTGAGAAAACTTTGGTTCCTATTATTCCATCTGAAGACATTGCTATTATAACCATTTCCTCCAATCCTTCCAAGGTTTCCTCGAGAAGACCTATTAGGATTACATCTACTCCAAGAATTGCTCTACTAATAATCACTGTTCCTGGTCCTGTCCCATATGTCTCGGACAAAGCTGTCCCCTGGAATTATGGTGCCGATGTGTACTATCATGGCATCAAACAAGATTTGAAAGATGAAGAAGTTGATCCTGATGTTGGTAACATTGTCGGGACCAATAAAGTTACCCGAAGTGGAAGGATCTTCTCCCCCGATATTTCCCCTAAGACTGTCAACAAGCCTATTATTATTCCATCTGTTGTTCCTGCTAGTACATCGACTATTGTTCCTGTTCTTACTCCAGCTATTACCCATGTTAGAGAATCGTCTGATACCCGCGGCAAGGAAATTTTAGGCGAGCCTGCCCGAACGGAGGCACCTAAGAAAATTGTCGTGGAAGCCTCTAAGCAAGAAATGGAGGAAATACTGAAAATCATTAAGAAGAGTGACTACAATATGGTCGAGCAGCTGGGACAGACCCCATCGAAGATATCCATGTTGTCTCTGCTATTGTGTTCTGAAGCCCATGCAAAGGATTTGATTGCATTTCTCAAGACTGCGCATGTGCCACAGGAAACTTCAGCTGATCAGTTCAAAGATTGTGTGGTCAGCCTGACTGCTGATAATGGGTTGGGTTTTTTAGATGCAAATTTGACACCAAAAGGAAGAAATCATAATGATGCTCTGCATGTATCGATTCAATATAGGGACACCACTATGGCTTATGTGCTGGTAGATACTGGGTCTTCACTGAATGTTCTGCCGAAGAAGGCATTAGACCGGTTGGATTGCGAGGGTTTAACTCTAAATCCTAGTAACTTTGTGGTAAGGGATTTTGACGGATCAAAGAGAATGGTGCACGGGGAGGTGGACATCCCGGTCAAAGTTGGTTCTCAGACTTTTGGGTCCACCTTCTATGTGATGGATATTAGGACGTCATATTCTTGTTTTCTGGGTCGTCCTTGGATCCACGAGGCTGTGTCATTCACCTCCACACTCCACCAAATGCTGAAGTATCCAACGAAAGGAAAGATTGTCACAGTGCGGGGTGAAGAAGAATATATGGTGAGTCACCTCAACTCCTCCCGCTATGTAGAGATGGACGGGGAATTCATCGAAACTCCTTGTCAGAATTTTGAAGAGATCCCTCAGATCTTGGCATCAACTGAAACTACTAGCAACAAACCTCCTTTGAGGATGGCTTCTCTCAAGGACGCCAGGGCCGCGGTTGAAGAAGGTGGGTGTGCCAATTGGGGTCATCTCCCTGATTTCACTCATAAAAATGATAAATTTGGTTTAGGCTTTACTACAGGGGCTCAAAGGGCTGTTAGACGCGCTCGGGCTGGAGGACCTCCCCTACGCATCAACAATCAAGGAATTAACGCCATTGAAGACAGTGAAGAGGAATCAGACATTGACAACTGGATCTACCCAACTACCAATGGTGGACCGAGTAACTGGACGGCTAGGGACTTTATACCTGTTTCTTTTATTTCGCAATAATTGGCTTACTTGTTTTGAGAGTTGTAATAAATAATTTGAAACTTTACGGCCCGGTGCCTTGCCCGAGGCACCTTGTGTGATACGGTGGGAAGAACTGACTGTTTTTTGGAATGCTGGTTTGCGTTTTACGTTTGTGTTCGCAAAATGTCGCGGTAAGCAAGAGTCGCCACTGACTTTTATTTTATCCAATAAGGAAAGGAAAAAAGCACAGAAAAATTCCTTTTTCGAGATTTTTTGAGTACGGGGGTAGATTATAGAAAGGGAAGGTATTAGCACCATTTCTATCCGTAATTATCTATGGGCTCTTAGGTACTTGCTCATCATTTTCAAAATTGTTTTCTTTGTGTTTGTGGGTTTTGAAAAGTTTTTGTTTTAACTTCGATTTAACTCTTGCTTTTGTCTTCAAGAGTGAAATGAAGTGTTTTTGAAAACTTTGTTTGAAAAGGAGTGTAAGTGTGAAAAAGAGTTTGTTTTGATTGAGCAAGTACTTAAGAACTAATCTCCCTACTCGAAAAAAGAATCGTTCTATGTTTGTTTCCTTTAGACAGCGATATCCCACTATTAGTGAATAGGTAGCACCATCATTGGAATTTGAGGGTCAATTCGAAAGAGGGACATACGGTCACTAAAGCAATGTTAGGACGTCTTAGCGGTAACCCTAATGTCTTAGATCATTTATCCGAGGCAATGATATCTGAGGCAACCTTTCTGAGGCAACTTATGATCTTTTAGACAAGAGGGCGACCTCTAAAACAACCTATACTCAATGACAGTTTACAAAGGCAACCAAGTGGGATGTACCTTAGGAGTGCGCATGTGCGAGTGTGTTGATTTCAGTTTTTATCTTTGCACATGTTTAAGGTGATCTAACTGTTTCAAGATTAGACATTCATTCTTGTCATGCAAACCCTATTACCAAACATCTAGCAGTTGTATATTTGCAGAAATTAAAGGTGCGGAAATTAAACTAAATTATTACAAGGCGTCAGGTATTTACATCGCTAAAAACAACCCTTTGAAAATAAAATAAAAGCGGTAAAAGTAAATGTCCTAATTAAATATTACAAACCGGGAGTAGATACAATAATTGAATAAAGGAAAAATAAAGTGCGCGAGACAATTGGATCGAAGGCGAAACTAGGGTTTTGACCCTCCTAATTAAAAGAAAAATTTTTTTGGTTGTTTTTATTTTATTTTTTTAAGAAAAGAAATTAAATCCTAAAACTAAATGCTAAATTAATTATTAAATAAATTAATTAATGAAAAATATTAAATGACATATTTTTGGAGTTTTTGTTAATTTAGGAAAGAAAATAAAATAATTAAACTAATGTTAAAACCTAATTATTCTAATTATTTTTAATATTTGCAAAATAAATTTAAGTTACCTAATTAATCTACCTAATTAAATTAATTAATATTTATTAATGAAAAATAAAGTTCTGAAATTTAATTGGGTAAAAAAATATTTTTTATGATTTTTGATAAAAAGGAAAAATTAATTTTGGTTAGTAATTAAATAAATAAATAATTAAATGAAAATAAACAAAATATTAAAAAAATGTAGAGAATGGGCCTGATTTTTGGGGTGTGAGTAGCAAGAATGTCGGCCCAATGATGTTGATCCAATTTGACTTTTCTGATCCAGTGCGCTGGCGTTGACTTGGTCTTTTGGTGCACCTTCAATGGTGGCCACCAGATCTGGCCATCTGGCGTGTTGGCTGGTGGGGGAGTATGATGGTCCTCAAGCTCGTGCATGCACTGGATTTTCTGTAAGAACAATGCAAAATAACAAATGCTGGAGGCAGGGATCAAACCCCTGACCTCCAGCCTCTAATGCCTTAAGACCTGCGTGGCAACCACTAGGTTGCGTTGTTCTATTTGTTAATAAAATACAAAGTAATAATAATATAAAAAATAAAAGTTAGTGGCCGGAAACAAAAAAAACACGCGCTCGTTTGTATGGACGAATGGTGGGATGACAACTCATCGTCCCCTTCCTTGAACCGTGGCTAAAAGCAGCAACACCTATACCCACGGACAAATTCCCATCACTATAACCCTGTCCCTTCTCAAAATCTCGTACAAGCCATGTAAACAAATTCTAAGACCATGGTTGAGGTCGTCTCATCCTCCTGATTGCAACCATGCCCATTACTAGGGCCAATTATTCCTGAATAGAAAAACCCCAAAAACAAATCCGAAACCCTAACAATGGTGGATTTCGTTACAGGTCATATAAATGCAATTGGGTAATGCAAAAGCTTGCAAATGATTTGTAAATTAAGAATATGCCATCAATTCATGTTAACAATGCCTAAATTTCAAAATACGAAATCAAGAACAGGGGTGTAACTGAAGGACTTACAGCACGTGGGAGGGCCTGAAAATGTGTGGTTTTGCTTGCTTTAGGTTCTTGAGATTTCCAGGAAGAGATTGAGACAAGTACCAAGCCTTGAGGATGCCTCTAACCTCTGTTTCGATCTCACACTTTCTTTGATAGTTTTCATATTTTGTTTGTTCTCTCACGCCTATCTCCAACCTTGTTTTTGATATGCCTCGCCTCCTTATGTATTGTACAATGCATTAGGTTTGAATACCCTGTCCAAATCTTCTTCTTTCAATGATTTTGATATGTATTTGATTTGCTTTGAACAACTTTCCAAAATTGCCTTTTTCTCAATCTTTTTGTGCACTCTAAGACTTGGCACGAATTTGAATGGTGCTAGCTGTATAATGAAGCCTGAAATAATCAAAAGATCCTTTGTTATCAATGCTTTGGATTTTATTTGATTTATTTTGATTTAAATTAAATTAATTCAAATAAAAATAAAAATAATTAATAAAAATATGATATGGACAAATGGCCAAGGCTAGAGCACGTGGGCTATAATGCCAACTCAAAACAAGTGAAAAAGAATGGGTCCATTTGGCAAAATTTGATGTTTTGGGGATAGTTGACTTTTGGCAATTTTGCAAAAAAGGCCAACTTCAACAATGCATAACTTCCTCAATTTTGACTCTTTGGAGGTGTTCTTGGACTTTTTAGAAATCTTGAGATGTCCTCTAACCAACCCTTTTGGTATCATCTCAATTTGATATTCCATGCTCATGTATGAAGCTTTGACAAAAAAGGTGTTTTTGTTGACTTTCAAAAATGACCTATAATGTCCAAATTCATAACTTCTCGTGAGTGCATATTTTGAACTTGGGAGCTGAAGATGGATTGTAGGGAATTGCATCCTATTCAAAATGAACTTTGGATGGGTCATTTCTCATAAAGTATGAGAAAGTTATGCTTGGTCAAAGTTGAGTTGACTTTTCCTACAAAACCCTAATTTAGCAACTTTTGAATCTTGATGAATTGTGAGCAATCCTTGATGAATCATGATCAACCCTTGATAAAATGATGAAATATACTTCAAAAGGAGAATGTTGACAAAAAATCTTGAAGTTTGACTGTATGTAGGCCATAGTTGACTTTTGCCCTAGCACAGTCGATTTTTGGACCTTTGAACAATTGACTGAGCAAACTTCCTTTGCAAGGCTTGAAACTTGACATGGATGATATTGAGAACATATTAGGACATTGGTGAGCACTTGGGATCACTTGGACTCAATCATCTTGATGCAAACTGAAACCCTAATTTGGAGTAGACTGCCTTAGGATAGAGCTTGTCTGGTCAACCCTTGGGCTACCTTGATCAACTTGAGGATCTTTCTTGAAATATTTTGAGAAATATGGGAGGGAAAATTTTGGGGTACAACAGCTGCCCCTGTTCAATCTTCTTAAGCCTAAGTATGTAGATTGGCTTTCGTGCCTTTCGTGATCCGAAGGTGGAAGAGGATTGAACACTAGAGTGCCCAGAAATTTGCACTCGCATGAAGTGGTGTTCATCTTGTGATATCGGGAATGGGCTTACAGATGCCATTGATGACGAGGGGATGGGCTTAAAGATGCCATCTGGAGGAGTGTCTATCGCATAAGAGATTCCTTAGCGAGAGCTCGTATACCTGTCGTTTGAGGAAAATGCCGTTGGGGGAAGTCTGATCTTTGTTGAGAGAAAGTAGAAATTTAGGAGCTCCGGCGTCTGTTATTCTGCTGATGAGTCGTCTCTGTTGATATTTAGGAACTTTAATCGTCCGTACTCAACTGAGGAATCATTTTTGCTGAGATTTAGGAATTCGTCCGTAATTCAACTAAGGTGTCGCGATTTAGGAACTCGTCTGTAATTCAACTGAGGTGTCGAGATTTTGAAACTCGTCCATAATTCAACTGAGGTGTCGAGATTTAGGAACTCGTCCATAATTCAACTGAGGTGTCGAGATTTAGGAACTCGTCTGTAATTCAACCGAGGTGTCGAGATTTAGGAACTCGTCCGTAATTCAACTGAGGTGTCGAGATTTAGGAACTCGTCCATAATTCAACTGAGGTGTCGAGATTTAGGAATTCGTCCGTAATTCAACTGAGGTGTCGAGATTTAGGAACTTTCCCGTAATTCAACTACTTTGTTGAGATTTAGGAACTCATCCGTAATTCAACTACTTTGCTGAGATTTAGGAACTCGTCCGTAATTCAACTTCTTTGCTGAGATTTAGGAACTCGTCCGTAATTTAACTGCTTTGCTGAGATTTAGGAACTCGTCCGTAATTCAACTACTTTGCTGAGATTTAGGAACTCGTCCGTAATTCAACTACTTTGCTGAGATTTAGGAACTCGTCTGTTATTCAACTACTTTGCTGAGATTTAGGAACTCGTCCGTAATTCAACTACTTTGTTGAGATTTAGGAACTCTTTCGTAATTTAACTACTTTGCTGAGATTTAGGAACTCGTCCATAATTCAACTGCTTTGCTGAGATTTAGGAACTTGTCCGTAATTCAATTGCTTTGTTGAGATTTAGGAACTCGTTCGTAATTCAACTACTTTGATGAGATTTAGGAACTCGTCCATAATTCAACTACTTTGCTGAGATTTAGGAACTCGTCCGTAATTCAACATATTCGTCGAGATTTAGGAGCTTACCCGTAATTCAACTGAGAAAATATCTCTGCTGATATTTAGGAACTCGTCCGTAATTCAACTGAGGTAAAATCTTCATAGCTTTGAATTTTGTGAGAATATGATTGTATCTTTCCTGAAAGGTAAAGGTTAGTTGTATGTAATGCATGATATGCATCAGGCAATGATGTTCTCAAAATAAATGAGATTGTGTTGTATGATGCGTATGCATGTCATGATGTATGGAAATTTAATGTTTTTAGCTAGGGAAAATAAATCCCGGATAGCTGCTGGAGAAAAGAGTTGAATTCTTCCTTTCTGCTGGGGATAGCGAACGAAGATGATCGTGAGAATAAACCTGTAGGAGAGGATAACTCCGTTGGGGAATAAACTGATGAGGAGATTACTCCGTGGGGAAGAGATGCTTTGTAGAGGATTCCGCTGATAAATTCAGCTGGGGATGAATTACTGTTGCTGGTGATACTGAATCCTGTTGGGGATTTGAGTTTCTGTTTGTGCAAGGAATGAACTCCGTTGGGGATGAATTTTCAGTTGCGACTTCACTGGGGATAATCTTTTAGACTCTACTGGGGAAAATCTTCCAGAGTCTACTGGGGATGATCCTCCAAACTCCACTGGGGAAAATTTTCCAGACTCCATTGGGGATATATTTTTTTTTATACTCCGCTGGGGATATTAAGACCTTTTAGTGCTGATGGTAGATAAACTCTGCTTGGGGAGAATATTGCCGACTCGTTCGCGGTTGTGGGTCTCAGCTGGGGAGAGTTAACACTACTGTCTTTTCTTACTCTGCGGGGAGTGAAAGTACTTCAGCCATATTCTTTAGCTGAATCTATCCTTGTACCTGGTGGACAGACCAACTGTAAAGCTTGGACAATTCTTATTGCCCCTGTTTCTGATATTACAAGTAATCGTCTTTTGTTTCGCATGTAAATATTCATGAGCAACAATTAATGTCAAATGCACATATGAACAATGAACATTGGACGTTCTTTGCAAAACAAAACAGAAAAAGGAAAAACAGTTTGAAATTTCTTTGTAACTGTATTGTATTGATTTTGAAGTTTGGCCTGTAAATAGGCGTTTTTGTACAAGAGGCTGACGTCCTAGTAAGAGAATGCTGCCGAACAAATAGAATTTATACAATTTGTGAAAAATAAAACAGTTATGTGGATAATCCCACTAGGTTCCAACTCTGTTATTGCCCTTATGTCCTCGAGCATCTCATCACTTTGCTACTTGGTTGAAGGTAGATCAGATTGATTGGTGCCGTCCGAGCTTAATAGTTGATACTGAAATCTGGTTACAAGGTGATCCAATGAGACATAGTGTTACACTTTGATCCCTAATTTTTGCCTGGACCGCCCTTTCGAGTTTTCAGTCCACCGGGATACCCTTTTTTGCCCAAGCTGCCTTTTTAGGTTTTCGACTTGCCAGGTGTACAGTTTTTTCATTTTCATCCCTTATTTTTGCCCGAACCCTTTTGGTTCACCGAGAAACCCTTATTTTTGCCTAGGCCAGTCGACCTAGTGGGTCTTTGATTATGCGTAGTATTTTTTCACTATGTCTGCATTGACGGGGTGAGGAAGGTCGTCACCGTCCATGGTGGTTAGAGTCATAGCTCCTCCTGAGAAAATGTTCTTAACCACAAATAGCCCTTCATAAGTAGGGGTCCATTTGCCCCTGGGATCACCTTGAGGTAAGATGATGCGCTTGATCACCAGATCCCCAACTTGATACTCTTGTCATCTAACTTTCTTGTTAAATGCCTTGATCATCCGCTTTTGATACGTCTGACCATGAAAAATAGCAATAAGTCTCTTTTCTTTGATTAAGTTCAGCTGATCAAGCCGGGTCTGGATCCAGTCATCTTCGCTCAAACCTGCATCCTTTATAATCCGAAGAGAGGGTATCTGAACTTCGATGGGCAAGACGGCTTCCATGCCATATACCAAGGAATAAGGGGTTACCCCTGTTGACGTCCGCGCTGAGGTACGATACCCATGAAGAGCAAATGGTAACATCTCGTGCCAATCTTTGTATGTCACCATCATCTTCTGCACAATCTTCTTAATGTTCTTATTAGCCGTTTCTACAACCCCATTCATCTTCGGCCGGTAAGGAGAAGAGTTGTGATACTGTATCTTGAACTGCTTACAGAGTTCGATGATCATTTTATTGTTGAGATTTGTACCGTTGTCCGTAATGATCCTCTCTGGTACACCATATCAACAAATCAGATTGTGCCGAATGAACCGTGCCATGACGTTCTTGTTTACAGTAGCAAAAGAAGCTGCTTCGACCCACTTCGTGAAGTAATCAATTGCGACCAGGATGAAACGATGCTCGTTGGACGCAGTAGGTCTGATTTCACCAATCATGTCGATGCCCCACATTGCAAAAGTCCACGAAGCTGTCAAGACGTTCATAGGTACTAGAGGTACGTGTAATTTATCAGCATAGACTTGGCACTTGTGACAGGTTCGAGAATGCTGATAACAGTCGGCTTCCATTGTAGACCAATAATATCCTGCCCGTAGGATCTTCTTTGCCATGGTATGTCCACTGGAATGAGTTCCAAAAGTACCTTCATGTAACTCTACCATAATCCTTTCTGCCTCGTTCTTATCCACACATCGCAGTAAGGTTGAATCATGGTTACGCTTGTAAAGGATGTCATTACTGATGAAGAACTTCGTCGTGAACCTCCTAAGAAACTTCTTGTCATTAACAGATGCACCCTCGGGGTACTCCTGAGCCTCGAGATACCTCTTTACCTCATGAAACCAGGGTTTATCTGCTACCTCTTCAGTCTCAATGTCACAATAATGTGCAGGTTCGTCCAACCTTTCAATGGTAATCTGGGGAGCCTCGTTGTCCCAATTGACTTTGAACATAGAAGACATCGTAGCTAGTGCGTCCACCAACTGATTCTCCTCTCTAGGGAAGTGTTCAAAGGTTATCTCCTTGAAGTGCGGAAGCAACGTCAGTACATACTCCTTATAAGGAATAAGATTTGGGTGTTTCATATCCCACTCGCCTTTGATCTGACTGATCGCGAGAGCGGAATCTCCGAACACACTCAAGAACTTAATACTTAGGTCAATTGCTACTTGAAGACCCATGATGCACACCTCATACTCCTCCATATTGTTGGTGCAGTTGAAACATAGTCGGGCGGTAAACGGAGTATGAGAGCCTTTAGGAGATATGATCATGGTGCCAATGCCATTACCCAAAGCGTTTGAAACTCCATCAAATTACATAGACCATCGGGATCCCTTCTCAGGTCCTTCATCCGGTCCAGGTTCTTCACAGTCAATCACTATCATGATATTCTCATCCGGAAATTCAAAGTTCATAGACTGGTAATCATCCACTACTTGATGTGCCAAGTGATCTGCCAACACACTTCCCTTGATTGCCTTTTGGGTCGTATACAGGATGTCATACTCAGTCAAGATCATCTACCATCTTGCTATTCTTCCGGATAAAGCAGGCTTCTCGAAGATATACTTGATTGGATCCAACTTTGATATCAATAGAGTAGTGTGAGTCAGCATATACTGTCTCAGCCGGCGACCAGCCCTTGCCAAAGCGCAGCAAGTTTTCTCAAGCAGTGAGTATCGGGTCTCACAGTCGGTAAACTTTTTGCTAAGGTAATAAATAGCATGCTCTTTTCGGCCAGACTCGTCATGCTGCCCCAGCACACACCCCATTGAATTGTCGAGTACTGTCAAGTATAGGATCAGAGGTCTCCCTTCAACTGGAGGCATCAAAATGGGTGGCTCTTAGAGATATTCTTTAATCCTTTCGAAAGCGGCCTGACATTCATCGTTCCATCTTACCACTTGATATTTCTTCAGTAGTTTGAAGATTGGCTCACAAGTAGTAGTCAGGTGTGAGATAAATCGGGAAATATAGTTCAAACGTCCCAGAAAGCCTCTGACTTCTTTTTCTGTTCGGGGAGCTGGCATCTCCTGTATAGCCTTCACTTTTGCAGGATCCACTTGAATACCTTTATCACTAACAACGAAACCCAGCAGCTTACCAGATCTCACCCCGAAGGTGCACTTGTTCGGGTTTAGCCTTAGCTTGTACAACTTCAAACTGTCAAATAGCTTCTGAAGGTGGTCAAGATGTTCTTCCTCAGTTTGGGACCTTGGAATCATGTCGTCAACGTATACCTCAATCTCATGATGGATCATGTCGTGGAACAGAGTGACCATGGCGTGCTGATACTTTGCCCCATAATTCTTCAATCCGAAAGGCATGACTTTGTAGCAAAAGGTACCCCACTGCGTGACAAAGGTTGTCTTCTCCATGTCTTCGGGAGCCATTTTAATCTGATTGTAGCCGGAGAAACTATCCATAAAGGAGAAGACCTTATGATGTGCGGTGTTGTCAACCAGAACGTTGATATGAGGTAGAGGGAAATCATCCTTGGGGCTCGCCCTGTTCAGATCCCTATAGTCGACACACATTCGAACCTTACCATCCTTCTTTGGCACTGGAACTACGTTGGCAACCCACTGTGGGTAAGAAGTAACTGCTATAAAACCGGCGTCAAACTATTTCATAACTTCAGCCTTGATTTTCTCAGACATCTCTGGGCGCATTCGACAGATTTTCTGTTTCACTGGAGGACAGTCTTCCTTGGTGGGAAAGCGGTGAACCACAATATCAGTATCCAACCCAGGCATATCTTCATAAGACCAGACAAAGATCTCTACATAGTCAAGCAGCATCTGAATCAACCATTGTTTAACGCTAGGCTCCAGATTTGCACTCATCTTGACCTCTTTTCTGTCTATCCTTGTACCCAGATTCACTGTTTCCACTGGCTCTTCATGCGGCTGTATGGCCCTCTCTTCCTGAAGTAACAGTCTAGCAAGTTCTCCAGGCACTTCGCAATCATCTTCACCTTCATCTTCAACTAAGTTGATCGAACTTTCGAAGTCATAACTGGCAGTAGCAGAGTCGTTATCAGTGGGATCCAGAGTGGATGTAGACCTGTATATGTGAGTGTGTGTAAAATAGCTGTTTTGCAAGATAAAAAAAAGAAAAACAAGGAGCGCAAAATTTGAAATGCAAGAAATGTCTAATGCTTTTATTAATGATATATGGTAATGACACATATAAAGCCCTCACAAACAAAGCCACGGTGCCTCGGGTAAGACACCGGGCCGTAAAGTTTAAAAATTGTCTGTTACAAACTTTAAAACAAAAGTCTCATTACTGGGTAATAAAATAAATTGGGACGAAGTCCTTTGCCGTCCAGTTACTTAATCCGTCGTCGGTATTTGGGTAAATCCAACTGTCAAACTCAGACTCTTCATCATCATCTTCAATGGCATTCACTCCTGAATTGCTGGTAAACAGGGGATGTCCTCTGATCCGCGCACGCCAAACAGCCCTTTGAGCTTCTGCAGTGAAACCCAAACCAAACTTGTTAGTCTTATGTGCAAAGTCAAGGAGTTGACCCCAATTTGCACACCCACCTTTCTCAACAACAGCCCGGGCATCCTTGAGGGAAGCCATCTTCATTGGAGGATCTTCAATAACAGTTTCAGTCGACACCAGCTGTGATACGGTGGGAGAACTGACTTGGGATTTTGCGTTTGTGTTCGCAAATGTTTCGGTTTAGCAAGAGTCGCCATCGACTTTTTATTTTATCCTAAGGAAAGGTCAAAAAGCACAGGAAAGACCTTTGAGATGTTTTCTTGAGTTCGGGGAGTAGATTATAGAAAGGGAAGGTATTAGCACCCTTTCTATCCATGGTTATCCATGGGCTCTTAGTTACTTGCTTAGATCACTTACTTTGCTTTTCAATTGTTTGAAATGGTGCTCTTCAATTGTTTGAAATGGTGCTTTGTGTGTGATTCTGAAAGATGTTTTGAAAAGAGGCCATCGTTGTGGCAACCTTTGTAATGATTCTTGTTTGAATGTATACAAAGGTGTTTTTGTCTTTTGAAAAGTTTTCAATGTTTGAAAGTAGGGTTTTGAAATTGTGTTGTGAAGTGTGTTTTGAAAAAATAGCAAGGATGTTTTCTTTGCAAGCTTGATCAAGTAACTAAGAGCTATCTACCCTATTTTACTCAAAGATCTTTCTTATGTTTTTAACCCTTTTGACAGTGTTGTTTCACCATTGCATTTGGTGAACAACCTTGTGTTAGGATGTTAAACGGGACAGGCGCGGGTCATCGTATAGACCATGATAGCAATTGTGTCAAATATTTTTGGCAATTTTCTTGAGGGACTTGATCATTTTGTTTAGGCAACTCAGATAGCGTCATCGAGGGACTATGATCTTTTGTTTTATTTTTGTTTTGCCAAAGTACTTGACATGCAACCATGGCCCATTTTTGAAGGCAACAAGTGGATTGAAACCCTAGGGGGTGCAAGTGTGCGTTGTGTTTGTTTTTCATGCATGTTTATCTTGGATTAGGTCAAGCTAGTTGTTGACTTTATTTGGCATACAAACCCTAGGTCTTACCATGGCATAATTGAAAGCATTTAAAGGTGCGAGAATTTAAAGTCTACACTATTACAACATGATATAGGGAGGGGGATACAAATTTGAATTGGGGTATTTGACAAGAAATTAAATTCTAAATTATTACAACCAAATCGAATGTATAAGACAATATTTAAATGTGCAATAATTAAATAAAATACAACAAATAAATGTTAAATAAAATGTATTATGCAAAAAGTTTTTATGTATGTAAAAAGTATTTTTTAATGTAAATAATAATAAAAGGGGTCAATTTTAATTATTTTATTATTTAGGGCAAAAACCCTAATTTTTAAATAAATAGTATTATTTATTATTTATATGCAATAATGTATTGTTTTGTACAAAAAATAAAAGTATATTGTAAAAATGATATTTTTAGTGTAAAATATTAATAAAAATGAAAATGTAATATTTTTGTATTTTTGTATTAAACATATTAAATATATAAAAATAAAAATTAATTATTTACAAAAATGTGTACATTAAAGAAAATGTTTTTAAGTGTGTAAAAAAATAACAAATAAAAATAAACATATTTTTTACATTATTCTTTGAGTTTTAATAAAAAGAAAATAAATTATTTATATATTTATACTAGTAATAATTAAAATAAATTCCAAATAAATACAAAAATTTATGAAAATAATTTTTAAGTATTTTTTATATTAGAAAATAAAATATCAAAATCAGAAATGAAACAAAAATGCAAAAATAACAAATGTACAAGAAATGGGCCAGGGGGTGTAAAAAGAAAAGATGAGGGTGCCAAAAGCAAGCCTGTACAGGCCCAGCCCAAACCAACTTCATCTTCTTCCTTTGAACAGACCTGCGCACGCGTGCTATGTACAAAACTGTAACTCCTGATTCCTTGATTTTTTGAAAAAACTCATAACATGAAACTTGTATAGCATCAAACAATGAATCTAACCATATAAAAAACTTAAGCTAACTCTCAAAGACCAGAGAGAATTTCTCTGGCCCTAATTTCTAACCTAGTTTTTTCAGAAAGTTCATGGATGAAATTCTCCTAGCATGATTAATATAAATGAAAACTATGCATATGTATGGCTTCAGGGCTATGAATACAACATCTTTCATTCACAAACCTAAGTCTAACTATTCCTAAATAGAGAGATAGAAGTTCATGAAATACCTGTTTCAGTTGACTTCGAGCTGGACAATGCAGCAACTTCCAAGGGTGCCTGAGCTTCTTTTGAGCTTGCCTGATGTCCAATGAAGCTTTCCCAATGCTTGGCTTGTTTTGAAGTAGCCTGAATCGTGCTACAGAACTCAACCTGCAAAGCTTTGAAACAAAAATGGCAATGTGTGTTAAAGGTGTTACAGCTAGCAATGGATGATCTGGATAGCTTAGGTATGTTGGTTGGAATGTGTTTGAAGTATCTTTGGGAAAAACGCACGATGGAATTTGAAGATGGCTTGCAAAATGCAGAACTGGCCCTGTTTTGCAAGAAAATGGGGAATTTGTGCACTAGGATTTTTGAGAGGCAAAGGGGTCGTGTTTCTGGCTTGTTAGGAGGTATCAAACTTGTTTGCAATGTTTGTGTAAGTTGGTTTTTACAGATGTGAGAGATGGCTTGTGTTTTGCAAGTTTTCTTTTACTTGAAGCCAAAGAGTGGAAGTGAGATTATAGCTTTTTACAGGCCCTCCCATCACCCTGCACACAACCCTCTTGGCCCCTCTAATTCATGGATTTGGTTTGCAGTATCAGATTTTGTTCAAGGCTCAAGGCTTAGTGTTTTGACATAAAGTAACCTTTTGCAAAAATGGCAATATACCTTTTACCATTTAGGGCTTAATTTTGTATGCAATGTCCAAATGACCAAGATAATATCTTAGCTCAATGGTTATGCATTAAATTATGGAGTACAAACTGGTTTTGAGGCCTGCAAGCTAGTACCAAACATGCTGATTTGAAAATGCAAGTTTGTATGAACATGTATTGGCCATGGATTAAAGTGAGTTTTTGCCAACTTCAAGCATTCGATTCTCTCTAACCACAAGGGTGTTTGTGGAGTTCTTAGACAATTTGGAAATCTTGCAACATGTACTATAATCCATCTTTGAAATGGAACTTTAAACTCCAAGTGGAACTATGTGAAAAATGGCCAAGAAGATGGGTCAAAATCCTGCCTAAACTAGGGCAAAATTTCTCTAAGTTAAAAGTTTTAGGTACCCTTGTTCCAAAAATCATAACTTGAGATACAAGCTTCTTTTGAGAAAAATTTGTGAATCAAAGTTGTAGACTTTGTGATGGAATACAACGTTCATGTTGCAAGTTTTGTTTGAATCCATTTGCATCTTGGTGAATAAATGGGACAAAGTTAGGAAAAAATAAGAAAATTTCATAACTTAGAAAATTTCTAAGTTATGAAATTTTTCCATTTTAAACCCTAATTTGCATTTTTGGGTTTCTTGATGAACAAGTTTCATAATTTGAAATGTCTTGGTGAAAAATGACTCTTGGCACTTGATTTTGACCAAAAAGTCAAAGTTTGACTTTTCAGTGTACAGTCAAATTTTGATCAGTTGACTGAAAAATTCATCTGTCAATCCTATGCAATTGAGATCTTTTAAACTTGTTGAATGGGTAAAGACAATTTCATTTAGTCCTTGAGTCCATATGAGAGCTTGATTTGCCATTGGCTAGGTCAAACAGTCAAAAATTGCCTTTGTACAGTCAAAACCCTAAAAGTGACCATTTTGCCCTTTTGGTGATCTGATCAAATTTCTTGTGGAATTGTGATCCAAACTTGATCAAATGACTCATATGAGTTCATTATGTTGATGTTGGTTAAAATTCATGAGGTTTGACTGTTAATTGGCCACAGTTGACTTTTTCCCCAATACAACTGATTTCTAGGTCAACTGTCCAATTGACTGAGCAAAAATTTGAATCAAGGCTTGACACTTGGTATGGTCAAACTTGTGGGTCCAACATGGAGTATGAAAGTCACTTTGGGAATTGTAGGTCAAAATGTCCCTGTGCAAACTCAAACCCTAATTTAGGTCAACAGTGCAAGAAGGTGTCTTGAGCAGAGCAAACCCTAGCTTGATCTTGAGTTCCAAGAGCCTTGTGATGAGAAATGTCGATGAATATGGGAGGGAAAATTTTGGGGTACAATACCAGAATTTGGGGGACTTCTTCAAAATGTTGACACGGGGTTTCAATGAACTCCCCGTCCATTTCCACATACCCAAAAGAGTTGAGGTGGCTTACCATGTACTCCTCTTCCCCTCGTACTGTAACAATTTTCCTCTTCACTGGGTATTTCAGCATCTGGTGGAGCGTAGAAGTTACTGCCCCAGCTTTGTGGATCCACAGGCGACCCAGCAAACAAGAATAATATGGCCGAATGTCCATCACATAGAATGTAGATGCGAAAATCTGAGAACCAACCTTAACCATAATATTCACTTCTACGTGTACCATCTTCTTGGACCAGTAAAAGGCCCTAACCACAATGTTGCTTGGCTTCAGTACCAACCCTTCACAGTCTAACCGGTCTAATGCTTTCTTGGGTAAAACATTCAACGAAGACCCAGTATCCACCAACACGTGAGCCAGAGTAGTGCCCCTGCACTCGATTGAAACATGCAGAGCATCATTATGATTCTTTCCCTTGGCAGTCAAGTCGGCGTCGGAGAAACCTAACCCGTTATCAGCAGTTAAACTAGCCACACAATCTTTGAACTGGTCAGCAGATGTTTCCTGGGGTACGTGCGCGGTTTTCAGGAAAGCAACCAGAGCCTTAGCATGGGCCTCTGAGCATAGCAATAAGGACAACATAGAGATCTTCGACGGGGTTTGCCCCAGCTGCTCGAATATGTTATAGTCGCTCTTTTTGATGATCTTCAAAATTTCCTCTATCTCTTGTCTTGAGGCTTCAACAGTAATCTTCTTCGGTGCCTCCGTCTGGTCAGGCTCACCGATGATCCCTTTGCCCCGAGTGTCAGATGACTCGGCGACAAGGGTAAGGATTGGAACATGAACAGGGACAGTAGCAGATGTACTGGCAGGTGTAATAACAACAGGCTTTCGAATAGTTGGTGGGGAAATTTCAGGAGAGAAAAGTCTTCCACTATGGGTGACCTTGCTAGATCTAACAATATTGCTGACATCAGTATCAGCCTCTCCAACCTTGAAGTCTTGTTTAATCCCGTGATAATATACGTCAGCCCCATAGTTCCACGGGACAGCCTTATCTAACGTGTAAGGGATAGGCCCAGGAATGGTAATGATCAACTGAGCAATTCTCGGAACAGATGTAATTCTAACAGGCTTTCTCGAGGAAGCCTTGGAAGAATTGGCAGAAATGGTGATTATAGAAACATCTTCAAAAGGAATCAATGGAACCAAAGTCTTCTCAAACAGAATTTCTTTGTTATTCATCAGGCGTTGGACACCTGACTTCAATAAATGGCAACCAGTAGGTAGGACAGAACACAGATGGCAACCCTCGCCATAACCCAGAAATAAACCGGCTAATAAAAGGTTCTTCTTCACAGTCATCAATAGGGTAGCAATGTCTTTTACGGAGGTCACAAATGAGTCATCATCTACAGCATTCACCCCATGCTTGGGCATTGGAGTAGTCATAACATTAGGCTTTTCAGGCGCTTTGAACTCAATCTCCTTAGCATCAATCAGATCCTGCACTTTATTCTTCAAGACCCAGCAGTTATTCGTATCATGCCCCGGGCTATCGGAGTGAAAAGCACAGCGAGCGTTCGGATTGTACAGCGATGATGTTGTATTGGGATTCTTCGGATCCTCCTTCGGAATCACCAGATTGGTCTTTAATAATTGTGGAAAATTTGAGACAGGGTCATATTGAGCCGAGTAAATTGTCTCTCTGGCCTCTATGCTCTTGGCTGATTGTTGCGTTGTGGGGCAACATCAGGTCTTAATATAACCACCGCATTAACTGCTTGGCGGCGCTCAGGTCTGTTATAGATCTTCGTGCTATAAACTGCACTGGATTCCTTCTTAAAAGGCTTCTTTTCTGTGCTTGACGAAGCACCCTTCTGTATCTTGCCGCTCTTGATACCGGCCTCAACTCTTTCCCCAGTCATAATCAGCTCAGTAAACCCGGACGATGAGCTACCAATCAGATGATTGAAATACGGACCAGACAAGGTCCCCAGAAACATATCCACTAACTCTCTATCAGCCAAAGGGGGTTGTCTCTTCCAGCAAGGTCCCTCCATTTCTGAGCGTAGTCCTTGAAACCTTCGCTCGCACCCATAGACATACCCCGAAGTTGGGTACGCGTGGGAGCAAGGTCAGCATTGTACTGGTATTGCTTGTAGAAAGCAGAGGCAAGGTCCTCCTAGTTACGGACGTTAACTCCTTCCAGTTGGTAGAACCACTCAAGTTGAGTCCCTGAAAGACTATCTTGAAAGAAGTGAATCCAAAGGTTCCTGTCAGCAGTGTATGGTTGGATCTTTCTAACATACGAGCGGAGGTGTAGCTTTGGGTAGGAGACCCCGTCGTACTTAGCAAAGATTGGTGATTTAAATTTATGGGGAATCACTACCTCAGATGCCAAGCCCAAATCTCCAAAGTCCAACCCAGGTACCTTATGAACTTCCATTGCGCTCAACCGGTCTTCGAGTTGCTTATATCTGTCCTCAGCCGGAGGATACTGGTCTTCATCAAATTCAGTCTCGTTGTCAGAAACCACAGGGCTAGGAGCCCTCCTTTCTTCTTGATTCTCTCCCCCTCTAGGTGAGTGAGACAAATCAACCTCTTCCCGCAAATTGTTCCCGAATCTGCGACCCATATTCAAGAGGATCGTCTTCTTCTTCTTCTTCTTCTTCTTCTTCTTCTTCTTATCCTTCAAGATAAGAGTCTTCAGATCTTGCTGACCTTTGGCCAAGTTCATGAACATTTCCTGGAACTGAGCGTTTTGAGCTTGCAGAGCCTTGATGGCTTGATCAGTTGATGTTTCAGAAGACATGATGTGCTGAAATAAACAGTGAAGAAGATGAGAAACCTGTAAGGGTACCTGCAATGAGGTGCATGGGAATGTAATGCATATGATATAATTTTAAAGACTTTAGAGATTCAAATTCGTAAACCAAAATGAAACACACTTTTATTAGATGAAAACTTGAATTCAATGTTCAACAAATGCCTTTAAGGCGTTACAAAAAGAAAAACTGAAAAGTAAATCAAAACTAGAAATAACAAAATACACCAGCGCTCCCATGGTCGTTTTCCATTGGTGCTGACATAGTCGTTGAGGACCTTCTCATTCTCCAGTTACCTTGTAAGCTTTAGGATCTTCCATTCTTGTTCATGATACTTCTCTCTGTAAGTACCCCGTTCTTCCCTTAGCTGGATCCAAGACCTCTTTAATGCCCCAATGTCAGTAGGCATGTATGGATGGAGGATGGTAGGAGGAACCCCTTCTTCATCAGCATGCTCAACAATCATAGGTAAGACAGCTTCATACGGCATCCCTAGTTTTTGAGCACAGGTTCGAACCCACCGGAGATACGATTCCATGGGAAGAGAGGTCTTCATCCCTAGCTCATGTGGGTCAAACCTGAGCACCCTGTTCCAAGCTCGTATGAATCTGTGGCGATGTCCCTCAACATCTCCCTGGAAGTCAAAGATAATGCTTAGAAGCAGCAACTCATGAGGTTCGTCCCTCCTAGCTCGCCCAAACTGTCGTAAGGCCAAACAAGGATTATAGGTGATCCCTCCTCTAATTCCAAGTAATGGAACATTGGGGTATTCCCCACAGCGATCAATGACATCCACTTCTTCCATGTCTTTAGTAGTCCAAATGATGTCCGTGTGAGCAAGGGACATGATCCTATAGGCCCAACCCATGCCTTCCTTGTTCTTGAAAACTGATTTAGGGAGGTGAGAAATAAACCACCTCGCCAGCAATGGTGAACAACACATAAGGGTTCCCCGTTTCCGAGCAGTACGACCATATAGAGTGTGCAGAATAACACCCAAGAGAGTGGGCACTGGGTTACGGGACATGAAAATCTTCACCGCATTCACGTCGACAAAAGAATCTGAATTAGGGAACAGAACCAGGCCGTAAATGAGAAGAGCCAGGATGTCTTCAAACGCTTGAAAGTCTAAATTGTCCCAGAAGTGATTAGCCTGATCAACCAAGAACTTAGTCAAGAAGCCTTTTGTCCCACTCCGAGTTTCCCAATTAGACATTACCTCAGCCTTTGTCAGATGTAGGGCTGTAGCAACATCCTCTGGCCTAAGAGCTATCTCTCAACCTGTAAATGGAGTCTGCTTTAGAATAAAGATGCCGAGTAGATCAGAGAACTCCTCTAAGGTAGGGACCAACTGGTAGTCCGGGAAGGTGAATCAGTGGTACAATGGATCAAAGAACTGGAATAAGACACTCATCATCTGTTCATCCAGCTTGGAAGTGACTAGACTGAAGAGGTGACCATGTCTTCTGTCAAAAGAGGAAGTGTCAGGAACCTTGGAAACCAAATCTTTAAGCTGAGTAGGTGTTGTACCCCAAAATTTTCCCTCTCATATTTCTCAAAACATTGCAAGGAAAAATCTCCAAGTGGCTCAAGATTGCTCAAGAGTTGGACAGTCAAGCTATCTCCTAAAGCAGTCAATCTCAAATTAGGGTTTTGTGTTGCATCAAGGTCCTTGCATACAAATGACCTCAAGTGATCCCCAATGTCCTAATATGCTCTCAAGATCATCCGTGTCAAATTTCAAGCCTTGCAGAGGAAGTTTTCTCAGTCAATTGCTCAAAGGGTCCAAAAATTGATTGTGCTAGGGCAAAAGTCAACTGTGACCCAAATACAGTCAAACTTCAATATTTTTTGTCAACATTCTCATTTTGAAGGATATTTCATCATTTGATCAAGGGTTGATCATGATTCATCAAGGATTGCTCAAAATTCATCAAGACTCAAAAGTTGCTAAATTAGGGTTTTGCAAGAAAAGTCAACTCAACTTTGACCAAGCATAAATTTCTCATACTTTATGAGAAATGACCCATCCAAAGATAATTTTGAATAGGATGAAATTTACTGCAATCCATCTTCATACCCCAAGATCAGAAAATGCACTCACAAGAAGTTATAAATTTGGACATTATAGGTCATTTTTGAAAGTCAACAAAAACACATTTTTTGTCAAAGCTTATAACTTGAGCATGGAATATCAAAATGAGATGAGACAAAAATGGTTGGTTATAGGACATCTCAAGCTTTCTAAAAAGTCCAAGAACACTTCCAAAAGTTCAAAATTGAAGAAGTTATGCATTGTTGAAGTTGGGCATTTTTGCAAAATTGCCAAAAGTCAACTATCCCCAAAACTTCAAATTTTGTCAAATAGGCCCATTCCTTTCCACTTGATTTGATCTCGTCACACTACACACGTGTCCTAGCTTCATCCTTGTGTCCATTTATTAATTTTTCTATTTTATTTGATTTTTTATTGAATTATCTCATTTTAAATCAATTTAAATCAAATAAAATCCCAAAACTTGATTACATGTGATCTTTTTCTATTTTCAGGACCTAATCATCATCAATGTCATGATCAAATTCGTATCAATCATTCCATGTGCAAAAAGATTGGATTTTTGGCAAATTAAGCAAGTTTTCAATGGAGGATCAAATCCAATCTCAAAGCATTGATGTGCAAGGATTCAGTCCACAAAAGTTGACCTAATACACTCCATTATACATATACAAGGCAAAAACACGAATTTGGGAAAGAGAGGCTGCAGAATCATCAAGAACCAAACTTGAAAAATTGCTAAAAAGTATGAAACTGAAATCCTTCTTAGAGGCAAATTCAAAGGCAAGACTCAACACTAATCAATTGCTGGACAATCCCTGAAGCAGAACCACCCCCTAACAAGCTCTCACACACGCTCTAAAGCTCTGTAAGTATCTCGAAATACCGCCATGTATTCAAAGTCGTAACTCCATATTCTTGCATTTTTCTGGAAAATCATTGACATATTCATGATGCTTATGAAATTTCTGGACTTTTGGCATTGTTTGATTGCATTTGTATGAACTGTAGCCCTGTAACCGAACCTAAGGTTTTGTAGTTTGTTTTTGGGCTTTTTATTTACAGGAAAAATTGATGCCATTGATGGACATAGACGTGACCAGGGGAGGTAGACGAGCACAACCATAGTCTTGGGGATTGTTTTCATGGCCTAGAATCAATTTTTGGAATGTCCTGCGAATTTAGCTGTGGATATAAATCCGCAGGTAAATGTTCAGGGTTGAACGAAGAAGACGAAGATGTGTCCCCCTCTTAGTGGTGGATTCAAACTTGGCGCGTTTTCTTTTTTATTTCTGGCATATTAATGGGTTTTCCACTTTATTTATTATTGTCCAATATAATAACAATTGAAGCGTGATGGTTGAGTGGCAAAGGCGTTTGTTCAAAATTCAACAGGACCTGGGTTCGAATCCCAGGTCCCCATATACATTGTTATTATTTTTCAATAGGTTATTCAGTGCAATACCAAGCGTGCAGCATATCATACTCCCTCACTCAATGTCTTGCCAGATGGCCCCAGGCCACATCTGGTGGTCCAGATGGAATGTCCACCATGGAACCAAGTCAAAGGCGCATAGGGAATCCCACAGGGTCAACCAGGCCAGCGCCTATTGGGCCTTGAACTTGCTATCCAAACCTCCTTTCAGGCCCATATACTTCTAACTCTTTCTATTTTCTTTTTTATTTTGCTTAATTATTTATTGTTATTATTTTTAATTACTAACCAACCAATTAAAACTTTTTTCTTAATTAAATTAAAAACCAAAAAATATTTTGTTTATTAAATTAATTTTCAGTATTTTATTTTTGTTAATAATATTAATTTAATTAATTTAGTTTAATTAGGAATAACTTTAATATATTTTGCAATAATTAAAATTAACTTAGACAATTAGGTTTTATTAACATTGATCAAATTTATTTTTATTTCTTTAAATACTTAAAAACCCAAAAATATTTTTATTAATTAATTTAGTTATTAATTTAATAATTAACTTAGCTTAATTTCTTTTTAATTCAAAAATAAACCAAAAAAATCTTTTCTTTAATAATTAAAGGGTCAAAACCCTAGAATGCACCCGATTTAATTTCCCACACGCAATCCACCTTATTTCAATATTGTATCTGTTTCCGGAATGTAATAGCTTAATAGGACGTTACTATTTTATCGCTTTATTTATTTTCCGCATTTTAATTTCAAGGGTTGCTTTGGCGATGTAAAAACCCGACGCCTTGTAATAGTTAGTTTAAATTCCGTAATTTAATTTCCGCAACTCACAAACTGTTAGATGTTTGATAATAGGGGATGCATGACAAGATCAAATGTTTAAACCTAAAATCAACATAGATAACCACTAACATGTACAAAGATAAAATAAACTGAAAACAACACACTCGCACATGCGCACTCTTAGGGTACACCTCACTTGGCTGCCTTCGTAACGCAGTCATTGTGTATAGGAAGTTTTAGAGGTCGCCCTCTTGTCCAAAGATCATAGTTTCCTCAAACCGGTTGCCTCGGAAAAATGATCTAAGACATTAGGGTTATCGCTAAGGCGTCCTAACATTGCTTTAGTGATCGCACGTCCCTTAATCGAATTGACCCTTAAACTCCAACGACGATGCTACCTACTCATCAATAGTGGGATAGAATTGTCTAAAGGACATTAGCACAAATTGATTCCTTTTTCGAGTAGGTAGATGGTTCTTAAATACTTGCTCTTTCAAAAATAAAACTTTTCACACTTACACCTTTCAAAACAAAAACTCTTCTTCAAACCCACAAACACAAAGAAAGCAAATTTTTGAAAACACTATGAGCAAGTACCTAAGAGCCCGTGGATAACTACGGATAGAAAGGGTGCTAACACCTTCCCTTTCTATAATCTACCCCCCGAACCCGAGAAACATCTCGAAAAAGGAATTTTTCTGTGCTTTTTTTCTTTCCTCGTTGGATAAAATAAAAGATGGTGGCGACTCTTGCTTACCGCAACATTTTGTGAAAACAAACGCAAAATGCAAACCAGCATTCCAAAAACAGTCAGTTCTTCCCACCGTATCACAGAACTGGCGACTCTGCTGGGGAAGCTTAATAAGTGGGGTGTACCTTAGGATTAGATCATTGTGTTTTCAATTTTTTGCTTAGTATGCTTTATATTTATGGGCTTGTATCGGAGTTACTATAGATCCTAACCTGGATCTGGGGGATACCTTTTAGGTAAGTAGCAATAAACTGTGAGGGAACTGTACGATGTAGACCGATACGGTTGAAGCAGTAGCTATGTTGGTGTGGCACTTTAGTCTGTACCGATATCCCTTGTGTTGGAACGAGGAGAATATGGGTCTTCTAAGGGGTCATTAAGCACCAACTGACCTTAGAACCTTTAAATTGACCAACTTGGCCATAGAACAGTAGCAGCATGCTACACTCATTGAGACTAAACTCTCGCGATGATTCCGGCTGCAAGAAAAGGTTGCTAAATTGGAATTATGACCGATCGAGGGTAGTCAGTGATATTGAGATCCTCTAGAACCCGGTTACTATTTTTAGGACAGGTTTAAACCAACTGAACTGAAAGAGGGTAGTACCTAAGCTCCTTGCCAGCCTGAAATCTAAGGGCTCTCTGTGTGACTTGTGTGCCTTTACCATGTTTGCTGTTTGTGGATACTTGTGGTGTGCTTTCTATCATGACATCATGACATCATAACATTGTATACATCTTGCATTGGACTAACCTATTTCAAAGACAGTAGGGATTCATCTTTGTTCTGTTTTGTAGGTCATGATGCCCATGCGTAGGAATACCATCCGGATCAACTTTGTCCAGGTTCCCACCATGCTAAATGAATTGATTCCAAAGATGCCTGATACTACCTCCTTCATCAGAAGACATGGGTATCTTCTCAGTTTGGTTACCTCCAAATTGGACGAGCAGATGATGAGTGTCCTAGTCCAGTTCTATGGTCCACTATACCATTGCTTTACTTTTCAGGACTACCAGTTGGTTCCCACCTTAGAAGAGTTCTCCGATCTGCTCGGTATCTCTATTCTGGAGCAGACCCCGTTTACTGGTTGGGAGAAGATCCTTAGGCCAGAAGAGATTGCTTCAGCCCTTCATATGACCAAGGATGAAGTGATGGCTAATTGGGAGACTAGAAGTGGAGCAAAGGGATTTCTAACTAAGTTCTTGGTTGGTAAGGCTAATTACTTCTGGGATAGTCTAGACTTTAAGGCATTCGAAGATATTCTGGCTCTTCTGATATACGGCTTGGTATTGTTTCTGAATCCTGACTCCTTTGTTGATGTGAATGCGGTGAAAATCTTCATCTCCCGTAATCCTGTACCCACTCTCTTGGGTGACATTCTTCATCGGCTTTATGTCTGTACTGCCCGAAAGCAGGGAACCTTGATGTGCTGTGCTCCATTATTGGCGAGGTGGTTTATTTCGCACCTCCCCAAATCAGTGCTGAAGAATAAAGAAGGCATGGGATGGGCCTATAGAGTTATGTCTCTCTCTCATAATGACATCATATGGACTATCAAGGGTATGGACGAGGTGGCTATTATTGATCGTTGTGGGGAATACCCCAATGTTCCACTGATAGGAACCCATGGAGGAATTTCTTATAATCCATGCTTGGCCTTACGTCAGTTTGGGAGAGCCAGAAGAGAAGGACCTCATTAGCTACTAATGCCTAGTATCATCTTTGATTTTCAAGGGGATAGCAACGAGCAACGCCGCAAATTCATAAGGGCTTGGGATAGAGTTCACAGATCTGATCCACACGAGCTGGGCCCAAGGACTTCTCTTCCAATGGAGCCATATCTCAGATGGGTCCGTATCCGTGCCCAAAAGCTGGGTATGCCATATGAAGCCGTCTTGCCTATCATTGTTGAAGTTGCTAATGAAGAGGGGGTTCTTTCGACCATCCTCCATCCTTACATGCCCACTGACATTGGGGAACTGAAAAGGTCTTGGATGCAGCTGAGAGAAGAACGGGATGCTTACCGAGAAAATTTTAACGAGCAAGAGCAGAAGATTCAGAAGTTGACTAGGCAGCTGGAGAAAGAGCGGATCCTCAATGACTATGTCCGCACCGACAAGAAGCGACCATGGGAGCACTGATTGTCCTTTGATTATTTCCCTTCCAGTTTTATTTACTTTTCAGTATTTCCTTTCGTGTAACGCCTTAAAGGCAATCTGTTGAACAATTTGAATTTCAAGTTTATCTAATAAAAGTGTGTTTCATTTCTTGTTTACGAATTTGAACCTCTCGATTGTCTTTGAAATCATATCATACGCATTTCATCCCATGCACTTCATAACAGGTACCCATTACAGGTCTCTTATCTTCTTCGATGTTTATTTCAGCACTCATCATGTCTGCTGAACCATCAACTGAGCAAGCAATCAAGGCCCTACAGGCTCAAAATGCCCAATTCCAAGAGCTGTTCATGAATCTAGCTAAGGGTCAGCAAGACCTGAAGACCCTGATTCTGAAAGAGAAGAAGAAGAAGAAGAAGAAGAAGAGGACAGTCCTGTTTAACACAGGTCACAGGTTTGGAAATAGGCTACGGGATGAAGTTGATTTGACCACCTCATATGGAGGGAAGGATAGTCAAGAGGAAAGAAGGGCTCCTAGCCCTGTGGTCTCAGACAACGAGACGCACTTCGACGAAGACAAGTATCATCCTGCTGAGGATAGATACAAACAATTGGAAGACCGGTTGAGTGCGATGGAAGTTCAGAAAGTGCCTGGTCTGGACTTTGGTGATTCGGGTCTATCATCTGGGGTGGTAATTCCCCACAAGTTCAAGGCACCAGCCTTTGCTAAGTATGACAGAGTTTCTTGTCCGAAGCTGCACCTCCGGTCATATGTAAGGAAGATACATCCGTACACCGCTGATAAGAACCTATGGATCCACTTCTTTCAAGACAGTCTCTCAGGGACTCAGCTTGAATGGTTTTTCCAGTTGGACGGAGCCAGTATCCGCAGTTGGGAAGATTTGGCTAGTGCTTTCTACAGGCAGTACCAATACAATTCCGACCTTGCTCCCACGCGTACCCAACTCCAGGGTATGTCAATGGGAACGGGCGAAGGTTTCAAATATTATGCTCAGAAGTGGAGGGACCTCGCCGGAAGAGTACAACCACCCTTGGCTGATCGGGAGCTTGTGGATATGTTTCTGAGGACCTTGTCTGGTCCATTTTTCAATAATCTGATTGGAAGCTCTTCGTCTGGGTTTACAGAGCTAATTATGACCGGTGAGAGGATTGAGGTTGGTATTAAGGCCGGTAAGATACAAAAGGGCGCTTCATCAAGCACTGAGAATAAGCCTTTTAAGAAAGAGTCCAGTGTTGTTTACAGTTCAAAAAGCCAGAATAGACCTGAACACCGCCAAGCTGTTAATGTGGTTGTTATTTCAAGACCTGTTGGTGCTCCTCAGCACAACAATCAACAAAAGGACGAGAGACCTTGAAGGCAATTCACCCGTCTCAACATGACTTTGTCTCAGATTCTGCCGCAGTTATTAAAGACCAATCTAGTGTTGCCAAGGGAGGCCCCGAAGAATCCCAACACTACATCACCAAAGTATAACCCTAATGCCCGCTGTGTGTTGTACCCCAAAATTTTCCCTCCCATAATCTTCAAAGTTTTGACAAGAATCATCCATAAATGGTTCAAGTCTACTCAAGGGCTACACAGTCAACCATCCTCCTAAGCCAGTCAAATTAGGGTTTTGGTTCTTGCAAGGAAGTTGAGGTTTTCAAGGGCTCAATCAAGTCCCATATGCTCATAAACAATGTCAAGCACCTACATGTCAAGTTTCAAGGCTTACAAGGTCAAGTTGCACAGTCAAAAGTCCCATTTGCTCAACAGTCAACTGTAGGGGCAAAATGGTCATTTGGCAGTCAAAAGTCAAAATTTTTGGTCAACATCTTATTTTGAAGCCACAATCATCATTTGGTCAAGTCTTGACCATGATTTCACAAGAATGGCTCAAAAATCATCAAGGTGTCAAAAGTTTCTATTTTTGGGACAACTGAAAAGTCAACTGTAACTTGACCAAGGCATAACTTTTTCATGGTTCATCAGAAAAATTTCATCCAATGCTCATCTTGAAGGGGAAGAAATTTCCTACAACTCATCTTCACATTCCAAGTCCAAGAAATGCTCTTACAAAAAGTTATCAATTTCAACGTTATAGGTCATTTTCAAAAGTCAACAAAAAGGGACTTTAAGTCAAAGACCATAACTTGAGATTGGTAAATCAAAATGACATGGGACCAAAGACATTGGTTAGAGGACTTCAAGATCTTTCCAAAATGTCCAAGAACATGTTCATAACTTCAAAATTGAGCAAGATATGCATTGGAGAAGTTGGGAAATTTTTGTGAAATGGCCAAAATCATTTATCCTTGAAATTTCATTTTTGACAAAAGGGGCCCACTTTTTCCACTTGAATCAGCTTGGCCATGCTTCCCACGTGTCCCACTTTTTATTTCAATATTTAAAATTAATTTTTTCATTTTTGTTAGATTTTATTGGATTTAATTCATTTTAAATCCTTTAAAATCAAAAAGGTTAATTAAGGGACATATCTTGCTTTGATTAGCTTTGAACCACCATTATGCATATACCAAATTCGTTCAAGACCTATTTCAAGCAAAAAAATTCAAATTTGGAGCAAATATGGCAAGTTATTTCAATGGTGATTATGGAGAAAATCAAAACTTCATTGCAAGGCTTAAAAGCTCCTTAATGTGACTGATTCTCATCCAAGCCTATATATACAAGCCTTGCAAGCCTCATTCAGAACCTAGAAAAAAAGGAGAGTGTGCACAAACGGCCAGAGGAAAAGTTCAAAATTTGTCCAAAAAAGTGAGAGATCTAAAGCGGCGTTGCAAACATTTTCAGATCCAAGCAAGCACGTGGCTTTCTTCCTTGCCACTCCCTGAAGCCAAAGCAACCACAAACGCGTCCTAAGGTCCACTACCAAGCGCTGTAAGTTGTCTCAAACTCACCCCTGTACACGAAATCATGTTTCTCCATTCTTGCACTTTTTCTGGAAAATAATAGCATATTCATACTCCATGCCTAATTTCCAATGTAACTGCTATATTCAATTTTATTTTTAGGCTTCGTATAACAATACCCGTGCCTAGGGTTCGTTGGTTTTGTTTGTTAGGTATTTTGTATACAGGTGAAATTGGGACAAACCATAAGCATAAACGTGATCAGGAGACATGGACGATCACAACCATGGGCTTAGATGGAATTTTTGATGCCTAAGGATGATTTTGAGTAAAACCTCCAAAATCCGGCCTTCACCTCCTTGGTTTAGCATTTCTTTTCTTATTTTCTTTCCTTTTATTAATTATTATTATTATTTAGTTAGTTCACAAATAATTATTTTCATAAATTCAGAAAAAAACAAAAAAAATGTAATTATTATTATTATTATTAATTTCACTTTAGTAATTATTTTTGTAAATAAAATACTAACAAATTAATTAGTTTAATTAGTTAATTTTAACCTTTTTTCACAATAAATAAAAACAAATTTAGACTTAGGCTTTTTCTTTTGACATTTTTAATTATTTTTTTATTTTATTTCATAAAAAACATAAAAAAGGTCAAAAAATAATTTCTTGTAATTAAAATCATTAATTAATTTTCAATTTCAAATATTTAATTCCTTTAAAGGGTCCAACGCCCTCGCACCTTCGAATATAATTTCTCTTCGCACGTTTATTTTATTTTTCTTTGTGAAATTTATGTACTTGCCCCAAAGCCTTGTAATAATAATTAGGACATTTACTTTCCACACTTTTATTTAAAATCGGGTCTTTGTTTAATTTGGCGATGTAGACCCGCGCCTTGTAATAGCGTAGGACCTTTATTTTTCCGCATTTTAATTTCCGCACCCTTTAAACTGTTAATCACATGAAAGAATGTATGCCCAAATAAAATCAAAGTGTAGCTCACCCAATGCATGACAAGACAAATAATAATTGAAAATGACACACAATTCACACACCACTCTTAGGGTACGCCTCACTGTTGCCTTGCCCCTCGAAACGTGGTCGTCGAGTACAGGACGTCTTAGTAAGTCCTTATGTCCATGAACATGGCATAAGGGTAGCTTCTAAGGTGTCCTACTGTTGCTCTGGTGATCACACTGTTGCCTTGCCCCTCGAAACGTGGTCGTCGAGTACAGGACGTCTTAGTAAGTCCTTATGTCCATGAACATGGCATAAGGGTAACTTCTAAGGTGTCCTACTGTTGCTCTGGTGATCACACTGTTGCCTTGCCCCTCAAAACGTGGTCGTCGAGTATAGGACGTCTTAGTGAGTCCTTATGTTCCATTGATCTAGTTGCCTCGAAACGGTTGCCTCGAAACAAGTTGCCTCGGAATAAAAAGATCAATGGCATAAGGGTAGCTTCTAAGGTATCTTACTATTGCCCGGTGACCACACTGTTCCTAACCCTCGAATTGACCCGAACACCTCCAATGGTGGTGCTACCTACCTCTCAATGGTGGGATGGCACTACCTCAAGGACATTTACACAGACTAATTCCTTAGGGTAGGTAGATGACTCGTAGATACTTGCTCTAATTCAAAACAAATCAAAAACTTCTTTTCACACCGACACTTTGCAAAAAGCTTTCAAAAACAACTTTTCAAACACTCTTGAGGACTGATACAAGAGTCGAACTGAAATTTTAAACGGAACTTTTTCAAACCCACTCACCTTGAAAAGCAAACAAACATTTTGAAAACACAAATGAGCAAGTATCTAAGAGCCCATGGATAACCATGGATAGAAAGGGTGCTAACACCTTCCCTTTCTATAAATCTACCTCCCGAACCGAGAACTAATCTCAATAAGGAATTTTTCTGTGCTTTTGTCCTTTCCATGTTGGAGAAAATAAAAGACGGTGGCGACTCTTGCTTACCGCGACATTTCGCGAAACCAGCTAAAAAACAGTCAGTTCTCATTTCCACCGATCACAGAACTGGCGACTCTGCTGGGGACACTTAAAGTGAGGTGTACCTTAGGATAGCTCATACTTATGTTTTCAATTGCTTTGTTTTGCTTGCTTTAATATTATTGGGCCTGTCTTGGGAGTTCTATAGATCCTAACCCAGATCTGGGGGATACCTTCTTAGAAAGTAGCAACAAGGTTGTGAGGGAACTGTGCGGGGTATACCGACATGGTTGAAACAGTCTGCTACGTTGATGTGGCACTTTGGTGTGTACTGGTAACCCTTGAGTTCAATCAAGGAGAGTGCGGGGCCTCCATGTGGTGTCATGAAGCATCAACTGACCTTAGGAACCTTAATTGAACCATCTTGGCCTCTTTAGGGTAGTGAGATAACTGACTTTGGTGTAGTCCGAGGTTGGTTGATACTCGATACTACACTCAATTGAGGGTTGCTTTCCTGGAATATTTCGGTCGCCAGTTCAGTGGCTAAATCGAAACGATGAACAATGAAAGCAATCCAGTGATATTGGGACCCTTAGAACCCGGTTACTTCTGATAGGACAGGTTGAGCCCACCAACTTCAAGAGGGTAATACCCAGACCCCATGCTGGCCTGAACTCTAAGGGTTTCTCTTGTGTGACTTGTGTGCCTTCCAACTTGACTACTTGCATGCTTGTTATCTGACACTTGAGTTTCTTGCAGGTTTTGTTTATAGTCCTTAATTGGGACTCATAACAGGGTTTACTAAGTTTCTTGCAGGTTTTGTTTATAGTCCTTAATTGGGACTCATAACAGGGTTTACTAAGTTTCTTGCAGGTTTTGTTTACAGTCCTTAATTGGGACTCATAACAGGGTTTACCTACATTACCCCATGCATAACATAACATCATACCATTGCATACATCCCGCATAAGGACTAATCCGTTTCAAGGATCTCAAGGGCTTGTGATGTAGGTCATGATAAACCAACTGTCCAGCAAGGGGCAAAAGGGAATTTATTTTCCTCTAGCCAAGGTTGTCAGGGGCTATGACCCACTGGATATGGTGAGCCTTTGACCCTTGAAGAAGGACTCTCAACAACATGCAGTTCCTTCAATCAAGCTATCGGATCCCAACTCTAATGATTTTCTTGTTTACCCCGCGAAATCCTTGAAAACATTGCATATATATACAGACATATCATTGCATAACAGGTACCCTTTTGACAAGTCACTTACCATCTCCGCTGTTTATTTCAGCAATGGCTTCCCAACAAGATAACCAGGATCTTCAGGCTCAAGAGATTCAGTTCAGAGAGATCTTCCTAAGCCTATCCAAGGGGCGGGAAGAGTTGAGGACACTCCTTATGGGGAATTTGGCCAAGCAAAGTCCTGAAGATGACAAGGACGAGCAGCTGAAACGTCTACAAGCTGAGGTAGATACGATGAAAACCCAGATGCTGGGACAAAGGGCTCTCATCCAAAGTTTAGCTCGGGAGCAAGGAGAGCTGAGGGCCATGATCAGTCAGCTTCATCACGACATGAAGCAACCAGCCCAAGTCAGGGACCAGGTCATTGAACAGCTTCCAAGAGGACAAAGGTCTGGTCCAATGAATAGACCTCTCCAAGCTGCCATCACTTCACAGGTCCAACCACGACCTCGCCAAGAACAACGGGCTGATCAGAGCAAGCCAGACAAGCCTAAAAGGCAGTTCACCAAACTCAACGTGTCACCGTCTTAAGCTTTACAACAATTGTTGAGGTTGAATCTGGTGACGTTAAGGGACCCTCCTAAGCATCTCAACACAACCTCCCTAAAGTACAATCCTGAGGAAAGATGTGCATACCACTCTGACAGTCCAGGACATGACACCGACGACTGTTGGGCTTTGAAGAATAAGATTCAAGATCTGATTAATGAAAGAGCTGTGGATTTCACCCAGATAGGCCAAGCTGAATGCTCCTGCCATCCTTACAAGATGCACCAATCGAAGTAACAAGCCCTGAGACTAGAAGACTTGTGTTTATTAGAATTTTCAAGTTGTAACTTTCTTTTGACTGTTCAAACATTTATTCATGATTAAACGTTGTTAGTTCATTAATGCATCGCATATGTCTGTTTTGAAGCAATATATTCGCATTCACTATATGCAATCTGTTTTCATATTTTTGTGACGGTCAACTCTCAATAATTCTAAGCCTCTTAAGGGAGGATGACAAAAACGATACCACGATCTTTACAGTATGCTTTTGAACAGACCCCACTGATGAGGTACAGGCATTGTTTCAATTCCTAAACACTGGAGTTATAAGGAAGATAATCCCTCGTCAACCCCTCTGAGCCAAAGAAGTAGGAGTTTTTCTTTTCGAAATTTAAAACCCTTAATCATAACCTGGGGCAGGGTAGTCTCTCAGTTGATCCAAGTGCATAAAGAATGGCACCAAAGAGGTCCTTACAAAACAAAAGACAGTGATGGTTCCGAACAATCATACAGATAGGCAGTCATTATATCTCAAAAAATAAAAACCCATTAAGTCAAAACCTATGAAGGAGACTTACAAAACTGGGGCATCCCGCTGACTGTAATCACAAAAGAAACAGTTCAGGCAAAAAAAATAGGGATAATAAAATCAAAAAAAGAGGTCACACAAACCCTCAACAAAAAGAAATGACTGCCCATTCAGAATAAATCATCATTATCTGAACCATCATTGGTATATCAAAGCAAAGACTCAAACAAGGTCTAACGCACGATCAGCTGAGTTTAGGTTTGAAGAACATCACGAAGAGCGGGTGGGTACAAATAAATTTGAGCCTTTATCCTTTGTTTCTTGAACCGTGAACCAAGCCACGTTATAACCCTTAAAAGTCCTAGCTGAAGCATGGGTTAGTTCGAAAGCATACTGTTACAAAGGTATCCTGACTCCTTAAGGCTTGCTATAAAATATTGAGTTGACATCACATTTTACAAAATTTGCTGGTTTTACTGAAAAATGCATTTTTCAAAAACTTCAAGACAGACATAAGCTTTGCATTTTTGACATAACTCTATTTGCGTATGACCTTTTGTTTGAACAGCATAGAAGTTCGCACGACGAATGTCTAACGAACAAAAGCACTTCCAATCAAGGGGCAGACATGATCATGGGCTACCATCTGGGGCAGTTAAGTCAAGATTCGGAGAATCTCTCAAAGGCCAAATAGCCTGGGGAAAATCTCCTCCTGAGTCACTTGGGGCATTCCAGCAACGAATCTTGCCTGATCAAACATCTTTTGGGGGTATGACAAAACACTTCTAACAGGGGCAACTCCCTACATTTTGAGAGCGTGGACATAGTCGAAAAATACTACGCATAATCAAAGACACGCTAGGTTGACATACCTAGGCAAAAATTAGGGCTTCCCGGCGAACCAAAAGGGTTCGGGCAAAATAAGGGATGAAATGGAAAAAATCTGTACACCCGGCAAGTCGAAAATCTGAAAGGGCGGCTTGGGCAAAAAAGGGTATCCCGATGGACTGAAAACCCGAAAGGGCGGTCCAGGCAAAAATTAGGGATCAAAGCGTACGACTATGTCCTGGCATCTCGTCACCTGTCTACCAGAAGATTTGTCAATTACCCTCACAGGTGCCTTCTCCCACTGAAACTGGGGCAATAATGAGTGGTCTAAGCGATCTAATGGTTCGGTCCACCAAGGTACCAAGATAGGTTCAGCTGAAGAACGTAACCAGTATATCTTAACTCCCCAGAGAGTGAGCCAGCAGGTCAATACACTCTCCCCAAGCAGAGTTATACAATCAGCCTTAAGGAAGTTGGGTATTCCCTGCAGATCTCAACATTCCCCAGCACAATATACGAATATTCTTAACAAGCATCCCCAACAGTCTTGATCTAAGATTGTTCCCCGGCGGTAGATCAGACCTTCAGTGGAGCCGCTTCCCCGGTATATCTCAAAGATTTCCCCAAGAGAGTCCAGTATAGTTCAAAATTTCCCCAGGAAAGTTTGAATCCATCTCCCCAGCAGGAAGCTTATCCCCGGTAGATTCTGGAAGTTTTTCCCCCTGCAGAGCACGAACGCGTCCCCCGGCTTTATTCAAAGGTTATTTCCCTACCAGGATATAACTGGGTTATCCTCAGCCAAAAGCCACGGAAAGATCATCCTTGGCGAAGTCTTCCAATCCCCAGCGGAGTCTATTAACACTTCCAACATAACAACGGTATCCCCAGCGAAGTTATCATCAACATCTCAACAGAGTACCTCTCTTCCCACAGAGTACTGTTCCCCAGCAAGATCGCTAGAATAATTTTCCCCCACAGAGTAATCTCCAAGTTTATTCCCCAACGGGGTCATCTTCTCCTACCGGTATCCTTGCAGCCATCACTCCCCAGTGGAAACAGAGAATGCTATTCACATCAGCCCAGGAATTGACTTCCCGGCACCCGTCAAGGATTTACTTTCCTAGACAAAAACATACATTCATAAACATCACATACATCATGATACATGCATGAACGCATCGCACAATCTCATTTATATTGAGAACATCATTGCTTGATCCATATCATGCATTGCATATGACTGACCTTTACCTTTCAGGAAAGATCCAGTTAAGTTCTCAGCTATATTCCAAGACTTTAGTCTGGTTCAGTTAAATCAATTCTAATATTTTTCTGATTCTTATCCAGTCAAAGTTAATCCAAGACCTTCTCTGGTTCAGTCAGATCGACCCTAAGATCTCCCTGATTCTTATTCCAGTTGAAGATTCCAAGACCTTGCCTGGTTCAGTTAAATCGACTCCTAAAGATTTTTCTGATTCTTATCCAGTTGAAGTTATTTCAAGACTTTAGTCTGGTTCAGTTAAATCGATTCTAAGATTTTCCTGATTCTTATCCAGTCAAAGTTAACCCAAGGCTTGTCTGGTTCAGTTAAATCGATTCTAAGATTTTCTGATTCTTATCCAGTTGAAGTTATTTCAAGACCTTGCCTGGTTCAGTTAAATCGACTCCTAAAGATTTTTCTGATGCCGATCCAGTCAAAGGCCTTCTCTGGTTCAGTCAGATCGACCCTAAGATCTCCCTGATTCTTATTCCGGTTGAAGATTCCAAGACCTTGCCTGGTTCAGTTAAATCGACTCCTAAAGATTTTTTCTGATGCCGATCCAGTCAAAGGCCTTCTCTGGTTCAGTCAGATCGACCCTAAGATCTCCCTGATTCTTATTCCAGTTGAAGATTCCAAGACCTTGCCTGGTTCAGTTAAATCGACTCCTAAAGATTTTTCTGATGCTGATCCAGTCAAAGGCCTTCTCTGGTCCAGTTAAATCGATTCCTAAAGATTTTCCTAATGAAGACTCAGTAGAAGACATCCAGATTCTCTCATTGTTACTGTTGAGGTAGTAATCGCCCCAGATTCTCTCATCGTTACTGTTGAGGTAGTAATCGCCCCAGATTCTCTCATCGTTACTGTTGAGGTAGTAATCGCCCCAGATTCTCTCATCGTTACTGTTGAGGTAGTAATCGCCCCAGATTCTCTCATCGTTACTGTTGAGGTAGTAATCGCCCCAGATTCTCTCATCGTTACTGTTGAGGTAGTAATCGCCCCAGGTTCTCTCATCATTACTGTTGAGGTAGTAATCGCCCCAGATTCTCTCATCGTTACTGTTGAGGTAGTAATCGCCCCAGATTCTCTCATTGTTACTGTTGAGGTAGTAATCGCCCCAGATTCTCTCATCGTTACTGTTGAGGTAGTAATCGCCCCAGATTCTCTCATCGTTACTGTTGAGGTAGTAATCGCCCCAGATTCTCCCATCGTTACTGTTGAGGTAGTAATCGCCCCATATTCGCTCATCGTTACTGTTGAGGTAGTAATCGCCCCAGGTTCTCTCATCGTTACTGTTGAGGTAGTAATCGCCCCAGATTCTCTCATCGTTACTGTTGAGGTAGTAATCGCCCCAGATTCTCTCATCGTTACTGTTGAGGTAGTAATCACCCCAGATTCTCCCATCGTTACTGTTGAGGTAGTAATCGCCCCAGATTCACTCATCGTTACTGTTGAGGTAGTAATCGCCCCAGATTCTCTCATCGTTACTGTTGAGGTAGTAATCTCCCCAGATTCTCTCATCGTTACTGTTGAGGAAGTAATCGCCCCAGATTCTCTCATCGTTACTGTTGAGGTAGTAATCGTCCAAGGTTCTCTCACCGTCCCGTTGAGAGCACGTCTGAAGAGTTCAAAGATTCGATACCTCTATCCAGCCAGGGCGCGTCTATATAAAGAGTTTGAAGACCAACTCCTGTAACAGGTCAGGTAATCATCTTTCTTTTTCTCAGGTACACAAGTTCTCGCTAAGGAATCTCTTACGCGATCGACACCTAGATGGCATCTATAAGCCCATCCACATACCAACAGTTCCAAATGGCATCTATAAGCCCATTCCCGACAAAGTTCTGTCACACTTCCAGATGGCATCTATAAGCCCATCCTCCTATCCACCGTCCCTCCAAATGGCATCTGTAAGCCCATTCCCGCCATCGCACCGCTGATACTCAACTATGTGAGTGCAAACTTCTGGGTACTCTAGTGTTCAATCATCTTCCACCCTCGGATCACGAAAGGCATGCAAGCCAATCTACATCCTCAGGTCTAATAAGATTGAACAGGGGCAACTGTTGTACCCCAAAATTTTCCCTCCCATAATCTTCAAAGTTTTGACAAGAATCATCCACAAATGGTTCAAGTCTACTCAAGGGCTACACAGTCAACCATCCTCCTAAGCCAGTCAAATTAGGGTTTTGGTTCTTGCAAGGAAGTTGAGGTTTTCAAGGGCTCAATCAAGTCCCATATGCTCATAAACATTGTCAAGCACCTACATGTCAAGTTTCAAGGCTTACAAGGTCAAGTTGCACAGTCAAAAGTCCCATTTGCTCAACAGTCAACTGTAGGGGCAAAATGGTCATTTGGCAGTCAAAAGTCAAAATTTTTGGTCAACATCTTATTTTGAAGCCACAATCATCATTTGTTCAAGTCTTGACCATGATTTCACAAGAATGGCTCAAAAATCATCAAGGTGTCAAAAGTTTCTATTTTTGGGACAACTGAAAAGTCAACTGTAACTTGACCAAGGCATAACTTTTTCATGGTTCATCAGAAAAATTCCATCCAATGCTCATATTGAAGGGGAAGAAATTTCCTACAACTCATCTTCACATTCCAAGTCCAAGAAATGCTCTTACAAAAAGTTATCAATTTCAACGTTATAGGTCATTTTCAAAAGTCAACAAAAAGGGACTTTAAGTCAAAGACCATAACTTGAGATTGGTAAATCAAAATGACATGGGACCAAAGACATTGGTTAGAGGACTTCAATACCTTTCCAAAATGTCCAAGAAGATGTTCATAACTTCAAAATTGAGCAAGATATGCATTGGAGAAGTTGGGAAATTTTTGTGAAATGGCCAAAATCATTTATCCTTGAAATTTCATTTTTGACAAAAGGGGCCCACTTTTTCCACTTGAATCAGCTTGGCCATGCTTCCCACGTGTCCCACTTTTTATTTCAATATTTAAAATTATTTTTTTCATTTTTGTTAGATTTTATTGGATTTAATTCATTTTAAATCCTTTAAAATCAAATAAAAATCAAAAAGGTTAATTAAGGGACATATCTTGCTTCGATTAGCTTTGAACCACCATTATGCATATACCAAATTCGTTCAAGACCTATTTCAAGCAAAAAAATTCAAATTTGGAGCAAATATGGCAAGTTATTTCAATGGTGATCATGGAGAAAATCAAAACTTCATTGCAAGGCTTAAAAGCTCCTTAATGTGACTCATTCTCATCCAAGCCTATATATACAAGCCTTGCAAGCCTCATTCAGAACCTAGAAAAAAGGAGAGTGTGCATAAACGGCCAGAGGAAAAGTTCAAAATTTGTCCAAAAAAGTGAGAGATCTAAAGCGGTGTTGCAAACATTTTCAGATCCAAGCAAGCACGTGGCTTTCTTCCTTGCCACTCCCTGAAGCCAAAGCAACCACAAACGCGTCCTAAGGTCCACTACCAAGCGCTGTAAGTTGTCTCAAACTCACCCATGTACACGAAATCATGTTTCTCCATTCTTGCACTTTTTCTGGAAAATAATAGCATATTCATACTCCATGCCTAATTTCCAATGTAACTGCTATATTCAATTTCATTTTTAGGCTTCGTATAACAATACCCGTGCCTAGGGTTCGTTGGTTTTGTTTGTTAGGTATTTTGTCTACAGGTGAAATTGGGACAAACCATAAGCATAGACGTGATCAGGAGACATGGACGATCACAACCATGGGCTTAGATAGAATTTTTGATGCCTGAGGATGATTTTGAGTAAAACCTCCAAAATATGGCCTTCACCTCCTTGGTTTAGCATTTCTTTTCTTATTTTCTTTCCTTTTATTAATTATTATTATTATTTAGTTAGTTCACAAATAATTATTTTCATAAATTCAGAAAAAAAACAAAAAAAATGTAATTATTATTATTATTATTAATTTCACTTTAGCAATTATTTTTGTAAATAAAATACTAATAAATTAATTAGTTTAATTAGTTAATTTTAACCTTTTTTCACAATAAATAAAAACAAATTTAGACTTAGGCTTTTTCTTTTGACATTTTTAATTCTTTTTTTATTTTATTTCATAAAAAACATAAAAAATGTCAAAAAATATTTTCTTGTAATTAAAATCATTAATTAATTTTCAATTTCAAATATTTAATTCCTTTAAAGGGTCCAACGCCCTCGCACCTTCGAATATAATTTCTCTTCGCACGTTTATTTTATTTTTCTTTGTGAAATTTATGTACTTGCCCCAAAGCCTTGTAATAATAATTAGGACATTTACTTTCCGCACTTTTATTTAAAATCGGGTCTTTGTTTAATTTGGCGATGTAGACCCGCGCCTTGTAATAGCGTAGAACCTTTATTTTTCCGCATTTTAATTTCCGCACCCTTTAAACTGTTAATCACATGAAAGAATGTATGCCCAAATAAAATCAAAGCGTAGCTCACCCAATGCATGACAAGACAAATAATAACTGAAAATGACACACAATTCACACACCACTCTTAGGGTACGCCTCACTGTTGCCTTGCCCCTCGAAACGTGGTCGTCGAGTACAGGACGTCTTAGTAAGTCCTTATGTCCATGAACATGGAATAAGGGTAGCTTCTAAGGTGTCCTACTGTTGCTCTGGTGATCACACTGTTGCCTTGCCCCTCGAAACGTGGTCGTCGAGTACAGGACGTCTTAGTAAGTCCTTATGTCCATGAACATGGCATAAGGGTAGCTTCTAAGGTGTCCTACTGTTGCTCTGGTGATCACACTGTTGCCTTGCCCCTCGAAACGTGGTCGTCGAGTATAGGACGTCTTAGTGAGTCCTTATGTTCCATTGATCTAGTTGCCTCGAAACGGTTGCCTCGAAACAAGTTGCCTCAGAATAAAAAGATCAATGGCATAAGGGTAGCTTCTAAGGTATCTTACTATTTCCCGGTGACCACACTGTCCCTAACCCTCGAATTGACTCGAACACCTCCAACGGTGGTGCTACCTACCTCTCAATGGTGGGATGGCACTACCTCAAGGACATTTACACAGACTAATTCCTTAGGGTAGGTAGATGACTCGTAGATACTTGCTCTAATTCAAAACAAATCAAAAACTTCTTTTCACACCGACACTTTGCAAAAAGCTTTCAAAAACAACTTTTCAAACACTCTTGAGGACTGATACAAGAGTCGAACTGAAATTTTAAACGGAACCTTTTCAAACCCACTCACCTTGAAAAGCAAACAAACATTTTGAAAACACAAATGAGCAAGTATCTAAGAGCCCATGGATAACCATGGATAGAAAGGGTGCTAACACCTTCCCTTTCTATAAATCTACCTCCCGAACCGAGAACTAATCTCAATAAGGAATTTTTCTGTGCTTTTGTCCTTTCCATGTTGGAGAAAATAAAAGACGGTGGCGACTCTTGCTTACCGCGACATTTCGCGAAACCAGCTAAAAAACAGTCAGTTCTCATTTCCACCGATCACACTGTGCTTTTCACTCTGATAGCCCGGGACATAATACAGATGATTGTTGGGCTTTGAAGAACAAAATACATGACTTAATTGATGCTAAGGAGATTGAGTTCGAGGCACCCGAAAGACCTAATGTTATGACTGCTCCTATGCCCAAGCATGGAGTGAATGCTATAGATGAAGACTCGTTTGTGGTTTCTGTGAATGCCATTGTTACCCCTTTGATGACTGTGAAGAAGAACCTTTTGCTAGCTAGTTTATTTCCTGGTTGTGACGAAGGTTGCCGTATGTGTTCCGTTCTACCTACCGGTTGCCATCTTTTGAAATCAGGTGTCCAACGCCTGATGGATAGTAAATAAATTTTGTTTGAGAAGACGGTTATTCCCTTAGTTCATACTGAAAAAGTTGCCATCATTACCATTTTCGACAATTCTTCCAAGGCTCCCTCGAGGAAGCCTGTTAGAGTTACATATGTTCCAAGGATCGCACCATTGATCATCACTGTTCCTGGGCCTATCCCATACAGCTCTGATAAAGTTGTCCCTTGGCACTACGGGGCTGATGTTTATTTTCATGGAGTTAAACAAGAGTTAGATGCTGATACTGACGTCAACAATATTGTTGGACCTGCTAAAGTCACCCGCAGCGGAAGACTTTTCTCACCTGATATCTCTCCACCAACTGCCTAAAAACCTGTTGTTATTACACCTGCCAGCGTACCTGCTACTGTTCCTGTTCAAGTTCCTATTTTTACCCCTGTCGCCGAGTCGTCTGACACTCGGGGCAAAGGGATCACCAGTGAGCCTGCCCAGACGAAGGCACCAAAGACGATTACTGTTGAAGCTTCTAGACAAGAGATGGAAGAGATTCTGAAGATCATCAAAAAGAGTGACTACAATGTAGTTGAACAGTTGGGGCAAACCCCGTCCAAAATCTCTATGTTGTCATTGTTGCTATGCTCAGAGGCCTATGCCAAGGCTCTGATTGCATTCCTGAAGACCGCACACGTACCACAAGAAACATCAGCTAATCAATTTAAAGATTGCATGGCCAATCTGACTGCTGATAATGGGTTGGGTTTCTCTGACACCGACTTGACTGCTAAAGGGAAGAATCACAATGATGCCCTGCATGTCTCCATTGAATGCAGGGGCACTACTCTTGCTCATGTATTAGTGGATACTAGTTCCTAGTTAAACGTCTTGCCTAAGAAAGCTCTAGACCGGTTGGACTGTGAAGGATTGGAGCTGAAACCAAGCAACATTGTTGTTAGGGCCTTTGATGGGTCTAAGAGAATGGTGCATGGAAAAGTGGATATTCCGATTAGGGTTGGTTCTCAGGTTTTCAACTCTACGTTCTATGTGATGGACATTCGGCCATCTTATTCTTGTTTGTTGGGTCGCCCATGGATCCACAAAGCTGGGGCCGTAACCTCAACGCTCCACCAGAAGCTGAAGTACCCGGTCAGAGGGAAGATTGTGACAGTGCATGGAGAAGAGGAGTACATGGTTAGCCACCTCAACTCTTTTCGATACGTAGAGATGGATGGGGAGTTCATTGAGACCCCATTTCAGCATTTTGAAGAGGTTCCACAGACGCTGGCATCAACTGAGACTGTCGTTGAAGGTTCTCCTATGAAGATGGCTTCCTTTAAGGATGCCTGGGCTGTTGTCGAGAAAGGTGGGTGTGCAAATTGGGGCTGACTCCCTGATTTTTCACAGAAGACTAATAAGTTTGGTTTGGGTTTCACTGCAGAAGCTCAAAAGGCTGTTCGGAATGCACGGATCGGAAGACCTCCCGTGTTAATCAGCAATTCGGGAGTGAATGACATTGAATACGATATGGAAGAGTCTGAGTTCGACAACTGGATCTATCCTACAACCGACGGTGGACCAAGCAACTAGACAGCAAAGGACTTCATCCCTATTTCTTTTGTTACCCAGTAATGAAACTCTTTGTTTTGAATATGTAACAGACAATGTTTTAAACTCTATGGCCTGGTGTCTTACCCGGGGCACCGTGGCTTCATTTGTGAGGGCTTTATGTGTGTCATTTTCATATATCATTAATAAAAGCATTGGACGTTTCTTGCATTTCAAATTTCGCGCTCCTTGTTTTTCTTTTATTATATATTGCAAAACAGCTATTTTACACACACTAACATATACAGGTCTACATCCACTCTGGATCTCACTGGTAACGACTCTGCTACTTCCAGTTATGACTTCTAAAATCCGATCAACTTAGCCGAAGACGAAGGTGAAGATGATTGTGAAGTGCCTGGTGAACTTGCAAGACTGCTACTCCAGGAAGAGAGGGCTATACAGCCACACGAAGAGCCGGTGGAATCAGTGAATCTGGGTACAGAGATAGACAAGAAAGAGGTCAAGATCAGTGCAAATCTGGAGCTTAGTGTGAAGCAATGGTTGATTCAGATGCTGCGTGACTATGTTGAGATCTTTGCATAGTCTTATGAAGATATGCCTGGGTTGGATACCGATATTGTGGTTCACCGATTGACTACCAAGGAAGACTGTCCTCCCGTGAAACAAAAGGTCCGCCGAATACGCCCAGAGATGTCTGAGAAGAACAAGGCTGAAGTTATGAAACAGTTTGACGCCAGTTTTCTAGCAGTTACTTCTTACCCTCAGTGGATTGCCAATGTGGTTCCTGTGCTGAAGAAAGATGATAAGGTTCGAATGTGTGTTGACTATAGGGATCTGAACAGGGCAAGCCCCAAGGATGATTTCCCTCTGCCTCATATCGATGTTCTGGTTGACAACACCGTGCAGCATAAAGTCTTCTCCTTTATGGATGGTTTCTCCGATTACAATCAGATTAAAATGGCTCCCGAAGACATGGAGAAGACAACCTTTGTTACTCAATGGGGTACCTTTTGCTACAAGGTCATGCCTTTTGGATTGAAAAATGTTGGGGCAACGTATGAACGTGCCATGGTTGCTTTGTTTCATGACATGATCCATCATGAGATTGAGGTGTACGTCGACGACATGATTGCAAGGTCCCAGACTGAGGAAGAACACCTTGACCATCTACAGAAGTTGTTTGACCGGTTGAAGTTATACAAGCTGAGGTTAAACCCGAACAAGTGCACCTTCGGAGTGAGATCTGGTAAACTGTTGGGTTTCGTCGTAAGCGACAAAGGTATTCAAGTGGATCCAGAAAAAGTGAAGGCTATACAAGAAATGCCAGCTCCCAAAACAGAGAAAGAAGTCAGAGGCTTTATGGGACGTCTGAACTACATTGCCCGATTCATCTCGCACCTAACTGCTACTTGTGAGCCAATCTTCAAGCTACTGAAGAAAGATCAAGTAGTACGTTAGAATGATGAATGTCAGGCCTCTTTCGAAAGGATCAAAGAGTATCTCCAAGAACCACCTATTCTGATGCCACCAGTTGAAGGAAGACCTCTGATCTTATACTTGACAGTACTTGACAACTCAATGGGGTGCGTGCTGGGTTAACATGACGAGTCTGGCCGAAAAGAGCATGCTATTTATCACCTTAGCAAAAAGTTTACCGACCGTGAGACCCGATACTCACTGCTCGAGAAAACTTGATGCGCTTTGGCATGGGCTGTTCGCCGGCTGAGACAGTATATGTTGACTCACACTACTCTGTTGATATCAAAGATGGATCCAATTAAGTATATCTTCGAGAAGCCTGCCTTGTCTGGAAGAATAGCAAGATGGTAAATGATCTTGACTGAGTATGACATCCAGTACACGACCCAAAAGGCAATTAAGGGAAGTGTGTTGGCAGACCATTTGGCACATCAAGCAGTGGATGATTACCAGTCTATGAACTTTGAATTTCCGAACGAGAATATCATGTTGGTAACTGATTGTGAGACACCTGGGCCGGATGAAGGACCTGAGGAAGGATCCCAATGGTCTATGTATTTTGATGGAGCTTCAATCGCTTTGGGTAATGGCATTGGTGCCATAATCATATCTCCTAAAGGCTATCATACTCCGTTTACCGCCCGACTATGTTTCAACTGCACCAACAACATGGCGGAGTATGAAGCATGCATTATGGGTCTTCGAGCAGAAATTGACCTAAGGATTAAGTTTATAAGTGTCTTCGGAGATTCCGCTCTCGTGATCGGTCAGATCAAAGGCGAGTGGGATATGAAACACCCAAACATTATTCCTTATAAAGAGTATGTGTTGACGTTGCTTCCCCATTTTGAGGATATAACCTTTGGACACTTCCCTAGAGAGGAGAATCAGTTGGCGGACGCGCTGGCTACGATGTCTTCTATGTTCAAAGTCAATTGGGACAACAAAGCTCCCCGGATCATCATTGAAAAACTGGACGAACCTGCGCATTGCTGTGACGTTGAGACTGAAGAGGTAACAGAAAAGCCCTGGTTTCAAGAAGTAAAAAGGTATCTTGAGGCTCAGGATTACCTCGAGGGTGCATCTGTTAATGACAAGAAGTTTCTAAGGAGGTTCGCGGAAAAGTTCTTTATCAGCAATGGCATTCTTTACAAGCGCAACCATGATTCGACCTTACTGCGTTGTGTGGATAAGAATGAAGCAGAAAAGATCATGGCGGAGTTACATGAAGGTACCTTCGGGACTCATTCCAGTGGACACACCATGGAAAAGAAGATCCTACGGGCAGGATATTATTGGTCCACAATGGAAGCTGACTGTTATCAGCATTCTCGAACATGTCACAAGTGCCAAGTCTATGTTGATAAGGTGCACATACATCCAGTTCCTCTGAACGTCTTGACAACTCCTTGGCCTTTTGCAATGTGGGGCATTGATATGATCGGCGAGATCAGACCTACGGCATCCAATGGGCATCGTTTCATCCTAGTAGCCATCGATTACTTTACGAAGTGGGTTGAAGCAGCTTCCTTTGCTACCGTAACCAAGAACGTTGTGGCACGGTTCATTTGGCACAATCTGATCTGTCGATATGGTGTACTAGAGAGGATCATTACGGACAATGGTACAAATCTCAACAACAAGATGATCACCAAGCTCTGCGAGCAATTCAAGATACAACATCATAACTCTTCTCCCTACCGACCGAAGATGAATGGGGCTGTAGAAGCGGCTAATAAGAACATTAAGAAGATTGTGCAGAAGATGACAATGACATACAAAGACTGGCACGAGATGTTACCATTTGCTCTTCACGGGTACCGTACCTCAGCGTGAACGTCAACAGGGGCAACACCCTACTCCTTGGTATATGGCATAGAGGCAGTCTTGCCCATTGAAGTTCAGATACCCTCTCTTCGGATCATGAAGGATGCGGGTTTGAGTGAAGATGACTGGATTCAGACCCGGCTTGATCAGCTGAACCTAATCGACGAGAAGAGACTTACTGCTATTTGTCATGGTCAAACGTATCAAAAATAGATGATTAAGGCATTTAACAAGAAAGTTAGACGACAAGAGTATCAAGTTGGGGATCTGGTGATCAAGCGCATTATCTTACCTCAAGGTGATCCCAGGGGAAAATGGACCCCTACTTACGAAGGGCCATTTGTGGTTAAGAACATTTTCTCAGGAGGAGCTATGATTCTAACCACCATGGATGGTGACGACCTTCCTCGCCCCGTCAATGCAGACATAGTGAAAAGATACTACGCATAATCAAAGACCCGCTAGGTTGACTGGCCTAGGAAAAAATAAGGGCTTCCCAGCGAACCAAAAGGGTTCGGGCAAAAATAAGGGATGAAAATGAAAAATCTGTACACCCGGCAAGTCGAAAACCTGAAAAGGCGGCTTAGGCAAAAAAGGGTATCCCGGTGGACTGAAAACCCGAAAAGGCAGTCCAGGCAAAAATTAGGGATCAAAGCGTAACACTATGTCTCATTGGATCACCTTGTATCCAGACTTCGGTATCGACTATCAAGCTCGGACGACACTAATCAATCTGATCTACCTTCAACTAAGTAGCAAAGTGATGAGATGCTCGAGGACATAAAGGAAATAGCAGAGTTGGAACCCAGTGGGATTATTCACATAGCTGTTTTGTTTAGTTTTTCGCAAATTGTGTAAATTCTATTATTCGGCAGTGTTCTCTTACTAGGACGTCAGCCTCTTGTACAAAAATGCCTATTTACAGGCCAAACTTCGAAATTAATACAATTCATTTTCAAAGAAATTTCAAACTGTTTTTCCTTTATCTATTTTGTTTTGCAAAAGAACGTCCATTGTTCATTTTTGATATATGCATTTGACATTAATTGCTGCTCATGAATATTTACATGCGAAACAAAAAACGATTAAGGGTAACATCAGAAACAGGGACAATAGAAATTGTTCAAACCATACAATTGCTATGTTCACTAGGTACAAAGGTAGATTCATCTGAAGAATATGGCTAAGATACTTTCACTCCCCGCAGAGTAAGACAGTAATGGTAGCTCTCCCAGTTGAGACTTGCAACTATGAATGAATCAACAATGCTCTCCCCAAGCAGAGTTAATCTACCATCAGTACTAAAAAGGCTCGATATCCCCGACCGTCTTAATATTCCATGGAAGAGTATAAGAATGTTCCCCGATAGAATACAAGATACCCCCAGTGGATTTAAAATTTTCCCAGCACAGTCTGAAAAAGCTTCCCCAACGGAGTTGGGAGAATCATCGTCCCCAGTAGACCCTGGAAGTTTATCCCCAGCGGAGTACAAAAATAAATCTCCCCAGCCGAGTTCAAAGGATCATTCCCAGCAGAATTCAAAGGATTATCCCCATAAAAGTCTAACAGGTTACCCCCAATAAAGTCGCCATTGAAAGATCATCCCCAGTGAAGTTCTTTCCTTTCACAAACAGGAATCCAATCCTCAACAGATTCAATATCACCAGCAACGATAATTCATCCTGACGGTATTTATCAGTGGAATCCTCAGCAGAGCATCTCTTCCCCACAGAGTAATCTCCTCATCAGTATATTCCCTAACGGAGTTATCCTCTCCTGCAGGCCTATTCTCACAATCATCTTCGTTCTCCATCCCCAGCGGAAATGAAGAATTCAACTCTATTCTCCAGCAGCTATCCGGGATTTATTTTCCCCAGCTAGAAACATTACATTTCCATACATCATGATACATGCATATACGCATCATACCATACAATCTCATTTATGTTGAGAGCATCATTGCTTGATATATATCATGCATTTCATACATCATGACATTGCATATGACTGACTCTTTACCGTTTCAGGGAGAGATGAATCAGTAAACACCGTTGACTACTCATATGACTTGGTAGTCCCCTTAAAAGAAAAACTACATCTATGGAAGCCTTCTCTGGTTCAGTCAGATCGACCCTAAGATCTCCCTGATTCGTATTCCAGTTGAAGATGTTCCAAGACTTTTGTCTGGTCCAGTTAAATAGATCCTAAGATTTTTCTGATGCCGATCCAGTCAAAGTTAATCCAAGACCTTCTCTGGTTCAGTCAGATCGACCCTAAGATCTCACTGATTCGTATTCCAGTTGAAGATATTCCAAGACTTTTGTCTGGTCCAGTTAAATTGATCCTAATATTTTTCTGATGCCGATCCAGTCAAAGTTAACCCAAGACCTTCTCTGGTTCAGTCAGATCGACCCTAAGATCTCCCTGATTCGTATTCCAATTGAAGATATTCCAAGACTTTTGTTTGGTCCAGTTAAATTGATACTAAGATTTTTCTGATGCCGATCCAGTCAAAGTTAATCCAAGACCTTCTCTGGTTCAGTCAGATCGACCCTAAGATCTCCCTGATTCGTATTCCAGTTGAAGATATGCCAAGACTTTTGTCTGGTCCAGTTAAATCGATCCTAAGATTTTTCTGATACCGATCCAGTCAAAGTTAATCCAAGACCTTCTCTGGTTCAGTCAGATCGACCCTAAGATCTTCCTGATTCGTATTCCAGTTGAAGATATGCCAAGACTTTTGTCTGGTCCAGTTAAATCGATCCAAAGATTTTTCTGATGCCGGTCCAGTCAAAGTTAATCCAAGACCTTCTCTGGTTCAGTCAGATCGACCCTAAGATCTCCCTGATTCGTATTCCAGTTGAAGATATTCCAAGACTTTTGTCTGGTCCAGTTAAATCGATCCTAAGATTTTTCTGATGCTGATCCAGCCAAAGTTAATCCAAGACCTTCTCTAGTTCAGTTAGATCGACGATAAGATCTCCCTGACCACCTATCAACAGTCTCCAAATGGCATCTGTAAGCCCATTCCCGACATCACAAGGCTGATACCACTTGATGCGAGTGCAAATTTCTGGGCACTCTAGTGTTCAATCATCTTCCACCTTCGGATTACGAAAGACCCGAAAGCCAATCTATATCCTCAGGTTTAAGAAGATTGAACATGGGAAGCTGTTGTACCCCAAAATTTTCCCTCTCATATTTATCAAAACATTGCAAGGAAAAATCTCCAAGTGGCTCAAGATTGCTCAAGAGTTGGACAGTCAAGCTATCTCCTAAAGCAGTCAATCTCAAATTAGGGTTTTGTGTTGCATCAAGGTACTTGCATCCAAATGACCTCAAGTTCTCCCCCAATGTCCTAATATGCTCTCAAGATCATCCATGTCAAATTTCAAGCCTTGCAGAGGAAGTTTGCTCAGTCAATTGCTCAAAGGGTCCAAAAATCGACTATGCTAGGGCAAAAGTCAACTGTGACCCAAATACAGTCAAACTTCAAGATTTTTTTGTCAACATTCTCATTTTTAAGGATATTTAATCATTTGATCAAGGGTTTATCATGATTCATCAAGGATTGCTCAAAATTCATCAAGACTCAAAAGTTGCTAAATTAGGGTTTTGTAGAAAAAGTCAACTCAACTTTGACCAAGCATAATTGTTTCACACTTTATGAGAAATGACCCATCCAAAGCTCATTTTGAAGAGGATGCAATTTCCTACAATCCATCTTCATACCCCAAGATCAGAAAATGCACTCACAAGAAGTTATAGATTTGGACATTATAGATCATTTTTGAAAGTCAACAAAAACACCTTTTTTGTCAAAGCTTATAACTTGAGCATGGAATATCAAAAGGAGATGAGACCAAAAGGGTTGTAGTTTGTAACCGAACCTAGGGTTTTGTAGTTTGTTTTTTGGGCTTTTTATTTACATGCAAAATTGATGCCATTGATGGACATAGACGTGACCAGGGGAGGTAGACGAGCACAACCATGGTCTTAGGGGTTGTTTTCATGGCCTAGAATCAATTTTTGGAATGTCCTGCGAATTTAGCTGCGGATATAAATCCAAAGGTAAATGTTCAGGGTTGAACAAAGAAGATGAAGACGTGTCCCCCTCTTAGTGGTGGATTCAAACTTGGCGCGTTTTCTTTTTTATTTCTGGCATATTAATGGGTTTTCCCTTTTATTTATTATTGTCCAATATAATAACAATTGAAGCATGATGGTTGAGTGGCAAAGGCGTTTGTTCAAAATCCAACAGGACCTGGGTTCGAATCCCAGGTCCCCATATGCATTGTTATTATTTTTCAATAGGTTATTCAGTGCAATACCAAGCGTGCAACATATCATACTCCCTCACTCAATGGCTTGCCAGATGGCCCCAGGCCAGATCTGGTGGTCCAGAGGAATGTCCACCATGGAACCAAGTCAAAGGCACACAAGGAATCCCACAGGGTCAACCAGGCCAGCGCCTATTGGGCCTTGAACTTTCTATCCAAACCTCCTTTCAGGCCCATATACTTCTAACTCTTTCTATTTTCTTTTTTATTTTGCTTAATTATTTATTGTTATTATTTTTAATTACTAACCAACCAATTAAAACTTTTTTCTTAATAAAATTAAAAACCAAAAAATATTTTGTTTATTAAATTAATTTTCAGTATTTTATTTTTGTTAATAATATTAATTTAATTAATTTAGTTTAATTAGGAATAACTTTAATATATTTTGCAATAATTAAAATTAACTTAGACAATTAGGTTTTATTAACATTGATCAAATTTATTTTTATTTCTTTAAATACTTAAAAACCCAAAAATATTTTTATTAATTAATTTAGTTATTAATTTAATAATTAACTTAGCTTAATTTCTTTTTAATTCAAAAATAAACCAAAAAAATCTTTTCTTTAATAATTAAAGGGTCAAAACGCTAGAATGCACCCGATTTAATTTCTCGCATGCAATCCACCTTATTTCAATATTGTATTTGTTTCCAAAATGTAATAGCTTAATAGGATGTTACTATTTTATCGCTTTATTTATTTTCCGCATTTTAATTTCAAGGGTTGCTTTTGGCGATGTAAATACCCGACGCCTTGTAATAATTAGTTTAAATTCCGCAATTTAATTTTCGCAACTCATAAACTGTTAGATGTTTGATAATATGGAATGCATGACAAGATCAAATGTTTAAACCTAAAATCAACATAGATAACCACTAACATGTACAAAGATAAAATAAACTGAAAACAACACATTCGCACATGCGCACTCTTAGGGTACACCTCACTTGGTTGCCTTCGTAATGCAGTCATTGAGTATAGGAAGTTTTAGAGGTCGCCCTCTTGTCCAAAGATCATCGTTGCCTCGAAACAGTTGCCTCGGAAAAATGATCTAAGACATTAGGGTTACCGCTAAGGCGTCCTAACATTGCTTTAGTGACCGCACGTCCCTTAATCGAATTGACCCTTAAACTCCAACGACGATGCTACCTACTCATCAATAGTGGGATAGAATTGTCTAAAGGACATTAGCACAAATTGATTCCTTTTTCGAGTAGGTAGATGGTTCTTAAATACTTGCTCTTTCAAAAATAAAACTTTTCACACTTACACCTTTCAAAACAAAAACTCTTCTTCAAACCCACAAACACAAAGAAAGAAATTTTTTGAAAACACTATGAGCAAGTACCTAAGAGCCCGTGGATAACCACAGATAGAAAGGGTGTTAACACCTTCCCTTTCTATAATCTACCCCCCGAACCCGAGAAACATCTCGAAAAAGGAATTTTTCTGTGCTTTTTTCCTTTCCTCGTTGGATAAAATAAAAGACGGTGGCGACTCTTGCTTACCGCGAAATTTTGCAAAAACAAACGCAAAACGCAAACCAGCATTCCAAAAACAGTCAGTTCTTCCCACCGTATCACAGTAGGAATCTGTACAAAGTTGATCCGAATAGTGTTTTTACGCATAGATGCCATGATCTGCAAAACAGAACAAAGATGAATCCCATTGGTCTTTGAAATGGTTAGTCCAATGCAATATGCATGCAATGTCATGATGCATGATGCCATGATATAAACACACCACAAGTATTCACAGATAGCAAACATGATAAGGGCAAATAAATCACACAGTAGCCCTTAGATTTCAGGCTGGCATGGAGTTTAGGTATTACCCTCTTTCAGTTTAGTTGGTTCAACCTGTCCTAGTAATAGTAACCGGGTTCTAGAGGATCTCAATATCACTGACCACCCTCGATCGGTCATAATTCCAGTTTAACAACCTTTTCTTGCGGCCGGAACCATCGCGAGAGTTTGGTCTCAATGAGTGTAGCATACTGCTACTTTTCTATGGCCAAGTTGGTCAATTATAGGTTCTAAGTTCAGTTGGTGCTTAATGACCCCTTAGCAGACCCATATTCTCCTCGTTGTGCCACAAGGGATATCGGTACAAACTAAAGTGCCACACCAACATAGCTACTGCTTCAACCGTATCGGTCTACGCTGTACAGTTCCCTCATAGTCTATTGCTACTTACCTAAAAGGTATCCCTAGATCCAAGTTAGGATCTATAGTAACTCCGATTCAAACCCACAAAGATAAAGCATACAAATCAAGCAATTGAAAACAATATGAACTAATCCTAAAGTACACCCCACTTATAATATCCCCAGAAGAGTCGCCAGTTCTGTGATACGGTGGGAAGAACTGACTGTTTTTTGGAATGCTGGTTTGTGTTTTGCGTTTGTGTTTGCAAAATGTCGCGGTAAGCAAGAGTCGCCACCGAATTTTATTTTATCCAATAAGGAAAGGAAAAAAGCACAGAAAAATTCCTTTTTCGATATTTTCTGAGTACAGGGGTAGATTATAGAAAGGGAAGGTATTAGCACCCTTTCTATTGGTAGTTATCTACGGGCTCTTAGGTACTTGCTCATCATTTTCAAAATTGTTTTCTTTGTGTTTGTGGGTTTTGAAAAGTTTTTGTTTTAACTTCGATTTAACTCTTGCTTCTGTCTTCAAGAGTGTAATGAAGTGTTTTTGAAAACTTTGTTTGAAAAGGAGTGTAAGTGTGAAAAAGAGTTTGTTTTGATTGAGTAAGTACTTAAGAACTAATCTACCTACTCGAAAAAAGAATCGTTCTATGTTCATTTCCTTTAGACAGCATTATCCCACTATTAGTGAGTAGGTAGCACCATCGTTGGAATTTGAGGGTCAATTCGAAAGAGGGACATACGGTCACTAAAGCAATGTTAGGACGTCTTAGTGGTAACCCTAATGTCTTAGATCATTTATCTGAGGCAATGATATCTGAGGCAACCTTTCCGGGGCAACTTATGATCTTTTAGACAAGAGGGCAACCTCTAAAATGACCTATACTCAATGACCGTTTACAAAGGCAACCAAGTGGGATGTACCCTAGGAGTGCGCATGTGCGAGTGTGTTGATTTCAGTTTTTATCTTTGCACATGTTTAAGGTGATCTAACTGTTTCAAGATTAGACATTCATTCTTGTCATGCAAACCCTATTACCAAACATCTAGCAGTTGTATATTTGCATAAATTAAAGGTGCGGAAATTAAACTAAATTATTACAAGGCGTCGGGTATTTACATCACCAAAAACAACTCTTTAAAAATAAAATAAAAGCGGTAAAAGTAAATGTCCTAATTAAATATTACAAATCGGGAGCAGATACAATAATTGAATAAAGGAAAAATAAAGTGCGCGAGACAATTGGATCGAAGGCGAAACTAGGGTTTTGACCCTCCTAATTAAAAGAAAAATGTTTTTGGTTGTTTTTTTTTTTAAGAAAAGAAATTAAATCCTAAAACTAAATGCTAAATTAATTATTAAATAAATAAATTAATAAAAAATATTAAATGACATATTTTTGGATTTTTTGTTAATTTAAGAAAGAAAATAAAATAATTAAACTAATGTTAAAACCTAATTATTCTAATTATTTTTAATATTTGCAAAATAAATTTAAGTTACCTAATTAAATTAATTAATATTTATTAATGAAAAATAAAGTTCTGAAATTTAATTGGATAAGAAAATATTTTTTATGATTTTTGATAAAAAGGAAAAATTAATTTTGGTTAGTAATTAAATGAATAATTAATTAAATGAAAATAAACAAAATATAAAAAAAAAAGAGTAGAGAATGGGCCTGATTTTTGGGGTGTGAGTAGCAAGAATGTTGGCCCAATGATGCTGATCCAATTTGACTTTTCTAATCCAATGCGCTGGCGTTGACTTGGTCTTTTGGTGCACCTTCAATGGTGGCTGTTGTACCCCAAAATTTTCCCTCCCATATTCCTCAAAGATTTGTCAAGAATAATCTTCAAGTTGATGGCTCAAAGGTTAGACAGTCAAATCACCTCTTAAGGCAGTCAATCTCAAATTAGGGTTTTGTGTTGCATTAAGGTCCTCATATGCAAATGGCCTCAAATTCTTCCTAATGTCTTAATATGTTCTTAAGTTCATCCATGTCAAATTTCAAGCCTTGCAGAGAAAATTTGGTCAGTCAATTGCTCAAGAGGCCCAAAAATCGATTGTGCTAGGGCAAAAGTCAATTGTGTCCCAAATACAGTCAAACCTCAATATTTTTTGTCAACATTCTCATTTTGAAGGTTAATTCATCATTTGATCAAGGGTTGATCATGATTCATCAAGGATTGCTCAAGATTCATCAAGATTCAAAAGTTGTTAAATTAGGGTTTTGTAGGAAAAGTCAACTCAACTTTGACCAAGCATAACTTTCTCATACTTTATTAGAAATGACCCATCCAAAGCTCATTTTTAAGAGTATGAAATTTCCTACAATCCATATTCACACCCTAAGATCAAGAAATGCCCTCACAAAAAGTTACAAATTTGGACATTACAGGTCATTTTTAAGAGTCAACAAAAACACCTTTTTTGCCAAAGCTTATAACTTAAGCATGGAACATCAAAATGATATGATACCAAAAGGATTGATTAGAGGACATATCAAGGTTTCTAAAAAGTCCAAGAACACCTCCAAAAGTTCAAAATTGAAGAAGTTATGCATTATTGAAGTTGGACATTTTTCCAAATTTGCCAAAAGTCAACTATCCTCAAAACTCCAATTTTTGACAAAAGGGCCCACTTTTTTCCACTTGATATAGTCTTGTCATGCCACACACGTGTCCCATACTTGGTTTCATGGCCATTCATTTATTTTTCTATTTTATTTAATTTTTATTGATTTAATTCATTTTTAATCAATATTAAATCAAATAAAATCTAAAAATTGATGAAATCATATCTTTGTGATTGGTACAACTTTCAATTATCATCATGAATCAAATAAAACTCGTATCATGGCTTTTCATGCATAAAAAATCAGATTTGGCCTATATTTGGAAACTTGATAATGGTGATCATATCAAATCTCAAAACCTTGAATGCACTTGGATTATGGCCCATGTTTTGACCTAAATTCATTCTATTATATGCACACAAGAGAGGCAGACCAAGGATACGCACAAAGCACTGCTGAAACGGCCAGAAGAAGTTTGAGAAAAAGCTTGAAAAAGTGAAGATCGAAATCAACATTGGAGGCCAATTCAATCCAAAATCACAACATAGCTCTCTTGCCAGCAACCTCCTAAAGCTATAGCAACCAAAGCCAAGGCCTGAAGCTATCTGAAAAGCGTTGTAAGTGTTCTTGAAAACGGCTCTGAACATGAAGTCGAAACCATTCATTCTTGCATCCTTTTGATAAACTATTGGCATAATCTTGATCCTTATCAAATTTCTAACAAGTCTGCATCATTTAATTTCGTTTTCATGGCCTATAATCATATACCCAAACCTAGGGTTTTATTGTGTTGTTTTTAGGCGTTTGAATTACAGGGAAAATTGGGCAAAATAATGGTTACAGGGATGACCAGGAGGAAGGGACGAGTGCATTGGTACTCTTAGGTTTCGTTTACATGGCCTGGAGATGATTTTTGAGATACCCTACGAAACTTCCTGCGGATAAAAATCCGCAGGTAAATAACCAGGGTTATTTGAAGAAGACGATGGTGTGTCCCTTTGCTATTGGTCCATTCAAATCAGTGGCGCTCTTTTTTATTATTTCAGGCTTAGTGCATTGTTTCATATATTATATTTATTTCTTATTCCACTAACAAAGATGCAGCGTAGATGAGTTGGTGAGCGTGCTATTGCAAAACCCCTTGGGACCTGGGTTCGAATCCCAGGTCCCCCCAAAATGCTTATTACTATTTTCTTGCAGCTATTCCAATGAATCTCCAAGCATGAGGACCACCATGCGCCTCAAGAATCAACGTGCCAGATGGCCTTCAGGCCAAATCTGGTGGTCATGGATGAGGGATCACCATGGTCTCAGGTCAACGCACGCCTAGCAAACCACAAAGGTCAAACAGGCTGGACACTAATGGGCCTCAAAAATTGCTAACCATGCTCCCAGATCAGGCCCACACCCCCTGAGTATTCCTTTACATTTTATTTCTTTTTTTCTTATTTATTTATTTTATTATTATTATTATTAAAAATTAATTAATTAACCAATTAACTTTTTCATTAAAAAAATCAGAAACCACAAAAATAATATTTTTATTAATTCCATTAATTTTATTATTTATTTTTGTAAATAAACATTAATTAATTTTATTTAGTTTAAATAGGTTTAACATTAATATCTTTTGCAATAAATTAAAATTAATTTAGAATTAGGTTTTTAATACTTTTAACCATTCTTATTTTATTTCCTTAATTAAAATAAAAACCCAAAAATATTTTCATGTAATTAATTAATTCAATTATCAACTTAGACTAATTTTTAATTTAAAAAATAACCAAAATATGCTTTATTTAATAAAAAGGGTCAAAACCCTAGGACACCCCGATTTAATTTTCTCGCGCGCGAATTATCTTTGATCCATATTTTGTAACTACTTTGGGAATGTAATAGTTTTTAACTTAGGACTTTATTTATTTATTTATCGCTTTATTTACTTTTCGCAATTTAATTTTAAAAGGGTTTGTCTTTGGCGATGTAAATACCCGACGCCTTGTAATAGCTTAGATTTATTTTCCGCAATTTAATTTCCGCAACCATTAACTGTTAGATGTTTGAATAATAGGCAATGCATGACAAGATCAATTTTTAATTTAAAATCAACAGTAGCTCACCCATGACATGTACAGATAAAAATTAACCGAATTAATACACTCGCACATGCGCACTCTTAGGGTACACCTCACTTGGTTGCCTCGAGCGTGGTCATTGAGTATAGGAAGTTTTAGAGGTCGCCCTCTTGTCCAAAGATCATAAGTTGCCTCGAAACGGTTTCCTCGGATAAAATGATCTAAGACATTAGGGTTACCGCTAAGGCATCATAACATTGCTTTAGTGACCATATGTCCCTTAATCGAATTGACCCTTAAAACTCCAACGACGGTGCTACCTACTTCTCAATAGTGGGATAGCACTGTCTAAAGGACATTTGCACAATTTAATTCCTTTTTGAGTAGGTAGATGGATCTTAAGTACTTGCTCCTTTTAAAACAAAAAAAACAAAACTTTTCGCACTTACACCCCTTTCAAAACAAAAACTCTTTTCAAACCCACAAACACAAAGAAAAGCAAAATTTTTGAAAACACAATGAGCAAGTACCTAAGAGCCCGTGGATAACCACGGATAGAAAGGGTGCTAACACCTTCCCTTTCTATAATCTACCTCCCGAACCCGAAAAATATCTCAAAAAGGAATTTTTCTGTGCTTTTGCCCTTTCCTTGTTGGATAAAATAAAAGACGGTGGTGACTCTTGCTTACCGCGACATTTTGCACAAACAAACGCAAACGCGAACCAGCATTCCAAAAACAGTCGGTTATATTCCCACCGATCACATAACTGGCGACTCTGCTGGGGAAGATATTAAAATAAGTGAGGTGTACCTTAGGATTAGATCATTATGTTTTCAATTGTATGCTTTGTATGCTTTAATTTTGTGGGCTTGTATCGGAGTTCTATAGATCCTAACCTGGATCTGGGGATACCCTTTAGGTAAGTAGCAATAAACTGTAAGGGATCTGTCCGGCGTAGACCGACACGGATGAAGCAGTAGCTACGTTGGTGTGGCACCTTAGTCTGTATCGATATCCCTTGTGTTGGAACGAGGAGAATATGGGTCTTCTAAGGAGTCATTAAGCACCAACTGACCTTAGAACCTTTAAATTGACCAACTTGGCCATAGAACAGTAGCAGTATGCTACACTCATTGAGACTAAACTCTCGCGATGATTCTGGCCGCAAGAAAAGGTTGCTAAACTGGAATTATGACCGATTGAGGGTAGTCAGTGATATTGAGATCCTCTAGAACCCGGTTACTATTTTTAGGACAGGTTTAAACCAACTGAACTGAAAGAGGGTAGTACCTAAGCTCCATGCCAACCTGAAATCTAAGGGCTCTCAGTGTGACTTGTGTGCCTTTACCATGTTTGCTTTTTGTGGATACTTGTGGTGTGCCTTTACCATGACATCATGACATCATAACATTGCATACATTTTGCATAAAGACTAACCTATTTCAAGGACAAGAGGGTTTCATCTTTGCTCTGTTTTGTAGGTCATCATGATGCCCATGCGTAGGAATACTATCCGGATCAACTTTGTCCAAGTACCTACCCTGCTTAAAGAGTTGGTTGTCAGGATTCCAGGCACTACTTCCTTCATCAGAAGGCATGGTTCTCTTCTCAGTTTGGTCACCTCAAAGTTGGACGAACAAATGATGAGTGTCCTGGTCCAGTTTTATGATTCGTTGTACCATTGCTTCACTTTTCAAGACTATCAGTTGGTTCCTACCCTAGAAGAGTTCTCTGAGCTGCTCGGTATCTCTGTTTTGGAGCAGACCCCGTTTACTGGATGGGAGAAGACTCTTAAGCCCGAAGAAATTGTTGCAGCCCTTCACTTGACCAAAGAAGAGGTAATGGCTAACTGGGAGACTAGAAGTGGAGCTAAGGGTTTTCTGACAGTTTTTGGTTGACAAAGCTAATTACTTCTGGGATAGCCTAGACTTTAAGGTTTTCTAGGATATTCTGGCTCTCTTGATTTATGGCTTGGTATTGTTTCCGAATCCTGACACTTTTGTTGATATTAATGCCATAAAGATCTTCATCTCTCAGAATCCGGTACCCACTCTCTTGGGTGATATACTTCATCAGCTCTATGCTCGTACTGCCCGAAAGCGGGGAACTTTGATGTGCTATGCTCCTTTATTGTCGAGGTGGTTTATTTCGCACCTCCCTAAGTCTGTACTGAAGAACAAAGAAGGAATGGGTTGGGCTTATAGGGTGATGTCTCTTTCTAATAATGACATTATCTAGACTCTCAAAGGTATGGATGAGGTGACTGTTATTGATTGCTGTGGAGAGTATCCTAATGTTCCATTGATCGGAACCCATGGAGTGATTTCTTACAACCCATGCTTAGCTCTCCGTCAGTTTGGAAGAGCCAGAAGAGAAGGGCCTCATGAGATGTTGATGCCTCATATCATCTTTGATTTTCAGGGAGATAGCGACGAGCTGCGTCGTAGATTCATAAGGGCTTGGGATAGAGTTCACCAATCTGATCCACATGAATTGGGTCCCAAGACTTCTCTGCCAATGGAGCCATATCTCAGATGGGTCCACATCCATGCCCAGAAGTTAGGTATGCCATATGAAGCTGTCCGGCCTGTCACTCTTGAAGTTGCTAATGAGGAAGGAGTTCTTCCAACTATTCTCCATCCTTATATGCCCACTGATATTGGGGCACTAAAGAGGTCCTGGATGCAGTTGAGGGATGAACGGGATTCTTACCGAGAGAGGTTCAATGAACAGGAGCAGAAGATCCAGAAGCTGACTAGGCAGTTGGAGAATGAGTGGATTCTGAATGATTATGTCCGCACTGAGAAGAAGAGACCATGGGAGCATTGATGGACCTTTTTTGTTTTCTTTTACAGTTTTTATTTACTTTTTAGTATTTCCATTCTTGTAACGCCTAAGGGCAATTTGTTGAACAATTTAAATTTTGAAGTTTAAATCTAATAAAGTGTGTTTCCTTTCTTGTTTACAAATTTGAATCTCGATTGTCTTTGAAATCATAATCATACGCATTTCATCCCATGCACTCCATAAGCAGGTAACCATTACAGGTCTCTTATCTTCATCGTTGTTTATTTCAGTGCTCATCATGTCTGCTGAACCTTCCACTGAGCAAGCTATCAAGGCCCTCCAGGCCCAGAATGCCCAATTTCAAGAGCTGTTCATGAATCTAGCTAAGGGTCAGCAGGACCTGAAGACTTTGATTCTGAAGGAGAAAAAGAAGAAGAAGAAGAAGAGGACCATCTTGTTCAACACTGGACGTAGGTTTGGAAACGGGCTGCAAAATGAAGTTGATCTGACCACCTCATCTGGAGGGAAAGATAGTCCACAAGAAAGGAGGGCTCCTAGCCCTATGGTCTCCGACAATGAGACGGACTATGATGAAGAACAGTATCCTCCTGCGGAGGATAAGTACAAACAGTTGGAAGACCGTTTGAGCACTATGGAAATACAGAAGGTGCCCGGTCTGGACTTCGGAGATCTAGGTCTATCCTCTGGGGTGGTGATTCCCCATAAATTCAAGGCACCTGCCTTTGCCAAGTATGACGGAGTTTCCTGTCCAAAGCTGCACCTCCGGTCATATGTGAGGAAGGTCCAGCCTTACACTACTGATAAGAACTTGTGGATCCATTTCTTTCAAGACAGTCTCTCAGGGACTCAGCTTGAGTGGTTCTATCAGTTGGACGGAGCCAGTATCTACAGCTGGGAGGATTTGGCTACTGCATTTTACAGGCAGTATCAGTACAACTCCGACCTCGCTCCTATGCGTACCCAACTCCAGGGTATGTCAATAGGAACGGGTGAAGGATTTAAAGAATATGCTCAGAAATGGAGAGACCTTGTCGGAAGGGTGCAACCACCTTTGGCTGATCGTGAACTTGTTGACATGTTTCTGGGGACCATGTCCGGTCCATTCTTTAACCATCTGATTGGAAGCTCTTCGGCTGGATTTACAGATCTTATTTTGAATGGTGAGAGGATTGAAGCTGGTATTAAGGCTGGGAAGATACAGAAGGGTGCCTCATCGAGCACCAAGAAGAAGTCGTTTAAGAAAGAGTCCAGTGCTGTCTATAGTTCGAGAAGACAGAATAGGCCTGAACACCGCCAAGCTGTCAACGCGGTTGTTATTTTAAAACCTACTGGTGCTCCTCAGCATCACAATCAACAAAAGGACGAGAGACCTCGAAGGCAATTCACTCGCCTGAGCATGACTTTGTCTCAGATTCTGCCACAGTTGCTGAAGACCAATCTGGTGACTCTAAAAGAAGCTCCGAAGAATCCAAGTACCACATCACCAAAGTACAACCCTAATGCCCGCTGCGCTTTTCACTCTGATAGCCCGGGGCATAATACAGATGATTGTTGGGTTTTGAGGAACAGAGTGCAAGACTTAATTGATGCAAAGGAGATTGAGTTTGAGGCGCACGAGAGGCCTAATGTTGTGACTGCTCCCATGCCCAAACATGGAGTAAATATTGTAGAGGAGACTTGTTTGTAGTTTCCGTGGATGATATTGTTACCCCTCTGATGACTGTCAAGAAGAACCTGTTACTAGCCGGTTTATTTCCAGGTTGTGGCGAAGGTTGCCATATGTGTTCTGTTTTACCTACTGGTTGCCCATCTCTGAAGTCAGGTATCCAAAACCTAATGGATAGCAAAGAGATCCTGTTTGAAAAGACTGTTGTTCCATTCGTTCATTCTGAAGAAGTTGCCATTATTACCATTTTCGACAATTCTTCCAAGGCTCCCTCGAGGAAGCCTGTTAGAATTACATTTGTTCCGAAGATCGCACCTGTAATCATCATTGTTCCGGGGCCCATCCCCTACACCTCTGACAAAGTTGTCCCTTGGTACTATGGGGCAGATGTTTATGTTCTAGGAGTTAAGCAAGAGTTGGATGCTGATACCGGCGTCAGCAACATTACTGGACCTGCTAAAGTCACCCGCAGCGGTAGACTTTTCTTACCTGATATTGCTCCACCAACTGTCCAAAGACCTGTTGTCATTACACCTGCAAGTGTACCTACTGCCATTCCTGATCAAGTTCCTAGTCCTACCCCTGTCGCCGAGTCATCTAACGCTCGGGGCAAAGGGATCACCGCTGATATGCCTGCCCAGACGGAGGCACCGAAGACTATTACTGTTGAAGCTTCCAAACAGGAGATGGAAGAGATTCTGAAGATTATTAAGAAGAGTGATTATAACATAGTTGAGCAGCTGGGGCAGACCCCATCTAAGATTTCTATGTTGTCACTGTTGTTGTGTTCAGAGTCCCATGCCAAGGCTCTGATTACTTTCCTGAAGATTGCCCACGTGCCACAAGAGACATCAGCTGATCAATTTACCGATTGTGTGGCCAATTTAACTGCTGATAATGGTTTGGGTTTCTCCGGGGCCGATTTGACTGTTAAAGGGAAGAACCACAACAACGCCCTGCATGTCTCCATTGAATGTAGGGGCACTACTCTTGCACATGTATTGGTTGACACTGGTTCCTCATTGAACGTCCTGCCCAAGAAAGCTCTAGACCGGTTAGATTGCAAAGTGTTGGAGCTAAAGCCAAGTAACATCATTGTCAGGGCCTTTGACGGGTCTAAAAGGATGGTACATGGTGAGGTTGATATTCCAATTAAAGTTAGTTCTCAGGTCTTTAATTCTACATTCTATGTAATGGACATTCGGCCATCCTATTCTTGTTTGCTGAGTCGTCCATGGATCCACAAAGATGGAGTTGTGACCTCAACGCTCCACCAGAAACTGAAGTACCCAGTCAGAGGGAAGATTGTGACTGTTCAAGGGGAGGAGGAGTACATGGTCAGCCACCTCAACTCGTTCAGATACGTAGAGATGGATGGGGAGTTCATTGAGACCCCATTTCAGCACTTTGAAGAGGTTCCTCAGACACTGGCATCAGCTGAGACTGTGGTTGAAGATTCTCCTATGAAGATGGCTTCCTTAAAGGATGCTCGGGCTGTTATTGAGAAGGGTGAGTGTGCAAATTGGGGCTGACTTCCTGATTTCACTCAGAAGACTAACAAGTTTGGTTTGGGTTTCACTGCAGAAGCTCAAAGGGTTGTTCGAAGTGCAAGGATCGGAAGACCTCCCGTGTTCATCAGCAACTCGGGAGTAAATGCCATTGAAGATGATGTGGAGGAGTCTGAATTCGACAGCTGGATCTATCCTACGACCAACGGTGGACCAAGACACTAGACAGCAAAGGACTTCATACCTATTACTTTTGTTACCCAGTAATGAACTCTTTTTTTTGAGCTTGTAACAGACAATGTTTTGAAACTTTATGGCCCGGTGTCTTACCCGGGGCACTGTGGCTTCGTTTGTGAGGGCTTTTGTGTGTCATTTTCATATATCATTAATAAAAGCATTGGACGTTCTTGCATTTCAAATTTTGCGCTCTTTGTTTTTCTTTATTATATATTGCAAAACAGCTATTTTACACACACTCACATATACAGGTCCACATCCACTCTGGATCTCACTGATAACGACTCTGCTATTGCCATTTATGACTTCGAAAATTTGATCAACTTAGCCGAAGACGAAGGTGAAGATGATTGCGAAGTTCCTGTTGAACTTGCAAGACTACTACTCCAGGAAGAGAGGGCCATTCAGCCACATGAAGAGCCGGTGGAAACAGTGAATCTGGGTACTGAAATAGACAAGAAGGAAGTCAAGATCGGTGCAAATCTGGAGCTTAGTGTAAAGCAGTGGTTGATTCAGATGCTGCATGACTATGTTGAGATCTTTGCCTGGTCTTACGAAGATATGCCTGGGTTGGATACTGACATTGTGGTTCATCGCCTGCCTACCAAGGAAGACTTCCCTCCCGTAAAACAGAAGGTTCGCCGTATGCGCCTAGAGATGTCCGAGAAAATCAAGGCTGAAGTTATGAAACAGTTTGACGCCGATTTTCTAGCAGTGACTTCTTACCCTCAGTGGGTTTCCAATGTGGTTCCAGTATCGAAGAAAGATGGTAAGGTTCGAATGTGTGTTGACTACAAGGATTTGAACAGGGAAAGCCCTAAAGATGACTTCCCTCTACCTCATATCGACGTTCTGGTTGACAATACTGCTCAGCACAAGGTATTCTTCTTTATGGACGGTTTCTCCGGTTATAATCAGATAAAAATGGCTCCCGAAGACATGGAGAAGACCACCTTTGTTACTCAGTGGGGTACCTTTTTCTACAAGGTCATGCCTTTTGGTTTGAAAAATGCTGGGGCAACATATCAGCGTGCCATGGTGTTTACCGTGGTTATTGGTAAACAACCGCTGATCCTCCAAATGGTTACTTATTTGGTTACTCGCAGGATCGATCAGATTGATCCTAAGACATAGGTTGATTTTGAGGTTTTGATTAAGTTGGATAATGGTTAAATGACAATAAAATAAAGAGGCTTTAAGTAAATTGCATGAAGAAGTGGACTTTGATAAAATAAATGAAGGCTTGAAATAAAGGGCTTCGACAGGAAAAGTAAAGAAGAAAGCAAGTAAAGTTTCTGGAAAAGTAAATGACTTTGATTAATAAAAGTGGTGTTTCACACATACATTCTCAACAATTCTTTCTCACACGCTGGGTACTCGAATCTATATGAGTGACTTTGTATATAATTGTGAACACACGCGAGAAGCTGCGTGAACTACTACTATTTATACTAAAACATCCCAAGTAACCGTCGGGCAGTTACACTGCTTCGAGATGACTCCACTTGGCACGTTCTCAGCGTTCGACGCTCCAGATCTTTGCACGTTGCACTTGGTATTCGCTGGAAACCGTTTTCCCTCCAAACGCTTAAATTTCAAACCGTTCCACTCTGAACCATCGAACACCTTCGTCGAGAAGCATCTTCGATGAGAAACACCTTCGACGTAGAAGGCAACCAACTTCTCCCTTGGAAGAAATCCTCTAAGTACATTGCCATCTTTCTATGGGCATTTCGACGGACCCAGCTGGTCGAAAACATCCTTCAGCTTTAATGGCTGACATTAATAAAACAAGGGTGTCGAATTTAGGAGCCAACAAATTGCCCCCCAAGGATGCCTTATTTCGACTCTGAAAGAAAAAGGCATTCTTTGAAATGCCATTCGACACCTGTCTTTTCATTCTTAGCCACAAATTAAATTGTGCACTTTTTGTTGTCTTCTACCAACCACTGACAATCCCAAGGAAAAGCCATCATTCATCCGTACCTAAGACGTCACTTCAGTACGGCGTGCAGTGTGCCAAACGTCTTTTCACAAATTGTCATCATGACAATTCCCAAAAACGAGGGCGCACGCTGCACCCTTCCATTTTTGCAGAACGGCTACAACAACAGGGAGACGCCACGTGTCCCACTACCTTCTGCAACATTAAATGGCATTTAGTGTCCTCGAATTTGGGGATTTCCCCAACTACTATAAATAGCGGTAAGTACCCATTGTGGGACTTTTTACGCTACCTTGCTTTCAGAATTCCTCATTTGCATACAAACTCTTGTCAACTTTGCAAACCCCCTATTCTTCACTTCGTCTTCAACCTTAGTACCAACAATGGCATCTGGTTCTTCCAACGCTCCTAGCTCCAACACTCCCTCTGGAAATGTCAAACCTAGGATTTTCTCCACCGCTCCCGTAGTGACTCCCACGGGTCAACGAAGGGTCCCTGAGCCTTTGGACATTGCTGTACGTGATGCTTATTCACGCCACCTCATGATTCCGGTTGGATATTCCAACCAAATCTTTGCTATGTCTGGCCCACTATACCCAAGCATTGCTGAGGCCATGAAGATCAAAAGTTACTTTCCGGTACTTGAGAGACTCAAACCGGTTGGATGCTCCAAGAAAGATGCAGAGGATAATGAGGATCCTGCTAAGGAGAAAATCGACCTCCGTTTCTTCAATAAAGGTGTTAGGGCTTTCAGGTCTGGCCCTAGCCTCACTCCTGATTATAGCGCTTGGCTGGAAAAAATGGAGAAACGCCAGGCTTCGATCTGGAAAGACATGGGGATATTCGACCTGGTTATGCTGTCGAAGACAGGTCTTAACTATTCCCCAGAGATGTTGATAGCTTCTTTACTCTTCTGGGATTACACCCATTTCACCTTCCATCTTCCCTATGGAACGCTGACTCCCACGCTCTTCGACGTGGCCGCCATCACTGGCCTTCGACCCACTGGGGACTACTTCGACCCGGAGGAAATGTCGGAGGATCAAATTGGATTCTCTGCCACAAAACCAACCTACACCACCTTCATCAATCATTACCACGATAAGTCGACAGATGCTGTATCGGATGTCGAACATATTGCGTTTCTAGCCTTATGGCTGACACGCTTTATGTTTTGCTCCAAGTCTTTACAGGTGACCAAGAAGATGGTCACTCTCGCCACTCAACTCCACCATGGCCAAAATATCTGTTTGGCAGAATTGATTTTGGCGAGTCTGTACGAGTCGATTAGCAACGGAGCGACTCTTCTGAAGATCATCGAGAACAGAGCCAGTCTGCTGCTTGCTGGACCTTTTTGGCTGCTTCAGCTGTGGCTCAATGCCACCTTCGAGTCTTTCTTGCCTAAGAAGATTCAAATAAATGAGCAGGCTCCAGAAATAGCAAACAGACGCGTCGAAGGCACCAGATTGGCTCTGTTGACTCCAACGGAAGATGGGCTGGAGCTTCAACAAACTTTTACAAACTTCGTCTTGATGTTTGCTAAAAGGAAAGAGTTTGCTTCGACCATGGCTCCGTTTGCTCGATGAAAGGTTGGCCCAGAGTGGTTCACAAGGCCACATCCTAGGACGTCGAGTGGTCCTCAGGTCGACGAACATACAACAGTGTGGGAGGCATTTCTCACACCAAGAATAATGCCCCTGCGATTCAAGAGCTCTAAGACTCACTTGAGTTTGATCGCGTATCAACCAAACCTGGTGTCTCGCCAGTTTGGTATTATCCAAACACTACCTTCTCCAATTTTTCCCAGGGAGAAGTCTATGTTATACTTCTGCAACGACTACACTGAAGACACTGCCACTAAGCATATCGGCAGATATGCTGGTCGAACAGTTCTTTCGTTGTTTGACTATCAGCTTAACTTTCTCTGCTCACCATCCTTCGAGGAGTGGTGGAAAAGTTACTACGCTGAGGAGTTTTTCGACGAGAAGGACTTCGTGGATGAGCTTCAGAAATCTTTTGTCCTTGTCTTGGACAAAATAAAGAAATGTAAGTTCATCCTTCCAAATTACTTTGTCTTTCTCTTTCGACTGGTGGCCTGTTACTTATTTTGTCTACTTTTAGTTGTTCGAAAGCCTGCAGCCAAGAAGGCTGCAGAAGGCCAACAGGGAGGAGGCCCCTTACCAAAACCTCCACCACCGGCGAAGACTATAGCGCCGGCGAAGACCACAACAAACCAACAGGGGGAAGGCCCTTCGAAAAAGCCTTCTGCATCGGTAACCAGACTTTCATTATTTTTTCTGGCTTTAACTTTTTGACTTTCGATGCAACTTCTAAATCGAACTCCAATTGGTTTTTTTAGGCACCTTCGCCCAAGAAACGGCCAGCACTGACGGTCGAATCCGGGAGTGACGAAGAAGATGATTCTCCCCCTGCTCCTCTAAAAAGGCGAAAGCTGAAGAAGGACGTTCCTCTTCCTGAGGCTCGAACAATCAGAATAAAGGTTGCTGGGAGAAAGCCCAGGCCACCTCCAGTAATCATTGAGGAGCCAACAGAGGAGGAATTAAACGTTCTTCTCAATAAACCTGTCGAAAGCGACAATTCCAGCCCTGGGGCTGAAGCTACTTTACAGGTAATCTCTTTGATCCCTTTGTAACTCAGGTGTCGATACCTACGCTCGATTGTCGATACCTACGTTCGATTATGTCTCTTTCGAATTTAGAAGATTCTTCTTCTTCTCTTTTCAGGACACCACTGAAAGCTCAGCGCCAAGGACTTCTGAAACATTGGATTCTGCTGAACTCAGCAGGCCACAAGAAAAAGACTTGGCGAACGATGAAGCCAATACTGAAATAAATGAAGCCAATGCTGAGACAGCAGAAAAACCAACAGAAGATCCACAAACAGAAGAGCAACAACCAAAAGAGATTCAGGTGGTGGATCTGTCGGAAGAAAATCGTGACGAAGGGGACCGCGGTGACGCTGGCGAAGAGGATCAAGGTGACGCTGGCGAAGGGAACCATGATGACGCTGGTACTTCCGCAGTCCGAGTCGAAGAGAGTCAAATCGAGGCAAATGCTACTCAACAGCCTCAAACCCAAGACAACGTTGTTGCAAAGGCTGTTACCTCAACAAAGCATAGGTCGAAAGAAGACTTAGAACTCTTGAAGCAAACTGATCCTGTTAGCTATTTGAACGCCATCATCGAGAGCAAAAGTTCGTCTGATGCTAGTCAGGAGGTTCCTACTCTGTCGGGGAAATCCACTGAAACTTCTCCTCTCGATGAGGCTTTGACGAAGGTTAAGGCTCAGTTTTTCAAGAAGGACTTGATGAAAGCTTTGGAGGGGGACCCTACTGCTCCATCATACTTGAGGGATGTTTTGAATGTCGTAGACTTGTTAGCTGTGCCTCCAGAAGTTTCAGGATTTATCATGGAGTTACACTCCATTATTGATCAAGTCTCAGCAGATTATCAGCGACAAAGGGGCTTTAATAGCCAGCTTGAAGTGTTATATGGCAAAAGCTCTTCTGCATGGACTGCTGTAGCAGAGACAACTTCGCGAATTGCGGAGTTGTCGAAGCAAAAAACATCTAAACAAGAAGAAGTTGATGCCATCGATCGAGAGAATGCTTCCCTCAAGGCGCAAATCGAAGAAATAGAGGCTAAGATAAATGCCAATACTAAGCGCAAGGAGGAACTTCTCTCGACTGTTCCAGACACCGAAAGTCAAGCTGAAATCACACAGGGCCTAGAATTTGCTGAGAAAGCTCAAGCCTTCGACGATCAAATTGCCAAGCTTGCGCAGGCGAATGCCTTGTGCAACAAAAGATTGGAGCTGCAGCAAACCAAATACCTTCGACTCAAGGACTCCATCCCCTTCTGATTGATTCAGCCTTTTAACCATATTTTGTAATATGTATTCGACAACATTGCCATTTTGGCTAATTTATAAAAACTTTCCATTTTGGCTTCTTTATGGTTGATTTAGTCGTTACTTGTTATTTTATTTTTATCTCTTGGAGTGTAGGTTTGTACTTTTTCAAATATTTACCATTTACTCTCAAGAGCCTTTTATCTTCACCTAGCTCTTCGACTTCATAGGCTCCACCAGAAAAAGTCTGGATAACTCTGAATGGTCCTTCCCATTTGGGTGACCATTTTCCCATGCTTCGATCCCTTCGATCCATGGGAAGAATAACCTTCCAAACTAGTTCTTCGGGCGAAAATACCTTAGGTTTCACCTTTTTATTATAAGAGTCTTCTACTCTTTTCTTTTGAAGCCTGAGTAGGTCAAGGGCGCGCAATCTTTCTTCGTCTAAATCCACTAGTTCGTCTAACATCATATCCCAATAAATTTCAGAGGGAATATCATAATGTCTCTGAACCCTTGCAGATTGAAGACAAATTTAAGCTGGCAACACTGCGTCATGGCCAAAATTTAGCCTATATGGTGTTGTACCTATGGCTTCTTTTGGGGACGTTCGACAAGCCCACAAAATCTGGTCTAACGTCTTATGCCAATTTTTTGGCTTCTTCCCAACATGCTTTTTTATCAAGCCAATCACTACTTTGTTCGCTGCTTCGACTTGACCATTTGCCTGTGCATAATAAGGCATTGATGTTAGGAGTTTGAAACCTGTTTCCTGAGCGAATTCCTGCATCTTTCGACCGGTGAAAAATGATCCTTGATCAGTAGTTATAGTCTCAGGGATTCCATACCTAAAGATAATGTTCTTTTGAATAAATTCAATGACATTTTCTTGGTCTACATTGACTAAAGGGATAGCTTCGATCCACTTAGTAAAATAATCAATGCCTACCAATATATACTTCTGACTCTTTGATGATGCTGGTCGAATCTCTCCAATGAGGTCCAACGCCCATCCTCTAAAGGGCCAAGGTTTCACTATCGAGTGAAGTTCGCTTGCTGGTACATGTTGGATGCCTGTATGGACTTGACATTCTTGGCAACCTTTAGCGAACTCGACACAATCTTTCAGCATAGTGGGCCAGTATAGTCCTTGTCGAAACAGCAACCATTTCATCTTATGGCCTACTTGGTGAGCCCCACATGCTCCAGCGTGCGTAGTCGAAAGGGCTATGTATGCCTCAGTTTCACTTAAAAATTTTAGCAATACCCCTTCAGGCGTCTTTTTAAATAACTCATTACCCATGAGTACATAAATCAACGCCCTGTACTTTGTTTTTCGTTCTGTCGAAGCTCCTGGATTTTGAAGATAATCCACAATGGGCTTCCTCCAATCTTGTTCTGACAAATTATCTATGAACGAAATTTCGAAGTTACTTTGATCAGCATATCCTAGTCTTGTCGATTCCAAGTCTGTTGGTGATAGACAAGTTGCTTTTATCTTTTCTCGAACTTCGATTGCTCTTTGTAATCTCGTTTTTGAAATCTTGTACCCAGATGCAATTTGTGCCAAGTCGTTGGCTATTTGATTTTCCAATCTGGGTATGTGTCGAATATTGACCATTTCAATTTTTTTCAATAAACGATTTGCTATCACAAAGTACATAATGAGATTTTCTCTTATGCATTTATATTCTTTTGTGACTTGCTTAATGACTAACTCTGAGTCTCCCATTATTTCGACTCGAGTTGCCCCCAATTCCAACAATATTTCAAGGCCAGTAATTAGAGCTTCATACTCAGCCTCATTGTTCGAACAAGAACCTGATATCTTGTACTTGAATGTTGTTGGAATTTTTTCTGGAGAAATAATCAAGACTCCTACTCCTGTTCCATCTTTATGGCTGGAACCATCGAAGTAGAATTTCCAAGGTTCTATCTCCACATAATTAATATCCTCAACTTGAATTGAGTGGTCGACTATAAAGTTCGCAACCACTTGTCCTTTCACTGCCTTAAGAGGCATAAAGGTTAAGGAGTATTCAGTTAATGCTAGTGCCCATTTGCCAATTCGACTGTGCAAGATAGGTTTCGACAACATGTACTTGAAAACATCAAAATGAGACGAAACATACACATCAACTGGTTTTATATATTGCTTGAGTTTTGTACAAGAGAAATACAGACATAGACACAATTTTTCAACTTCACTATATCTAGTTTCTGCATCGTTCAAAACTCTACTAAGATAGTAGATGGGTCTTTCGACTCCATTCTCATCTTCTTGGGCTAACATGCTTCCCAAGGTTTTGTCGGATGCAGCTATGTACAATCTCATACTCCTATTGCTACAAGGAGGCACCAAAATAGGTGGCTTAGTGAGGTACCCTTTGATTTTGTCGAAGGCGTCTTGTTGCTCTTGCCCCCATTCGAATCCCTCTTTATTCAGTCGAAGTAAGGGTGAAAAGGCTTGAGCTTTCCCACTTAGGTTAGATATGAATCTCCTTAAGAAATTTATCTTGCCTAAAAGAGATTGCAGTTCCTTCTTATTCGATGGCGCTTTCGCTTCCAGAATAGCCTTTGTCTTGTTCTGGTTGATTTCGATTCCTTTCTTGTGGACAACGAAGCCCAAGAAATCTCCAGCTTTCACACAGAATGCACACTTCAAAGGGTTCATCTTCAGACCATGTTCTCTCATTCTTTCGAATGATTGTCGAAGGTGGTCAATATGATTCTTCCTGGAAACAGATTTTATAACAATGTCATCAATATATACTTGCATAAAAGTGTTAATAAAATCATGGAAGATAGAATTCATTGCTCGCTGGTATGTTGCCCCAGCGTTCTTTAGGCCAAAAGGCATCACTACCCATTCGTAAGTGCCTAGAGCCCCAGGGCATCGAAAAGCTGTTTTCAACACATCCTCTTCAGCAATGAATATTTGATTATATCCTGAATAACCATCGAGCATACTCAGGTATTCATAGCCAGCGGCAGAATCGACTAGCATTTCCGCCACAGGCATAGGATATTCATCTTTGGGTGTAGCAGCATTCAAATCTCTGAAATCTATGCACACCCTCAATGTACCATTTTTCTTAATTACTGGCACAATGTTTGCAATCCATTCGACATACCTTGTAACGCGTATGAATTTGCACTTCAGCAGTCTTTCGACTTCCGTTTTGATCTTCGACAGTATTTCTGGAGCGAAGCGTCTTGGACTTTGCTTGATTGGCTTCTTCCCAGGTTTGATTGGCAACTGAAGTTCTACCAACCCTCTGTCGAGACCAGGCATTTCGTCGTAATCCCATGCAAAACAGTCCTTGAACTCTTTCAACAATTGGATTACTTCCAACCTAAGTTCTGGGTCAATTTTGGCGCTGATGTAAGTTGGCTTTCTCTCTGACCCTTCGCCTAAGTTGATTTCTTTTAAAGGATCTTGCGCTAACATTTTAATGTTGTTCGCCAAGGGGTCCTTTTCGAAGCCCAAAGGCTCATCGTCATAGATGGCGTCGAGCCTCTGTTCCTGCATTCCTTCTGGTATGATATCAGGAGGTTCTGGATCGAAATCCTTTCCTGGACCTGCAGCAGATAACTGTTGATCATTCGCCTGTGTGGCCATGTACTTTACTTCGGCTTCGAGAGCCGTTATCATCTTTGTTTCGGCTACATAAGCCGAAATTCGCTTCAATGATTGTGACTCAGTCATTATCACTGAATTCACTTCCCCAACCAGTTGGTTGGATATCAGTTAACCCACTGAAGTCTATGTGGGACAAGTCTTCTCTGTCCCATTGAAAACCATGCTCAGGGTGCAGGTATAGGGAACAAAAAGTATTTGGCGTTGGCGCCAAGTCGAAGTCAGGTGTTGGACATGGCCCTATGTGAGCCAAGTTCTTGTCGAAATCTGCCAGCCCTAGGTGATTCACTTTGCCCAGGTAATAGCTTTGATCTGCCTCTATGTTTTCGACCATCCCGTCTGGACGCCATAGCAGCAGCCTCTGGTGCATTGATGATGGCACAGCTCCAACACCATGAATCCATTCACGACCCAACAAAAGATTGTAGTTAGGTTTGGCCGATATGACCATAAACATTGTTGGTCGAAGGATAGATCCTACCTTGATATCTAGTTGGATCACTCCCATAGTGGTCCCTATGCCGCCCTCATAGTTCGACAGGACCATGTTGTGAGGCTTGATGTCCTCATCCCTTTTGCCAACTTTCCTTAGCATAAAGTGAGGAATAATGTTGATGGTTGCCCCACAATCCACCAAGATTTTATTCACTGTAGTTTCTTCGAGTTTAGCCCTTATAAATAAAGGCTTGAGGTGATTTTTCATCGCCTCTGTAGGTGGTTCGAAGAACCCATTTTGTTCCTCAGTAGTGCCATTGTCCATGACGAAATAGCACACTGGCCTATGTTTGGCCATTTCTTGCTCCACTTCCCAGTCACTTGTTTCGACCTCCACCTGTCGGTTGAATTCTCTGGGCAGCACTGAGACTATATTCACCATTATGTCCAAAGTATCATCAGACTCAGAACCATCTTCGTCCTCGATTTCACCTTGGTTAGGCCAAACTAGCCTGTTGGTTACTGGCTCTCTTTCCAGAGGTTTCCTTTGCTTCCTTAGAGGAACATTTGAACTGGTTTCTGCCTTTGGTTCATTGGCAGCCTCCCTCTCAGCTTTTCGTCTCCTTTGGTATCTCCTCCATTGAGATCGAGACATGGGATTTTTCCCTTTGTAGTTGCTTGACACTTGTGCAACTTTAGGTGCAGAAACTTGAGGCTCTTTCTTTTGTGTTAAAGATGAACCCCTTGGCACGTCGAAAGAGTGCCATCTCTCCTCGCTTGGCCTCTTTCGACCAGATGTTTTGTACCAGGTATCTACTGGCACATTAGTTGGAGGCCTGAAAGTCAATGGCCTCTTTTCTTGGTTTGAACCTCTTTGGGAGGCTCTTCTGGGGTCATGTCGAAGATCAACATTTTCCCTTCTCTTATTTGCTGCTCTTACGCCTTGAATATGCTCAGCAGCTTTTTTGTCAAAGATCGAACTGCATCTTGGACACAGCATCACCTCTGACTTCTTTTTCTGGCATCTTTGCAGGAAATCTGCCAGATTTTCATTTTCCCGAGGGAAAGCAGTCTTGTTAGCTTGTTCTTGCCTCATGGCCTCCTCTGATGCTTTTGGGTCAGAGACTTCGACCATGTTGACATTCATTGTATCTTTGTTGGCAAGAGTCAACTGCTTCATTTGAATCTCCAAATTCTCTGTCTGGCCTTGAACTGTGGCCAAGTGAGAACTGGGTTTTGGTCCAGTTTTTTGTGCTTCAACGGTCTCCAGCTTTGGGCTTTCGACCGCTTTCTGAACCGCTTCAATTGTCTTTCTGGATAAATTCCCAGAAAAACTTCCAAAGATTGGCATGTTGATATGGTCCTTTGAGACTTCGACCATTGTGATTCCTGGCCTCTTCGACTGGCTCCTGGATGCCTCGATCACGTTCACCTCTGAGGGCTCAGCATAGTGGGCTTCAGCCTGCAACGGATTAGAGTCGACAGCCATGGGGGTCTTGTCAGCAAACTTCAACCTCCCTTCTTCGATAGTGTCTTGCACAAGATTCCTGAAAAGAAAACATTGAGAAGTTTTATGGCCCAAAAAATTATGATATTTGCAAAAGCCTCTCTTCTTTCTTTGATCAAGAGGAGGCACTTTTACCCCTGGGGGTACTATCATTTGGCCATCTTTTACAAGCAAGTCAAAGATCTCATCACATTTTGTAATGTCAAAACTACAAGTCTTTTTGGGGAACCTATCGTTGGTCCTTTCTGGACCAATTGGATTTTTCCCACTTGAGGGGACTAACAGTTTGCAAGAGTATGGTGGCCCTTGTTTTAGTTCTGCTAAATCGACTTCTCCTTCTTCGACAGTTATAGTATCGTCGAAGGGTTCTGGATCTTCGTCATCCATCTCAACATACGCTATCCTCTCTCTCTTATGAGTTTTCGTTGCCTTTGCCTTTTCAGCTTTGAGGCGTTCTACCTGTCGAACTCTATCGGCCAGTTGGGCCATGTCTCTCAGGTATTGAGTGTCTAACTTCTTCCTAATGGAATAATCTAAACCGCCTGCGGCTATTTCGACCAACTCATGTTCCGGCACTTGTGTAAAACATCTCGCTTTGATCAACCTAAACCTATTTAGATATTCGTCTATAGGTTCAGTGAAACGTCTCTTTACACTGGCCAATTCTTTCAGGCTTATCTTGGTTTGCCCCATGTAGAATTGCTCGTGGAACAATCTTTCCAACTGGGTCCAATGATGGATCGAATTGGGGGGGGGGGAGAGTTGTAAACCAAGTAAAAGCGTTCTTTGTTAAAGAACTTGGGAAGTACTTAATCCTCAGGTTTTCGTTGTTCGAAATATCTCCTGCTTCGATCAAGTATCTCGCCACATGCTCGACAGTAGATTCTGTCGTGTCCCCAGAGAACTTAGTGAATTTGGGGACTTTACATCTAGGAGGTAAGTCTGTTTGTAACACGTATTCTGACAACGGGGATGTGAAGTTGGGCCTTCGAAAGCCCATGTTCATCCCGTTTTGAGTCATGATCCTTTCGATCATGGTTGCCAGATTATTTTCCAGACCCATGTTTTGGTATTGGATATGCTGAACTACTTCGTCAGCATTTTGGTTTCTGTTAACTAACCTTACCTCTGGGGTTATTACCCTAGGTTCCTCGACAGGTTGCTCCAATCGTGCCCTAAGGTTTTCTTCGACAGGCTGTTGGACCTGGTTGATAGTGGTTTCTTCCTCTAAGAATACACCCTGGTTTCCCCTTATTTGCGCCCTTTGGGGATGTCGAATAGGTTGGGGTACTCCAAAGAAATCATCCAAACGCGTCATTTGCGCTGTCATCTGCTGATTCGATTGAGTAGTGTTTTGTATTAGAGGGTTCAGCACTGTACTTAAAGTTTGTGCCAACATTTGCACCATATCATGGTTGCTTTCGTCCATTTGTTACCTCAAGACTGCTGTCGAGGCATTTGTAAGGCCATGTGCTACTTGGGACGTTCCTCCTAAGAGTTGGGTCCTATTTCTATTCGCCATACCTACTCCAGAACCTTGGAGTGGCGAAGAGGCACTCACTAAAGGGTCTGAAAAAGTGGACGCAACATTCGTCAGGCTAGCCAAGTCAGAAGTTGGCATGCCATAGAGTGGTTCTCGATTATGACCGCCTGTCATAAATCCTGGGGGAACAAAAGGCCTTGTGCCTAAATTTCCCCTTGGTGGGGGGGTTCCCAGAGGCACTCTGGGGCCTGGGAACGGAGGTAATGGCCCCGTTGCTGTGACCGTTACTGCTGGTGTCGAACCAGCGGTTATCGCTTCACTTACGGTCGGGATAACCGTTGCTCCCACATTTGTTTGTGGGATTTCGTTATTGTTTGGCGGATTCGCCATCTCTTCCCTTCTTCTAGCAGTATTGTTATCGTTACTGTATATTCTACCACTTCTCAATAACATACAACACTCCTCGAAAAAGATGAGATTATGTTTTAAAAGGTTAAACTTCAAAAATCAACACACAGTCCCATCAGGTGTGCCAATTTGTTTACCGTGGTTATTGGTAAACAACCGCTGATCCTCCAAATGGTTACTTATTTGGTTACTCGCAGGATCGATCAGATTGATCCTAAGACATAGGTTGATTTTGAGGTTTTGATTAAGTTGGATAATGGTTAAATGACAATAAAATAAAGAGGCTTTAAGTAAATTGCATGAAGAAGTGGACTTTGATAAAATAAATGAAGGCTTGAAATAAAGGGCTTCGACAGGAAAAGTAAAGAAGAAAGCAAGTAAAGTTTCTGGAAAAGTAAATGACTTTGATTAATAAAAGTGGTGTTTCACACATACATTCTCAACAATTCTTTCTCACACGCTGGGTACTCGAATCTATATGAGTGACTTTGTATATAATTGTGAACACACGCGAGAAACTGCGTGAACTACTACTATTTATACTAAAACATCCCAAGTAACCGTCGGGCAGTTACACTGCTTCGAGATGACTCCACTTGGCACGTTCTCAGCGTTCGACGCTCCAGATCTTTGCACGTTGCACTTGGTAACCGCTGGAAACCGTTTTCCCTCCAAACGCTTGAATTTCAAACCGTTCCACTCTGAACCATCGAACACCTTCGTCGAGAAGCATCTTCGACGAGAAACACCTTCGACGTCGAAGGCAACCAACTTCTCCCTTGGAAGAAATCCTCTAAGTACATTGCCATCTTTCTATGGGCATTTCGACGGACCCAGCTGGTCGAAAACAACCTTCAGCTTTAATGGCTGACATTAATAAAACAAGGGTGTCGAATTTAGGAGCCAGCACATGGTTGCTCTGTTTCATGAGATGATCCATCATGAGCTTGAAGTATACGTCGACGATATGATTGCAAGGTCCCAGACTGAGGAAGAACACCTTGGCCATCTACAGAAGCTGTTTGACAGGTTGAAGTTGTACAATTTGAGGTTGAACCCAAACAAGTGTACCTTCGGGGTGAGATCTGGTAAGCTATTGGGTTTCATCGTAAGCGACAAAGGTATTCAAGTGGACCCTGCCAAGGTGAAAGCCATACAAGAGATGTCGGCTTCCAAGACAGAGAAAGAGGTCAGAGGCTTTCTAGGACGACTGAACTACATTGCCCGATTCATCTCACACCTAACTGCTACTTGTGAGCCAATCTTCAAGTTACTGAAGAAAGATCAAGTGGTACGTTGGAACGATGAATGCCAGGATGCTTTCGAAAGGATCAAAGAGTATCTCCAGGAGCCATCTATTCTAATTCCACCAGTTGAAGGGAGACCTCTGATCTTATACTTGACAGTACTTGACAACTCAATGGGGTGTGTGCTGGGGCAGCATGACGATTCTGGCCGAAAAGAGCATGCTATTTATTACCTTAGCAAAAAGTTTACCGACTGTGAGACCCGATACTCACTGCTTGAGAAAACTTGTTGTGCTTTGGCATGGGCTGCTCGCCGGCTAAGACAGTATATGTTGACTCACACTACTATATTGATTTCAAAGATGGATCCAATCAAGTATATCTTCGAGAAGCCCGCCCTGTCCGGAAGAATAGCGAGATGGCAGATGATCTTGACTGAGTATGACATCCAGTACACAACTCAAAAAGCAATCAAGGTAAGTGTATTGGCGGACCATTTGGCACATCAGGCAGTGGATGATTACCAGTCTATGAACTTTGAATTCCCGGACGAGAATATCATGCTGATAACTAATTGTGAGACACCTGGACCAGATGAAGGACCTGAGGAAGGATCCCGATGGTCTATGTACTTTGATGGAGCTTCGAACGCTTTGGGTAATGCCATTGGCGCTGTGATCATATCTCCTAAAGGCTCTCATACTCCATTTACCGCCCGACTATGTTTCAATTGCACCAACAACATGGCGGAGTATGAAGCATGCATCATGGGTCTTCGAGCTGCAATTGACCTAAGGATTAAGTTTCTAAGTGTCTTCGGAGATTCCTCTCTCGTGATCAGTCAGATCAAAAGCGAGTGGGATACGAAACACCCAAATCTTATTCCTTACAAGGAGTATATATTGACGTTGCTACCCCATTTCGAGGAAACAACCTTTGAACACTTCCCTAGAGAGGAGAATCAGTTGGCAGACGCGCTGGCTACGATGTCTTCTATGTTCAAAGTCAATTGGGACAACGAGGCTCCCCGGATCTGTTGTACCCCAAAATTTGCCCTCCCATATTCTTCAAGATTTGCAAAGAGCAAGCTTCAAAATCTCCCCAAGGGTTGCACAGTTCAAGGGCCTCCTAACAGTCAAAAACTAGGGTTTTGGTTCTGACAAAGAAAATGAAGTTTCCAAGGGTCCAATCAAGTCCCACATGCCTACAAACATGGTCAAGCATCCTCATACCAAGTTTCAATACTTACAGCACAAAATTGCACAGTCAAAAACCCTAATTGCACTACAGTCAACTGTAGGGGCAAAATGGTCATTTGACAGTCAAAAGTTCAAATTTTTGGTCAACATCTCATTTTGAAGCCACAAACATCATTTGATCAATTCTTGATCATGATTCTCAAAGCTTGGCTCAAAAAGTCTCAAGATGCAAAAGTTTCCATATTTGGACAGTTGAAAAAGTCAACTGTAACTTGACCAAGGCATAACTTCCACATGGATTATCAGAAAAATTCCACCCAAAGCTCATTTTGAAGAGAAATACATTTCCTACAACTCCTCTTCATACTTCAAGTCCAAGAAATGCTCTCACAAAATGTTATCACTTTCAACATTATAGGTCATTTTCAAAAGTCAACAAAAAGGGACTTTAAGTCAAAGGCCATAACTTGATATTGGTAAATCAAAATGACATTGGACCAAAGGCATTGGTTATAGGACTCAAAGAACTTTCCAAAATGTCCAAGAACATGAGCAAAGCTTTAAAAATTGAGCAAGTTATGCCTTGTGGAAGTTGGGAAATTTTTGGGTATTTTGAAAAGTCAGCATTGCTTCAAATGTCTTAAAAATGCTAATGGGTCTCTTTTTCTTCCAAGAATCATTATCCAAGGCATGTGCACGACCATTTGGCCCAAAGGGAAGTTTTTCATCATTTTTATTTATTTAATTGAATCTTTAAATGCTAATAATTCATTTAATTAAAATAAATATGTGGAAAATACTAAACCTAAGTTTTTAAATCTTTTTATGCATGGAATACACTCAATATTTCGTGCATGATCAGATTTGGAAAGAATCATGGTGATTGGACATGATTTGAATCAAATTAGCTTGAAAAAGATTGAAAAAATTATGGCATGGAAATCAAATATTTTCTCATCAATGCAAAGGTTCTTTGGATCAATTTTTCAACCCTAATCATTCCAGTACATATATACATGCCAACCCTAATGCTCATAACCTCCCAGCTGCGCCCCATCTCAAGAAATCAAACTTGCAATTTTATCAAAAAAGTTCAAAATTGAAATTGGCTTTAGAGGACGATTCAGAGGCAAAGATTAATCCCAATAGCTTGCAAAAGTGTTACTGAAGCTAACTGAATAGTTTTCCACGCGCATAGCACCCTGAATTGGTATACAGAACTCAGAATTTTTCATATAATATGCATATTCGTGTTTTGATTTTCAAGCATTCTCATTGCATTTTATTTATGGATTTATACTAATTGGACCTTTCTGAAGCTAACCAGATGATTTAATTGAGTTTTTATGCATTGTATGAAGAATCGCCATGAACGATTATTAGGGTTCTTCAAGTTTCAAATTGGGAACTTTCACCTACTGTAAAATTGAGACACCTTAATACCATGGTTGAATTCAGAAAGCTTGGACGATTCTAGTACAATGCTCGCGCCTAATTTATGTGATACCATGGCCTATTCGCTATTTTAGAAAACTGCATGTTTTGGGGGGGTTTAAAACCCCCGCTAACCTTTGTTATGTTTCAGGAAAAAACAAAACGAGGAAGAAGACGCTGATGTGTAAGGCAGTGATTGGGTAATTTGAATTTTCGCGCTAAAAGTTCCATTAACCATTGTTTTATCTTATGTCATTTATTTCCTATTATGTAATCAAAACGCGTAGTTGGAGCAGTTGGCAAAGCATAGTGTTGGTAATCTCCAGGACCTGGGTTCGAATCCCAGGTCCCCCACCCCTTTCCATATTATTTTTCTACTCATTCTTCTGTGCAGTTTCATTACAAGGGTGCATCATACACCCCACTCAAACGTGCCACACGTCCCACAATCTCCATCCAAAGGGCCAAGATCTGAGGCCTATGATATGTTGCAGTCAACGCACCTACACGCTAGCCAAAAAGTCAATAGGGCCAGGGCTTAATGGGCCAGAATTGCTAGGGCTTTACCTCCAGTTGGGGACAGAAACCCCCAAGGTATTGTATTTTCTTTCTTTTCCTTATTTTATTTATTTCAATTATTTCTTTTTTTAATTAATTTCCTTTAAATTCTTCAATTAATTTATTTTCATAAAATATAAAATAATACAAAAATCAGAAAAGTCATAAAAATCAAAATATATTTATTTAATTAATATTTTTATAAGTAAATATCATTAATTAATTTAGCTTTTTTAAATTAGGTTTAATTTTAGTATCTTTTTCTTAATAAATCAAAAATTTGTAGACTTAGGGTTTGTATCAATTTTTATCCTTTTTCTTTTCTTTTCACTAATAATTAATTATTTATTTTTATAAATCAAATCGCATTAATTAATTAGGTAATTTTCATATTTTCTTAAAAAAATAAATAAATAGCTAGAATTAGGTTTTGATTTCATTTAATTCACATAAAAAACCATAAATACAAAAACCTCAAAAAACAATTTCTTTTTTCATTTTAATTTCATTAATTTAATAATCATAATTTAACTTCATTAAAAAGGGTCCAACACCCTCGCTTGCGATTTTTTATTCTCTTCGCGCATTTTATTTATTCCCTCTTTTAAATATTGATGTAATTCTCCCAAAGCCGTGTAAATTTAATTTCTCGCACTTTATTTACTTTCTGTCAAATCGGGTCCTGAATTTTAATTTTGGCAATGTGGACCCGCGCCTTTGTAATAGTTTAGGAATTTTATCTTTCCGCACTTTTTTTAACTGTTAATAAATGCATGCAAGAATGAATGACAAAAATAAAAACAAACGTGTAGATCACCCATACATGACAAAAGACAAAAAAATAAATGAAAACGACACACAAATCACACACCACCCCTAGGGTACGCCTCACTGTTGCCTTGCCTCGAAAGGTGATCGTCGAGTAGAGGATGTCTTAGTAAGTCCTCATGATCCGGGAACCTGGCATGAGGGTAGCTTCTAAGGTGTCTTCCCATTGCTCTGGTGATCACCACGTCCCGAACTTCGAATTGACCTGAACACCTCCAACGGTGGTGCTACCTATCTCTCAATGGTGGGATGGCACTACTTTAAGGACATTTACACAGACGAATTCCTTAGGGTAGGTAGACGACTCTAGATACTTGCTCTAATTTCAAAAAACAAATCAAAAATACTTTTCACACCGACACCTTTTCAAAAAGCTTTCGAAAGCAATTTTTCAAACACTCTTGAGGACCGATACAAGAGTCGAACTGAAATTTTCAAAGAACCTTTTTTAAAACCCACAGTTGAAAAGCAAACAAACCTTTTGAAAACACAAATGAGCAAGTATCTAAGAGCCCATGGATAACCATGGATAGAAAGGGTGCTAACACCTTCCCTTTCTATAATATACCTCCCGAACCGAGAGCAATCTCTTTAAGGAATTTTTCTGTGCTTTTGTCCTTTCCATTTGGAGAAAATAAAAGACGGTGGCGACTCTTGCTTCCGCGACATTTCGCGAACCAGCGTTAAACAGTCAGTTCCAGATCCACCGATCACAGAACTGGCGACTCTGCTGGGGACTAAACTTAAAGTGAGGTGTACCTTAGGGTAGTTCATAACTGTGTTTTCAATTGTATTGATTTGCTTGCTTTAAATTGTGGGTTGCATGGGAGTTACATAGATCCTAACCCGGATCTGGGGATACCCTGTTTAGGTAGCATAAGCTGTGAGGGACCTGTCCGGCGTAGACCAACACGGGTGAAGCAGTGGCTACGTTGGTGTGGCACATTGGTCTGTACCGATATCCCTTGTGTTGCAACGAGGAGAATATGGGTCTTCTGAGGAGTCATTAAGCACCAACAACCTTAGAACCTTAAATGACACAACTTGGCCATTAGAACAGTAGCAGTATGCTACGCCCATTGAGGCTAAACTCTCGTGATGGTTCTGGCCGCAAGAAAAGATTGCGATGCTGGAGTTATGACCGATTGAGGGTAGTCAATGATATTGGGACCCTTAGAACCCGGTTACTTCTAATAGGACAGGTTGAGCCCACCAACTTCAAGAGGGTAATACCTAGACCCCATGTTGGCCTAAACTCTAAGGGTTTCTCTTGTGTGACTTGTGTGCCTTTGTACTTGCCTACTTGCATGCTCGTTAGCTGACACATGAACTACTTGCAGGTTTTGTTTGTAGTCCTTAACTGGGACTCATAATAGGGTTTACTTGAACTACTTGCAGGTTTTGTTTATAGTCCTTAATTGGGGACTCATAACAGGGTTCACTAAGTCTCTTGCAGATTTTGTTTATAGTCCCTAATTGGGACTCCTAACAGAGTGTACTGAGTTTCTTGCAGGTTTTGGTTTGCAGTCCTTAATTGGGGCTCATAACAGGGTTTATCCATATTACCCCATGCATCATGACATCATACCATCGCATACATCCTAACCCATTTCAAGGATCTCAAAGGCTTGTGATGCAGGTCATGACAAATCAAACATCTAGCAAGGGGCAAAGAGGATTTATTTTCCTCTAGCCAAAGTTGACAGGGGCTATGACCCACTAGATATGGTGAGCTCTGACTCTTGAAGAAGGTTCCCCTAACCAAGGTTGTTTGGAAACCAAAACCAGACATGATGACTAAAGTCAGGGGCTATGACCCACTCGATATGGTGAGCCTTGACCCTTGAAGAAGTACTCTCAACAACATGCAGTTCCTTCAATCAAGCTACCGGACTCCAATTCTAACAATTTTCTTGTTTACCCCGCGAGATCCTTGAAAACATTGCATGCATATCATACATATCATTGCATTGCAGGTACTCTTGTTGCAGGTCACTTACCTTTCTCGCTGTTTATTTCAGCAATGGCTTCCCAACAAGATAACCATGACCTTCTTGCTCAAGAGGCTCGGCTCGGGGAAATCCTCCTGAATCTATCCAAAGGGCAGAAGGAGCTAAGGACACTTCTCATGGAGACTTTGGTCAGGAACAGTGCTGAGGATGAACGGCTGAAACACCTGCAAACTGAGATGGACGCAATGAAAACCCAGATGCTGGGGCAGGGAACTTCCATTCAAGGTTTAGCTCAAAGACAGGAAGAGCTCGGAGTTCTAGTCAACCATCTGCTTCGGGGTAACCAACTGGGGCAAACATCTAAAGTTGAAGGGCCAGTCATCGTTCAACCACCTTTGAAACAAGGAAATAAGGGGAGAACTCCTCAAAGGGCTCCAGTGTCACAACTTCAGCATCAACCTCACCAGCTTCAGACAGACAAGCCCAGGAGGCAATTCACCCAGCTTACCATGTCGCTGTTTCAAGCCTTACAACGCCTGTTGAGGTTGAATCTGATCACATTAAGGGCTCATCCCCGGAACCCCAACACAGCATCTCCTATCTATGATCCCAATAAAAGGTGTGCCTACCACTCTGCCTGTCCAGGACATGATACAAATGAGTGTTGGGCTCTGAAGAACAAGATCCAGGACCTGATTGATGAAGGGGCATTGGAGTTCACACAAGATGGTCAGGCTGAATTTTTCTACCATCCCTCCAAGGCTCACCATTTGAAGTAATAAGCCCTGAGATGAGAAAACTTTTGTTCATTCGAATATTCAAGTTGTAATTTCCTTTTGTTCAAACATTTGCTCATGTTAAACATTGTTATTTCATTAATGCATCGCATATGTCTGTTTTGAAGCAATATATTCGTATTCACTATATGCAAATTATTTTCATATTTTTTCTGATGATCAACTCTTAATTAATAATTCTAAGCCTCTTGAGGGAGGATGACGAAAACGATACCATAATCTACAGTATGCTTTTGAACAGACCCCGCTGATGAGGTACAGGCATTGTTTCAATCCCTAAACACTGGAGTTATAAGGATGATAATCCCTCGTCAACCCCTCTGAGCCAAAGAAGTAGGAGTTTTTCTTTTCGAAATTTAAAACCCTTAATCATAACCTGGGGCAGGGTAGTTCTCTCAGTTGATCCAAGTGCATAACGAATGGCACCAAAGAAATCCTTACAAAACGAAGAAAGACAGTGATGGTTCCGAATAATCAATAAAGAAAGGCAGTCATCATATCTCAAAAATAAAAACCCAATAAGTCAAAACCTATGAAGGGGACTTACAAAACTGGGGCATCCCGCTGACTGTAATCACAAAAGAACAGTTTAGGCAAAAAAAAAATTTAGGGATAACAAAAAATCAGACAAGAAAGAGGTCTTACAAACCCTCAACAAAAAAGGAATGACTGCCTATTCAAAATAAGTTAACAAACATCTGAATCATCACTGGAAAATCAGAGTAGAGACTCAAACAAGGTCTAACGTATGATCAACTGAGTTTAGGTTTGGAGAATGTCACGAAGAACGGGTGGGTACAAATAATTTGAGCCTTTATCCTTTGTTTCTTAAACCGTGAACCAGGCCACGTTATAACCCTTAAAAGTCCTAGCTGAAGCATGGGTTAGTTCGAAAGCATACTGTTACAAAAGGTATCCTGACTCCTTAAGGCTTACTATAAAGAAGGAGTTGAAATCACGTTTTACAAACATTCATTTGTTTTATGAAAAAAAGAATGCATTTTCAAAATCTTCAAGACAGACATAAGCTTTGCATTTTTAAATAACACTGTTTGCATGTGACTATTTGTTTGAACAGCAGGGAAATTCGCACGATGAATACCTAGTGAACAAAAACACTTCCAATCAAGGGGCACGACATGATCATGGTCCGTCATCTGGGGCAGTCCAATCAAGATTCAAGGAATCTCTCAAAATGCCAAATACCAGGGGAAACTCTCCATCTGAGTCACGTGGGGGCATTCCAGCAACGAATCTTGCCTGATCAAACATCTTCTGGTGGCATGGCAAAGCACTTCCAAACAGGGGCAACTCCCTACATTCTGAAAGTATGGACATAGTCGAAAAAATACCACGCATAATCAAAGACCCGCTAGGTTGACATACCTAGGCAAAAATGAGGGTTTCCCGGCGAACCAAAAGGGTTCGGGCAAAATGAAGGGATGAAATAAAAAAAAATATGTACACCCGGCAAGTCGAAAACCTGAAAAGGCGGCTTGGGCAAAAATGGGTATCCCGGTGGACTGAAAACCCGAAAGGGCGGTCTAGGCAAAAGTTAGGGATCAAAGCGTACGACTATGTCCCGTCTTCTTGTCACCTGCCTACTAGAAGAAGGTTTGTCCATCAACAACTATCAGCACCTCATAGGTCTTCCTCTCTCACATCAGAAACAGGGGCAATAATGAGCCATCCAGGCAATCCAGTTGCTCTGTCAACCAAGGTACCAAGGTAGGTTCAGCTAAAGAACATAACCAGATATCTTAATTCCCCAGAGAGTGAGCCAGCAAGTCAGTGCACTCTCCCCAAGCAAAGCTACAACCAACCTTAAGGAAGTTGGGTATCCCCCGCAGATCTCAACATTCCCCAGCAATATATATGCATTCTTAACAAGCATCCCCGGCAGTCTTGGTCTAAAGATTGTTCCCCGGCGGTACATCAAACATTCAAAGGAGTCGCTTCCCCAGTACAGTTCAAAATTTCCCCAGGAGAGTCCAATCCAGTTTCCCCAAGAAAGTTGGAATCCATCTCCCCAAGCAATAAGCTTATCCCCAATAGATTCTGGAAGCTTGTCCTCGCAGAGCACAAACGCGTCCCCGACTTTATTCAAAGAGTTATTTCCTTACCAGGATATAACTGGGTTATCCTCAGCCAAAAGCCACGGAAAGAGCGTCCTCGACGAAGTCTTCTTATCCCCAACGAAGTCTATTAACACTTCCAACGCAACAAAGATATCCCCAGCAAGTTATCATCAACAACTTAACAAAGTACCTCTCTCCCCACAGAGTATTGCTTCCCAGCAAGATTGTTAGAGTACTTTTCTCCCCGCAGAGTAATTCATTCGCCAAGTTTATTTCCCAACGGAGTTATCTTCTCCTACCGGTATTCTTGCAATTATCATCCCCAGCGGAGGCAAAAATCTATTCTGCAACATCAGCCCATGAGTGACTTCCCGGCATCCGTCAAGGATCTATTTTCCCAGATGAAGATACATTCATAAACATCACATTTTCATCATTATAGCATGCATATAGGCATTACACCTTACAAATCTCATTTATGTTGAGAACATCATTGCTTGATCCATATCATGCATTGAGTATAACTGACCTTTACCTTTCAGGAAGAATTCAGTTAAGTTCCCAGCTATATTCAAGACCTTGACCGGTTCAGTTAAGTCGACCCTAAGACTTTTCTGTTTCTTATCCAGTCCAAGGCCTTCTCTGGTTTAGTCAGATCGACCCTAAGATCTCTCTGTTTCTTATCCAGTTGAAGATTTCAAGACCTTGACCGGTTCAGTTAAATCGCTCCTAAGATTTTACTGTTTCTTATCCAGTCAAAGGCCTTCTCTGGTTCAGTCAGATCGACCCTAAGATCTCCTTGTTTCTTATCCAGTTGAAGACATTCAAGACCTAGACCGGTTCAGTTAAATCGACCCTAAGATTTTTCTGTTTCTTATCCAGTCCAAGGCCTTCTCTGGTTCAGTCAGATCGACCCTAAGATCTCCCTGCTTCTTATCCAGTTGAAGATTTCAAGACCTAGACCGGTTCAGTTAAATCGACCCTAAGATTTTCCTGTTTCTTATCCAGTCCAAGGCCTTCTCTAGTCCAGCTAAATCGACCCCTAACAGATTTTCCTGATAAAGACTCAGTAGAAGATATCCAAGATTCTCTCAATGATTACTGTTGAGGTTGAAGTCGCCCAAGATTCTCTCAATAATTACTGTTGAGGTTGTAGTCGCCTATGGTTCTCTCCCCGATACTGCGGAGGTAGTAATCATCCCCAGATACTCTCAGCGTTACTGTTGAAGTAGAAGTTATCCAAGATTCTCTCAATGATACTGTTGAGGTTGTAGTCGCCTGTGGTTCTCTCCCTGTTACTGCGGAGGTAGTAATCGCCCCAAGATTCTCTCAGCGTTACTGTTGAAGTAGAAGTTATCCAAGATTCTCTCAATGATACTGTTGAGGTTGTAGTCGCATGTGGTTCTCTCCCCGTTACTGCGGAGGTAGTAATCACCCCAAGATTCTCTTAGCGTTACTGTTGAGGTTGAAGTCGCCCAAGATTCTCTCAATGATTACTGTTGAGGTTGAAGTCGCCCAAGATTCTCTCAATGATTACTGTTGAGGTTGAAGTCGCCCAAGATTCTCTCAATGATTACTGTTGAGGTTGAAGTCGCCCAAGATTCTCTCAGTGATTACTGTTGAGGTTGAAGTCGCCCAAGATTCTCTCAATGATTATTGTTGAGGTTGAAGTCGCCCAAGATTCTCTCAATGATTACTGTTGAGGTTGAAGTCGCCCAAGATTCTCTCAATGATTACTGTTGAGGTTGAAGTCGCCCAAGATTCTCTCAATGATTACTGTTGAGGTTGAAGTCGCCCATGATTCTCTCAATGATTACTGTTGAGGTTGAAGTCGCCCAAGATTCTCTCAATGATTACTGTTGAGGTTGAAGTCGCCCAAGATTCTCTCAATGATTACTGTTGAGGTTGAAGTCATCCAAGATTCTCTCAATGATACTGTTGAGGTTGAAGTCGCCAATGGTTCTCTCCCCGTTACTGCGGAGGTAGTAATCGTCCCCAAATTCTCTCAGCGTTCCTGTTGAGGTAGTAATCGTCCAAGGTTCTCTCACCGTTCCTATTGAGGTAGTAACCATCCCTGGTTCATTCATCGCCGTTTGAAGCTCCAGATCCAGCTCCTGTAACCAGTCAGGACACATCTATACAAAGAATTTGAAGACCAGCTCCTGTAACAGGTCAGGTAATCATTTTTTCTTTTTCAGGTACGCAAGTTCTCGCTAAGGGATCTCTTACGCGATTGACACCCAGATGGCATCTATAAGCCCATCCACTCATCCATCATCTCTTAGCATGGCATCTATAAGCCCATCATCCTATCCATCAATCTCCAAATGGCATCTGTAAGCCCATTCCCATCACACTACTATGTGAGCGCAAATTTCTGGGCACTCTAGTGTTCAATCATCTTCCACCTTCGGATTACGAAAGGCACGTCAGCCAATCTGCATCCTCAGGTCTAAGAAGATTGAACAGGGGCAACTGTTGTACCCCAAAATTTGCCCTCCCATATTCTTCAAGATTTGCAAAGAGCAAGCTTCAAAATCTCCCCAAGGGTTGCACAGTTCAAGAGCCTCCTAACAGTCAAAAACTAGGGTTTTGGTTATGACAAAGAAAATGAAGTTTCCAAGGGTCCAATCAAGTCCCACATGCCTACAAACATGGTCAAGCATCCTCATACCAAGTTTCAAGACTTACAGCACAAAATTGCACAGTCAAAAACCCTAATTGCACTACAGTCAACTGTAGGGGCAAAATGGTCATTTGACAGTCAAAAGTTCAAATTTTTGGTCAACATCTCATTTTGAAGCCACAAACATCATTTGATCAATGCTTGATCATGATTCTCAAAGCTTGGCTCAAAAAGTCTCAAGATGCAAAAGTTTCCATATTTGGACAGTTGAAAAAGTCAACTGTAACTTGACCAAGGCATAACTTCCACATGGATTATCAGAAAAATTCCACCCAAAGCTCATTTTGAAGAGAAATACATTTCCTACAACTCCTCTTCATACTTCAAGTCCAAGAAATGCTCTCACAAAATGTTATCACTTTCAACATTATAGGTCATTTTCAAAAGTCAACAAAAAGGGACTTTAAGTCAAAGGCCATAACTTGATATTGGTAAATCAAAATGACATTGGACCAAAGGCATTGGTTAGAGGACTCAAATACCTTTCCAAAATGTTCAAGAACATGAGCAAATCTTAAAAATTGAGCAAGTTATGCCTTGTGGAAGTTGGGAAATTTTTGGGTATTTTGAAAAGTCAGCATTGCTTCAAATGTCTTAAAAATGCTAATGGGTCTCTTTTTCTTCCAAGAATCATTATCCAAGGCATGTGCACGACCATTTGGCCCAAAGGGAAGTTTTTCATCATTTTTATTTATTTAATTGAATCTTTAAATGCTAATAATTCATTTAATTAAAATAAATATGTGGAAAATACTAAACCTAAGTTTTTAAATCTTTTTATGCATGGAATACACTCAATATTTCGTGCATGATCAGATTTGGAAAGAATCATGGTGATTGGACATGATTTGAATCAAATTAGCTTGAAAAAGATTGAAAAAATTATGGCATGGAAATCAAATATTTTCTCATCAATGCAAAGGTTCTTTGGATCAATTTTTCAACCCTAATCATTCCAGTACATATATACATGCCAACCCTAATGCTCATAACCTCCCAGCTGCGCCCCATCTCAAGAATCAAACTTGCAATTTTATCAAAAAAGTTCAAAATTGAAATTGGCTTTAGAGGACGATTCAGAGGCAAAGATTAATCCCAATAGCTTGCAAAAGTGTTACTGAAGCTAACTGAATAGTTTTCCACGCGCATAGCACCCTGAATTGGTATACAGAACTCAGAATTTTTCATATAATATGCATATTCGTGTTTTGATTTTCAAGCATTCTCATTGCATTTTATTTATGGATTTATACTAATTGGACCTTTCTGAAGCTAACCAGATGATTTAATTGAGTTTTTATGCATTGTATGAAGAATCGCCATGAACGATTATTAGGGTTCTTCAAGTTTCAAATTGGGAACTTTCACCTACTGTAAAATTGAGACACCTTAATACCATGGTTGAATTCAGAAAGCTTGGACGATTCTAATACAATGCTCGCGCCTAATTTATGTGATACCATGGCCTATTCGCTATTTTAGAAAACTGCATGTTTTGGGGGGGTTTAAAACCCCCGCTAACCTTTGTTATGTTTCAGGAAAAAACAAAACGAGGAAGAAGACGCTGATGTGTAAGGCAGTGATTGGGTAATTTGAATTTTCGCGCTAAAAGTTCCATTAACCATTGTTTTATCTTATGTCATTTATTTCCTATTATGTAATCAAAACGCGTAGTTGGAGCAGTTGGCAAAGCATAGTGTTGGTAATCTCCAGGACCTGGGTTCGAATCCCAGGTCCCCCACCCCTTTCCATATTATTTTTCTACTCACGCTTCTGTGCAGTTTCATTACAAGGGTGCATCATACACTCCCCACTCAAACGTGCCACACGTCCCACAATCTCCATCCAAAGGGCCAAGATCTGAGGCCTATGATATGTTGCAGTCAACGCACCTACACGCTAGCCAAAAAGTCAATAGGGCCAAGGCTTAATGGGCCAGAATTGCTAGGGCTTTACCTCCAGTTGGGGACAGAAACCCCCCAAGGTATTGTATTTTCTTTCTTTTCCTTATTTTATTTATTTCAATTATTTCTTTTTTTAATTAATTTCCTTTAAATTCTTCAATTAATTTATTTTCATAAAATATAAAATAATACAAAAATCAGAAAAGTCATAAAAATCAAAATATATTTATTTAATTAATATTTTTATAAGTAAATATCATTAATTAATTTAGCTTTTTTAAATTAGGTTTAATTTTAGTATCTTTTTCTTAATAAATCAAAAATTTGTAGAATTAGGGTTTGTATCAATTTTTATCCTTTTTCTTTTCTTTTCACTAATAATTAATTAATTATTTTTATAAATCAAATCGCATTAATTAATTAGGTAATTTTCATATTTTCTTAATAAAATAAAAAAATAGCTAGAATTAGGTTTTGATTTCATTTAATTCACATAAAAACCATAAATACAAAAACCTCAAAAAACAATTTCTTTTTTCATTTTAATTTCATTAATTTAATAGATTGGACGAACCTGCACATTGCTGTGATCTTGAGACTGAAAAGGTAACTGAAAAGTCCTGGTATCATGAGGTGAAGAGGTACCTTAAAGCTCAAGAATACCCCGAGGGTGCATCTGTTAATGACAAGAAGTTTCTGAGGAGGTTTGCGGCAAAGTTCTTCATCAGCAATGACATCCTTTACAAGCGTAACCATGATTTAACCTTACTGCGTTGTGTGGATAAGATTGAAGCAGAAAGAATCATGACAGAGCTGCATGAAGGTACTTTCGGAACTCATTCCAGTGGACATACCATGGCAAAGAAAATCCTCCGGGCAGGATATTACTGGTCCACAATAGAAGCTGATTGTTATCAGCATTCTCGGACATGTCACAAGTGCCAAGTCTATGCTGATAAGGTGCATATACCTTCAGTTCCTCTAAATGTTCTGACAGCACCTTGGCCTTTTGCAATGTGGGGCATTGATATGATCGGCGAGATCAGACCTACGACATCCAATGGGCATCGCTTCATCCTGGTAGAAATTGATTACTTTACAAAGTGGGTTGAAGCAGCTTCCTTTGCTACCGTAACCAAGAACACCGTGGCACGATTCATTCGGCACAACCTGATATGTCGATATGGTGTACCAGAGAGGATCATTACGGACAATGGTACCAATCTTAATAACAAAATGATCACTGAGCTCTGCGAGTAATTCAAGATACAACATCATAACTCTTCTCCCTACCGGCCGAAGATGAATGGGATTGTCGAAGCGGAAAATAAGAACATTAAGAAGATTGTGCAGAAGATGACAGTGACATACAAAGACTGGCACGAGATGTTACCATTTGCTCTTCACGGGTACCGTACCTCAGCACGGACGTCAACAGGGGCAACACCCTATTCCTTGGTATATGGCATGGAGGCAGTCTTGCCGATTGAAGTTCAAATACCCTCTCTTCGGATCATGAAGGATGCAGGTTTGAGCGAAGATGACTGGATTTAAACCCGACTTGATCAACTGAACCTAATCGATGAAAAAAGACTTACTGTTGTTTGTCATGGTCAGACGTACCAAAAACGGATGATCAAGGCATTTAACAAGAAAGTCAGACGACAAGAGTATCAAGTTGGGGACTTGGTAATCAAGCGCACTATTCTACCTCAAGGTGATCCCAGGGGAAAATGGACCCCTACTTACGAAGGGCCATTTGTGGTTAAGAATATTTTCTCAGGAGGAGCGATGATTCTAACCACCATGGATGGTGACGACCTTCCTCACCCCGTCAATGCAGACATAGTGAAAAGATACTACGCATAATCAAAGACCCGCTAGGTTGACTGGCCTAGGCAAAAATAAGGGCTTCCCGGCGAACCAAAAGGGTTCGGGTAAAAATAAGGGATGAAATTAAAAAAAAATCTATACACCCGGCAAGTCGAAAACCTGGAAAGGCGGCTTGGGCAAAAATGGCTATCCCGGTGGACTGAAAACCCAAAAGGGCGGTCCAGGAAAAAGTTAGGGATTAAAGCGTAATACTATGTCTCATTGGATCACCTCGCATCCAGACTCTGGTATCAACTATCAAGCTCGGACGTCACCAATCAATCAGATTCATCTTCAACTAAGCAGCAAAGTAATGAGACGCTTGAAAATATAAAGGCAATAGCAGAGTTGGAACCCAGTGGGATTATTCACATAGCTGTTTTGTTTTCTTTTCACAAATTGTATAAATTCTATTCGTTCGGCGGAATTTTCTTACTAGGACGTCAGCCTCTTGTACAAAAACGCCTATTTACAGGCAAACTTCAAAATCAATACAAATTCATTTTCAGACAAATTTCAAATTGTTTTTCCTTTATCTGTTTTATTTTACAAAGAACGTCCAATGTTCATTTTTTATATATGCATTTGACACTAATTATTGCTCATAAAATTCACATGCGAAACAAAGGATGAATTACGGGTAATAACGGAAACAGGGGCAATAAAAATTGTTTGAGCTGTCTAGTTGCTCTGTCCACCAAGGTACCAAGGGAGGTTCAGCTGAAAAATACGACCAAGATACCGTCACTCCCCGCAGAGTAAAACAGTAAGGGTAGATTTCCCAGCTGAGACTTGCAGTTATGTACAAATCAGTAATACTCTCCCCAAGAAGACTTAATCTACCATCAGCCCTGAAAAGGTTGGGTATCCCCAGAAGATCTTGATCTTCCCCCAGCAGAGTATAAAGGTATTCCCCAGCAAGTATAAGAGCATCCCCGGAAGTCTTAGTATTCCCCAACGGAATATAAGAATGTTCCCCGGCAGAATACAAGATACCCCTAGTGGAGCCATTTCCTCAGCGCGGTCTGAAAAAGGCTTCCCCTCCAGAGTTGAATCATCTTACCCCGTACATTCTGGAAGCTTATCCCCTGCAGAGCACAAGTAAATCTCCCCGGCCAAATTTAGAAGGTTATCCTCACAAGAGTCTAACTGGGTTATCCTCAGCAAGTCGCAACTGAAAGATCATCCCCAGCGAAGTTCTTTCTATCCCCAGCGGAGGTCATCATTAAAATCCCCAACAAAGCTTATCAACAGAATCCCCAGCGGAGTTATCGTTAAAATCATCAACAGAACGTCTCTTCCCCACAGAGTAATTCCCCTCGGAGTAATCTCCTCATCAGTTTATTCCCCAACGGAGTTCTTTTCTCCTACAGAGTTACCATCCTCGTTCATCATCCCCAGCGGAAACGAAGAACTCAACTCTATTTTTCCAGCAGCTCCGGGATTTATTTTCCCCAGCTAAAACATCACATTTTCATACATCATGATACATGCATATACGCATCATACGAATACAACCTCATTTATTTTAAGAACATCATTGCCTGATCCGTATCATGCATTGCATATGACTGACCTTTACCTTTCAGGAAAGATACAGTTAAAGTTCTCAATTACGTCGAAGACCTGACCGGTTCTTAAATCTTAATTGAATTATCCTCAGTTGAATTTTGGATAAGGTTCTCAATCTCGACGGCTTCCCTACGTCATAGTGTGGACGAGTACTATAACCTCAACGGTATACTCCATTGAGCACGAGTCAGTTCCTAGATCTTGATGTTTTCCTTCGTCATAGTGTGGACAAGTTCTATAACCTCAGCGGAATACTACGTTGAGCACGAGACAGTTCCTAGATCTTGATGAAGATATTTTCCTCCGTCATAGTATGGACAAGTTCTATAACCTCAGTGGTATACTACATTGAGAACGAGACAATTCCTAGATCTTGATGAAGATGTTTCCCTATGTCATTGTGTGGACGAGTACTATAACCTCAACGGTATACTCCATTGAGCACGAGTCAGTTCCTAGATCTTGATGTTTTCCTCTGTCATAGTGTGGACGAGTACTATAACCTCAACGGTATACTCCATTGAGCACGAGTCTGTTCCTAGATCTTGATGTTTTCCTCCGTCATAGTGTGGACAAGTTCTATAACCTCAGCGGTATACTATGTTGAGCACAAGACAGTTCCTAGATCTTGATGAAAATGTTTCACCCCAATTGAATTATGGACAGGTTCTTAAAACTCAGCTGAAGCATTCTCTCAGTTGAAGTACAGGCAAGTTCCTAAATCTTAACAAAAGTTAGACTTCCCCAGCGGGATCTTCTACAAACCACAGGTATGCAAGTTCTCGCTAAGGAATCTCTTATGCGATCGACACTCCTGCAGATGGAATCTATAAGCCCATCCTCCTGCCAACAATCTCTAAATGGCATCTGTAAGCCCATTCCCAACATCACAATGTTGATACTACACCATGTGAGTGCAAATTTCTGGGAACTCTAGTGTTCAATTATCTTCCACCTTCGGATCACGAAAGGCTCGAAAGCCAATCTATATCCTCAGGTTTAAGAAAATTGAACAGGGGCAACTGTTGTACCCCAAAATTTTCCCTCCCATATTCCTCAAAGATTTGTCAAGAATAATCTTCAAGTTGCTCAAGATGGCTCAAAGGTTAGACAGTCAAATCACCTCCTAAGGCAGTCAATCTCAAATTAGGGTTTTGTGTTGCATTAAGGTCCTCATATCCAAATGGCCTAAAATTATTCCAAATGTCTTAACATGTTCTTAAGTTAATCCATGTCAAATTTCAAGCCTTGCAGAGAAAGTTTGGTCAGTCAATTGCTCAAGAGGCCCAAAAATCGACTGTGCTAGGGCAAAAGTCAACTGTGTCCCAAATACAGTCAAACCACAAGATTTTTTGTCAACATTCTAAATTTGAAGTTTAATTCATCATTTTATCAAGGGTTTATCATGATTCATCAAGGATTGCTCAAGATTCATCAAGATTCAAAAGTTGCTAAATTAGGGTTTTGTAGGAAAAGTCAACTCAACTTTGACCAAGCATAACATTCTCATACTTTATGATAAATGACCCATCCAAATATCATTTTGAATAGGATGAAATTTCCTACAATCCATCTTCACACCCCAAGATCAAGAAATGCTCTCACAAAAAGTTACAAATTTGGACATTACAGGTCATTTTTGAGAGTCAACAAAACCACCTTTTTTTCCAAAGCTTATAACTTGAGCATGGTACATCAAAATGAGATGAGACCAAAAGGGTTGATTAGAGGACATCTCAAGGTTTCTAAAAAGTCCAAGAACACCTCCAAAAGTTCAAAATTGAAGAAGTTATGCATTGTTGAAGTTGGGCATTTTTTCCAAATTTGCCAAAAGTCAACTATCCTCAAAACTCCAATTTTTGACAAAAGGGCCCACTTTTTTCCACTTGATATAGTCTTGTCATGCCACACACGTGTCCCATACTTGGTTTCATGGCCATTCATTTATTTTTCTATTTTATTTAATTTTTATTGATTTTATTCATTTTTAATCAATATTAAATCAAATAAAATCTAAAAATTGATGAAATCATATCTTTGTGATTGGTACAACTTTCAATTATCATCACGAATCAAATCAAACTCGTATCATGGATTTTCATGCATAAAAAATCAGATTTGGCCTATATTTGGAAACTTGATAATGGTGATCATATCAAATCTCAAAACCTTGAATGCACTTGGATTATGGCCCATGTTTTGACCTAAATTCATTCTATTATATGCACACAAGAGAGGCAGACCAAGGATACGCACAAAGCACTGCTGTAACGGCCAGAAGAAGTTTGAGAAAAAGCTTGAAAAAGTGAAGATCGAAATCAACATTGGAGGCCAATTCAATCCAAAATCACAACATAGCTCTTTTGCCAGCAACCTCCTGAAGCTATAGCAACCAAAGCCAAGGCCTGAAGCTATCTGAAAAGCGTTGTAAGTGTTCTTGAAAACGGCTCTGAACATGAAGTCGAAACCATTCATTCTTGCATCCTTTTGATAAACTATTGGCATAATCTTGATCCTTATCAAATTTCTAACAAGTCTGCATCATTTAATTTCGTTTTCATGGCCTATAATCATATACCCGAACCTAGGGTTTTATTGTGTTGTTTTTAGGCGTTTGAATTACAGGGAAAATTAGGCAAAATAATGGTTACAGGGATGACCAGGAGGAAGAGACGAGTGCATTGGTACTCTTAGGTTTCGTTTACATGGCCTGGAGATGATTTTTGAGATACCCTATGAAACTTCCTACGGATAAAAATCCGCAGGTAAATAACCAGGGTTATTTGAAGAAGACGATGGTGTGTCCCTTTGCTATTGGTCCATTCAAATCAGTGGCGCTCTTTTTTATTATTTCAGGCTTAGTGCATTGTTTCATATATTATATTTATTTCTTATTCCACTAACAAAGATGCAGTGTAGATGAGTTAGTGAGCGTGCTATTGCAAAACCCCTTGGGACCTGGGTTCGAATCCCAGGTCCCCCCAAAATGCTTATTACTATTTTCTTGTAGTTATTCCAATGAATCTCCAAGCATGAGGACCACCATGCGCCTCAAGAATCAACGTGTCAGATGGCCTTCAGGCCAAATCTGGTGGTCATGGATGAGTAGGGATGGCAAGCAGACCCAAACCCGCGGGCCCCACCCGCACCCGCACCCGAGTCAACGGGTGAAACCCAAATTGACTGGGTTTGGGTTCGGGTTCGGGTGCCACCCGATATTTCGGGTGTGGGTTTGGGATAGCTTAAACCCGCACCCGAAACCCGAAACCACACCCGCTTAATAATTAAATCTTAATATTTCTTTTTAGTAAATAGAAACGTGTTTTTTATCATACCATTTTAATAAATAATATCAAAACAAAAATATAATTACATATATGAAAATATATTTTTCATCCAAATATTTTTATATATAGAAAAATTATATATATTATTTATATTTAAATCAAAATATATTTTTTTTTTAAATAAATATAATATTTTAATATAACAATTTTGTTTTTCGTTTATATGTTTTTATGACATTTTAAAAATAAAGACGTAAATACTATATTAATATCAGTGCGAACTTATAAATATTTCACTAATTTTTTAAACAAGAAAAAAGTTCTTGTCACCAATATACAATGATTAACTTTTAAAGGTTCGTTTACCACGTTAACACAATCTTATTACGTGGTTTTATTTTAGACATATACTTGAACATGTAACGACAAGGATACACTTTTAAACACCACTAACAAAATGTCAAAGATGAATTTAAATGAAATACGACAACTCTCCTACTGTGTTTTGAAAATAAATGTGACTTCAAGTTCAATGTTAAATCCAAATTTGCGTGGGCGGTAATAGAAACAAAGAAGAAAAGAAAAGGGATAAGACAAGATGAAAACTAGCAATCATCATTATATAAAATTAATTTGATCAAAGAGAGTGGAAAAAGAGACCTTATTTTAATTGTAATTTTTTTTTTTGGTGCGGGTTTGGGTTTGGGTGAAAAAACCCGAACCCAACGGGTGCGGGCGCGGGTGTGATTTTGTCACCCGAATAGCCTTCGGGTTCGGGTGATGATTTCGGGTGCGGGTGTGGGTAGTGTGAAACCCGCACCCGACCCGACCCGTTGCCATCCCTATGGATGAGGGATCACCATGGTCTCAGGTCAACGCACGCATAGCAAACCACAAAGGTCAAACAGGCTGGACACTAATGGGCCTCAAAAATTGCTAACCATGCTCCCAGATCAGGCCCACACCCCCCTGAGTATTCCTTTACATTTTATTTCTTTTTTTCTTATTTATTTATTTTATTATTATTATTATTATTAAAAATTAATTAATTAACCAATTAACTTTTTCATTAAAAAAAATCAGAAACCACAAAAATAATATTTTTATTAATTCCATTAATTTTATTATTTATTTTTGTAAATAAACATTAATTAATTTTATTTAGTTTAAATAGGTTTAACATTAATATCTTTTGCAATAAATTAAAATTAATTTAGAATTAGGTTTTTAATACTTTTAACCATTCTTATTTTATCCTTAATTAAAATAAAAACCCAAAAATATTTTCATGTAATTAATTAATTCAATTATCAACTTAGACTAATTTTTAATTCAAAAAATAACCAAAATATGCTTTATTTAATAAAAAGGGTCAAAACCCTAGGACACCCCGATTTAATTTTCTCGCGCGCGAATTATCTTTGATCCATATTTTGTAACTGCTTCGGGAATGTAATAGTTTTTAACTTAGGACTTTATTTATTTATTTATCGCTTTATTTACTTTTCGTAATTTAATTTTAAAAGGGTTTGTCTTTGGCGATGTAAATACCTGACGCCTTGTAATAGCTTAGATTTATTTTCCGCAATTTAATTTCCGTAACCATTAACTGTTAGATGTTTAAATAATAGGAAATGCATGACAAGATCAATTTTTAATTTAAAATCAACAGTAGCTCACCCATGACATGTGCAGATAAAAATTAACCGAATTAATACACTCGCACATGCACACTCTTAGGGTACACCTCACTTGGTTGCCTCGAGAGTGGTCATTGAGTATAGGAAGTTTTAGAGGTCGCCCTCTTGTCCAAAGATCATAAGTTGCCTCGAAACGGTTGCCTCGGATAAAATGATCTAAGACATTAGGGTTACCGCTAAGGCATCCTAACATTGCTTTAGTGACCACATGTCCCTTAATCGAATTGACCCTTAAAACTCCAACGAAGGTGCTACCTACTTCTCAATAGTGGGATAGCACTGTCTAAAGGACATTTGCACAATTTAATTCCTTTTTGAGTAGGTAGATGGCTCTTAAGTACTTGCTCCTTTTAAAATAAAAAACAAAACTTTTCGCACTTACACCCCTTTCAAAACAAAAACTCTTTTCAAACCCACAAACACAAAGAAAAGCAAAATTTTTGAAAACACAATGAGCAAGTACCTAAGAGCCTGTGGATAACCACGGATAGAAAGGGTGCTAACACCTTCCCTTTCTATAATCTACCTCCCGAACCCGAGAAATATCTCAAAAAGGAATTTTTCTGTGCTTTTGCCCTTTCCTTGTTGGATAAAATAAAAGACGATGGCGACTCTTGCTTACCGCGACATTTTGCGCAAACAAACGCAAACGCGAACCAGTATTCCAAAAATAGTCGGTTCTATTCCCACTGATCACAGTGGCCACCAGATCTGGCCATCTGGCGTGTTGGCTGGTGGGGGAGTATGATGGTCCCCAAGCCCATGATTGCACTAGATTTCCTATAAGAACAATGCAAAATAACAAATGCTGGAGGCAGGGATCGAACCCCTGACCTCCAGCCTCTAATGCCTTAAGACATGCGTGGCAACCACTAGGCCGCGTTGTTCTATTTGTTAATAAAATACAAAGTAATAACAATATAAAAAAATAAAAGTTAGTGGCCAGAAACAAAAAAAAAAACGCACGCTCGTTTGAATAGACGAATGGTGGGATGACAACTCATCGTCCCCTTCCTTGAACCGTGGCTAAAAGCAGCAACACCTATACCCACAGACAAATGTCTGTCACTATAACCCTGTCCCTTCTCAAAATCTCGTACAGGCCATGTAAACGAATTCTAAGACCATGGTTGAGGCCGTCTCATCCTCCTGATTGCAACCATGCCCATTACTAGGGCCAATTATTCCTGAAAAGAAAAACCCCAAAAACAAATCTGAAACCCTAACAATGGTGGATTTCGTTACAGGTCATATAAATGCAATTGGGTAATGTCAAAAGCTTGCAAACTATTTGTAAATTAAGAATATGCCATCAATTCATGTTAACAATGCCTAAATTTCAGAATACGAAATCAATAACAGGGGTGTAACGTGAAGGACTTACAGCGCGTGGGAGGGCCTGAAAACGTGTGGTTTTGCTTGCTTTAGGTTCCTGAGATTTCCAGGAAGAGATTGAGACAAGTACCAAGCCTTAAGGATGCCTCTAACCTCTGTTTCGATCTCACACTTTCTTTGATATTTTTCAGATTTTATTTGTTCTCTCACGCCTATCTCTAACCTTGTTTTTGATATGCCTCACCTCCTTATGTATTGTACAATGCATTAGGTTTGAATACCATGTCCAAATCTTCTTCTTTCAATGATTTTGATATGGATTTGATTTGCTTTGAACAACTTTCCAAAATTTCCTTTTCTCAATCTTTTTTGCACTCTAAGGCTTGGCATGAATTTGAATGGTTCTAGCTGTATAATGAAGCCTGAAATAATCAAAAGATCCTTTGTTATCAATGCTTTGGATTTTATTTGATTTATTTTGATTTAAATTAAATTAATTCAAATAAAAATCAAAATAATTAATAAAAATATGATATGGACAAATGGCCAAGGCTAGAGCACGTGGGCTATAATTCCAACTCAAAACAAGTGAAAAAGAATGGGCCCATTTGGCAAAATTTGAAGTTTTGGGGATAGTTGACTTTTGGCAATTTTGTAAAAAAGGTCAACTTCAACAATGCATAACTTCCTTAATTTTGACTCCTTGGTGGTGTTATTGTACTTTTTAGAAAGCTTGAGATGTCATATAACCAACCCCTTTGGTCTCATCTCAATTTGATATTCCATGATCATGTATGAAGCTTTGACAAAAAATGTGTTTTTGTTGACTTTCAAAAATAACCTATAATGTCCAAATTCATAACTTCTTGTGAGTGCATATTTTGAACTTGGGAGCTGAAGATGGATTGTAGGGAATTGCATCCTCTTAAAAATTAGATTTGGATGGGTCATTTCTCATAAAGTATGAGAAAGTTATGCTTGGTCAAAGTTGAGTTGACTTTTCCTACAAAACCCTAATTTAGCAACTTTTGAATCTTGATGAATTGTGAGCAATCCTTGATGAATCATGATCAACCCTTGATAAAATGATGAAATATACTTCAAAAGGAGAATGTTGACAAAAAATCTTGAAGTTTGACTGTATGTAGGCCACAGTTGACTTTTGCCCTAGCACAGTCGATTTTTGGACCTTTGAGCAATTGACTGAGCAAACTTCCTCTGCAAGGCTTGAAACTTGACATGGATGATCTTGAGAACATATTAGGACATTTGTGATCACTTGGGATCACTTGGACTCAAGCATCTTGATGCAAACTGAAACCCTAATTTGGAGTAGACTGCCTTAGGAGAGAACTTGTCTGGTCAACCCTTGGGCTACCTTGATCAACTTGAGGATCTTTCTTGAAATATTTTGAGAAATATGGGAGGGAAAATTTTGGGGTACAACACCTTGGCTTTGCTTGTGAGGGGTGTTATTTATCATTTCATAATCATTAATAAAGCATTGGATGTTTCTTGCATACAAATTTTGCGCTCTCTATTTTTCTTTTCTGTTTTCCACTCTATCAAAACAGTTATTCTCTTACACACACTCACGTATCATAATGTAGATCCATATCCACTCTGGATCCCATTGATAACAGCTCTGCTATTTCCAGTTATGACTTCAAAAATCTGATCAACCAAGCCGAGGACGGAGGTGAGGATGATTGTGAGGTGCCCGGAGAACTTGCTAGACTACTACAGCAGGAAGAAAGGGCCATACAACCCCATGAAGAGCAGGTTGAGACAATGAACTTGGGTACTGAGGAAGACAGAAAAGAGGTTAAAATAGGTACAAATCTGGAGCTTAGCGTCAAACAGAGGTTGATACAGATGTTACACGACTATGTTGAGATCTTCGTTTGGTCCTACAAAGACATGACTGGTTTAGACACTGATATTGTGGTGCATCGCCTGCCGACTAAAGAAGATTTTCCTCTGGTTAAACAGAAGGTCCGTCGTATGCACCCTAAAATGTCAGAGAAGATCAAGGCAGAGGTCATGAAACAGTTCGACACAGGATTCTTAGCTGTCACTTCATATCCACAGTGGGTTGCTAACGTTGTTCCGGTACCTAAAAAGGACGGTAAGGTACGGATGTGTGTTGATTACAGAGATCTGAACAGGGCAAGCCCCAAGGATGATTTCCCTCTTCCTCACATTGATGTTCTGGTCGACAATACCGCGCAGCATAAAATCTTCTCCTTCATGGATGGTTTCTCTGGCTACAACCAGATCAAGATGGCTCCTGAAGACATGGAGAAGACAACCTTCGTTACACAGTGGGGCACCTTCTGCTACAAGGTGATGCCTTTTGGGTTGAAGAATGCTTGGGCAACTTATCAACGCACCATGGTCACTTTGTTCCATTACATGATTCAGCACGAGATCGAAGTTTATGTTGATGACATGATAGCCAGGTCTCAGATTGAGGAAGATCACCTTGATCATCTCCAAAAGATGTTCGACAGATTGAAGACATACAAGCTGAGGTTGAATCTGAACAAGTGTACCTTCGGGGTAAGATCTGGTAAGCTTCTGGGTTTTGTCGTCAGTGACAAGGGTATTCAGGTAGACCCTATGAAGGTAAAGGCCATACAAGAAATTTCGGCTCCCCGTACAGAGAAGGAATTTAGAGGTTTCTTGGGACGCCTGAATTATATCACCAGGTTCATTTCACATCTGACTGTTACTTGTGAGCCAATCTTCAAGCTGCTGAAGAAAGATCAAGTGGTAAAGTGGAATGATGAATTCCAGGCCGCTTTCGAAAGAATTAAAGAATACCTTCAAGAACCGCCAATTTTGATGCCTCCAGTTGAAGGAAGACCTTTGATATTATACTTGACAGTGCTTAACAATTCAATGGGGTGTGCTGGGGCAGCATGACGAGTCTGGTCGAAAAGAGCACGCCATATACTACCTTAGAAAAAAGTTTACCAACTGTAAGACACGATACTCACTGCTCGAGAAAACTTATTGCGCTTTGGCATGGGCTGCTCGTCGACTGAGACAGTATATGCTGGCTCATGCTACTTTGTTGATATCAAAGATGGATCCAATCAAGTATATTTTCAATAAGCCCTCTCTCTCTCTGGAAGGATAGCAAGGTGGAAAATGATCTTAACCGAATACGACATACAATATACAACCCAAAAGGCAATTAAGGGAAGTGTATTGGCTGATCATTTGGCTCATCAGGCCGTGGATGATTACCAGTCCATGAATTTTGAGATCCCGGATGAGAATATCATGTTAGTGACTGACTACGAAGAACCTGTACCGAAAGAAGGACCTGAGGAAGGATCCCGATGGTCTATGTATTTTGATGGAGCCTCAAACGCACTAGGTAACAGCATTGGCGCTATAATCATATCTCCCGAGGGTTGTCATACTCCGTTCACTGCCCGATTATGTTTCAACTGCACCAATAACATGGCGGAGTATGAAGCATGTATTATGGGTCTTCGAGCTGCTATTAACCTGAGGATTAAGTTCTTAAGTGTATTCGGGGATTCCATTCTGGTGATAAGTCAGATAAAAGGCGAGTGGGATACGAAGCACCCGATTCTCATTCCTTACAGAGAGTATATACTGACATTGCTCCCACAATTTGAGGAGGTAACCTTTAAACATTTCCCACGAGAAGAGAACCAGTTGGTGGACGCACTAGCTACCATGTCTTCTATGTTCAAAGTTAGGTGGTACAATGAAGCTCCCCAAATCACCATTGAGAGGTTGGATGAACCAACCCACTGCTGTGAGATCGACACAGAAGAAGTGGCAGACAAACCCTGGTTTCACGAAGTCAAAAGGCATCTCGAGGTTCAGGAGTATCCCGAAGGGGCATCTGTCAATGATAAGAAGTTTCTGAGAAGGTTCGCTGCAAAGTTCTTCCTTAGTTCATGACTCCACACTACTACGGTGTGTAGATAAGAGCGAAGCAGAGAGGATCACGATGGATCTACATGAAGGCACCTTCGGAACCCATTCCATTGGGCACACCATGGCTAAGAAGATCCTACGGGCAGGATACTACTGGTCCACCATGGAAGCCGATTGCTATCAACACTCTCGAACTTGTCATAAATGCCAAATCTATGCTGATAAGGTGCATGTACCTCTGGTTCCTCTGAATGTCTTAACAGCTCCTTGGCCCTTTGCGATGTGGGGCATCGACATGATCGGCGAGATCAGACATACTGCTTCTAACGGGCATCATTTCATCTTAGTAGCCATTGATTACTTCACGAAGTGGGTTGAGGCAGCCTCTTTTGCTACTGTGAACAAGAACGTCGTGGCGCGGTTTATCCGACATAATCTGAATTGTCGATATGGTGTACCAGAGAGGATTATTACTGACAATGGTACAAATCTCAACAATAGAATAATCACCGAGCTCTGCAAACAGTTTAAGATACAACATCATAACTCTTCTCCCTAACGACCGAATATGAATGGCGTTGTTGAAGCAGCTAACAATAATATCAAGAAGATTGTAAAGAAGATGACGGTGACATATAAAGACTGGCATGAGATATTACCATTCGCTCTTCATGGGTACCGTACCTCAGCACGGACGTCGACAGGGGCAACACCCTACTCTCTGGTATATGGCATGGAGGCAGTCCTACCTATCAAAGTCCAGATACCCTCTCTCAGGATTATGAAGGATGCGTGTTTGAACGAAGACGACTGGATCCAAACCCGACTTGATTAGCTAAATCTAATCAATGAAAAGAGGCTTACTTCTATCTGCCATGGTCAGGCATGCCAAAAGCGAATGATCAAAGCTTTTAAAAAGAAAGTCAGGCGTTAAGAATATCAAGTCAGAGATTTAGTGATCAAACGCATCATACTGCCGCAAGGTGATCCCAGGGGCAAATGGACTCCCACGTACGAAGGGCCATTTGTGGTTAAGAACATTTTCTCGGGAGGAGCTATGATTCTAACCAACATGGATGGTGACGACCTTCCTCACCCTGTCAATACAGACATAGTGAAAAGATACTAGGCATAATCAAAGACACGCTAGGTTGACTAGCCTAGGCAAAAATAAGGGCTTCCCGGCAAACCAAAAGGGTTCGGGTAAAAGTAAGGGATGAAAATGAAAAAATCTGTACATCCGGAAAGTCGAAAACCCGAAAGGGAAGCTTGGGCAAAAAAGGGTATCCCGGTGGATTGAAAACCCGAAAGGGAAATCCAGGAAAAAGTTAGGGATTGAAGCGTATCTCTATGTCTCATTGGATCATATGGCGACCAGACTTCAATATCGACTATCGAGCTCGGACGACGCCAATCAATCTGATCAGCCTTCGGTCGAGTAGCATAGTGATGAGATGCTTGAAGATATAAGGGCAATAGTAGAGTTGGAACCCAATGGGGTTGTTTCACATAGCTGTTTTTTCTTTCTTTTATACAAATTGTATAATTTCTACCTTTCAGCGGCGTTCTCTTACTAGGACGTCATCCTCCTTGTACAAAACACCTATTACAGGCCAATTTCAAAATTAATACAAGTCATTTTCACAAAACTTCAATTTGTTTTTCCTTTTTCGTTTTGTTTTGCAAGAACGTCCAATGATTTATTTTTGATATGTGCATTTGAAAATGATTGCTGCTCATAAATATTTACATAAGAAACAAAAAACAATTACTCATAATTCCATAAACAGGAAAAAACAAGAATTACTAAACCTGAAGGTTCCTCTGCCCAGCAGGTATCGAGATAGATTCAGCTTGGGAACATAATTGTTGGTACATACCCTCCCCACAGAGTAAAAGTATCCAAAGGCATTGATGTCAGCTTTTCTGAAATAGGACATAACTATCCCCAGCCGAGGTTTGTAATCGCAGGCGAGTCAATAAATTTTATCCCCCAAGCAGAGTTTATTTCTACAGATACAGAAGCTCAATCTCCAAGAGAGCTCATTACTTCCAGCAATGGAATTTCATCCCCAGCTAAATTTGTTCCTCCAGATCGGCAGGTCCACCAACAGGATATCTCTTCCCTCAAAGTTTGGTCCCCGCAGAGTTATTCCCCAGCATCTCTTCCCGACAGAATATTTACAACTCTCCAGCAATAATCAGAGATTTATTTTCCCATACGCGAGCATACCCTGATAGCATTTCATAAACATACATCATGACATACGCATACATGACATATACAGCATAATCTCATTTATTTTGAGAACATCATCTCACCTTGCATTTCATGCATCGCATATAACTAACCCTGATATCTTTTCAGGAAAAGAGGATTAGCTTCAACAAATTCAGCAGTTATACAGATCATATCTACAGACGACTAATGGAAACTCAGTTCCCGAAATCAAACGGGTCAACTAATCTACATTATCGCTTCGAAGTAACCCTACCATCCAGGTTCCTTCTCACAGCCCTACTATCCAGGATGTCATATCACAAAGTAACCTTACCCTGGTTCCTCTTGAAGTTTTACACGAACTTATCCCAAAGTAACCTTACCCAGGTTCCTCACGAAGTTTTACACGAACTTATCTCAAAGTAACCTTACCCCGGTTCCTCCTGAAGTTTTACACAAACTTATAACCTTACCCCAATTCATTCTGAATTTTTACACGAACTTATCCTAAAGCAACCTTACCCAGGTTCCTTCTCGGTTCAGATGCGGTTTTACCCAAACTCCTCACAAAGCAACCTTACTCAGGTTCCTTCTCACAACCCTACTATCCATGCTTTCATATCGAAGTAACCCTACTATCCAGGTTCCTTTTCACAACCCTACTATCCAGGATTTCATATCGAAGTAACCCTACTACCCAGGTTCCTTCTCACAGCCCTACTATCCAGGCTTTCATATCGAAGTAACCCTACTACCCAGGTTCCTTCTCACAGCCCTACTATCCAGGCTTTCATATCGAAGTAACCCTACTATCCAGGTTCCTTCTCACAGCCCTACTATCCAGGCTTTCATATCGAAGTAACCCTACTATCCAGGTTCCTTCTCACAGCCCTACTATTCAGGCTTTCATTTCGAAGCAACCCTACTATCCAGGTTCCTTCTCATAACCTTACTATCCAGGTTCCTTCTCTCTTATCTCCATACGGAAGTCCACAACACTTTAAGACCTGGACCTAATCAAACACGATTGGTTTCGCATTTCCCCAGTAAGTCGCGGTGCAACTTGTACCCTGACCAGATATGCAGTTCACTTCCGCTTCCTCAAGCAGGAGTTATTTCCCCAGTAGAGTAATGGACAACTGAAGCTCCTAAAATTCTATTTCTCCCAAGACAGATATCAACATTCCTCAACAGATTCCTCATCAACAACAGCAACAGGGACTCTCATCAAAGGAATATCTCAGGAAATCCACATTCTCTAGATGGAATCTTTAAGCCCATCTCTGACAATTCTCCGTCGCATCCAGGATGGCATCTTTAAGCCCATCTTCGGCAATCTTCCATTATCTACCTCCAAATAGCATTTGTAATCCCATTCCCGATATCACAAATCAAGTGCCACTTCATGCGAGTGCAAATTTCTGGGCACTGTAGTGTTCAATCATCTTCCACCTTTAGATCACGAAAGGCAGAGCAACCAATCTACATCCTCAGGTTTAAGAAGATTGAACAGGGGCAGCTATTGTACCCCAAAATTTTCCCTCCCATTTTACTCAACCAATGTCAATTGAGGTCCCCAAGTTGCTCAAGGAAGTCTAGGAGTTGACCAGACAAACTCTCTCCTAAGGCAGTATACCTCAAATTAGGGTTTCCATTTTCATCAAGATGCATGAACCAAAAAGGACTCAAATGCTTTCCAAGGTATTAATATGTTCCCAATATCATCTGTGCCAAGTTTCAGGCCTTGCATAAGAAGTTTGCTCAGTCAACTGTTCAGATACTTGAGAATCGACTATACTAGGTCAAGAGTCAACTGTGGCCCACATACAGTCAAACCTCAAGATTTTTGGTCAACATCAACATTTTGAAATGACTTTCATCATTTGATCAAGGGTTGATCATGATTCCCCAAGGAATGCTCCAAATTCATCAAAACCCAAAAGTTGCTAAATTAGGGTTTCTCAAGTCAACCAAACTTTGACCAAGCATAACTTCTTCATACTTTATCATAAATTTTCCATCCAACGCTCATTTTGAAGAGGATGCAATTCCCTACAATTTATCTTCATCCCACAAGTTCAAAATATGCACTCATCAAAAGATATGAATTTCTACATTATAGACCCAATTGAAATGAAACCAAAATGGTTGGTTAGGGGACATCCTAAACTTTATAAAAAGTCAAAGAACACCCTCCTAGGGTCAAAATTGAGAGAGATATGCATTGTCAAAGTTGGCAATTTTTGGAAAATTGTCAAAAGTCAACATTGATCAAATTTGCATTTTTTTCAAAGGGGTCCATGTTTTCTTATTTGAAACATGTTTCTAATAGGACCCAAGACCCCTGAGCTTTTCCACCTATTATTCTATTATTTTTATTATTTATTTTGATTTTATTTCATTTAAATCAAAACAAATCAATATAAAATAGTAAAATAATGAAATAAAATCAAATCCTTGATTTTTTATGCATATTTTGAGTCCATGTACAGCTAATGTGCCAGCCAATTCGTGCAAAGTGGATTTGGATTGAAAAAGATTGGATTGAAGCTTGTTTTAGAAATATATCATACAAGAGAAAATCAAATCCAATTTCCATTATTTCTCAAGATTCATGCCAATTTTATTGACCTAATTCAGTCTACTATAAGTGCATAACAATTGCAGATCAAAAGGAGAGGTTTTGCAGTCATGGGGAGCAAGAACAAAAACTCAAAAATTGGATGAAAAGTGTGCATTTGATTTCTGCGCTAGAGGACGGTTCCAGGCCATTCAAAGACCATAATCACTTCCTGGCCATCTCCTAAATCCAACAACATCATTTGTAGCCTTCAAAACATCAAGAACTATCGCCTAGACACATCACGGTTTACCCAAAATTCTCAAAATCGTTTACTATGTTTTACGCATTATAAATCCATTCTATTCATATATTCTTGTTCATAATCGTGTTTGCAAACTTACTATATCCTTTAATTGTATTAATAATGTGGGGATCCACACTTTCCATTGTTAGGGTTTGTGAGAAGTTTTTGGGGTTTCTTGATACAGAAAAAATTAGGCCAAGAAAATGATACCATGATGCTCGTGAGGCCAAGACGAGTTGATTGGTATAGATGGAATTGATTTATCATGCTTGATATGAACTTTTGAGTTTTACAGGGATGTAGTTACAGCAAACATCTGTAGGTATAGGTCAATAACCTAAGACGATGGACTGGGAAGATGACAATGACTTGTCACCATCCCACTGGTCCATTTGAACTCACGCGCGTTTTTCTGGGCATCATGTGCTTTTGTATTATATTATATTTCATTTATCTATGTTAATAAAAGAACAAGTAGCACATATGGTTGAGAGGCGCGCCTTTGATGCACACGTCCTGGGTTTAATCCCAGGCGTGTGCATTTTGTTATTTTCCTATTTATTTCAGGCAGATCTAGTGTTTCTCATTAAACAAGCATACCATGGACCTACGCCTCATCACCATTGGATGGCACGCTGCCTAGATCCAATGTCTCTAGATTGCATCCTCATGATGGACCTTATGAAGGCCAGCTCCACAGGATCCAGTGTGGTTGACTGGGCTTAGCATTATTGGGCTTGGAATTTCAGCTTCACACACCCCTTCAGCAATTCAACAACAGGCCCATTTTATCATTTTTCTATTCTTTTTTTCTTTAATTTCTTTGTTTATTTTCGTTAATTATTTTCTTTTTCTTTTAATTAACACAAAATTATTTTTTATTAACAAATCACAAAATTCTTTTTTTTAATAATATTTTTATTTTTTAAAATTAGTTAGTTTAATTAACTTAGGGCAATTTAATCTTTTTATAATTAAAAATAATTAGAATTAGGATTTTAGTTGTACATAATTTAATTAATTTTCATTAAAAATACATCAAAAATCATTTTTCTCATAAATATCTATTTCTTTAATTAATTAATTTAATTAGAAAATCGGGTTAATTTAATTTCTTTCATAATGTAAAAACAATTAGAAATTAGGTTTAATTGATTTGTAATTTAAATGTTTTCTCAAATAAAAATCCACAAAAACACTTTTCTCTCAATTAGGGTTTTAGGTTATTTCAATCGTCCTCGCATTTAATTTTCCGTGCGCTTGTTAATTATTTATCCATAATTATGTAACTGCTTATTGGTTTGTAATAGTTAAAACTAGGGTTTTTATTTATCGCTTTTTCCCCACTTTTGGTTATGTAATTAATCCCCCTCCCCAAAGCCTTGTAATAGCTAGGTTTTATTTTTCGCACTTTAAATTCCCGCAATCTTTAACTGTCTAGATGCATGGCTAATAGAGTTGTATGAAAAGAATGCTTGAAATTTAAAACGGTAGATCACCTAATGTGCAAAGACTAAATAATTGAAAAAAGTTCACATGCACATGTTCACTCCTAGGGTTGCCTCACTCCGGTTTCCTTCGGTAAATAGTCATTAAGCATAGGAAATTTTAGTGGTCGCCCTCCTGTCTAAAAGATCAAATGTCCCATTCGAATGTTGTCTCAGAAATGTTGCCTCAGAAACGCTTCCTCGAAAAGATCTTAAGACTATAGGGTTATCACTAAGGTTTTCTAACTATTGCTTTAGTGGTTGGATTTGTCCCTTTCGAATGTCCCTTACAACTCCAACGACGGTGTTACCTACTCCTTAATAGTAGGATAGCACTGTCTAAAGGAAACGAGAACGAATAATCTTTTTTCGAGTAGGTAGAATCTTAAGTACTTGCTCAGTAAAAAAATTTCACACAAACACCTTTCAAAACAAATTTTCAAAACAAACTTCGTCACACCCTTGAGGACTGATACAAGGGTTATCACTAAGCAAAGCGTTTTCAAAACACACAAACATAAGCAATTTGAAAAATGAGAAAGTACCTAAGAGCCCATGTAAAACCATGGATAGAAAGGGTGCTAACACCTTCCCTTTCTATAATCTACCCCCGTACTCATAAACATCTCGAAAAAGGTTTTTCCTGTTCTTTTTCCTTTTCCTTTTCCTTTGTTGGATGAAATGAAAGTCGGTGGCGACTCTTGCTTACCGCAACATTTTGCGAACAAAAAACGCAAACCAGTAAAAACAGTCGGTTCTGCAAGCGTATCACACTTGGGTTCAATCATTCCAATCATATTAATATCCCACATAGAAAAATGCTATGGAGAAGAAATAACATTGATAAGGGTTGGAGGTATTCTTGATCAAATAATAAATGACATATTCTTTTCTTCCTATTTCATCTTGTTGTCCCAAAATACAACCCATAGAGTTATCCAACACACTCAGATATATAATCAATGGTCTTATTTCAAGAGAAGAGAGCAAGATAGGAGGCTCAAGCAGATACTCTTTAATGCTCTCAAATTCCCTTTGGCAATCATCTGTTAATACACAACCTTGATCTTCCTTTAACATCTTAAAGATTGGTACACATGTTGCAGTCATATGGGAAATAAATCTAAACATTTAATTTAAACGTCCAAGGAAGCCTCTAACTTGCTTTTCAGTTCTTGGTGCATGCATTTATTGAATTGCCTTAACTTTATAAGTACCAACTTCAATTCTTTTTTGGATGACAATGAAACCTAGCAACTTTCCAGAATGAACACTAAAAGTACACTTATTTGGATTCAAGCGGAGACAATACTTCCTCAAAGGCTGAAACAATTTCAAAAAGTCTTCCATATGCCCTTACTCAGTCTGAGATTTGGTGATCATATAATCAACATATACTTCGATTTCCTTATGCATCAGATCATGTAATAGGGTTGTCATAGCCCTCTGGTATGTTGCACCAGTGTTCTTCAACCCGAAAGGCATCACTCTGTAATAGAATGTTTCCCAGGGTGTGATAAACGTTGCTTTTTTCATGTCCTAAGGAGCCATCCTAATTTGATTGTATCCAGAAAATATGTCCATGAACGAGAACACTTTGAATTTTTTTTATGGTATCAACCAACATATCAATATGTGGCAATGGGAAGTCATCTTTTGGACTTTCTTTATTTAAATCTCTATAATCAACATGCATGCGGACTTTTCTGCATTTCTTTGGTACTGGGACAATATTGGAAATCCACTGAGGATACACTGATGTCACAAGAAAACCAACATCAATCTGCTTCAAAACCTCTTCTTTAATCTTCACTTCCATGTCAGGATGAGTTCTTCGCAGCTTCTTCTTAATTGGTGAATATTTTGGCTTTAACGGTAAATAATGTTCCACAATATCAGTGTCCAAATCAGGCATGTTTTGGTAAGACCAAGCAAAGATATCCATATACTATTTCATCAACTCAATCAACCTGCTCTTCATATTGGGTTCAAGCAGTGCCCCAATCTTGACTTCTTTTGAATCTTCATCTGAACCCAAGTTAAGCGTCTTCAACGACTCTTTATATAGCTGAATGGTATTTCCCTCGCACTCAAGCAATTGTAAAACCTCTTCTGAGATTTCATCATATTCTTCTTCTTTATCCACATACACAAGATATTCAAAGTTGAGAGAGGGTGCAGGGTCATTGCACTCAACGGGTTTTTTAATTAATCTACACATATGATTTATGATTGATTTTATAAACTGATACATGTAACAAGTGATTATGCAGATTTATTTACAGTTATTATTTATTTCGAAAGGTTTTTTCTGATTACCATTTTCTAATAAAAAAATAGAAAATAAAGACACAATTTAGAAATCAAAAACAACTTTTATTAATGATCTTAAAATTCAAAACAAAAGACCCGCCCATACAACATTACTTTCACCTTGGGCAGAGTGAAAGACTTTTGAAAAGACAAACAAAAAACAAATTACTTTGAAATGTGAATGCAAGAAGGAACATCAACAGTGATCCAATTTCAGATTTTGACTTCAGGTGTCACAAAGTTCGGCATCTCTTTCTCTGGCTCATCTTCGATAATAGCATTGATCTTTGGAGTAATGGATGCAGATATCATGCACTATGAAAGATGTTTTGATATTTAATCAAAGCGGACTTTGGCTTCTGATAGGAAAAATAGAAAGTGTACTATTTTTGCCTTGCAGTAATAATGGGAAATTCCTAAGATATCGATCTCAATGACTTCTTTCAATTATTGAGTTAAATTCGTAGTTCAATTAAACAAAAACATAATTTGGGGTTTTGATTTTGATATTGTCACTTAACAAAAAGCAGAAATATAAAATGGCTTTTTCACATATATGAGGAGCAATTTAGGGTAAGGTGTATAATTTTCCTTATAACTATCTTGAATCCTGATCTCATCAACAAGTTCATATCCTTCAATTACTATCCCTTTAGATTATCTTCCCTTAAGTCCTTAGTGGGAAAACCTTTAACCATCCTTCCTAAATCCTAAGTCCTTAGAGATATATGATGGAGTCAAGCCTGTATTTTATCAAGGGTTGTCATAAGGAAATCGAAGTATATATTGGCGATCATATCATCAACATATACTTCAATTTCCTTATGCATCAGGTCATGGAATAGGGTTGTCATAGCCCTCTGGTATGTTGCACCAGCGTTCTTCAACCCTAAAGGCATCACTCTGTAATAGAATGTTTCCCAGGGTGTGATAAACGTTGTTTTTTTCATGTCCTCGGGAGCCATCCTAATTTGATTGTATCCATAAAATCTGTCCATGAACGAGAACACTTTGAATTATTTTGTGGTATCAACCAACATATCAATATGTGGTAATGGGAAGTCATCTTTTGGAATTGCTTTATTTAAATCTCTATAATCAACATGCATGCGGACTTTTCTGTATTTCTTTGGTACTAGAACAATATCGGAAATCCACTGAGGATACACTGATGTCACAAGAAAACCAACATCAATCTGCTTTAAAACCTCTTATTTAATCTTCACTTCCATGTCAGTATGAGTTCTTCGCAACTTCTTCTTGATTGGTGAATATTCAGGCTTTAACGGAAAATAATGTTCCACAATATCAGTGTCCAAATCAGGCATGTTTTGGTAAGACCAAACAAAGATATCCATATACTATTTCATCAACTCAATCAACCTGCTCTTCATATTGGGTTGAAGCAGTGCCCCAATCTTGACTTCTTTTGAATCTTCCTCTGAATCCAAGTTAATCATCTTCAACGACTCTTTATACAGCTTAATGGTATTTTCCTCGCACTCAAGCAATTGTAAAACCTCTTCTGAGATTTCATCATATTCTTCTTCTTTAGCCATATACACATGATATTCAAAGTTGGGAGAGGGTGCAGGGTCATTGCACTCAACGGGTTTTTTAATTAATCTGCACATATGATTTATGATTGGTTTTATAAACTGACACATGTAACAAGTGATTATGCAGATTTATTTACAGTTATTATTTATTTCGAAAGGTTTTTTCTTATTACCATTTTGTAATAAAAAAACAATAAAGATACAATTTAGAAATCAAAAACAACTTTTATTAATGATTTTAAAATTCAAAACAAAAGACCCGCCCATACAACATTACTTTCACCTTGGGCAGAGTGAAAGACTTTTGAAAAGACAAACAAAAAAAAATTACTTTGAAATGTGAATGGAAGAAGGAACATCAACAGTGATCCAACTTCGGATTTTGACTTCAGGTGTCACAAAGTTCGGCATCTCTTGCTCTGGCTCATCTTCGAGAATAGCATTGATCTTTGGAGTAATAGATGCATATATCATGCACTGTGAAAGATGTTTTGATATTTACTCAAAGAGGACTTTGGCTTCTGATAGGAAAAATAGCAAGTCTACTATTTTTTCCTTGTAGTAATAATGGGAAATTCCTAAGATATCGATCTCAAGGACTTCTTGCAATTATTGAGTTAAATTCGTAGTTCAATTAAACAAAAACTTAATTTGGGGGTTTGATTTTGATATTGTCACTTAACAAAAAGCAGAAATATAAAATAGCTTTTTCACATATATGAGGAGCAATTTAGGGTAAGGTGTATAATTTTCCCTATAACTATCTTGAATCCTGATCTCATCAACAAGTTCATATCCTTCAATTACTAGCCCTTTAGATTATCTTCCCTTAAGTCCTTAGTGGGAAAACCTTTAACCATCCTTCCTAAATCCTAAGTCCTTAGAGATATATGATGGAGTCAAGCCTGTATTTTATCAAGGGTTGTCATAAGGAAATAGAAGTATATGTTGGCGATCATATTATCAACATATACTTCGATTTCCTTATGCATCAGATCATGGAATAGGGTTGTCATAGCCCTCTGGTATGTTGCACCAGCGTTCTTCAACCCGAAAGGCATCACTCTGTAATAGAATGTTTCCTAGGGTGTGATAAACGTTACTTTTTTCATGTCCTCGGGAGCCATACTAATTTGATTGTATCCAGAAAATTTGTCCATGAATGAGAACACTTTGAAAATTTTATGGTATCAACTAACATATTAATATGTGGCAATGGGAAGTCATCTTTTGGACTTGCTTTATTTAAATCTCTATAATCAACATGCATGCGGACTTTTCTGTATTTCTTTGGTACTGGTACAATATTGGAAATCCACTGAGGATACACTGATGTCACAAGAAAACCAACACCAATTTGCTTCAAAACCTCTTCTTTAATCTTCACTTCCATGTCAGGATGAGTTCTTCGCAGCTTCTTCTTGATTGGTGAATATTCTGGCTTTAACGGCAAATAATGTTCCACAATATCAGTGTCCAAATCAGGCATGTTTTGGTAAGACCAAGCAAATATATCCATATACTCTTTCATCAACTCAATCAACCTGCTCTTCATATTGGGTTGAAGCAGTGCCCCAATCTTGACTTCTTTTGAATCTTCCTTTGAACCCAAGTTAATCGTCTTCAACGACTCTTTATACAGCTTAATGGTATTTTCCTCGCACTCAAGCAATTGTAAAACCTCTTCTGAGATTTCATCATATTCTTCTTCTTTAGCCACATACACATGATATTCAAAGTTGGGAGAGGGTGCAGGGTCATTGCACTCAACGGGTTTTTTAATTAATCTGCACATATGATTTATGATTGATTTATAAACTGACACATGTAACAAATGATTATGCTGATTTATTTACAGTTATTATTTATTTCGAAAGGTTTTTATGATTACCATTTTCTAATAAAAAACAGAAAATAAAGACACAATTTAGAAATCAAAAACAACTTTTATTAATGATCTTAAAATTCAAAACAAAAGACCCGCCCATACAACATTACTTTCACCTTGGGTAGAGTGAAAGACTTTTGAAAAGACAAACAAAAAACAAATTACTTTGAAATGTGAATGCAAGAAGGAACATCAACAGTGGTCCAATTTCGGATTTTGACTTCAGGTGTCATAAAGTTCGGCATCTCTTGCTCTGGCTCATCTTCGAGAATAGCATTGATCTTTGGAGTAATGGATGCAGATATCATGCACTGTGAAAGATGTTTTGATATTTACTCAAAGCGGACTTTGGCTTCTGATAGGAAAAATAACAAGTGTACTATTTTTTCCTTGCAGTAATATTGAGAAATTCCTAAGATATCGATCTCAAGGACTTCTTGCAATTATTGAGTTAAATTCGTAGTTCAATTAAACAAAAACTTAATTTGGGGTTTTGATTTTGATATTGTCACTTAACAAAAATCAGAAATATAAAATGGCTTTTTCACATATATGAGGAGCAATTTAGGGTAAGGTTTATAATTTTCCATGTAACTATCTTGAATCCTGATCTCATCAACAAGTTCATATCCTTCAATTACTAGCCCTTTAGATTATCTTCCCTTAAGTCTTTAGTGGGAAAACCTGTAACCATCCTTCCTAAATCCTAAGTCCTTAGAGATATATGATGGAGTCAAGCCTGTATTTTATTAAGGGTTAAATCCGGTAACTATAGTGTATCCCTAGGCCTAGGTGATATCTACTATAGTCTAATTATACAAAAACCTTAATAGTCGCGGTCCAACTGGTTGTTAACCGTAAATCAATCCTAATTTGTTCGATCAGGAAGGCATAAAAATATTGTACAATTAAATTGAATAAAGAATGGTTTATTAAAGAAATTCAGGAATTCATAATCATTACATATTTAAATCAGGGATATCCCCTAGCATTGGGGGGTTTAGTTACTCATATTGTTTAAAATAATCACAAGACAAAATATAGACATTACAAGGATTGGGATGAACTTTGATCTTCAATTGCTTTCGTGCATGAAAATCTCCCGCTCTCTGAAAATCATGACTTCTCCAATCTTCAGTCGTGTAAACTATTCTTCGCTCCAAAAAAGTTCCGTTATTCCTTGTGAAAACTCATTTAAATAGTCACCATTCCTCCAGGTCGTTTGGAAGTACCCAAAACGCCCTCACAGCTTAACATATGGAAAAATTATGAAAAAAATCAAGAAATCAGCGTCACTTTCCAACACGGCCTGTGTCAAGCAACACGGTCGCCCGTGTTGGCCCATAAACTCCCAAATCTTCTTTTAAGGTCCCAGGGGTTGCAACACAACCTGTGTCAGGCAACACGGCCGCCCGTGTTGCACCCTTGACTTCCATCTTTCTTCATTCGCCCATCCTGACATGGCCCGTGTCAGGCCTCCTATAGGTGGATTTTTTACTTTCTTCGAAACTCTAAGTTTTTGCACTTTTTCGCCCTGAATTGTCCTGTTTTATTCCTCTGGCCCTGAAAACACTAAAACACACAACCAACGCATAAAATACAGTAAAATAAAATAAAACATTTGGCAATAAAAGAAAAGATAACTTCAATTAATGATAAATAACTATGTAAAAACCATTGATCAGCTTCACAACTTCATTCTTCATGGAGAAACCCAAACCATTCCCATTCTTGTTCGCAGGTGGATTAATAACCTGCCCCCACACCTTGCTAGGGTCATTCTACACTACCTATTGCGCATCCTTAAATGAGGTGATAGAATATTCATTCTTCCTTTTATCATCAATAGACAAAGCTTGGAACTGAGTTCCAACAGCGACTTCATCAGCTTCTACAATGCTAAAGGAAGACAAATGAGATATTAACAGAGCTTGCTCACCATTCACAATAACCACTTTTCCTTCATAGACAAATTTCAGTTTCTTATGCAAGGTTAAAGTAACAGTTCCTGCTTCATGGATCTAGGGTCGTCCTAATAAATAGCTATAGGTTGGGACAATATCCATAACCTAAAAGGTGATTTGGAATAAATGTTGACCTATGTGAATATGTAAATCCACCTCTCCAATGACAGATTTTCTCGAACCATCAAAAGCTTTTACTATAATGCCACTTGGGCGCATGGGAGTTCCCTGATATTTGAGCTTTACAGCGGTGGACCTCGGAGAAGGCAAGGACTTCGACGGAGAATGACAGTGTCATGCAAGAACCAGAAACGAGCAGAAGAGGAGCAAGCAAAAAGTGCAAATGAAGTTTCCTCACTCCCTTTTATAGGAAAACTTCGATAGCGCGTGAGCGGGCACGCGCCTAGGGGAACCTAAGGGTCATCATCATTACGCCCTAGTCCCTAGACTTGCCATCATTACACATTTATGACAGCACGTGGCTCGAGGAAAGCGTGGCACGCTACCTCTCTAGGTCCAATTAACTATTCGGCTTCCCGCATGTTGAACACAAAGGACCATGTTTGAGCTCCTCGACAAAGTTTCCCCTAACGCATTCTGAAGCGTCCTCGTCCCCTCATGGGTTGACTCAAGTTATCACTCCTACGCCTAGGAGAAACGACTTGGGGGCTCCTGTTCTGAAATGGCCCAATGACTAGAATTGGCTAAATCCGCTTCTACCTTTGGCACGGCCCAATAACGCTGGTGTCATACCCCAAATTTGCCTATATAGTGTCAATAATCATATTATCTTTATTGGACATTTTGTTATTTAAATTTTGGTGTTACTATACTTTAGTTACTGATTTGTTTTTTCACATATTTTTGTTTTAGATAAAGTGGGGTTAAGATTAGAAATTAGGGGTGTGTATATGTTTTTGTCAAAAAAGGCTTATTATTCTTAAAAAAATTAATTTGATGGCCCATTAGATTTTGATAGAGGCCCATTAGGGTGAGAGTTGACCGAAGTCAACTTCTAAACTTTTGTTACTCTTATTCAGTTTTTTGTTATTATTATTTATGATATTATTATCTTTTAAATCCAATTTGTTTATATTATTATTTTTAACTAAAGTCAATATTTGTTACTATCAATATTGATGGTAATTATCATCATTATTAATAATTTTATAATATTATTTGACTGTTATTATTATTATTAAAATAATTTATTTAATATTATTATCAATTACTATTACTATTTTATTTTATTTTTAGATTGGTTGACCAAGTCAACCGAGGGTTTGAAACCCTAGTTTGTCAAACGGCGCAGCCATCTTCGTCTTTGTTAAGCAACCCTACACAAAAACAACACAGGCCCAAATCTAGAAATCCCAAACGAAATCAAATCCCAAACAAATCAAATATTACACAAAATCAAAACTTATTGATTAAAATTATACACAAAAATTGGTCCAAATGCTAATACATTACAAAATCAAAAGATCTAAAAATTAATTTCAAACAAAATCTAAAATCTGAATCAATATTTGACTCAATCTTCAAACAATCTAAATAATAACCGTAAATTACATATAATTTTCCTAATTCATCCTAAACTAATGCCTATAAAAGCGCTAAAATTCTAGGAGAAAGGGGAGCAAAAATTTGTAAGACAAAGAAGGAGAAGAAGAAGAATTGGAGAAGGTTGCATCATTAATTCCATTTCCGCGCTCTACATTCCGTGATTAAGATCTGGGTTTCATAACTCAAACTCTAGATCTTTCACACCCTTGCTACGTTCATTAGTTGTCGACACCTGCAAATCAAAGAAAAGGACGAAGATTAGACGGCGAATCAGAGAAATTAGAAGGAGAAAACATTGAGATTCACTACACAGAGGTAAATTCGGAGACCACTTAGCTTATGGGTTTGATTTTTGTCGCTTGATTATTTGTGATGATTTATGTTTGCCATTGATTTTTGGGATTAGGGTTAGTAATTTAGGCTTTTTCTGGGTTCGGTTGTTGTTGTTGTTGTTACTGTTTTGGTGTGGAAGAAGAAGAGAGAAACGAGAGAAGGAGAAAGAAAAGAGAGGAAAAGTTTGTAAAATGAAATAGAAATTTTTGAGAAAGCTCACATATTACTCCCTCTGCGTATTCGATCATCATGCAACACGTGGTCTTTTACCGGCCGCGTGATTGGGACGATGTACAACGATCCCATGTGTTTCCCCACCTGCACCCTAGTCAACTTTGGGTTTCATCCGTCTGTTTCAATTACTTTTGATCCAACGCCCCTGAGTTAACCTCAGGGGATCACATGATCACGATCAGACGATTGTCTCCTTGCTACCCACCATAACGCGCTGCACCCCCCCCCCCCCACACACACGATCCCAACGGACCCCTCATATTTGTTTATGGGCCAAGCCTAATTCTTAATCGCACCTCCCCTTTTTCCTTTTACTATCTCTTAAACATAATTTGCACCCCCCTGTAAAATGGGTCCATGATCAAATATTGGGCTTAAGCCCTTAATTTTAACATCCTTTTGGAATTACTACCAAACTGAACATACACCCTTGCGTAAATTGAATATTTTATTTTTATTTTTAAATTTTTCTTTATTTTATTTATTTATTTATTTGTTTAATCATCAATATTTTTGTATTAAAATATATTTTACATTTGATTTTTGTTTAATAAATAATATTATGTTAATATAAAAAATATTTAATATATTTTTAATAATAAGAAAATATTTATTTATTAACTCTTTTCGAATACTAACCATTGTGGTATTTTTATCATTCAAACTTATTTTTTAGCATACATCTAAGACAACTAACTCATCAAATACTAACTTATTTTACTAATTTAATTTCAAATTCTATTATTTTCTATAAATAAATAAAAGAATTGTAGATCTATTTTTCATTAACTGCGAATTGTGTCTACGACTACGCTATTTTTCAAACTCAGACTTGGTTCAAGGATTAATTTCAAACATTTCCACAATCCATAAAAAAAACTAACCAAACACTTACGAACTACAAATTGGGACTTTGATTCCTCATAAGAGGATACGTAGGCACGCGACTTAAAAACTAAGGCGAGTCCTCCAACTAAAAAATAAAACCCTTTTATTTTTTCTAAGCTTTAACAATAACATACCTTTAGATAAGAAATTCCTGACTTATCCTTATACCTAAAATAGGATGTCCCTTGAGAACAAGGGAGATGAAGGGTGCCTAACATCTTCCCTTTGTCTAACCAACTCGTGAACTTAGAATCTCTACAATTAGGGTTATCTGTCATTCCCCCGTCCTTAGGACAACAATCAATAGTGGCGACTCTCTTATTTTATGCTGGTTACGACAACTGGCCCAGTATCCCTGGTTGACCGTGCCCTCGAGAAGCACTACCAACGACGCCTAAAACACGCACCTGCCCACGAGGGAAGCTACTTCCCAATATGCTTGACACACAGAGAGCAGACACCCAGGAAACACTCGTAAATGCATTTTCCCGTCATTTCATCCTTTCTCGGAGCAACGACTAGTTACGGGCACGACTCCCCATTTTGACCAAATCTTGATAGTTACCTATTTTTGCGGACTAGAATATTTAGGCCCAAAAATAGGGACCAGTGGCCAAGTGCTGGGGGCATTATATAAACTCTCACACTTGTGAGGGTCAGGTATCCAATATTCAAACCTAAAACTCTAATATCTTTCTTGTATCTCTTAGTACCCATTCTTACTTGATCGTCAGAGTGCCTTGCAGGTACATTCCCCTTTCTCCTCAACTTTCCATCTAAGTAGACGTCATCCTTCAGTCCACTTTTAGGTTATGATCAACCAGTAAGATCAGACGTTATGTGAGCCTCGTCCACCGGTAAACCAAGGTCCCCTCACTTCTATATACCCTCGCTCCAACCCCTCATGACTGCTACCGAGACTCTCTTCAAACTCGAAGCTGAATAAGAAATTGGGAAATTCTCCTTCAAAAATTTATCCTCCAACCACTTAGCCTCCCAAAAAGGAGTGGTGAAATCTTTTCTAACATTGAACCTACAATTAGCCATTATAGGATCAATGCTAGATTTTTTTCTGATCAAAGAAATGTTTTTCCACCAAGTAGAATGAGAAGAGAATTCTTTACAAGATCTTCACCGCAAAACACTTTAATAGAAATATCACCATGCAAAGCCTTCAACTAATTGTACCAAAGAGCATTTTGATTTTGTAGGATTCTCCACCTCCATTTATTAAGAAGCGCTAAATTGAAATTTTCCATGTTCTAAATACCTAATCTTCCTTTTTCAAAAGGTAAGCAAACATCCTTCCAACAAACTCAATGAATCTTCCTCTTATCCTCCACACCACCCCACAAAAAATTACTTTGGATCTTCGTGAATTCTTTAACTATTTTCAAAGGTATTTTGTAGAAAGACGTTGTGAAAATAGTTAAAGAACAAAGAATAGACTTAAGAAGAGTAATTCTACCACCTAGATTAAGGAACAGATTTTTCTAACCCGAAAGCATTTTCTTCATCTTATTCAAAAGAGGAGATCAAGTAGAAAAACTTCCTTGGATTATAGTCAATTGGAATACAAAGAAAAGTAAAACTATTATCTTCAACTTGTATATGATAGTTTATCAACTTACTTTTGATGTGTGTTTGAGGCGAGAAACACTTATTTGTATTGAAATTTTTTGTTATTATTGTTGTGTTTTATTTGTTATGTTTTCAAACCCTTCTCAACCTTTTGATGTCAAGTGCAAACTTTTATATTTGATAGTGAACTTATTTTATGAAGCAATGAAAATTATGTCAGTGTTTAAAAAATAGAGTATGAAATAAATTACATTAAATGTATTATTTAAAAAAATAATATCATAAAATACATCAATAAACACATATTGGTGAATATACTGATGAATAAAATGTTTGGGAAAAAATAGAGAATATACTGATGAATATAATGGCTGGAAAAATATATTGCAAACCAACCAACCGTATCAAACCAAACAAAATCGATTAAGTTGGTTTGGTTTCATTTTTGAAAAATACTAAAAATCGAACCAAATCCAACTGATTGAGATATCATCGGTTCAGACATTAATTTGACTAAAATCGGTCCAAATTGATTTGATTACACCAATATTTTAAAAACCGAACCGAATCTTCCTGTTCAACCGGTTGGACCGGGAACCAGAGGTGACTCTGATCCAATCAACCTTGTAAAATCGCAGGTGGATTGAAACCAGAATAAAACCGAAAAAATTTGGTTGAACCACTCGAAACCATTCGAACCAAAGAACCAAAGTCGGTTTTGTAAAACTGTCCGGTTCAAAGAAATGTATGTCATTAACCAATTTTAATATTTTTAATAACAAAATTAAAAATTATTATTATCTTAGCATAAATAATTAAAACATTTTCTCTTCACAAAAAAGCAACACAAATTTCTAAATTATAACATTATATTATAGTTTTGTTTCTTTAAAATACTATTATATTATGTAATTATATCTATCATTGATCTCATATTATTAAATTTGTAATAGATTTTTAAAATATTTATTTTAAAAATTTATGCCCATATAATTACGAGACTCATTCATAAAATTTAGCTTTACATTATTAACTTATTTAATAAACGATAATGAATATTAAATCAAAAATCTTGCCGATTCGACATCCAATCTAATTTTTAAAACATTTGATTACATCCCTAAATTTAACAAGCATAAACTGTTATTCACTATGTCCGAAAAAATTAATATTCATGTAATTTAGTTTGATTGAATATATACTCATCATCCAATCGTTAAACTGCATGTCATTTTTTTAATAATTTATTTTAAAATAAATTAAAATTTTAAAAAATATTTTATTTAAAAGCACCAATATTCAACCAAACTCATAGGTATTTAAGAATTTATCTTATATATTTTTTTAAAATTTTTAAATAAGATTGTTGTAGAATAAATTGAATTTATATTTGTATGTGTTAATGAAAAGGTGCCAAAAATGCAGGCTCTGGTGATATATTATTTAAATAATAAAATTAAGTTAATTTTTTTAATTTTATAAAATAGTGATATTTTTTCTTTTTTATATATATTTATTGCATTTTACATTTAATATTTTTATTTATAAACTTTGAGGTCTCATTCTTGTTTGTCTCTAAGGCACTCATCGTTGTCCTTTCATGTGAAACCAGAGTTCATTGCAACTTCGTGTGAAACCAACCCAAGAAATTTCCCAAACATGTAGCAAAATAAGTATTCTTGCACTTTGCATCAGTTTTTTCATTGATTTACAAAATTCCTCCACAATTTTAGAGCGAGAAAATATTTACACTAAATCAAAGTGGCACAGATTCTAATAGACTTTTAATTATTCATTTTTAAAAAGATGAATTTTAACCATTAGACTAGTATTTGACAACAAAATCATCTATACGTATCAAACTGACCCACTGTCACAAAAGTAAGATATATTTTGCAAACTAAAAATCTATAGTTGAAAGCCCATAAGAGTTCTCTTAGGGTTCAATAAGAATTAATGAAAGTATTACGAGAGAATTGAGTTTATTCCATCAACACTGAATAAAATCAATGAAAGAAAACTCCATTTATACAATTGGTTTTAAATTACAAAAAGATGGGAAAATGCTAAAATTGAAAAGTAATTATAACTAACTATTGAAAAAACGGGTGGGAACAGACTGAGAGGTCAATAGAACTAGATCATCTTCTATCGAGTAGGAAGTGAAACTTTATTAGCTTTAACGGCTGCAGTAGCGACATGACGTTGGGTGGTGAGTTGAGTAGATTTTATCATGATTTAACGAGTTTTCTATTTCATCCGTTCAAGAAAGAGATTAGTGTTTCGTGAGAAGAATATCAATGATTTTAATCTTTGGTGAAGAAACGGTGGTTTTTCGTGAAAAATTGACATGAATTAGCAGTTGATTCTCACAAACAACGTCATTGTTCCACTAAAAAATTAGAGATAGGTGAAGAAGTAATGGAATAGAACTAGACGCAAAGGTAAGGACTTCCGATGCGACGGAGAGGGGACAACCTGTAAAATTAACATCAAACACCCAAATCAATTAATAAATAAAAAGTTGTTTGAGAGTGACAACAAATTAAATACTTGAAATTTCGTGAATTTATTTTTAGAATATAAACGGTTAAAACTGTTTACGTGTAACAGTCATTATTGAGCCTATATATATATATATATATATATATATATATATATATATATATATATATATATATATATATATATATATATATATATATATATATATATATATATATATATATATATATATATATATATATATATATATATATATATATATATATATATATATATATATATATATATATATATATATATATATATTAATCATATTAATCATATTAATGTAAAGGCAGATAAACACGCATAGTCGCATACAACTATAAGTTTAACTATTTTGATGATTAAACATTTATATTATAATATTGATTCCTGAATAGAGATGACAAAAAATCTATACCCGCAGATATTCGCAGATAAAATCAATTACAAATACGGAGCAGATAGCTTAGTAAATATCCACTGATAAAATAAATGAATATTTAAATATCCGTTTAGTAATGAATATGGGGTTAATGATATCATGTCTGCGGATATCCGTATCCGTTAATAAATTATAAGAATTATTTAAATATTAATTTATTATACTATTGATCTTACCTGATCAGACTTGGACTGTCACGACTGGCTCCGAGCGGAAGTTGAGTGAGATGGGGGGATACCTGCAAGGCACTCTGATGCTAAAATGAGTGATGGTACGAGCAGGAAAAAAAGTGTGTGTATGGGTAAGAGAATGAATACCTGACCCTCTAGGAATAGAGGGTATTTATAGCCCAGGTCCCTTCATTGGGCCGACCAGGACTGGCCCAATAAAGGAACTGTCAGGTTCTACGTGTGTAGTGGGGACCCGCACGTGGTCTCCTTCCTAGTGATGCTCTGCGAGAAATGAGGAGGGACGAGGACGCGGTCTTTTCGAAGTTCAGGTGATGGGGTAACGGTCATAGTCTTCCCTACTAGGTGGGTGCTCGAGCTGGGCTCGAGCTGAAGTTCACGTGGTCGAGGATACCATGTTCGCGGGCAGCGGCGGGCACGGCTGCAGCTTCTGGTCGACGCACTGGCGGGAATCTTCGGGCGCGTGTTCCTTGAAGAGTTGCTTGAATTGGGCCTTCATTCTTGCTCTTGGGCCAGGACGGGGCCAGTCCAGAACAGGAGCCCCCCAAGTCGTGGCTCCTGGAGCAGGAGTTATGACTTGATCTCAGCTCGCCTTTGTCACGGGGCCTTATGCCCGGCCCAGGATATTTGCTTCCCTGCGGTTGCTCGAGTAGTTTCTCATGAGTTGCGTTTATGGGGTAATCCCTTTCGAGGCGTGCTCGGGGATTTTTTGAGGGTTGTGCTCGTTGGGTATACGAGGCAACCCTTGGGAACCGTGACGCCACCCTAGTGAAAGTAGAGTCATCATTGCTTAGGGGAGTAGACGTCGAGGAGGGGAAGCTCGTGGTTCCCCGGGGTGACGTTTCATATTCCACGTCATCCCTATAAATAGGATCTTTGGGTCCCATAATCTGTTTTTCCTCTTCGCGCTTCTCCTCCTTCCTCTGCCTTTGCCGCCGCTGTTTTTCCAGAATTTCATAGGACCACCGTGCCTTCCGTCGTCGATTTTTCTTCCCTGCCGCCGTACATCCTTCCTAACTTCCAAGTAAGCGTTTATCCCTCATATTTTTCTCTGTGGTAGGTGATTTTTTCCGTTATTTGTATGTCAAAAACCCGCATTTGGGATTAGTGCCCGGTACATTATCGTTCGTGCCCGATATATTCATGTTTGTGTCTGGCAAACGTATGTTTATTCCCGGTAAACGCATAACTTTAGGTATGTGACTCGCGATGCTGCCCGGGATCTTCATGGTTTCGGGCGTATAACCTATGATACTGCCCCGTAAACCCATAGTTCTAGGTTCAAGATTCATGATATTTCTCGTCATATTCATAGTTTAGGTCGACGTACTCATGGCTGGCCGGGATGTTAGCCCATTTAGGAAGTAAGTAGGACGACTCGTCGTGGCACCTTAGCGTCGGGGAGGTGAAACCAGGCTCTTGTTCGAGTCCTCAACATTTTAACATGCGCGGAGTGTGACTTGGCTTGTCGTGCCCTTCTTCCCGTCATTTATAGCGAGCGTATGGATTTGCTCTCGAATTTCACCGATTTCCAGTGCTTTGCAGGTAAAATGGCTGACGAACCGGAGTCTTCGGGGCGCAACGAGGTTGAGGACCAGAGTGCCGAAGAGAATGTAACTCTAATTGATACCGTTGATGATCCTTTGCTGGATTGGGTGGGCGCCAAGCCCAGAGGGATTGCCTCGGCATATAGTCGGCGCAGTCGGAGCGCCTACACTATCGTCGAACATGGCGGTAGTCAGTCGGGCTTCTAGAAAAACTTTGTTGTCACAAGACCGTCTCTTGACGCGCGGATATGCTCGGAGTTCTCTGAGTATGGGTTTCCCATGTATGAAATCGCGTTCAAGGACCTCGGTCTCAAGCTCCCCTTTAGTGATTTCCAGGTCGGGGTATTCAGTCATCTGGACTTGGCCCCCTCGCAGCTTCACCCCAACTCGATTGTCTTTCTTCGGGCGTTCGAGCTGACATGTCGCTTTTTAAGGATTGGGGCGACCATCCCTCTCTTCTTCATAGTTTTTCATTTGCAACGCCAGTCTCGGGGAGGTAGGCATAGTTGGGTTTCCCTGAAACAGTCGAAGAGGCTGTTCAGGATGTACATGGATTCGGTCCGGGGTTTCAAGAACAAATGGTATATCGTGCGGCCGATCACCCAGACTGCTCTGGATTCTGTATATGAAGAAGAGACTGCAGTGACCGGCGAGAACGGGGAGCCTCTTATGGACGACGAGGGTCGCCCGGTGTTGGGGCGTGTAGCTAAGTTCCCGCTGCATTGGTGCTCGCGCCATTATGAGCATGGTACCGGGCATTACCATACGCCCGCGGGAGGGATGAGTACCGAGGACGAGGAAGCCTACGGTACCCTTTGCAGATATGTCGACAGTTTCTTCCCTGCTCGGTGGGCCACGAGGGAGGGAAAAGACATTCTTGACGAGGAAGGTTACCCGACCTTCGAGGCTCGTCCTATAGATACCAAGGCGCTTGTCGAGTGCCAGTCCTACGGGCAGGCCGCGAACTTACTAGGTTACCTTTTGTCTTATAGTTTTGTTCTAGTTTCTTCGTTTGTTACTTGCTCGTAACTAACCCGAGTTTTCTTTTTTGCAGGTAATATGTGTTAGAACATAGTTTGATTCTACAACCCTCAGTTAGAGTTTTGATGATAACAAAATACAAGATTAAATGAATTATGAGATTTATATATGACATAGATGCTACCTAAAAATATGTTGTGTATTTACAGGAAACTCTGATGGAATCAGCATCAAAATATCATAATATCAACATCAGCATCAGAAGATATGTCACATCAGAAGATCAGTACATGTGCTTACGCTGAAGCCTGATGAACAAGATCTGCGCTCAACATACTCTGATTCTGATCAAGATCCTAACTATGTCATCAGCACTCAGAAGCGCCAGAATAAGCTAAAGCCAACACACTCTGATCTTAATCAAGCAGAACATTCTGAAGTGTTAACGTTACTGCATTCAAGGTAGATTAATTACCAACGGATTTATTCCAAGACAAAGATCTTCTCAAAATGGAAAGAACGTAATGAGCATTGAAATGGAATTATTGGCATCAACGTATCTTTTCCAAGAAGTATTTAAGCAAATCAGTGAGAAGTGAAATGGCTAATGCTCTACAATACTCTACACGCCTAAAGTCAATCATCACAAAACTCGTTCTCACTTTTGCTAAAAGCTTTCAACCGCTTACTCTATAGCTCTAGCAATCTAGTGTCACTTAAGCTTCATTTTGTGTATTATCACAGTTGTGATATATAGTTTTTGTAGAAAACATTCAACACACATAATTGTTCATTTATCTGTAAGAAAGAATTTCCTTGAGAAACCGGTCTGTGGTTTAGACTCAAGAAGGCTTTAGCAGTTGTTAAAGCAGTTTTGTATTCAGTTGAATATAGTGGATTAAGACCTCGTTGGAGAGAGGCGAAATTACCTTGACGGGTGGACTGGAGTAGTTTGAGATCAAATGAACCAGGATAAAAATAACGTGTTGTCTGCATTTGATTTCAAGTTTCAACAATTAAACCCCCCTTCTTGTGTTCTTCACTTCTTCAATTGGCATCAGAGCGCCTGGTTCTGAGTTCATAACACTTAACCGTGTCAGTACAAGATCCAGCGTTGAAAAACACTATGGCAGGAACACATCACAACATCAGCAATGACAACAATGAAGAAAGAGACAGATTCAGTGGCAAACCTCCAGTCTTTGATGGAGAGAACATTGATTACTGGAAAGACAGAATTGAAAGCTTCTTTCTAGCCCATGATGCTGATCTGTAGGATATGGTGACAGATGGATACACGCACCTAGTGAATGAAAATGGTCAGAAGATTGACAGGAAAGCAATGTCTGATCAACAGAAGCGTGATTTCAAAAACCATCACAAGGCCAGAACTATTCTTCTCAGTGCTATCTCTTACTCTGAATATGAAAAAATATCAAACAGAGACACTGCTAAGAACATGTTTGATTCTCTCAGAATGACGCATGAAGGCAACCTTCAAGTTAAAGAAACTAAAGCTCTTGTGCTCATCCAGAAGTATGAGGCATTCGAGATGGAAGGAAGTGAATCTATTGAAACAATGTTCTCAAGATTTCAGATTCTGGTTGCTGGTCTCAAAGTTCTGGACAAAGGGTATTCTACTGCTGATCATGTCAAGAAGATCATCAGAAGCTTGCCAAAACAGTGGAGGCCAATGGTCACAACGCTGAAGCTAGCTAAGGATCTCAATACAATCTCTCTGGAGGAACTTGTCAGCTCCCTCAGAAGTCACGAGATAGAGCTAGAAGCTGATGAACCTCAAAAGCAAGGTAAGCCTTTAGCTCTAAAATCTAACAGAAAATATGACTCTAAGGTTTTGCAGGCTGTTGAAGAAACCTCTGATGGGTCCTCATAAGAAGAAGATGAATTGTCTCTCCTTTCCAGAAGGGTGAACCAACTGTGGAAGCAGAGGCAAAGAAATTTCAGGAATCCCAGAAGATCTGAGAACCAGAACGAACCCTCCTCCAGATACAGAAGGTCAGAATCCTCCTCTGGACACAGAAGATCTGGAGGCTCTTCAGGAAGCAGAAAGCCAAAGAACAAGGACATCATCTGCTATGAATGCAACGAGCAAGGACACTACAAGAGTGACTGCCCAAAGCTTCAGAAGGATAAGCCCAGAAGAAAGTTTGGCAAGGAAAAGAAGAAAAGTCTCATGGCTACATGGGATGACTCTGACACATCTGAAGCTGACTCAGAATCAGATGATGAGAGAGCAAACATAGCTCTCATGGCAAACATATCAGAAGACATTGAAGCTTCTGAATCAGACTCTGAATCAGACACAGAAGAGGTATTTCCTGACTTTTCTATTAATTTTACTAAGGCTGAACTAGCTGAAAGCCTTAATGAGATTCTGGAAAGATATCAGCAGATCAGAGTCAAATTCAGAAACCTGAAAAGGGATCTTGCTTCTGACTCTGATAAAACTGAGAGTCTCAAGTTGGAAAATTCTGAGTTGAAAAATAAAGTTTCAAAATTAGAAAATATATTACAAAACTCTCAGAAGGAAACAATTCTTGAAACTCCCAGTAGTGCTGATGAGATCATCAAGGAGTATGATCACAGCTTTCAGAAGTTTCTTGCTAAAAGCATAGATAGAAGCAAAATGGCTTCAATGATCTATGGAGTTAGCAGAAATGGCAGAAAGGGAATAGGATACCAAGGTAAGGTACCTACACCAAAGAATTCCATGGATCTAGTTATTAAACGAACTCCACTTAAGTCACACTGTATATGGGCACACACACGACATCAAATATACTAGTAGCAATTATTCTTTCAAACCAAAATTCAACCAGAGTTTTGGTAAAACTAACAAATCTAGGACCCAAGAAAATATGGGTACCTAAGGATAAAATAATACATGTTGAAGATATCTTTAGCAGCAAAGCAGAAACACCAGTCATGGTACCTGGACTCTGGCTGCTCGCGACACATGACGGGAAGAAGGCATATGTTCCAAAGCCTGGAACTTAAGCCTGGAGGCCATGTAGGCTTTGGAGGAAATCAGAGGGGAAAGATCATTGGCTCTGGAACAGTAGGTAATGGAAATCTTCCCTCTATCAGTAATGTCTTATTAGTAGATGGATTAATGCATAACCTGTTATCCATAAGTCAATTAAGTGATAACGTTTATGATATAATCTTTAATCAAAATTCATGTAAAGTTGTTAGTCAGAAAGATGGGACTATCCTGTTTAATGGAAAGAGGAGAAACAACATTTACAAAATCAAACTTTCTGAACTGAAAAGTCAGAATGTAAAGTGTCTTCTGTCTGTTAACAACGAGCAATGGATCTGGCACAGAAGATTGGGGCATGTTAGTATGAGAAGAATATCTCATATTAACAAACTCAATCTGGTCAGAGGACTTCCTAATCTGAAGTTCAATTCAGATGCTCTGTGTGAAGCATGTCAGAAAGGCAAGTTTGCAAAACCTGTTTTTAAATCTAAAAACGTTGTTTCCACCTCTAAGCCATTAGAACTTCTGCATATTGACTTATTTGGACCAGTTAAAATTGCTTCAGTCAGTGGCAAGAAGTATGGGTTAGTAATCGTAGATGACTATAGCAGATGGACATGGGTAAAGTTCTTAAGACACAAGGACGAGTCACACTCTGTGTTTGTTACCTTCTGTAACCAAGTTCAGAATGAAAAGGATCTTAGAATCGTCAAAGTCAGAAGTGATCATGGTGGAGAGTTTGAAAACAAAGATTTTGAATCATTTTTTAATGACAAAGGCATTCTGCATGATTTCTCTTGTCCTAGAACTCCCCAGCAAAATGGAGTTGTAGAACGAAAGAACAGAACATTGCAAGAAATGGCCAGAACCATGATCAATGAGACTAACGTTGCTAAGATCTTCTGGGCAGAGGCGATAAGCACAACGTGCTACATTCAGAATAGAATCTCCATAAGACCTATTCTGGAAAAGACTCCATATGAATTGTGGAAGAACAGAAAGCCCAACATTTCATATTTTCATCCATTTGGATGTACTTGCTTTATTTTGAATACTAAAAATTATTTGAACAAGTTTGACTCTAAAGCACAGAAGTGTATTATGTTAGGATACTCTTAACGCTCAAGAGGGTACATAGTATATAATACAGAAACACAGATTGTGGAAGAATCAATCAGTGTTCGTTTTGATGATAAGCTTGACTCTCAAAAGTCAAAGCAGAATGAAGTATTTGCAGGTATGGAAGTTGAATTCACAGGTACTGAAGACAAGTCATCAGAAGCTCTTAACAGAGACACTCCCTCAACATCAGAAAGAGGCACTGCAAGCAATCCAGCATCTTCTTTTGATCAAGCTCAGAAAAGACCATCCAGAAGCAGCATGGATCACCCAGAAGAAACTATCTTAGGAAGAAAGGAAGATCCAATCAGAACAAGATCCAGCTTCAGAAACTCTGAAGAATCCCTCATGGGACTTGTTTCTTTGATTGAACCATCCTCAATTGATGAAGCACTTCTGGACAATGACTGAATTCTAGCAATGCAAGAGGAGCTGAATCAATTCACAAGGAATGACGTATGGGATCTAGTTCCTAAACCAAAAGGATTCAACGTCATTGGAACAAAATGGGTGTTCAGAAACAAGCTGAAAGAGCAAGGTGAAGTCATCAAAAATAAGGCACGATTGGTAGCACAAGGTTATAGTCAGCAAGAGGGGATAGACTATACAGAAACCTTTGCTCCAGTCGCCAGGTTAGAATCTATCAGACTTTTAATTTCTTTTGTTGTTAATAAAGGCATCACTTTGTATCAGATGGATGTTAATAGTGCATTCTTAAATGGCTATATAGAAGAAGAGGTATATGTGCACCAACCCCCTGGTTTTGAAAGTTCAAAAAACCCAGAATACGTTTTCAAACTAAAGAAGTCAATGTATGGTCTGAAACAAGCTCCCAGAGCTTGGTATGAAAGACTAAGTAACTTACTGTTAGAAAAGGAATTCACCAGAGGGAAAGTGGACGCAACCTTATTCTGTAAGACAGTTAAGAATGACATTCTAGTCTGCCAGATTTATGTTGATGATATAATATTTGGATCTACTAATCCTTCCCTGGGAAGAAAATTTGCTAAGTGTATGCAGGCAGAATTTGAGATGAGCCTAATGGGGGAACTGAAATTCTTTCTGGGCATTCAGATCAATCAAACCCCAGAAGGAACTTACATTCATCAGGGCAAATATGTCAGAAAACTTCTGAAGAAATTTGATCTCTCAGAATGTAAGCCATCAAAGATTCCAATGCATCCCACGTGCATTCTGGAAAGAGAAGAGGTAAGCAAAAAGGTAGAACAGAAGGTCTACAGAGGTATGATTGGTTCTCTTCTTTATCTGACAGCCTCAAGGCCTGATATTTTATTCAGTGTATGCATTTGTGCAAGATTCCAATCAGATCCTAGAGAATCTCACTTAACATCTGTTAAGCTAATTTTCAAGTATCTGAAAGGTACTACTAATCTGGGTTTGTTTTATAGAAAATCTAGTGATTACATCTTAGTAGGCTACTGTGATGCTGACTTTGCTGGAGACAGAGTTGAACGTAAAAGCACTTCTGGAAGCTGCCAGTTTCTGGGAGAAAATCTGATCTTGTGGTCCAGCAAAAGACAATCCACCATTGCTCTATCAACAGCAGAAGCTGAATACATAGCAGCAGCTGGATGCAGCACACAAATGCTCTGGAAGAAAAGTCAACTTGAGGACTTCCAGATTTATGAGAGTAACATTCCTATATTCTGTGATAATACTTCTGCCATTTGCTTAAGTAGAAATCTAATTTTGCATTCTAGGGCTAAGCATATAGAAATAAAACATCATTTTATTAGGGACTATATTCAGAAAGGAATCTTAAACTTAAAATTTATTGATACAGACCATCAATGGGCTGATATCTTCACAAAACCACTTTCTGAAGATAGGTTCAACTTCATTCTGAACCATCTCAGCATGAAGCTCTGTCCAGAATAAAACTGTTTTAATTTTATATATTAATCTTCAGAATTATGTTTATTTCTCTGTGAACTTCTGATCAATCCTCTTTCAGAATCTTAGAAATGCATATTGTATCAGATCTATCCATGAAGCTCTGAGCTCCTCAGTTCAAAGATAGAAGTGATGTTCACTCAAAGCAAACAAGTGTCACCCAGTCATCAGTTGTTTCCTGAGGCTGAACACGCGTTCACGCTTCTGAAAAGGCAAAGCGCTGATTGGATGCATTGAGACACATGTCACTGGTAACCGTTTAAGTATCTTTCTGAAATCCCCTAAAACAGCCATCATTAAATGCAATTAATCATGATTTATTTCTCTCTCTTAAGCATTTATGTTTTCCTTGTTTTCTTACATGATTGTCTTTAATATTTTTACTTGTTCTAAACTATCATTGCTTATGTTTTAATACAAACGTGTTTTGCTATAATCTTTTTAACTCTGATTAACTATGCTTTTTGATAGCTGACAAAAAGGGGGAGAACGAATGATATTTTTCAATAACGGTTTACTGAGACAAAAGTCTCAAACATTCTAACATCCCTATATATTTGTTGTTCTGAAAAGTTTACAGGTACAAGAACTTGAAGAATTCTGATAAAGCAAAATTATGATGCTCAAAGAAAGGTTCAATAAAGTTCTGATACTCAAGGTCTCAAGGAATCAAAGGGAATAATCAACTCAGGGGGAGTTTTTCTCATCATTACTATGATACTTTTTATTCCTTACCTTCTTAGCTCTGATCTTTTATTCTTTATTTGATTATCTCTGATATCGTTTCCTCTTTATCTTTAAACTCTGATACTTTCATCATTTCATTTTTATTGAAAAAATCTAGTTTTTGTCATCATCAAAAAGGGGGAGATTGTTAGAACATAGTTTGATTCTACAACCCTCAGTTAGAGTTTTGATGATAACAAAATACAAGATTAAATGAATTATGAGATTTATATATGACATAGATGCTACCTAAAAATATGTTATGTATTTATAGGAAACTCTAATGGAATCAGCATCAGAATATCAGAATATCAACATCGGCATCAGAAGACATGTCACATCAGAAGATCAGTACATGTGCTTACGCTGAAGCCTGATGAACAAGATCTGCGCTCAACATACTCTGATTCTGATCAAGATCCTAACTATGTCATCAGCACTCAGAAGCGCCAGAATAAGCTAAAGCCAACACACTCTGATCTTAATCAAGCAGAACATTCTGAAGTGTTAATGTTACTGCATTCAAGGCAGATTAATTACCAACGACTTTATTCCAAGACAAAGATCTTCTCAAAATGGAAAGAACGTAATGAGCATTGAAATGGAATTATTGGCATCAACATATCTTTTCCAAGAAGTATTTAAGCAAATCAGTGAGAAGTGAAATGGCTAATGCTCTACAATACTCTACACGCCTAAAGTCAATCATCACAAAACTCGTTCTCACTTTTGCTAAAAGCTTTCAACCGCTTACTCTATAGCTCTAGCAATCTAGTGTCACTTAAGCTTCATTTTGTGTATTATCACAGTTGTGATATATAGTTTTTGTAGAAAACATTTAACACACATAATTGTTCATTTATCTGTAAGAAAGAATTTCCTTGAGAAACTGGTATGTGGTTTAGACTCAAGAAGGCTTTAGCAGTTGTTAAAGCAGTTTTGTATTCAGTTGAATATAGTGGATTAAGACCTCGTTGGAGAGAGGTGAAATCACCTTGACGGGTGGACTGGAGTAGTTTGAGATCAAACGAACCAGGATAAAAATAACGTGTTGTCTGCATTTGATTTCAAGTTTCAACAATTCAACCCCCCTTCTTGTGTTTTTCACTTCTTCAATATGGTTGGACGAAAGGAGAGGCTTTTAAAATTGACACAGGATAAGAAAGTCAACAAAAGGTTGGTGCGAGCTCCACAGGTGACGAGGATGGGCCCGCCGACTAGTTCGGGTGATGCTTCTAGCGGGTCCCCGGACTCCCTGGACGTCGAGCAGCCCATTGATCTGATACCGAGGAAGAGAAACCGGGTAGAGAGCCAGCCGGAAGTCGGCGACGAGTCTGGCGCGGTGAGGGCCTTTGGCTTGCCCCCCTGCTTTAAAGAGGAAGGCTTCTTCGAGGGGTTTCCCTTTACAATAAGTGTCGAGGAGGTTGAGACCATCAGGCGGCTAAATAAAGAAAGTCGGAGAAAGCATCTGGCCGTCAGTATGGTCGGGATGGTTAAGATGGCCGAGATGGCTGTTGTCCTCGCTGAGGAGAGGGAAGACTCTGACCGCGTCAAAGAACTGGAGCTGGAGAAAGTTTCCCTTGCTGCGGGCTCTCGAAAGTTGAAGGCTGCTCTGGAGCAATCTGAGGAGATGTTCCGCAAGCAAGCCGAGCTGCTGGCCGTGGAGAAGGAGAACTCGGGGAAGGTTGCCGAGGAGAGGGACTGTTTTCGACTGGACCGGGAACGCTTGGAGGCCGACAACAAACGTCTGGCCAAAGAAGTCGAGGATCTGAAGGCCGCCATGCTCCCCGCCGAAGATGAGTCAGAGGAGACAGCCCCCTTACGAAATCGCTTGGATCTGGTCGTGTGTATTCATCTCCTCGAAACGGACTGTGTTGGCGCCTTGGCGGATGGTTTTGAGGCTGTGGTTAGCCAGCTCACTTTATTAAATCCTGGTCTGAATACCGAGGGGGTGGGTTTCATGTCCCATATCATCGATGGCCAGGTCGTGCCTCCTCCCGAGTCTCCTGTCGTGGATGCTGGTATCCCCGGGGAAGTCTAGCCGTGGAATTCTGGTCGGGCCTGCGTGCCTGTTTATTGATAGTTGTTTTTGGGGCCTGTGTGCCCGTGCATATATTTTTTTTGGGGCATGCGTTCTCATGCCTGTAATTTCTGAACATCGCCGGCCTTCTTGGTCAGTTTATTTTTATTTGTTTTTGCTTACGAGCCTTTGAATGAATGTTTGTTTCGACCCTTAATATTTGCTCGTGTCTTCGTTTTTATATTTTATGATAAAATTTGCCTAAGTTATGTCCCCGAGTCTCGCATGTGCTCGGCTGTTACTTTGTGGTGAAATTTGCCTAAGTTTTTTCCTCGGGGCATGCTTGTGCTCGGCTTGCTATTTTGTGGCGAAATTCACCTAAGTTACGTCCTCGAGTGGAGATTCTTTCGACCCATTTGGTGGTCCGACGTACTTCAAAATGCGTCGGGCGTGCGAAGTAAAGCCGCTTGCTTGGGCGCATGACCCAGATCGGGGTCTCTTACCCGTGGCGTGAACTGCCCATCGCGAGCTGGGTGTTCTGCCATACGGGTACTTCGACGGTGGAGCTCAATTGGGGTGTCCATGTCGGGCACTATCGTTCGTGCTCGTTTGGATGAAAAACGTTATGTCGTTTGGGCATAGATCGGGCCCGTACCTTGGCCTTTCTACGTGGTCGAGACATTTCTCTCTGTTGACTGGATGTGGATGTCCGACGACGAGAGTCCTTGGTGTTAAGGGTTTTTTAACTATAGTACTGCTTTAGTTTAGCAACGTTCCAGGGTCGTGGCAATGTTCTCTGTCTAGTTGCTCGAGGTAGTATGCCCCGGTACCTGTGATGCCGTGGACGCGATAAGGCCCTTCCCAGTTCGCGGCCAATTTCCCTTCGCGAGAGTCTTTCTGGTTTCTTCGTAACACCAGGCTTCCGATCTCGAACTCACGTTTAATGACCTTGTCGTTGTGATGCAGGGCCACTTGTTGTTTTAGGGTGGCCTCGCGCAGGGCTGCCCCCGATCGGATTTCCTTGACTAAGTCGAGTTCGTCCTGGAGTGCCTCGTCGTTCATTTCTTCGTCGAGGGGAGTTTCCGTCCGCCTGGAGGGTTCCCTGATTTCTACTGGGATGACGGCCTCGGTGCCGTATGTTAGGCGAAAGGGGGTCTCTCCCGTCGTCGAATGGGGCGTGGTGCGGTATGCCCACAAGACACTGTGCAGCTCCTCGACCCAGCCTCTCTTAGCTTCGCCGAGCCGGCGTTTGAGTCCTCGGAGGATGACTCTGTTGGCAGCCTCGGCTTGCCCGTTGGTTTGAGGGTGCTCGACCGAGGTGAATTGTTGTTTTGTTCCCAGTTTGGTGACGAAGTCTTGGAATCCGTGGTCGGTGAATTGGGTGCCGTTATCGGTGACCAGTGCTCTCGGGATTCCGAATCTGGCGAGGATGTTTCTTTTGTAGAAACGGAGGACGTTGTGCAAGGTGATCTTCGCGAGAGCCTCGACCTCTATCCATTTCGTGAAGTAATCCACGGCCATAATGAGGAACTTGTTTTGGTAAGTTCCTTGCACAAAAGGATCGGGGATATCCATCCCCCACCACGCAAATGGCCACGGGGATGACAGTATGCTCAGCTCGTGAGGGGGAGCGAGGTGCATGTCGCCGTGCCTCTGGAACTTGTCACACTTCTTAACGTATTCCTTGGCGTCCTGCTGCATTGTCGGCCAATAGTACCCCGCTCGAAGGGCTTTCCTCTCCAGGGACTTACCGCCCATGTGCTGGGCGTTAATCCCTTCGTGTATCTCCCGTAGCACCTCGGGGACTGTGGATTCGTCGATGCACTTCAGGAGGGGGATGAAGAATCCCCTGCGGTATAGTTTGTGCTCGAGCACCACATAGGAGCATTCTCTTCGCCTCGTGGTGGTTGCTTCTGTCTGGTCCGGGGGAGTTCGCCTTTTGTCAGAAAATTGTACACCGGGTCATCCAGGACGAGGCATCCCCTATGGCGTGTACCTCGACGGGCGCCGAGGACCTTTCGATGCTCGGGCGTGACAGGGATTCTTGTATAACATACTTGTTCCCGCCCTTCTTTCTTGTGCTTGCGAGTTTGGACAATATGTCTGCCCTTGTGTTTTGCTCGCGCGGGACGTGTGATATTTCCGCTCGCTCAAACTTTGTCATGTGTTTTTTGACTAAGTTTAAGTATTCGACGAGGCTGTCGTTTTTGGCTTGGTAACTCCCTTGGACTTGGGAGGAAACAAGTTATGAGTCCGTGAAGATTTGTATCTCGCGGGCTCCCAGGTCCTCGGCTAGCCTTAATCCTGCAAGCAGGGCCTCGTACTCTGCTTGGTTATTCGACGTCGGGAAGGAGAGGGTTAACGAGTGTTCGATCACTATGCCTTCCTCATTTTCCAAGAGGATCCCCGCGCCACTTCCGGACGAGCTGGAGGCTCCATTGACGAAGATGGTCCATTTATGCTCTTTCCCTACGGGTGGGTCGTGAACGGTAATTTCCGCGACGAAGTCGGCCAGGGCTTGTGCTTTCAGAGCTTTCCTGCTCTCGTATTGAATGTCGAATTCGGAGAGCTCTAAGGACCATTTCAACATTCAGCCCGCCATGTCAGGTCGACCTAAGAGTTGTTTCACCGGTTGGTCGGTTCGCACGATGACCGTGTGGGCCAGAAAATAGTGTCTGAGTCTCCTCGCTACATTGACGAGGGCTAGAGCTACCTTTTATATCTGTTGGTACCTGCTCTCGGGTCCTTGTAGGGCTTTGCTCGTGAAGTAAACGGGTTTCTGCCCGTCGGTGGTCTCGCGGATGAGAGCCGCGCTGACGGCTTCGTTCGAGACGGCCAGTTACAGGAATAATGGCTCCCCATCGACTGGTCGAGATAGCACGGGTGGTTGAGAAAGACTTTGTTTTAGGTGGCGCAGTGCCCGTTCACATTCCTCGGTCCATTCGAAGGGTGCCTCTTTGCGGAGGAGTCTGAAGAAGGGGAGGGCGTGCTGAGCGGATCTTGCGACGAAGTGGGATAATGACGTGAGCATGTCGTTCATGACTTGTATTGATTTCTTCGACATCGGTGTCGGGAGGTCGGAGAATGCTTGACATTTGTCGGGATTGGCTTCGATTCCTCGTTCTGTCAAGTAGAAACCGAGGAATTTCCCTGCCTTAACTCCGAACGTGCATTTTTCGGGGTTGAATCTCATCTTACATTGTCTTGCTTGGGAGAAGACTACCTTGAGGTGTGCTGCATGATCGGTGTATGCTCGGGATTTGACGATCATGTCGTCCATGTAGACCTCGAGCATGTCTCCAATCTGCTTGTGGAACACCCTGTTCATCATACGTTGGTAAGTTGCCCCTGCGTTTTTTAGTCCAAAGGGCATTACGTTGTAGTAATAATTTCCCGAGCTGGTCATGAAGGTCGTGCAATGTTTGTCGCCCATGGCCATTGGGATTTGGTTATAGCCCGAGTAGGAATCCATGAACGACAACGTCTTATATCCGGCCGAGTTGTCGACCAGCATATCTATGTTCGGTAAAGGGAAAGCATCCTTCGGGCAAGCTCGATTGATATCGGTATAGTCAATACACATCCTTCATTTTCCATTATTCTTTTTAACTAGTACAATGTTTGACAGCCAGGTTGAATACCGGGCTTCAGAAATAAAATTCGCCTCTAGGAGGTCTTTTACAGCTTTTTCAGCAGCCTCCGTTTTCTCCGGAGACTGCCTACGCCTACGTTGTACTACGGCCTTAGCGGCAGGATCTATGGCGAGACAATGACAGGCGACCTCAGGGTCGAGTCCGGGCATCTCCGCGGCGCTCCAGGCGAATAGGTCAGCATTCTCGCGCAAGCAGGCTTTGATCTGTTTCCTCGCCAGGTCGGGGAGGTCGATGCCAATCTTCACTCCCTTGCTCGGATCTACGCTGAGAGGGACGAGCTTAAAGTCCCCGTCCGGGATTGGTCGGAGGTGGATTTGCTCGCCGTTGGGAGGTTCGTCCTGGTCGAAGCGAGTATCCAGAGCTATGGAGTCGACCTTTGGGGGAGCTCTCTGGTCTTCCTCTTTGGCGGGCTCTATTTTGTCGGGCTCCCGTCGTGTCATCGCCGGTCTCTTAGCGGGCCTTGTCCCGGTGTCGACAGTGTCGCGTCCCTTAGATGCAGCGTTGAAACATCTTCGAGCAGCGGCTAGGTCCCCCTGGATGGTAGCTACCCGTGCCCTCTTGGTGTAGAATTTCATCTTCAAGTGGACGGTGGAGGGTACCGCTGTCAGTTCTTCCAGTGTTGGTCTCCCCAGGATGCAGTTGTAGAGGGACGGGCAGTCGATGGCAAGGAAGCGTACTTTAACCTGCCTTGTCGTTGTGCCCTCACCGAAGGTAACCATGAGCTCGACATATCCCCAAGGCTTGGAGGTCGAGCCATTGAAGCCCTGTAAGTCCGACCCTACATATGGCGAGAGATGCGAGTCGTCCAGCTGCAGAGTCTGGAACAATTGACTGTACATCACGTCGACGGAACTTCCTTTGTCGACGAGGATGCGGTGCACATCAAAGTTAGCCATTCTTGCTCTTATCAGCAGGGGAATGACTGTGTTGGGGGCTCCTCCGGGGAGCTCTTCCAGGTAAAAGGTGATAGGCTCCGACCTACCTTTTACCCTTTCAAAGGTCACTGTTTGTGGAGGTGCCGCGTCGACCAGTTCATCCAGCTTTTTTTTAGCCGAATTGATAGTCAGGTTGTTGAATCCTCCACCATTGATGACCATGGCGGATGGAAAGTATTCCCACCTGCTGTGTGTTGTGAGCGGCTCCTGCAGGTGCTCGGGGACGTAGAAGTCCTCGGGTCTGGTGACAGAGAAGGCGGTCTGGACGGGGACCGACTCGTCAGATGGTCGGGCGTCTTCCTCCGATTCTCTTGCCTCTCGGGCGTCACGACGAGGAGCATTGTTTCGCTGGTATTGGGCGAGCCTCCCTCCCTTGATGAGGGTTTCGGTGGCGTCCTTGAGGTGGACGCAATCTTCAGTCAGATGACCATGGCTCCTGTGGTACTGATAATACTTGCTCTTGTCTACTCCGGGCTTGGCGGGGGCAGGTCGGGGACGTTTGACGCCGCCGTCTTTAAAGTATGTGCTGGCGCATTCCGCCAAAATGCGCTCGCGGGAAGCTGTGAGCAGAGTGTATTCGGTAAAACGCCCCGAGGGTCCTCTTTGCTCTTGGAATTCTCGAGGTATGTCCTCTTTTCTTTTCTCCCCGGTTCGTCGAGGGGGAGCAGCTTCCTGACGCGGGTTGTTGCTGGATCCGCGAGTCCTGGGGTCCCGAGCTCTGTTGGCCGCCTCCCTTTCCTCGTAATCCATGTACGCCCGGGTCTTCTCGAGGAGGGCATCAAATGTTCTAGGTGGCTCGATGCCCACTGCCTTTCTGAATTTTGTGCCGGGGAGGAGCCCCCTCTCCAGCAAATATCTTTTCATGTGGTCCACGCAGGGGACCTGTATGGATTCGCGATTGAAGCGATTAATAAATTCTCTTAAGGTCTCATCCTGTCTCTGGATGATGGCCTCGAGAGCCGCCTCGGTCTTTGGGTGTCGCCGAAACGCAGTGAACGAACTTATGAATTGGTTCTTCAGGTTTCGCCACGAGGTGATTGATCCCGGAGCGAGGCCTTTATACCAATCCATTTATGCCTTTTTGAGGGTCGTGGGGAACAACCGTCATTTAATGGGTCCCCCGACATTGTGGTAGTGCATCATAGCCTCGAACCCGTCTATGTGGTCGACTGGGTCCGCGACTCCGTCGTATTCCTTCATATGTGGAGGCTTCTCCATGCCCGGGGGAATGGCCGCCTCCATGATGGCTTGTGACAGGGGACCGCGGGGGTCGTCCTCGTCACTTTGCTCCAGGGACAGGGATGGGGACCTGTGATATTGTCGTGCCCGACGGTCCTGGTCGTGCTGGGCATCCCTCGAGCGTGGTGCTCGTTGGTTGATTCTTTTGTGCCCGTCTCCAGAGTGTCTTCTTTCTTGACATATGGGTGTGTGTCCGCGTCCCCCGACTTCAATGACGGGTTGCCTCTCCAAAGGGGGTCGTCTCCCCGAGGGTCTGGGTGACGGGCTTCGAGAGGTGTCTCTGTAGTGTCTCTGCGGGGGAGACGGGAGATGTACCTCTGTCACCCGGGGAGGTGGAGTCTGGGGCCTCCTGTGTCTCCTCGCGGGCCTTCGATCGTCTTCTAGTTCCCTCAATCTTTCCCCTGGGCGAAGATGAGGTAATTCGTTTGGTTAATCGCCGTGAATAGTGCACGGGTTGTGGTATCTGCTCCAGCAGGGACAGGGACTTCCTGAAATTGGGCAGCTAGATGGCTCGTGGGAGCTGCGTTGTCTTCTTCGAGCGGCAGAGGGACTGAAGAGGATGATGCAGTAACTCCGTCGCGGTGGACTGAGGGCCCGGGGTTGGCGCCCCGTGGAGCGTGTTATGACCGGGGTTACCGACATTGTCGGGGAGTCCATTTTTGTCTGCGAGGCCGTTGTTGGTGTCGACGACGCGGACGTTTTGGTCATCACGAACTTGGTCAGCCATGACGGTAGGAGGTGATTTGAGCTTTGGTCTTCGAGGTTTTGTAAGACGGGGAAGCTAGATTCCCACAGACGGCGCCACTGATCTTACCTGATCAGACTTGGACCGTCACGACTGGCTCCGAGCGGAAGTTGAGTGAGATGGGGGGGGGGTACCTGCAAGGCACTCTGATGCTAAAATGAGTGATGGTACGAGCAGGCAAAAAAGTGTGTGTATGGGTAAGAGAATGAATACCTGATCCTCTAGGAATAGAGGGTATTTATAACCCCCAGCGCGGGGCCAAGGTCCCTTCATTGGGCCGACCAGGACTGGCCCAATAAAGGAACTGTCAGGTTCTACGTGTGTAGTGGGGACCCGCACGTGGTCTCCTTCCTGGTGATGCTCTGCGAGAAATAAGGAGGGACGAGGACGCGGTCTTTCCGGAGTTCAGGTGATGGGGTAACAGTCATAGTCTGCCCTACTAGGAGGGTGCTCGAGCTGGGCTCGAGCTGGAGTTCACGTGGTCGAGGACACCATGTTCGTGGGCAGCGGCGGGCACGGCTGCAGCTTCTGGTCGACGCGCTGGCGGGAATCTTCGGGCGCGCGCTCCTTAAAGAGTTGCTTGGATTGGGCCTTCGTTCTTGCTCTTGGGCCAGGACGGGCCTAGTCCAGAACAACTACGTTTTCTGATTTTCTAAAAAACTATTTTTTTTATAGTTTTCTTTGAAAAAAAACTTTAATATTCCATACAAATTATACAGGCTATTTCATATTTAAGTTTTTTCTTTACTCCATATCTCACATCAACAATTCCACCTTTCAACCAACCACTTTCTCTGTCCAACCGATGTCTTTCTTTCTACTTCTTTATTGTTCGTTCTTTCATCATAACTCACAATCATATTATCTTTCATTTTTTTCAAATGAAATGGATGAATATCATGTTTTGGTGAATATAAAAGTAATTAATGTGATAAATTTTTTTATTAAAATAAAAGACATTTGTGTGAATGTTATGTGATAATAATTTATTGTCTCTAAAAGAAGTTGAAAATATTTTTTTCACAAAATAAATTAGAAAAAAATATTATCTATAGATATATGTGAGTATTTGTTGATATCTAAAAACCTATGGATTATCTGTTTAGTGGATATCCGCACGAATACGGGACAAATATGGATATCATATTTATTCAACGAGACGAACACGGATATGATACTATCTGCTCCCATGAATACCTAAGGCTGTAAGCGGATCAAAAAAGTTCAATTAAATCGACAATTCAAACCAGACCAGACCGAAATAAAACTGATTATTTGTGGTTCGATTCTAAAACCGAACCAAATCAATAAAAATCGATTTGGTTCGGTTCGTTTCTCAATTTTAATTTTTAGGAACCGTCAACCCGATGAACTGAACCAATAAAAATAATTACGCTCTAAATCTTTTATTACACCCATCATTAAGTCCAAATTTTTTATCAGTTCAATCATTCTCCATCTTTGTTTACACGTTCTTCCTTTCACCAAAACACACATCTAGAACCAAACTCCATAACATAGAAAGTAGAAACCCTAAGTAACAAAAAATTCACTTTCATTGAACTGATGTTTTTGCTGTCCGGCACCATTGTTGCTCTCATTATCGTCATTTTGATATGTTATGGTTGTCTTCTTCGTGTTCAAGTTCTCTTCGTTAATTTTTTATTTTTTTAAAATCTTTTTTGTTTCTTCTTCTTCAACAAAAGTACTTCTAATCTTGTTACAAAATAATTTTGATGTGTGTTTGTGGTGTCAAAAATGTTAATTGATGTGCGTTTTGTTATGTTCTATTTGCTAAACTTTCAAATCTTTTTCCAACATTCTGATGTCAAGGGTTAAATTTTATATTTGATAGTGAATTTATATCATGATGGAATGAAAATCGTGTCACTGTTTCGTATGAATTATGAACAAACTTATAATTTATTTGAAAAATAGAACATGAAATAAATTATATGAAATATATTATTTTTAAAAATAATAGCATAAAATACACCAAAAAATACGATAGTGGAGAAAACCCTGATGAATAATATTTGAAAAAATATTATAAACCGATCAACAGAATCAAATCAAACTGAACTAAAAACCGATTAGTTTAGTTCAATTTCATTTTTGAAAAATATTAAAAACCAAACTAAACCAAACCGATGAAAATATCATCGGTTCGAACCCTTTTTAAAATAAAAAAATTGACCCAACCCAATCCAATTACATTCTATAAATACGAATTTACACCCCTACTCTAGAGAGCACCCTAAGCATCTTCGATAGACACTAATGAATCCTACCAATTTAATTAAAATTAAGTAAAACAAATTTTAACAAAATAAATAAATCTATTCCATATTTAAGTAACAAAAAATTACTTTTGTATATAACCGATTTTTTGAAACAATATTTTGTGAAACTCATTCAAACTTAATAAAAGTTTTTTTTTATAAAGCTTAAATTTTAATTTAAGAAAAAGTATATTTTCCAAAAAAAAAAAACAAATTTGAGTTTTAACAAATAAAAAGTTACTCCCTCCATCTCAAAATAATTGTCTTCCTAGCCTCAAAAAATCATCTTAAAACAATAGTATATTTACTTTTTCAATACAATTATAATTAATTTTTACCAATTTTACCATTTATATACACTCTTTCCAAATATGACAATGTACTACGACCAATAATAATAAGGATGATTTTGTAAAGATGTTCCTCTTATTGACTCAAATCATATTTTTGTTAATCTCGTGTAACAACCTTAAACAACTAGGAGGGAGTATTTATTTAAAATTTTGAAGTTGGATTTTACACATTATCCTTTCATATTGCATCGTCATCTAAATACTTCTCTTTGCAATGAATCAAAATATTGACCGATAGTTGAAAAATGTTTACCCTGACATAAACATGGGATGAAAGGTTGAATGAATTTCATTATTCACATAAAGAGTGTTATAAAATCTATGTAGCAAAATAAATATGGAATCAATATCTCTGTCTGGACCAGATTTGCACTATTGGACATGCCAAATCTATAAGTTATTTTTCATTTGGTTTTATTAGGGGAGGTTAAATTCAATTAGATTCCAACATTTGGATTGCCTGAACCTGCAGCAGCAACTCCCATCCCACCAACACCATTTGATAGAGCTGCCAATGTCTCATGGTTTCCTGATTCTTGAACATCTTTGACATCTAGCTCGCGTACGAGTTCTTCGATTTTTTGAAATTGATATGGCCATCTGGTATTATAAAGAAACTGGCGAAGATCAAACCTATTATCTTCTGGAGAATAACTCTGCAAGATGAGTGAGACATTGTACACTTTCATCAGTCAATAGAAATTGTAAGTAGCAGCTGAAATCGGTAGGGGCATCAAGAGCTATCTAAACAAATTCAATCCCGACCTAACATTGTATATAACTACATACCTCAGCATGATAGGAAGGTGTCAAGGTGGTCATTTTGTGCCGATTGATAGAATAAAACTTAAAGAAGTGTTTTACTTTTTCAGCCACTTGTGATGGAGTCAATCTTGCACCCCATCTGTAACATAGATTCTGAGACAGCAAAAAGAAAGGTCAAAACTGAACTACAAAATGGGTGCAGCACATTTCTAGCAAGGGAGAGGTTAAAAGTCAATAAGACAAGATGGAGAAACATGAAATATACCTGGAACATTGAAACTGGACCACAACGAAAAATCTTCCTTAGTCTTCCATAAACTGATAGTTCTTCGTAAGTCATTCCCATATCAACTTCATCAAGCTGTTCAATAAAGAATGAGGTATTCGATTATAATTTTAAAACTGATCATAAACAGTTACTAATGGATACAAGAAACTAAGTGCAGCAGAACAAGGATACAAAAATACTGCGTGCCAAATACAGTGTGCCGACACATGCAAATAAAGGATTCATCAAGATATTTCAAGACAAGATAGTACTGAAAAGTGTAACAGAACATAACACTACCTGACTGTAGTTAGAACGTATAGGCTCAAGTTCAGCTGTGGGTGGAGCTGCTTCAATATCTGCCAAAGATGCGTAACCAAGATGAATGGCTGCCCATCGCAGGAATGCCCGAAGGTCCTGCTTACTTATACTACCAATAGGATTTATATCTGCTGAGCTGCAATCATACTGCAAGAAGATGAACTTTGATCACTAGAATGTAATGGATCACAAACATGAGAAATTAAAGAAAATGAATAAGAAACTAAGTTCCCATTTTTCAAGAATGTCATCTTCTCTTCACTTGGTTCCTTGTTTCCAAAGATTCAACCAAAACACATTGAAAACAAAATGACATGTTTTGAACTTCAGTGAAAATAGGATAAAAAGCAATCTTAAACCATATAGGTCATATAAAACGCTATGTAGAGATACCTTCGTCAAGTAACCACGTAACCCTTCATCCACATTGGAGCTCCCCAAGACAAGATAAAACCCAGGTTTGTTGTGAACCCAAGGCAAGAGTAACGCTAACATGTAAGCTAGCACCATTCTGATGCGAGCTTGAATGTTTTGCAAGCCTAAATTCTCAACATTAGATCCACCATCTACCTAAATAAACAAAACCATACAAAAAGTATCATTTAAGGAAGGCTACAATATATGATAGAAATATAACATGCTCCTATAATAACATAGAAACAATCCAAAAACACGGAGAATTATAACAATATAGATTGAATTTGGATAATTTATCAAAGCCCTTCAAAATCCTCCAAAGTACTCCCTCAATAACCCTCCCTTCCCAAAACCCTCAACTCTTTCCACTTCATTCTTCCTTTTTCTCATAGTTTGTCCCTCTCCTCCTGAACTAACCAAACATAGTTTAAGGGTATTATATTGTCTCTGGATCCCTTTGCTAATATCAATTTGGTGTTTGAGTTCTTATATATTTCCTATATGACAAATTGACATCCAAACATGACAGAAGCTTATATATATCAAACTGGTTGGTCTGTTTTCTATCTTAATACTAACACCCTGTACGCCCTTCTGGTCATGTTAATAATAATAAACGAGCTAATTTGGACGATGAGTAAGAAGACAAGTAGATGAACTATGACAATATCCTATGTTGATTCCAGTGAGCTTGTTGAACAATGATTTTTAATAAGCCAAATAATAGACAATAATCAACTTTTGATAAGTCAAGTAAAAGGCACCGGTACGTCAGTGTTAATTTGGATGCTACCATCAAAGCATGTTAATTCAGGTGCAGTCACTTTAAATTGTGGAACAAAAAGGACAAGGAAGATCTAGTAAAAGAGTGACTTTAACAAGGGTCATGCTTTCCTTGCATCTCCTTTCTTTGGAGATTATTCGTTGAGCGAAGGTATTAGGACTTAGGATATTGAACAATATACATTAGAGTAATTAAAGTAGTTAGGAGTTGTCTTGAAGATCAGCAAAGAATCTGTTGTGCAGAATCAGCAGATTCTGTTTTGTACGGATCATATTATGTTGTGTACAGCTCATAGAACTTTATGTAAATTACTTAGTTGATTGTTACTGTCTTTATCATATTTATTGTACAATATTATGTATTACTTACCAATTCAATGAAATATAAAAACATATTCTACAAGTTGTTACAGAAGTTTGTTTGTTTGTTTGTTTGTCGAGGTTGTTATGTAGGCTGTGTATAAATAAGATAACACTAAGGGTGGAGAGAATCTGAGAATATTTGTAAGTGTCAATAGAGTATTCTCTATTGTTAAGGGGAAACCATTGGAGAAGAGTTTCTCTCCTATTCTATCATATTTTTTAATAAAGAGTGTTCTTTATTTGGAATCCAAATATTGGGTTCTGAACAGAGGGGGGATGTCTTCAAGATGTGCCAATGTTCTAGGAGATGAAGGCAGTGCAAATGGTGAATTTACCGACTTTCACTGGGGATAGACCCCGTTGGATAGATGGCACGGGCTGAAAATATTTTTTGAGATGCAAGAAATTCATGGGTTTGATAGAGTGCAGTGGGCCTTCGTGAGCTTGGATACTGTTTTGGTTTCGTTCTTGGGATCAAGAAAATCCCAATTCAACTTGGGAATATTTTTCTACATGACTGATCAGAAGATTTGGACGGCGAAACAGTGGCAGAAGGATCAGCAGTATAGATATACAAAACCTACAAACAAATTATTGGTGAAATGGTAAAACAAGAAACAAAGTTAACATCAGATTGGAGAATGGAAACAATGCTGGAAACTCAAGAAATAGAAAAAGACTAGCAAACTGACAGCAAAAAGAGATGAACAAAAAGCAGAAAGATCAACAATAAAGGGATACAAAACCTATAAACAAATTCTTGGTGAAATGGTAAAACATGAAGAGCACCCCAATGAATCAGTACCTCTGTCCACAGAGATTAAAAACATTGATGAAGCGGAAAAAAAGATTGAAATGATAACAAAGAAAGAGCAGCAGCAGAGTGCTTCCAAAACAAAAGGTGGCAAAAACCCTTTTCGGGGCGGCCAAGATGCAGTGCAAGGCACAGGGAAGCATCATGATGGAAGCAGAGAAATCAGAGGGGCGAAACAGGCAAGAATGTTAAAGAAAACAAGGCTGAACAGGAAAGAAGAACTACCGCAGGACAGCACCCACAACCTACCACCACTACCGGAGGACAGCACCCACAACCTACCACCACTACCGGAACCGCCTGATTCAAGCTCGGCTATGGAAGGAAATAAATCAACAGCAAATTGGAAGAAAAGAATAGGCTGGTAGGATGTGCATTAGAAATGCAAAGAGGAGGAAAGACTTCCAGCATTGTGCAAGTTTGGGGCTTGTGCAAACGGTACCAACACCGTCGCTGTTACTTTAGGTGAGTCGATACAATAAATTAGGGTATGTTGGTGGAAAAAGATAGTTAATGCTTCGTTAGTATTCTAAAATGACAAACAATATGAGACGGGCAAATATTCCAAATGAGACACAATATGAGACGGAGGGAGTACCTTGTAGCGGGGCCGCTTTCCTGTAAGTGTTTGGAACAATGATAAAAGAGCAGATACAACTCCATCAATGCTAACATCAAGGTGCCATGAACCAATTTCATCCGCGAGTACCTTGGCTCGCGATCTTGTCATGTCCGAACTGCAAGGTAAATGCAGTTAGTGCGCCATAACATGTAAGAGGTTTTTTTTCTGGTTGATTTTGAATAATATATTGGAATGTGTTACTGGCTTGAACTTAAACTGACTGACACAATAAAAGGTTTTCTTGAGATATTACACTATACAATAGAATAACTATCGAATTGTTGGAAGTTCTGAAAAGCACCCTTTCAAGTCTCAGCCCCATAAAAAAACATTTGATTGAAAAAATATCAGCAAATATCAAGTACCAAGGTTTACAGAACCCACAAACATTTAGAGATGCTAACTTTAGAAAATTAATCCAGCACATGTACTGGTCATATATCTGCAACATCATTGATGAGCTTCAGCAACAAAACCAACCACCACTGTTTGTTGTTCAGTGCCACTTGCATATAAACTTAATTAGGGGCATTGTGAAACAAATCGCAGTGAAGGAGACCTCTCATACAAATATTGATGAAGTATTGGTGGAACATAGTAGATAGAGAAACTTAAAAGAGACATAGCCATGGAACGTAAAACACTAGATCACGAAAACCATCCCTTACCTGTTTTCAGATCCCATAAACACTGTATAGAATATTCGTTTGGCAAACTCTCTGCTGTCTGTAGGATATTGTCCATCTTTATAGTTTCCAATTCGAATTGCGTCAGCTTTAACTCGTTCATCCCCATTAGCAATTTCTGAAGGCAAAAATGAATCACTATTTAATGACATCCAAACTACAAGGTTTGGATTTGTAAGGTAAAATACTGTTTGTTTATTCCACGCCTGCCACATCCAAAAATTGTAAATGAAAGAGAAAAAGAGAAGTCATTAGTCTGTCTCATTTTTACTATCGACCATGATTATACAACAGAGTTTTTCCGCAAGTAAAGCACAGTGAACTAATAAAATGAGCAGTCTTATGATAGTATGCAAAATAATGTAATGTAGCAAATACTGTCATGAGTTGATCAGAATTAGAAACTTGTAGGGTAATCCAGAATCTAACACCAGCTGTCGTTGCATTTGAAGTTACCTTTTACAACCAGCTGGCACATACACCCAACAATTGCTGCAACAGAGGAACTGTCAGCTCCACCAGAAAGAGGGAGCAAAAAACCAGATGCTCCACTTCTTCGTAAATAGTCCCATAACCAGCAACCGGGTCCAAATGCTATTTCCTCCTCGGGAGAATGATATTTTATCTGTAATAATACATTAAACTTAACAACTTGGATGTTTGATTAATTTCAACAGTAACATTATGATATCAACATATATATCATCTTCAAAGCAAATTATTTTTGCCTATCTACAAACTGCAACTCAAAATGACATTAAGCTAACCTGAAGTGGCACAGAAAGGGGCACTCTAAGATCAAAAGGAAGACATAGATTGTATGGTACATCTACTGAAGGAACCTTGACTTTACAACTTGCTTGCTCTTGGAAGCTACTTACAGATCCTCTAAGGCTCGCAACCTACCAGTAGACAAATGAGTAAAAAAACGAATCCAAAATCAATCATTTATGGTAAAAATGTCCAAACATTACATGCATTTAAATATGAAAATTAATGCATACCACATCTAGATCTATCTGAGCAACCACAACCTCGACATCATTTAAAGAAAACTGGGAACCCTGAGCAACAACATCACCATTTACCACAACACTGGCACATCCATCTAATACAAATAGAATGATAGACAAGATAAAATTTTAAACAGATGAAAAAAGCCTGCATAATTGACAATTAAGCAAGCTAAAAGGAAACTAAAATGTCCCTGTATTATAATATCAACTTCCAGAAGGTTTAACTATTTTCACCTTCCGGACCCACAAGAGACATTAATGTGAAAAGGCATGAATACCATTCTATCAGAGGAAACATTTTCTTACCATAGTAAAGGCGACCACCGTCACAGCCTTGGTGATTACTGTATATATAGACCCCTCCACGAGTATGAGTGGCACCTATAAAAGCACGAAGACGAACATCAAGTTTTCTAAGTTGGTGGTGACTTCCACTTGCATTCATAAACACTTCAACCCCATTTAATGCAAGCTCGGCATGAGGGGGAGATGGAGTAAAAAGCTCTTCGCAAACTTCAGCCGCAATAGCTCTATGAATGAATGGGAAAATGATTTATACTCAGCACTTAATAAACATCTGCAATAACTCTAAGAATGAATGGGAAAATGATTTATCTTCAGCACCTAATAAACATCCGAGTATAAGTTGGAATTGGAAAACCCCCAAAAACATAACATAACACATACACACGCAATAGTTCAAACACACTACTTCTCAAGTGTAATAAAGAATATGCAGGCATGTCAATCATAAGATTATTGCATGGACCCGATGAGGATGCATATGTTAATTTTAGAATGCATGACCATAAAACGTATCAGGTGACCAGCAAATAATTCAAACTCGGCCGAGTAAATTACATAGCCTTCCAATTTCAAACAATAATTAGGGGAAAAAAGAGCCGGGGAAAGTGAAGATACAATAGCTTTTGACAGAAGATATAATGCTACAGGACAGCATTTTTGCTTTGTTATCTCTAATTTCACCAATTGTACTATTTTTAAACATTTTTTCATGGCGTATTCTACTTTCAACATGCATAAAACCCAAAACTCGTGTCTCCTTACTTAACATATGCATCAAACCAAACACTCTATGCAGCAACGACAATTCAGATTGAATCCATATCTGCGTGTTGACACTAGTACATACAAGCGTCTCTACTTTCTCAAATCATTACTTCTTTTTACATGTATGTGACATGTCTAATGTTTGTTTCAGGTACATGCTTCATAGAAAACATTAATACATTAAGTGAAATGTGATTTTACAACTTACGTGTCTTGAAACTTAACAAAGCCGTAACCAAAAGGAACTGACTTTTGGCCCAATGCCTCCGAAACATGAAGAGGAAGCGGAAAATCATCAAGTTGATCCCTTTGTTTCCAAGCAGTAAACCATCGAAGTTCTCTATAATTACCATCATTTGCAAGCCACATTTTGGGTCTTATCATAATAATCTTCCGGTTGAAACACAAAACCTGACAATTATATCTCTCAGAACCTTTGATAATAGGCATTCCAATACTACACACTATGCCATCAGTCCAATCACCAATCAATATATTCTTCAAACATTCCCATCTGTAACAAAAAAAAAACAGTTTCACAATAAAAAAACTCACATGAAATAAAAAAAAAATATATATATACACATTGAGAATTATTACGAGTGGTTAACGGTGTCGAGTTCTAAGAAGTGGTCTTCGCAGCCATAACCGGAAATCTCGAGCTCGGGTCCAAGACGGATGACAGCGCCGGCTTGTTTGGCTTTGGAAATTGAATCTTTGATTTGTTTTGTGTTGGAATCAAATTCCATAGCCCATTGGTTCAGATTACAAGTAGCTACCTTCAACAGCCTCATCGTGAATTACAAAGGATTGTTGCAGTGAAAATTGAGAGGGTGGTTTATATATTCTTTTGTGTCTATGCTTTGATTCTACGAACGAAATAACGACGAAAACTAAAATTCAACTCAGTGAGTCAAGGAACCCTTGGACGGGTTGAGTTATGGTTCGGTTCAGTTTTTAAACCTGTTTCAAGAAAAATCGGTTTTGCCAAACCGGTTTGGGTCCAGTTCAGGTTTGGTTCAGAACCGGTTCTCCGTTAAAAACCGTTGTTCTCCTTGAATCGGTAAGCAACTCGCCTCGTTATCAATCCGGAAATCCGAATCAGCAACAGTCATGGAGTTCGGCTCTAACGAGTTGGAAGCGCCACACGAATCGGTTTGACTCAAAATTTCCGCGTGAAACTGAAGCGCTGTTTCTTGAAAGTTGAACGAAACGCGTCGAAAAGTTGAACGTGAGAATTTCTATGTGTTGGAAATCCACCAATACTTTATGATGAATTTCGACCACCACTGATGATTAGTTATGACAAACAAATAAAAGAACAGTGGAGATATTTCTGCAGAATTTCTATTCTGCCCACAAACTGTGGAATCTTTATTAATTCACTTTGCAACTGCAAAATACTGTGAATGACTTGATTATAAAATAGGGGTTACTCCCTCTATTTATAGATTTAGGTTAGCTTGCTCCCTAAGCTAAACCCAAGCCCAAAATATCTCTTTACTAAATCAAATCTAATCTAGATTTAAATTCAAATCTATTTAAATCTAAACAAATCAAATCTTCTTTTGACACATATGAATTACAATTTAACACACCACCTAATTCATTGTGTCTAAACTGTCTATGTTCATCATGGCCCTTAGCTTTCTGAATACTTCGACCTGCACTCCCTTCGTCATGATGTCTGCAATCTGATTCTCAGTTCTGCAGTGTTCCAAATTCATCTTCCCATCTTCTACCTGCTCTCGAAGATAATGGAACCTCATTTCGATGTGCTTACTTCGACCATGTGCTATTGGGTTCTTCGCTAGATTGATAGCTGACATGCTGTCTATCTTCATGGTAATTGCTCCATGATTTTTCCCTGTTATCTCTTCGACCAAGTTCACCATCCAGGTTGCTTGACATGCACAAAGAGAAGCAGCTATGTATTCTGCTTCGCATGATGATAATGCCACTACTGGTTCTTTTCTCGAACTCCAAGCAATTGTTGTACCACCTAGCATAAACACATGTCCTGCTGTTGACTTTCGATCCTCAGCATCACTACACCAACTCGAATCAGTGTATCCCACTAACTTGCATTCTTTTCTTTTATCAACTGCAGAAAACAAAATGCCATAATCGAAAGTTCCTTTAAGATACCTTAGTATCCTCTTCACAGCTGCTAGATGTGATACATTTGGCTTCTGCATGAATCTACTTACCATACCTACATTGTATGCTAAGTCAGGCCTTGTATGACAAAGGTATCTCAATGATCCAATAAGTCTTCTGTATTGGTTTGGATCAACATCATCTTCATCTGCATATTTTGACAGTTGCAGTCTTGGTTCTGCAGGTGTCGAAGTTGCATTGCATTCTTCCATCTCAAACCTTTTGAGAATTTCTCCTGCATATCTTCTTTGATGCATCATCAAACCTCTACTGCTCTTGTAGAATTCGATACCAAGGAAATATGAAATCTCACCCAAATCATACATTTTGAATTCCTTGCTAAGGTCAACTTTGAAGTCTTCGATCTCACTCTTGCAGCTACCTGTTATCAACAAATCATCTATATAGAGACATAGTATAAGCAATTTACTCTTGCTTCTTCTTACATATACTCCATGTTCAGTTATGCACTTCACAAATTCCTTCTCTCTTAGAAAACTATCAATTTTCTTATTCCAAGCCCTTGGAGCTTGTTTCAAACCATACAGGGCTTTATGTAGCTTGTACACCTTTCTTTCTTCGTCATGTTTCACAAACCCAACTGGTTGTTTAACATAGACTTCTTCATCTAAGGGTCCATTTAGGAATGCACACTTCACGTCCATCTGACATATGTGCCAACTGTTGATTTCTGCTAGACCAACAACCAACCTGATTGTTTCGATCCTAGCAACAGGTGCAAAAACTTCGTCGAAGTCTATTCCTTCTTTCTGTAGAAATCCTTTCGCCACAAGTCTTGCTTTGTGTCGAGTTACTTCACCTTTCGAATTCGTCTTCACTTTATATACCCACTTGACATCAATTGCCTTCTTGCCTTGAGGCAATTCGACAAGTGACCAAGTGTTGTTGTCTTCGATAGACTTTACTTCTTCGTTCATTGCTTTCACCCACTTCGAATCCTTTAATGCTTCAGCTGCATTAACAGGTTCGACATCTGCATAGAAAGCATAATGTACCAGCTCACCTTCATCATCTATCACATCATCTGATATAACCACACAATCTTGCAATCTTGCAGGCATGCGTCTTGTTCTTTGAGGTCTGCTTGTACTGGGTATATCTGTTGGCTCCTCTTGTCGAACTTCTCTTTCGACTTGAGTTTCTGGCTCTTCGAATAAGATTCCCACTGAATCTTTCTTGGCATTTGCAGTCCAATCCCATTCTTTGAACTCATCTATGATCACGTCCCTGCTGATCACAATCTTCTTGTTCTCTGGATCGAACAACTTGTAGCCTCCTGTCGAATGATATCCAACTAGAATCATTTGACTTGACTTATCATCAAGTTTTCTTCTCAACTGATCTGGCACATGCCTATGTGCAATAGATCCAAATACCTTCAGATGGCTTAAGCTAGGCTTCACACCAGACCAACATTCTTCTGGAGTAATTCCTTCTAGCTTCTTTGTAGGACTTTTGTTCAAAATGTATGTTGCAGTCGAAACAGCTTCACCCCAGAACTCTTTGGGTAAATTCTTGCCTTTCAACATACTTCTCACCATATTCATGATGGTTCGATTTTTCCTTTCTGCAATTCCATTTTGCTGTGGAGTATAGGGTGGCACCACCTCATGCACAATCCCTTCTTTTTCACATAATCTGTCGAAGTCTTTCGACACATATTCTCCTCCACCATCAGTTCTCAAAACTTTGAGTTTTAGTCCACTTTGTCTTTCGACCATAGACTTAAACCTGGTGAATACTTCGAACACTTCACTTTTCTTCTTGATCAGGTAAGTCCATAGCTTTCGACTGAAATCATCTATGAATGTAACAAAGTATTTGTTACATCCCATTGAATCCACCTGGATTGGTCCACATACATCAGAGTATATGATTTCGAGACTAGCCTTCGATCTGCTTCCTGCATCCTTGCTGAAGTTGTTCTTGTGTTGCTTCGCCTGCACACATTCTTCACATACTTCGTTTGGAATGTCAATTTCAGGCAATCCTGAAACCATATTTCTTCTCTTTAAATCTCTGATGTCTCTGAAGTTGAGATGACCTAGTCTATAATGCCATATCCATTCATCTCTGCTAGCTGCAGTCGAAAGGCACTTGTGCTCCATCACATTTAGTTCAATCTTGAAGGTTTGATTCTGAGACATAGGAGCCTTCAAGATTAATCTCCCATTTGCATCAACGACTCTCATCAACTTATCTTCGATTGACACTTTATAATTCTTTTCGACCAACTGCCCTATACTGAGCAAATTGCTCTTCATGCCTGGTATGTACAATACATTTGAAATTATTTACTTCTTGCCATCTTTCCTCATGATCATAACATCACCAATACCTTCAGCTGCTAGTGTGTTGTCATTTGCAAATTTTACCATATTCTTCGTTGAGGGTTTTATATTGACGAACCAGTCTTTCCTTCCAGACATATGTGATGAACATCCTGAATCCAAGTACCATTGGTCCTTGAATCTATCTTCATCTCTTGTTGTGACCATTAGCATCATCTCTTCTTCTTCTTCATGTTTTGCAAGCTTTGCATCACTTTCTTGATTCTTTTGTTTTTCTGGACAATCACTTGAATAGTGACCATACTTCTGACAATTGTAACATTGAATGTGACTCTTATCAGGTTTTCGACCACCACCTCTTCCTCTGTTTGCAGTACCACCTCTTTGGTTGCCTTGGTGTGGTCTTCTTTGATTCGACACGTCTCCTTCGATTTGGTTTCCTCTACCATTCGATTTGTTGTAGCCACCTCTACTTCTGTCGAAATACTTTCCTTTGCCTTTGGTCTCTTTTGCTGAATGTGCCTGCAAGGCCACATCACTCTTCGATTTTCCTGCAGCCCTTTCGTTCATTCTTTGTTCATGAGATTCGAGCGTCCCTTGAAGCTCTTCCTTTGTCAATTTCGACAAGTCTTTCCCCTCTTCGATCGCCACCACTATGTGGTCGAACTTAGGAGCTAAGGATCTCAAGATCTTCGAAACAACAGCTCTTGTTGTTAATGTTTCTCCACATGTCTTGATTTGATTCACTAGTTTTGTAACTCTAGTGAAGAAATCAGATATGTTTTCACTGTCTTCCATCTGAAGCAGTTCATAGGTCCTTTTGTGAGTTTGTAACCTCACTTCTTTCACCTTCTCAGCGCCTCCAAAAGACTTCTCAAGGATCTCCCAAGCTTCTTTTGCAGATTCTGAATCACCAATCTTCTCGAAATTGTCTGGGCTGACACATTGATGAATTATAAACAATGCTTTATAACTCTGCTTCTCAGATTCTGTATATTTCTTCTTTTCTTCTTCTGAAGCATTTTCTCCAAGCGCTTCGACTCCATCTTTTACAAGGTCCCAAAGGCCTTGACACCTTAATAGGACTTTCATCTGCTTGCACCAATTCTCATAGTTGTCAACTTTCAGAATTGGCAGCGTTGCTGGATAGTTTGCATTCCCATAACTTGTCATCGTGAATTCTTCAATCATTCTTGATTGATACTTACCTTGAATCGTAACACAAGCTCTTGATACCAGATGTTGGAAATCCACCAATACTTTATGATGAATTTCGACCACCACTGATGATTAGTTATGACAAACAAATAAAAGAACAATGGAGATATTTCTGCAGAATTTCTATTCTTCCCACAAACTGTGGAATCTTTATTAATTCACTTTGTAACTGCAAAATACTGTGAATGACTTGATTACAAAATAGGGGTTACTCCCTCTATTTATAGATTTAGGTTAGCTTGCTCCCTAAGCTAAACCCAAGCCCAAAATATCTCTTTACTAAATCAAATCTAATCTAGATTTAAATTCAAATCTATTTAAATCTAAACAAATAAAATCTTCTTTTGACACATATGAATTACAATTTAACACTATGGAGCTTAAATTCGTGGTGTTGTGAGTGCAGCGACTGTCGACGGCGGTGGGAGACGGTGGCTCCGGCAAGGAGAAAAAGGGTGAAACGGAACGGTAAGGGTTTGTACGGATCCGTTGGATCAGAAGAGTGTAAGAGTTTGTACGGATGAATTGGTAGCCCTTGGATTGGGTTTGTGCTCCTTCATCTGGACCGCTGCTTTGGTTCTGGCACGTGCTGTTGAAAATTAGCTGAATGAAACTCCTATTTTTCTATTTTCTTTCATTTATTTAATTCATTTTTTAATATACTTTTATTGAAAATCACACATCATGATGAGACACCAAACAATTGGATACCCTTGAAACTAAATATTCTATGTATATAAATGGAAATATTATATACATAAACGGAAAGGCGATTTGACTTGAGCACTTCATCTCTCTACGCTTTTCGTTTGAGAAGTTATGTACTTTCAGAAATTTAAAAGAAGAAGTAGTTTGACCTTTGTTTATGAAGACATCTCTGAAAGGCTCTTTGAGAGGCGCCCCGTCCACGTCCCCATTTCAAATTGTTAAGATATGTTCAACAAGACATGGTCTCACCAGGCAACGCCCTCGAAAACCGATACAAACGCATTTAATAGCATTGAAGGGCTACATGAGCATTAGGGAACAGGAGAATAAACCATACTCATGACCATAAGTGCTGAGGAAAAATCCATAATTAGCGAACATTATGTATAGACCCCTCTTTGTTTAGAGGAAGGCAAGCAATTCATAAACGTGAAACACAAATTTCACTACGACTTCTACCTACCCGCATCGGGGAAGTTAACAATATTATTCTGCATGAACATCGGATAAGACCGGTTTGCACACCGACAATTTATGAATAGTGTTGTACCCCCAAATTTTCCCTCCCATATTTCTCAAAACATTGCAAAAAAAATCTCCAAGTGGCTCAAGGTTGCTCAAGAGTTGGTCAGACAAGCTATCTCCTAAGGCAGTCAACCCCAAATTAGGGTTTTGTGTTGCATCAAGATATTTGAATCCAAATGACCTCAAATGCTCCCCCAATGTCCTAATATGTTATCAAGATCATTCATGTCAAGTTTCAAGTCTTGCAGAGGAAGTTTGCTCAGTCAATTGCTCAAAGGTCCAAAAATCGATTGTGCTAGGGCAAAAGTCAACTGTGACCTATATACAGTCAAACTTCAAGATTTTTTGTCAACATTCTCATTTTGAATTATATTTCATCATTTGATCAAGGGTTGATCAGGATTCATCAAGGATTGCTCAAAATTCATCAAGATTCAAAAGTTGCTAAATTAGGGTTTTGCAGGAAAAGTCAACTCAAATTTGACCAAGCATAACTTTCTCATACTTTATGATAAATGACCCATACAAAGCTCATTTTTAAGAGGGTGCAATTTCCTACAATCCATCTTCATACCCCAAGATAAAAAAATGCACTCACAAGAAGTTATGAATTTGGACATTATAGGTCATTTTTGAAAGTCAACAAAAACACCTTTTTTGTCAAAGCTTATAACTTGAGCATGGAATATCAAAATGATATGAGACCAAAAGTTTTGCTTATAGGACATCTCAAGCTTTCTAAAAAGTCAAAGAACACCTCCAAAGAGTCAAAATTGAGGGAGTTATGCATTGTCAAAGTTGGACAATTTTTGAAAAAATGCATGAAGCAAATATTGACCAAACTTGGATTTTTTTCCAAATGGGCCTATCTTTTCAAGTTTGAAACTCATTCCTAACATGGTCCACGACCTCTAAGCCCACCCATACATTTTTCTATTATTTATGCTATTTATTTTGATATTTTATTCATTAAAATTCAGAATTAAATAAATAAATAATAGAAATAATGTAAATTTTGATTTGAATCCATTTTGGGAAAGTTTTATGCTGGTTTATGTCAATTGATTTCGTGCAATAACTTTTAAAATATGTCCAGGTTCATCCACATGTGAAAATGGTATAAAATCATCAAATATGTCTTTTTTTTTCAAATCTTGATCATGGTCTTAAAACACAACATTATGAGGGAAATTCTTTCCATGCTTTCTTGTCTCCTCATTCTCCTCTATAAATATAGAGCCATACAAGCTTGAAATGGACGAAAATCCTCTTTAAAAAGCTCTCAAAAAGCTCTCTAAAAGCTCTTCAAAAAGCGCTCCAGAAATCAAAGAATTGGTGCAAGTCATATCTCGAGGTTCCGGTCTCTCTAAATTGACATCAAGCCTCAAACCATCCTCTTGAAGTCCTCAAGAGTCTTACAAGGCCCAAGAGCAATCCATCACACACCTAGCATGTCACCATTTGACGACACCGGTTTGATAAAATTTTAAATTTCGAATCTCTAATTTTAATCACATTTTATGGTATGCTAACATTTGCTTGAGTTTATATAGAACAGTTATGGATGTTTGAATCATAGGTTCCACGCAAGAATAAAAAAAACATCATAGTTAGAGCATGAAGCTTTCGAAGATTCGGGCCTAGAGATTTATGATGATTGCACCCCCACATTGCAGGCCCTGTTTGCTTTTCTCTAATTTTTTTATATTTATATTATTTCATTTATTTATTTTACTAACCCATCAAATTATTTTCTTTTTTATCAAAAAATCACAAAACATTTTTCTATCCAATTAAATTCAAGATATTTATTTTTATTAAAAAAAAGTAATTAATTTAATTAGGTTATTAATTATTAGACAACTTTAATTTCTTTTTACATAATTAAAATTAATTAGAATAAATAGGTTTTATTACTAACTTAATTATTTTATTTCTTTCCTAAAATATCAAAAATCCAAAAATATGTCATTTAATTATTTTCATTAATTAATTTAATAATCAATCAATTTTGCATTTAATTTAAAAATCTAATTTCTTTTCTTAAAAAAATATTAAAAACAACAAGAAAACATTTTCTTTTTTTAATTAGGATAGAAGGGTCAAAACCCTAATTTCTCGTCGATCTAATTTTTAATCGCGCGCTTTATTATTATTTTGCCCAATTATTGTATCTGCTCACAGTTTGTAATAATTTAATTAGGATGTTTATTTACCTTTACCGCTTTTATTTATTTTTTTACGATATTTAATGTAACTGCTCATGGGATGTAATAGTTTTAATAGGACACTTATTTATTTTTCCGCTTTTAAATTTCAAAGGGTTGCTTTTGGCGATGTAAATACCCGAAGCCTTGTAATAATTTAGTTTAAATTCCGCATTTTAAATTTTGCAAATTATAACTGCTAGATGTTTGATAATAGGGTTTGCATGACAAGACTGAATGCTTAATCTTAAAATCAAATTATATCACCCTTAACATGTGCAAAGATAAAAATAACTGAAAAGGACACACTCGCACATGCGCACTCTTAGGGTACACCCCACTTGGTTGCCTTTGTAAACGGTCATTGAGTATAGATCGTTTTAGAGGTCGCCCTCTTGTCTAAAAGATCATAGTCGCCTTGAAATGGTTGCCTCGGATATTGTTGCCTCAAACAAATGATCTAAGACATTAGGGTTACCGCTAAGGCATCCTAACATTGCTTTAGGGACCGTATGTCCCTAATTCGAATTGACCCTCAAGTTCTAACGATGGTGTTACCTACTCATTAATAGTGGGATAGCATTGTCTAAAGGAAATTAACATAGAACGATTCCTTTTTCGAGTAGGTAGATTAGCTCTTAGATACTTGCTCTTTCAAAACAAAACTTTTCACACTTACACTTTTACAAACAAGTTTTCAGAACACTTCATTACACTCTTGAGGACAGAAGCAAGAGTTAAATCGAAGTTAAAACAAAAACTTTTCAAACCCACAAGCACAAAGAAAACAATTTTGAAAACAATGAGCAAGTACCTAAGAGCCCGTAGATAACTACGGATAGAAAGGGTGATAATACCTTCCCTTTCTATAATCTACCCCCCCGAACCCGAGAAATATCTCGAAAAAGGAATTTTTCTGTGCTTTTTTCCTTTCCTTGTTGGATAAAATAAAAGTAGGGCGACTCTTGCTTACCGCGACATTTTGCAAACACAAACACAAAACACAAACCAGCATTCCAAAAAAAAAGTCAGTTCTTCCCACTGTATCACAGAACATGCGACTCTGCTAGGGACGCTTATAAGTGGGGTGTACCTTAGGAATAGTTCATAATGTTTTCAATTGCTTGACTTGTATGCTTTATCTTTGTGGGTTTTGAATCAGAGTTACTATAGATCCTAACCCGAATCTGGGGATACCCTTTAGGTAAGTAGCAATAAACTGTGAGGGAACTGTACAGCATAGACCGATATGGTTGAAGTAGTAGCTACATTGGTGTGGCACTTTAGTTTGTATCGATATCCCTTGTGGCGCAACGAGGAGAATATGGGTCTTCTAAGGGGTCATTAAGAACCAACTGACCTTAGAACCTATAATTAACCAACTTGGCCATAGAACAGTAGCAGTATGCTACACTCATTGAGACCAAACTCTCGCGATGATTCTGGCTGTAAGAAAAGGTTGCTAAACTGGAATTATGATCGATCGAGGGTATTCAGTGATATTGAGATCCTCTAGAACTCGGTTACTATTACTAGGATAGGTTGAACCAACTAAACTGAAAGAGGGTAATACCTAAACTCCATGCCAACCTGAAATTTAAGGGCTATTGTGTGACTTGTGTGCTTTCAAACTTGAACTACTTGCACATTCTTGTTATCTGACAACATGAGTTCCTTGCAGGTTTTGTTTACAGTCCTTATCCAATAATCTGGATTTATTGCAGGGTTCACTTACATCACCTTGCACTTTTGCTTAAATGCATAGCATACACATTATAACATCATGCCTTAACATTTCCTTAACCATTTCAAGGATCTCAAGGGTTTGTGATGCAGGTTTTGGCAAATCAAATGTCTAGCAAGGGGAAAAGAGGATTTATTTTCCTCTAACCAATGTCGTCTAGAGATCAAAACACGATGATTTGAGTCGGTGGCTATGACCCACTCGATATGATGAGCTTGACTCTTGAAGGAAGATTCTCAACGACACGAAGTTCTTCAATCAAGTTGCAATCAAATTCTAACAGTTTCTTGTTTACCCCGCGAGATCCTTGAAAACATTGCATACATATATCATACATATCATTACATAACAGGTCTCCTAGTACAAGTCTCTCATGTTCTCGCTGTTTATTTCAGCAATGGCTTTCCAACCAGACAACCAAGATCTTCAAACTCGAGAAGCTCAGTTCAGGGACGTATTCCTAAACCTATCCAAGGGGCAGGAAGAGTTGAAAACACTCCTCGCTGGGAACTTGGTCAAGAAAAGTCTTGAAGACAATAAGGACGAACGACTGGAACAACTGCAAGCTGAGTTTAATGCCATGAAAACCCAGATGCTGGGGCAGATGGCTCTTATCTAAGGCTTAGCTTGGGAACAAGAAGAGCTAAGAACCATTATCAACCCGCTTTATCAAGACAGATACAACAGCATGAAGCAAACAGTCAAGGCCAGGGACCAAGTAATTAATCAACTTCCGAGAAGTCAAAGGTTTGGTTTGATGAAGAATAGACCTCTCCAAGTTGCTACTACCTCACGGGTCCAACAACAACCTTGCCATAAACAACGGGTTAATCAGAGGCCGTTTACCAAGATCAACATGTCGTTGTCCCAAGCTTTACAACACCTGTTGAGATTGAATCTGGTGACGTTGGTAGGACCTCATATGAATCCTAAAACTTCTTCACCCAACTACAATCCTGATGCAAGGTGTGCATACCATTCTAACAGCTCGGGGCATGATACTGACGACTGTTGGAAGTTGAAGTACAAAATTCAAAACCTGATTGATGAAGGAGCATTGGAATTCACACAAGATGGTCATGTTGAGTTCTTCTGCCATCCCTCCAAGGCACGCCCTCTGAAGTGACAAGACCAGACGAGAATACTTTTTATTCATTAGAATTTTCAATTTGTAATTTTCTTTTGATTGTTCAAACATTTACTCATGTCAAACTTTGTTACTTTATCAATGCATTGCATATGTCTATTTTGAATCAATCCATTCGTATTCACTATATTCAAATTGCTTTCATTTTTGTGATGATCAACTCTCGATTAAAAATTCTAAGCCTTTAGAGGGAGGATGACAAAAATGATACCAAAATCTCTACAGTATGCTTTTGAACAGACCCTGCTGACGAGGTACATGCATTGTTTCAAATCCTAAACAGTGGAGTTATAAGGAAGATAATCCCTAGTCAACCCCTTTGAGCCAAAGAAGTTGGAGTTTTTCTTTTCACAAATTAAAACCCTTAATCAGAACCTGGGGCATGGTAGTTTTCTCAGTTAATTCAGGTGCACAATGAATGACATCAAAGAAGTCCTTCTAAAACAAAAGACGGTGATGGTTCCCTATAATCGTCAAGACAGGTAGTCAGTATCTCTCGAAATAAAAGCCCAATAAGTCAAAACCTATGAAGGAGACTTAAGAAAAACTGGGGCATCCCGCTGACTGTAATCACAAAAAGACACAGTTCAGGCAAAAGACAGGGATTATAAAAATCAAAAGGAAAGAGATCCTGCAAACTCTCAACAAAGTGATTGCCTATAAACTGTCAGTATCTGAACCATCACTGGAATATTAGAGCAAAGACTCAAACGAGATCTAAATGCACAATTAGCTGAGGTTAGGATCAAAGAACATCTCGAAGAACGAGTGGGTACAAATAAAATTTGAGCCTTTACCCTTTGTTTCTTAAACCGTGAACCAGGCCACGTTATAACCCTTAAAAGTCCTAGCTGAAGCATGGGTTAGTTCGAAAGCCTACTGTTACAAAAGGTATCCTGACTCCTGTAGGGCTTGCTGTAAATCCTGAGTTGACGTCACATTTTACAAAATTTTCCTATCTTACTGAAAAATGCATTTTCAAAAACATCAAGACAGACATAAGCTTTGCATTCTTAAAATAACATTGTTTGCATATGACTATTTGTTCAAACAGCAGAGAAATTCGCGCGATGAATATCTAGTGAACAAAAACCTTTTCAATAAAAAGGGTCACCTCAAGTGAAAAAAAAGCACTTCCAACCAAGGGGCAGACATAATCATTGTCCATCATCTGGGGCAGTTAAGTCAAGATTCAAGGAATCTCTCAAAGATGCCAAATAGCCAGGGGTAAATCTCCATCTGAATCGCTTGGGGCATTGGACATGAATTCCAGCAACGAATCTTGCATGACCAAACAAACATATTGTGGTATTATGGCAACACAACACTACCGACAGTGACAACTCCCTACACCCTGAGAGCATGGACATAGTAAAAAAAAGTACTACGCATAATCAAAGACCCGCTAGGTCGACTGGCCTAGGCAAAAATAAGGGCTTTCCGACGAACCAAAAGGGTTCGGGCAAAAATAAGGGATGAAAATGAAAAAAAGTCTGTACACCCGGCAAGTCGAAAACCTGAAAAGGCGGCTTGGGCAAAAAAGGGTATCCCGGTGGACTTAAAACCCGAAAGGGCGGTCCAGGAAAAAGTTAGGGATTAAAGCGTACGACTATGTCCCGTCATATCGTCACTTTCCTACTAGAAGAAGATTTGTCATTCCAATCGGAAATTACCAAGCACCTCATAGGTTGGAATAATACTCGATCCACAAGGCCTCCGCATGCACCTTCTCCCGCAAATACAGGGGCAGAAAAGTCTCGATGCAAAGCCATCATCATATCCTTAGCACGCGTCCCAGTAACATTCGCTCCCCACAGAGTATGGAGAAAGATAATGGTGTTAGCTAATCCCCGGCTGAGACTCGCAACTGTGAAGGAATCAGTAATATTCTCCTTAAGCAAAGTTTATCTACCATCAGCACTAGAAAGTCTTATTACCCCTGGCGGAGTATAAAATATTCCCAGTGGAGTTTGAAAATTCTCCCCAGCGCAGTCTGAAAAAGCTTACCCGAGTGGAGTGTGGAGAATCATCCCCAGTAGACTCTGGAATTTTGTCCCCAGTAGATTCTAAAAGGTTATTCCCCAGTGAAGTCACAACTGAAAGATCATCCCCATCGGAGTTCATTCCTTTCACAAACGGAATTCAAATCCCCAATAGGATTCAGTACCGCCAACAATGGTAATTCATCCCCAGTGGAATTTATCAGTAGAATCCTCAGCAGGGCATCTCTTCCCCACAGAGTAATCTCCTAATCATTTTATTCCCCAGCGGAGTTATCCTCTCATGCAGGTCTATTCTCACCGTCATCTTCATTCGTTATCCCTAGCGGAAACGAAGAATTCAACTCTTTTTCTCCAGCAGCTATCCGAGATTTATTTTCCCCAACTAAAAGCATTACATTTCCATACATCATGACACATGCATATATGCATCATACAACATAATCTCATTTATTTTGAGAACATCATTGCTTGATATATATCAGGCATTACATACGACTGACCTTTACCTTTCAGGAAGGATGCAATTAAGTTCTCAGCCATGAAGCTTTTACCCAAGTCGAAGTACGGACCGGTTCTTAAATCTCAACTGAATTATTCTCGGTTGAATTACAGATAAGGTTCTAAATCTCGGCAATTTTCCTCCGTCGAAGTGTGGACGAGTTCTTAAATCTCAACAGAATTATCCTCCGTTAAAGTACAGACAGTTCCTAGATCTCGATGAAGATGTTTCCCCCAGTCGAAGTACTGGCCGGTTCTTAAATCTCAACTGAATTATTCTCGGTTGAATTACAGATAAGGTTCTAAATCTCGGAAATTTTACTTCGTCGAAGTGTGGACGAGTTCTTAAATCTCAACAGAATTATCCTCCGTTGAAGTACAGATAGTTCCTAGATCTCGATGAAGATGTTTCCCCCAGTCGAAGTACTGACCGGTTCTTAAATCTCAACTGAATTATTCTCGGTTGAATTACAGATAAGGTTCTAAATCTCGGTAATTTTCCTCCGTCGAAGTGTGGACGAGTTCTTAAATCTCAACAGAATTATCCTTCGTTGAAGTACAGACAGTTCCTAGATCTCGATGAAGATGTTTCCCTCAGTCGAAGTACTGACCGGTTCTTAAATCTCAACTGAATTATTCTCGGTTGAATTACAGATAAGGTTCTAAATCTCGACAATTTTCCTCCGTCGAAGTGTGGACGAGTTCTTAAATCTCAACAGAATTATCCTTCGTTGAAGTACAGACAGTTTCTAGATCTCGATGAAGATGTTTCCCCCAGTCGAAGTACTGACCAGTTCTTAAATCTCAACTGAATTATTCTCGGTTGAATTACAGATAAGGTTCTAAATCTCGGCAATTTTCCTCCGTCGAAGTGTGGACGAGTTCTTAAATCTTAACAAAATTATCCTCCGTTGAAGTACAGACAATTCCTAGATCTCGATGAAGATGTTTCCTTCAGTCGAAGTACTGACTGGTTCTTAAATCTCAACTAAATTATTCTCGGTTGAATTACAAATAAGGTTCTAAATCTCGACAATTTTCCTCCGTCGAAGTGTGGACGAGTTCTTAAATCTCAACAGAATTATCCTCCGTTGAAGTACAGAGAGTTCCTAGATCTCGATGAAGATGTTTCCCTCAGTTAAAGTACTGACCGGTTCTTAAATCTCAACTGAATTATTCTCGGTTGAATTACAGATAAGGTTCTAAATCTCGACAATTTTCCTCCGTCGAAGTGTGGACGAGTTCTTAAATCTCAACAGAATTATCCTCCGTTGAAGTACAAACAATTCCTAGATCTCAATGAAGATGTTTCACCCAGTCGAATTACGGACAAGTTCTTAAAACTCAGCAGAGATGTTCTCTCAGTTGAATTATAGATAAGGTTATAAATCTCAACAAAGATCAGACTTCCCCCAGCGGAATCTTCCACAACAAACAGGCATGCAAGTTCTCGCTAAGGAATCTCTTATGCGATCGACACTCTTCTAGATGGCATCTTCAAGCCCATCTTCCTCCAGCAATCTCCAAATGACATCTGTAAGCCCATTCACGACATCACCGGGCTGATACCGCTTCATGCGAGTGCAAATTTCTGGGCACTCTAGTGTTCAATCATCTTCCACCTTCGAATCACGAAAGGCATGAAAGGCAATCTACATCCTAAGGTTTAAGAAGATTGAACAGGGGCAGATGATGTACCCCAAAATTTTCCCTCCCATATTTCTCAAAACATTTCAAAAAAATCTCCAAGTGGCTCAAGGTTGCTCAAGAGTTGGTCAGACAAGCTATCTCCTAAGGCAGTCAACCCCAAATTAGAGTTTTGTGTTGCATCAAGATCTTTGAATCCAAATTACCTCAAATTCTCCCCAAATGTCCTAATATGTTCTCAAGATCATCCATGTCAATTTTCAAGCCTTACAGAGGAAGTTTGCTCAATCAATTGCTCAAAGGTCCAAAAATCGATTGTGCTAGGTCAAAAGTCAACTGTGACCTATATACAGTCAAACATCAATATTTTTTGTCAACATTCTCATTTTTAAGGATATTTAATCATTTTATCAAGGTTTGATCATGATTCATCAAGGATTTCTCAAAATTCATCAAGATTCAAAAGTTGCTAAATTAGGGTTTTGTAGGAAAAGTCAACTCAACTTTGACCAAGCATAACTTTCTCCTACTTTATGAGAAATGAACCATCCAAAGCTCATTTTTAATATGATGCAATTTCCTACAATCCATCTTCATACCCCAAGATCAAAAAATGCACTCACAAAAAGTTGTGAATTTGGACATTATAGGTCATTTTTGAAAGTCAACAAAAACACCTTTTTTGTCAAAGCTTATAACTTGAGCATGGAATATCAAAATGAGATGAGACAAAAAGTTTTGCTTATAGGACATCTCAATCTTTCTAAAAAGTCCAAGAACACCTCCATAGAGTCAAAATTGAGGGAGTTATACATTGTCAAAGTTGGACAATTTTTGAAAAAATGCATGAAGCAAATATTGACTAAACTTGGATTTTTTTCCAAATGGGCCTATCTTTTCAAGTTTGAAACTCATTCCTAACATGGTCCACGACCTCTAAGACCACCCATACATTTTTCTATTATTTATGCTATTTATTTTGATATTTTATTCATTAAAATTCAGAATTAAATAAATAAATAATATAAATAATGTAAATTTTGATGTGAATCTATTTTGGGAAAGTTTTATGCTGGTTTATGTCAATTGATTTCATGCAATAACTTTTCAAATATGTCCAGGTTCATCCACATGTGAAAATGGCATAAAATCATCAAATATGGCATTTTTTTCAAATCTTGATCATGGTCTTAAAACACAACATTATGAGGGAGATTCTTTCCATGCTTTCTTGTCTCCTCATTCTCCTCTATAAATATAGAGCCATACAAGCTTGAAATGGACGAAAATTCTCTCTAAAAATCTCTCAAAAAGCTCTTCAAAAAGCTCTCTAAAAGCTCTTCAAAAAGCGCTCCAGAAATCAAAGAATTGGTGCAAGTCATATCTCGAGGTTCCGGTCTCTCTAAATTGACATCAAGCCTCAAACCATCCTCTTGAAGTCCTCAAGAGTCTTACAAGGCCCAAGATCAATCCATCACACACCTAGCATGTCACCATTTGACGACACCGGTTTGATAAAATTTTAAATTTCGAATCTCTAATTTTAATCACATTTTATGGTATGCTAACATTTGCTTGAGTTTATATAGAACAGTTATGGATGTTTGAATCATAGGTTCCACGCAAGAATAAAAAAAACATCATAGTTAGAGCATGAAGCTTTCGAAGATTCGGGCCTAGAGATTTATGATGATTGCACCCCCACATTGCAGGCCCTGTTTGCTTTTCTCTAATTTTTTTATATTTATATTATTTCATTTATTTATTTTACTAACCCATCAAATTATTTTCTTTTTTATCAAAAAATCACAAAACATTTTTCTATCCAATTAAATTCAAGATATTTATTTTTATTAAAAAAAAGTAATTAATTTAATTAGGTTATTAATTATTAGACAACTTTAATTTCTTTTTACATAATTAAAATTAATTAGAATAAATAGGTTTTATTACTAACTTAATTATTTTATTTCTTTCCTAAAATATCAAAAATCCAAAAATATGTCATTTAATTATTTTCATTAATTAATTTAATAATCAATCAATTTTGCATTTAATTTAAAAATCTAATTTCTTTTCTTAAAAAAATATTAAAAACAACAAGAAAACATTTTCTTTTTTTAATTAGGATAGAAGGGTCAAAACCCTAATTTCTCGTCGATCTAATTTTTAATCGCGCGCTTTATTATTATTTTGCCCAATTATTGTATCTGCTCACAGTTTGTAATAATTTAATTAGGATGTTTATTTACCTTTACCGCTTTTATTTATTTTTTTACGATATTTAATGTAACTGCTCATGGGATGTAATAGTTTTAATAGGACACTTATTTATTTTTCCGCTTTTAAATTTCAAAGGGTTGCTTTTGGCGATGTAAATACCCGAAGCCTTGTAATAATTTAGTTTAAATTCCGCATTTTAAATTTTGCAAATTATAACTGCTAGATGTTTGATAATAGGGTTTGCATGACAAGACTGAATGCTTAATCTTAAAATCAAATTATATCACCCTTAACATGTGCAAAGATAAAAATAACTGAAAAGGACACACTCGCACATGCGCACTCTTAGGGTACACCCCACTTGGTTGCCTTTGTAAACGGTCATTGAGTATAGATCGTTTTAGAGGTCGCCCTCTTGTCTAAAAGATCATAGTCGCCTTGAAATGGTTGCCTCGGATATTGTTGCCTCAAACAAATGATCTAAGACATTAGGGTAACCTCTAAGGCATCCTAACATTGCTTTAGGGACCGTATGTCCCTAATTCGAATTGACCCTCAAGTTCTAACGATGGTGTTACCTACTCATTAATAGTGGGATAGCATTGTCTAAAGTAAATTAGCATAAAACGATTCCTTTTTCGAGTAGGTAGATTAGCTCTTAGATACTTGCTCTTTCAAAACAAAACTTTTCACACTTACACTTTTACAAACAAGTTTTCAGAACACTTCATTACACTCTTGAGGACAGAAGCAAGAGTTAAATCGAAGTTAAAACAAAAACTTTTCAAACCCACAAGCACAAAGAAAACAATTTTGAAAACAATGAGCAAGTACCTAAGAGCCCGTAGATAACTACGGATAGAAAGGGTGATAATACCTTCCCTTTCTATAATCTACCCCTCGAACCCGAGAAATATCTCGAAAAAGGAATTTTTCTGTGCTTTTTTCCTTTCCTTGTTGGATAAAATAAAAATCGGTGGCGACTCTTGCTTACCGCTACATTTTGCAAACACAAACGCAAAATGTAAACCAGCATTCCAAAAAAAAAGTCAGTTCTTCCCACCGTATCACAAATAGCCTTAACCCGTGTATTATAGGTTTATTCCTTGTCAGGATGGACTCCCATCCTAGAATTTAAGCCGCCACATTTGATAATGTCTTGCTGTTACAAAAGGCCAACAAAACGGTCATGAATCTGTTACGAATGGTTAATATGCTTGTTATAAAGAATTAAGATGAATTGGTTACAGTTTTTAATATTCATAAAACATATTTATGCTACAAAATATGGGTTTGGGCTATTCAAAATAGGAGAGCGCATGAATAACATAAAAAGGAGGGGAACATGGAGAACCTTGAGCAGCCCAATGTCGCTACGCAAAAAATACACACAAACAGATATGCCAATAAACTTTATTTATCCTGAAGAGGGGAAGGAAAATATCAAGAAAACCTCAAATAAGGGAAGAACATGATCTTGCAACCAATATATGGGTTTAGGATTCGATTACACAAGGGGAAGGTATTATCACCCCTCGCATCTTTTGTACTCAACGGGATCCACTCTTGTTGTTCTAATCAAAATGTGTGTTATCTAAAGCTTACTTGCTAAGGGAATGCATGAATGAATTGATTGAGGGGGAAAACACAAGGTTTTTGTTATTAAGTTTTTCTAGATTTTGCAACCCAGTGCCTACATATCCTCATAGTACAATGAAGAAATCAGAACGTTGTAGTTCCTCTCAAAAAGGTTGGTTTGTTGGTTGTTTTTTAGTGGACGATGTTATATTCGTGTTCTAACAGGTAGGTGTTATTGCTCGTTGTGTGAAGACTCGCGCGTTACCTGTTTGTGGTAGAACGAAAATAACATGCTCTTTCTGAAAAGTTTTTAAATAGAAAAGCCCAAAGGCAAAATGAGATTTGATTTATTGAAGTGTTTTGTGGGGGATAATAGTAAATTAATCCCAATACAGGGGCAACAAGGCAGCACCCTAGCATACGAAAACTGTGTCTAAAAGAAATGGAACAATATGCCAAAAAGGTTTTAAATCCCATTTGTTTTTCCCCCAAAAACCACAACAAACCCGTCTATAAATAAGTTACTCCATCACACTTTTAAGGGGCTGGCTTTTGGAGAGAGAGAATTGTCAAAGGAGAGAAAATAAAATTGTGAAACCTTCATAAAAATCCAGAATTCCCAAACAGAAAACCAAACCTTCGTTCTTCCCTTTGAGTCAAAGAACTTGGTATTTTCTCTTCCGTTGCTCTTGCTGACTCCAGAAAATCTGAAGGCAGCAACTCAAATTCCAAGCACACGCTTCAAGTTCAAGGTAAGTCTTCCTGACTTTGCATATTTTCATTTAGAACATCCTTAAATATGTAAATATCATAGTATTGATGCTGGCCATATCATTGCATAAGTAGAAGAAACTATGGATCAAAACTTATTGATTAAGGCTTAGCTCAGAATTAGGATTAAAACTTCTATAAATTGTTATGCTTTTATCCTTCTAATTTGCTATTTGTTAAGAACTGAATAAATTGTTGATGTGCTGATTAACATGAGGAAAGAGTTGAAATATAGCACCGAACTTCTAAGTTCTCTTTGTTGTTTTAACACACAGAACTTCTATGATTTACTCGCTGATAACACACACTGAACTTCTGATGTTCACTCATTGTCTTAGCACATACTGAACTTCTGAGTTCTCTTCACTGTTTTAACATACGGAACTTCTATGATTTTCTCACTGTTTAAACACACTGAACTTTTGATGTTCACTCACTTTCTCAGCACATACTGAACTTTTGAGTTCTCTTCACTAGTTTAACACACAGAACTTCTATGATTTTCTCACTGTTTAAACACATTGAACTTCTGATGTTCACTCACTGTCTTAGCACATACTAAACTTCTGAGTTCTCTTCACTGTTTTAATACACATAACTTCTAAGACTTTCTCACTATTTTAACACTCAGAAGTTCAACACACAACAACCCAGAACTACTATGTTTTCCCTCTAACGTTTCTTGCAGGACCTTAGAGTGTATCAATCCAGAACTTCTGACGCTTCTGTCTGAACCACAGCGTGCCCGACATTAAAACTTCTGATCCCCCATTGTTTGGCTCTCAGCAGCATGCTAATTCTATCTCTCATTATTTCCTTTTTTTTTTAATCATTTTCAATATTAATACCCTTTTTATTAATATAAAAAAGACATAAAAATATTTTCTTTTTTTATTAATTAATTTATAAACCATTTTCAAAGCAAGTCCATTTCAATTCTTGTACATTATTTCAATATGGTTGTAATAGATAATTAGGACTTTAATTTCTTGCAATCCTCATTCATAAATTTGTACCCCCATCCCCTTAATGATGTAATAGTGTAGGACTTTACCTTTCCCGCACTTTTATTTCTTTCATATATTGTTAATAATTAGGGTGTGTATGGCAAGATAAAAACAATAAATAGACAACCTAAAAATCAAAGACTAAAATGCATGCAATCAAACACATTATTCACACGTGCACCCTTAGGGTAATCTCACTTGTTGCCTATCGGAAAATGGTCATGTCCCTCGAATATGGGCGTTTTAGCAAAGACCCTCGATAAAAGATCGTAGTCCCTCGATGGCCCTCAGTGTTGCCTTCGGTAAACGATATAGTCCCTAAAACAACATTGCTAAAACGTCTCATAGGTTGCTTTCAATGACTATACAAACGTCACACGCTCGTCCCTTCACATCCAACGATGGTGCTTCTTACCAAATCAATGGTAAGGTAGCAACATCTAAAGGAGGAAGAAAAGAACACTTAAGACCTTTTGAGTATGTAGATTCGCTCCTAGTTGCTTGCTTGCTCACAACAAAAACATTTTATACACCAATACCTCATTTGAAACATTTTCAAAAGACAAACACTTTGTATGTGTTCTGTTGTACCCCAAAATTTTCCCTCTCACTTATCAAAGATTTCCTCACAAGATCTCTTGAACTCAAGACTGCATTAAGGTTTGATCAGCTCAAGACATCTCCTCATGTACTGATGACCAAAATCAGGGTTTGAGTTTGCACAAATATTTTTGGACTATCAATGCTTCATATGGATTTCAAGGATCACTAGGGACCCCCAAGATTACTCATGTCAAGTTTCAAGCTTTGAATCACACTTTTGATCAGTCAATTGGACAGTTGACCTAAAAATCAGCTGTATTGGAGAAAAAGTCAACCATGGCCAATTTTCAGTCAAACTTCATAATTTTTTATCCACATAAACATCTTATACTCATATGTATCATTTGATCAAGTTTGGACCACAATTCCCCAAGAAATTTGATCAAATCATCAAAAGGGCAAAATGGTCAAAATTAGGGTTTTGATTGAGAAGGGGCAATTTATGATTTTTGACCTAGCAAATGGTAAATTGGCTTAAAGCATGATCTCAAGGGTTAAATTTTATCATCTTGACCTAATGACATGGTTCAAAACATTGCAAATCCATTGGATCGACAGATGAATTTTTCAGTAACTGATCAAAAGTCAATCGTGCACTGAAAAGTCAAACTTTGACTTTTTGGTCAAATTCAAGTGCCAAGGATCATAATTCATCAAAACATGTCAAAATGTGAAACTTGTTCATCAAGAAACCAAAGATTTAAGATTTGGATTTGAAAAGTTGAAAAATTCTAACTTAGAAAATTTTCTAAGTATAGAAAATTTCTTTTTTCCCCTTAATTTTAAGCCAAATTATCACCATGATACAAGATGATTCAAAGGAATTTCCCAACATGAAAGTTGTAGATCTCCATGAAATCTACAATTTTTCTTCACACAACTTCTCCTAAATATGCTTGGATATCAAGTTATAAATTCATGAAGTCATGACATTTTCATATAACACTTAGAGAAATTTTAAACAGATTTTGTTCAGGATTTTATCCCAACTTCTTGGCGTTTTTTCACATAGTTCCAAGATGATTTTGTCAAAATGGCCAACATGAAAGTTATATAGGGTGTTTCAAGCTTTACAAAACATTCAAGAGCATGAATTTATCATATTTGAGCTAGGAGATTCAAGGATCTGAAGTTGGACATTCATTCTTGATTTACAAGGCAGATTTGTGATGAACAAGGAACCAAAATCTTAGCCATGCTGCATAATCTTACTTTGCAGGCCTTGTGACTTACAAATCTTACCATAATTTAATTCTTACACAAACTTTTAAACTATGGTCCATTTGGTTTAAGCATTGTCCAAGTGATCTTTCCATTTTTGGCATAAAGTTGACATTGCCATTCTTGCAAAGTAGCTTTACTCATAAAGTCAATTTCTTGAGCCTCTAACTTGTTTTTCTAATCACACTCAACTTCTACAAGTCAGAAAAAACATGTGTAAAGTGATCAACCACTTTTGATAGCTTGGTACAAGCATTGGGAACATGTTCTTCAAGCTTGCTTCATGTACAATCTAACCTAGCCATAACATGTGATCCAAAATCTGAGTTTGTTCAAGTCTCAAACCTTCTCTATAAATAGAGAGGCCAATCACAAGAGAAAGAGGTTAGAAAAAATAGAGAGAAAGGACAAGGAGAAAAGCCAAAAGTTATATTGGTAAATCCTCAAAATCTCATTCATTCAAAAAACCCAGTTATGTTCTTATTCAAAACAGAACCCCAACCCATCATTCCACCATATAAACTCTCCATAAGCCAAACACTTCATCACATACAAAGTTTGTCCAAACATAAAAACAGTCCTTGTAGTGCTATTCATCTTCACCATCAAAAATACCAAAAATATTACAGTACAGTCCAACTCAGTTCCAGCAGTCCGGAGCAGCTTTGTGAAGACTCACAAAGTCATCACAACATTTGGAAAAGCATTCAGATCTAAAACAACCAGTGCAGCCCAAAGGTAAGTCCTCTTGACTTGATATCTTTTTATACATCATTAACAATCTGTTGTTCTTAAAGATAAGATGTAGTATTTTATTATCCCTTTGAACTAGTCGATTGTTTATGATTTAGGCTTATTCACTCATTTGTTATTTACATCTATCCATCATATGTTGTAAGCTAACCTGTACAAACAAGAAAAATGATGTTTAAGGCAGGAAAATATAACATGTATCGACACATAACCCCCATGTATCGACTCATACTGAGTTCAGATTGCAAAACAGAAGCTGGAAGAGCCTATGAGTCGATACATATGCGTTTCACGTCGATACAAGAAGGTGCATGAGTCGACACATCCCATTATGTGTCGACCCATACTGAACTGATTTTGTTTTACAGGAGCAGGAAAAAGCTATGTGTCGATGCATAACAGCATGGGTCGACACATAGCAGTTCAAAATACATTTCCCCCTTTGTTTTGCACTGCTTTTACATTGTTTTCATTATTATTCGATATGGTTATAATATTTCAGTCTCCATTTCATCCCTATTGTTAAATTGTACCCCCGTCCCCCTAAAGTTATGTAATAGCTTAGATTTTATTTTCCGCATTTTTACTTGCTTTTATATATTGCTAGTAAATAGGATGTATGGCAAGATAAAATCAGTAAATAGATAACTTTCAAATATAAGACAAAATGCATGCAAACTAACACACTAACACCTCTAGGGTAATCTCACTTTGTTGTCTTTCGGAAAATAGTCATGTCCCTCGATTATGGGACGTTTTAGCAAAGAACCTTCGATAAAAAAGATCGTAGTCCTTCGATGACCCTTGATGTTGCCTTCGGTAAAACAATCTAGTCCCAAAACGACATTGCTAAAAAGTCACATAAGTTGCCTTCTATGACTATTCAAACGTCCCACGCTCGTCCCTTCACATCTGATGATGGGGCTTCTTACCAAATCAATGGTAGGATAGCCGCATCTAAAGGAGAAGGAAAAGCACGTTTAAGACCTTTCGAGTAGGTAGATTCGCTCCTAGTTACTCGCTTGCTCACGACAAAAAAAACACTTTTACACACCAACACTCTCATTTCAAAACATTTTCGAAAAGACAAAACATTTTGTATACGTTCTTATAGAGACAAGAACCATTGCAAAACATCTTTTCAAAACCATTTCCAAAAACACAATCCACAAACACATCTTTGAACTATTTTCGAAACAACACTTTGTACGCGTTCTTATAGAAACGAGAACTATTACAAAGATATTTTCAAAATACCTTCAAAACCCACACCACAAGCACACTGTCAAACAAAAGCAAGTGATCTAAACGAGTAACTAAGAGCCCATGGAAAACCATGGATGAAAAGGATGCTAATATCTTCCCTTTTCATAATCTACTCCCCGAACCCGAGATATAATCTCGAAAGGTCTTTCCTGTGCTTTTTTACCTTTCCTTTTGGATAAAAGAAAAGTCGGTGGCGACTCTTACTAACCGCAACATTTGCAATCAAACGCAAAACCTTCAAGTCTGTTCTCCCACCGTATCATAGAACTGACGACTCTGTTGGGGACTTATTATAAAAGTGGGGTTACCTTAGGGTTAGATCACATCTATTTTCTTTAATTGTTTGACTTGTTTGCTTTATATTATGGTTCTTTATTTGGGTTTGAAATCCTCTACCCGTATTTGGGACACATTATAGGTAAATAGCAATACGTTGTGGAAACTGTGTGGGGTATACCGACATGGTCTAAGCAATAAATATGTTAGTGTGACATATTTGTGGGTACCGGTAGCCTTTGAGTCAATCAAAGAGAATACGGGGCCACTGAGTGATGTCATGAAGCACTAATGAACTTCTAGAACCCTTTACTTGACCAACTTGGCCTTTAGGATGTAGTGAGATGACCATCTTTGGTGCAGTCCAAAGTTGGTAGATACTTAATACTACACTCATTGAGGGTTGGCTTCTTCGGATATTCCGGTCGCCATTAAAGAGGCTTGAGCTGAAACAATGACCAAGGAAACAATCTAGTGATATTGAGCTCCTTAGAACCCGGTTATTATTATTAGGACATGTTTAAGCCAACTAAACTTCAAGAGGGTACTTACCTATAAAACCCCATGCAAGCCTAAACTAAGAACTTGTTTGTTTTGCTTGTATATGCATACTTGTACATAACATCATGGACATCATGAGCATCATATGCATCCACTAACCATTTCAAGGATTTTGGAGATTCATCTTTGTTCTTGTTTTGTAGGATATGGATTCACTTCGCAGGAAAACTATCCAAGTCAACCTTGTAAGAATTCATCCACAACTTAAGGAGGTAGCTTCAAGGATCCCTGAGAACTCTCCATTCACCGAGAGGCATGGTCGTCTACTCAACTTGGTCACCTCCAACACATATGAGGATATGATGAAGGTGTTCTTTCAGTTCTTTAATCCTTTGCACCATTGCTTCATATTTCCCGACTATTAGCTTGTGCCTACTTTGGAAGAATTATCTCAACTCCTGAGGATTCCCATTCTCAATCAACTACCTTTCAACGGTATGGAAAGATATCCAAAGCCAAAAGAGATTGCTCAAGCTCTACACTTGCACTCCTCTGATGTCACAACTCATTGGGAGACTAGAAGTGGTGTAAAAGGCTTCTTAGCAAAGTTCCTGTTTGAGAAAGCCCAAACTGTTGGAATTCCTTAGACTTGCAAGCCTTTGAGGAAATTGTGGCTCTTCTTATCTATGGGATGGTCTTATTTCCCAATCCTGAATAACTCATAGATGTGAGCACTGTCAAAATCTTCATGTCACGCAATCCGGTGCCTACATTGCTAGGGGATATCCTACACTCTTTTCACACTCGCACAATGAGAAAAAAAAATGTCCTTATGTGTTACACTCCTCTCCTGGCAAGATGGTTTATTTCTCATCTTCCCCAATCAGTCTTAAATAATGAGCAATGATTAAGGTGGTCACAAAGGTTATTGACGCTCAAACATTCAAATATTCATTGGTGCTCTCGATCCAAAGAGAATGTTATCGTTGTTGACCGTTGTGGGGAATTCCCTAATGTCCATCTACTTGGTATTAGGGGAGGCATCACCTACAACTAATGCTTAGCTCTAAGACAATTTGGTTATGCTCGAAGGGATGGCCCGCACGAGATGCTGATTCAAGGTTTGGTATTTGACTACGACAACTACGATCAAGGTCTTCACAAGAGATTAAGCCAAGCTTGGAGGATGCTAAACAAGGTGGATAGCAAGACTTTGGGACACAAGAATTCCATCCCTCTTGAGCCTTACCTCAAGTGGGTATGGACCCGCGCTCAAACTCTTATGATGCCTTATCCTTTCATTCTCCCGGTGATCATTGAGCTTGTTAAGGAAGGAGAAGTTCCATACACTATCCTACATCCTGACATGCCCACATCTCTTGAAGACCTACAAAGGGATTGGATACAGCTCAAAGGAGAGCGAGATACTTTCGAAGCCAAATTCTACGCAAGCGATAAGAAGGTTTTGGAACTCACTAGGCTACTTCGTGAGGAGCAGGCTCTAAATGCCTACATTACACCAAAGAGGACGCGCACTACTTTTTTATCTTAGAGTGTTGTATTATTTTGCCCAAGGGGCATTGATGTAATCAAACTCTATCTTATTAATATAACGTGTGTTTCTTTTTGTCTAAAACGAACTTGAATCTTTTAAAAATCCTTGAAAGCATTACATATGCACATATCATCCATCATAACATAAACAGGTCTTTTGCAACGAGTTTCCTCATCTCTCTACTGTTTATTTCAGTAAGATAGATCTTGAACAGACAGTCAAAGATCTTCTAGTTCAAAACACGCAGTTTCAACAAGTACTCATGACCCTAGCCAAGGGGCAAGAAGAGTTGAAGACTCTGTTAGCTGAAGAAACAAAGAAGAAAACAAAGAAAGTCACTGGGGTTTTAAACATGGGGAGAAGGTTTCAAGGACAGACTAGAAGAACCATGAATTTCGCAACAACATCCGGTGAAGGAGAAGGGAAAGGAAAGGAAATAACGGTTCCGTCAGAATCTGAAGAGGAGGAAGAAGAGGAAGACTACTCCGAGGAACAGTATCCTCCAGTGGATGATAAGTACAGACATCTTGAAGAGCGTTTGAGCGCTATGGAAATATAAAAGGTGCCAGGTCTAGACTTTGAAGAATTGGGACTAGTGTCGGGAATTGTGATCCCACTGAAGTTTAAAGTGTCATTGTTTGCAAAATATGATGGGGTGTCATGTCCTAAGATGCACCTCCGATCATATGTGAGAAAGATCCAGCCACACTCCGCTGATAAAGACTTGTGGGTGCATTTTTTCTAAGATAGCCTATCTGGAACACAACTCGATTAGTTTTACCAATTGGAAAGGGCCAACGTCCACAACTGGGAAGATCTTGCCGCAGATTTCTACAAGAAATACCAGTATAATGCGGATTTGGCGCCTACCCATACTCAACTTCAGAGTATGGCCATAGCTTCCAATGAGGGTTTCAAGGATTTCGCGCAGAAATGGAGAGATCTAGCTGGGAGAGTTAAACCCCCTCTGTCTGAAAGGGAGTTGGTGGATATGTTCTTAGGAACTCTATCGGGCCCTTTTTTCAACCATCTGATTAGAAGCTCATCTGCAGGATTTACTGAGTTAATACTAACCGGAGAGAGGGTGGAAGCTGGCATAAAAAGTGGAAAGATTCAGAAGGATCCAATGATAGGAGCTGTTATAATCCCAAAGCCTACATCTGATTAACCAAGAAGTAATCAACCGAGGGTGGAAAGGCCAGTTCGGAAATTAACCAGAATCAATATGACTCTATCCCAGGTTTTACCGCACCTTCTGAAATCCAATTTGGTAACTTTAAAAGAAGCTCCAAAGAACCCTAACACATCGTCCCCTCATTATCACCCAAATGCCAGATGCGCATATCATTCCGAAAGTCCGGGTCATGACACTAATAACTGTTGGGCCTTAAAAAAAATTCAAGACCTTATAGAGGCAAAATAGATTGAGTTTGATGCGCCCGAGAAGCCAAACGTCATTTCTGCTCCTATGCCCAGGCATGGTCACAACACCAATGCAATTGAAGAAGATTTGTTTGTTACCACAATTGATGAACTCTTGACTCCACTCCCAATCATTAAGATAAACTTGTTGAAAGCCGGTGTGTTCCCGGGTTGTAATGAAGACTGCCATCTCTGCTTATCCTCACCAACTATTTGCCCTTTGTTGAAAACAGACATTCAACGCTTGATAGACAACAAAGAGATTTTGTTTGAAAGTACTCCCGTTTTACCTGTTCCTGTTAAAGACATTTCAATCATAACCATCTCCGCAAATTATTCCAGGGTCTCCAAAAGACCTGTTAGGATTACATCGGTTCCAAAAACCACTCCTCTTATAATTGCAATGCCTGGGCCATTCCCGTATGAATCAGACAAAACTGTGCCGTGGAATTACGGTGGAGACATCTACTACCATGGCATCAAACAAGATGGGCTGGACGCCGAAGAAATAAACTCCGAAGAAGAAGACTCAGACATCAGTAATATTTCCAGAACCAGTAAGATTACCCGAAGCGGTAGAATCTTCTCTCTAGAAATTGCCCCCCCAAAGGCAGTTTTTGGACCCATGGCTGCTGTTGTACCCCAAAATTTTCCCTCTCAATTCTCAAGGCTTTTTCTTACAAGGATATTCAAGGTTCAAGCTTGAACAAGTGCATTGGGATTTTCCAATACCAAAATTAAAAGGAAACTGTCAAAAAAGGGAGAAAACAAATAAAAATAACATTTTGAAAAATTTGGAGGAAAATAGGTCTCTTTCGATTCAGCACTCTTCGATTGACTCTTGGCCTCCTTCGAATGCAACTTGGGTACATCCTTCGTTTGGATTGGAAACCTCCTTCGAATGCAACTTGGGTACATCCTTCATTTGGATTTGAAACCTCCTTCGAATCCACTTGCACCAAGGGCCTCTTGCAGACTTTGTCTCTCACAAGTTTCATTTGAGCCAAGAGATATCTTCATACAAGATTTGACTAAGTTCTTGCTTCCCTTGAAGGAACATCCTTCGACTCAGAAGCCAGGAACTTCCCTCATACTAAAAGGACACAAGGAAATAACTCCCTTTATGTTTGTTTCGATCCACATGCTTCAATTGGGCAATATGCTTCCTTCGAGCATGAGCTTTCGATTTGGCAATATGTTTTCTTCGATACAAGCTTCGACAGGGCATTAGCTTGTTTCGACCACAAGCTTCGACTGAGGCAAAGGCTTCCTTCGAACAAGTGCTCTTCGATCTCATTCTTGCATTCGACTCAAGACCAAATCTCATTTGCCAGGCTATGTTCCTTCTAAATCTTTACATAATCAGAAGCTTGTACAAGGGTTTTAAACTTTGTCTTTTAGATACTACTATTATTGGTTAAAGGCTACATACTCTTTCTTTTCATAGAGAGTACCTTTATCACAAAAACAACTTTCAACCTGAATTTGGTCTGAGCACAAGCAATGCCAAAAAGCATAAGTCAAATCTTCTGCACCCCAACTGCCAAGAGGCCCCCCCACATGTACTTTCACGTTACCTATTATTTTATTATTTTGCAAGGCTGGCTATTGAAAACATGTCCATTCTTTTTCTCTATAAATAGAGGAATTTTTGCAAAGCTGAGAGGGGATCTTGGGACCAGAGGAACGAATCCCCCAAATTTTCTCAAACACAACAAAACTCTCAAGTTCATCAACACTTGAGAAATCAAAAAAACCCAGAATCTAAAACGCCCACCTCTTTCGATTCTGAAGAACACCCCACACATAGAAGTTTGTTCAAACTCAAAGATAACCTTTTGTGATAACTCTTCGAACCAAAACAAACCCCCCTGTGACTACTCTTTGAATTCCAGAAACGTCCAGGTAGCAATTCAAGTTCAAATCCCACACACCAGCTTTGAGGTAAGTCTTTCTAACTTTAACTCTTTCATTTCAAACATCTTTATTGATTCATCTACTAAACCAACATGTAATAATCATGGCCTTCGATGTTAATCTTTTGTGTTTTCCTTTAAGAACTAATCTGTACAGTCCCCTAAAAATGTTGGAATACAAAATATGCATGCTTTGATATACATGCTTCGATACAGACATGTTCAACACACACACTTGCTTCGAATACACTGACCTGCAGGCCCAGACGAAAAGCATGCCTTCACTGATTCTAGGCTCATTCGAAAGGCATTCCTTCACTGCTTTCAACCTCCAGTCGAAGAAGGCAACAAGGCAGAACCAGAAGGCTTCACCATACACTGACTTCCAGACCAATCGAAGGCCTTGACCTCACTGGTGCTAGCCCCAACCGAAGGAGGCCAACATAATGCAAGTCGAAGGCTGCTGCTGCCTGGATCGAAAAGCTTATTTTCCTTGTTTTTATTTTGTTTTTTTTGCCTTTATATTTTCTTGCCTTTCAATATGGTTGTAATAGTGTAGGATATTTATTTCCTGCATTTTTATTGATTTATACAAATGTTAGTAATTAGGCGTGTATGGCAAGATAAAACCAACAAGTAGACAACCCCTAATCAAAGACTAAATACATGTAAATAAAACACATTTGCACACTTACACCTCTAGGGTAACCTCGCTTGTTGCCTCGGAATATGCAATCATGTCCCTCGAGTATGAGACACTCTAGCAAATGCCCCTTCAATAAACAAATATCGTAGTCCCTCAATGACCCTCGATGTTGCCTTTGATAAAATGATCTCGTCCCTTACAAAATTGCTAGAGCGTCTCACAAGTTGCTTTCAATGATTGTATGCGATGACCCGCGCCTGTCCCGTTTAACATCCTAACACAAGGTTGTTCATCAAATACAATGATGAAACAACACTGTTAAAAAGGGTTAAAAACATGAGAAAGATCTTTGAGTAAAATGGGGTAGACAACTCTTAGTTACTTGATCAAAAACTTGTGAAACATCCTTGCCATTTTCAAACACACTTCACAACACAACTTCAAAACAATTTCAAAACAACTTTCAAAACATTGAAATATCTTTTCAAAAAGACACACACCTTTGTATATATTCAAACAAGAATCATTACAAAGGTTGCCTAGACAAGGCATCTTTTTTAAAACATTTTCAAAACCACACACACAAAGCACCATTTCAAACAATTGAAAAGCAAAGGCAAGTGATCTAAAACAAGTAACTAAGAGCCCATGGATAACCATGGATGAAAAGGGTGCTAGCACCTTCCCTTTTCATAATCTACCCCCCGAACCCAAGAAAACATCTCAAAGGTATTTCCTGTGCTTTTTGACCTTTCCTTTGGATAAAATAAAAAGTCGATGGTGACTCTTGCTAAACCGAAACAAGTGTGAATACAAACGCAAAATCCCAAGTCAGTTCTCCCACCGTATCACAGAACTGGCGACTCTGCTGGGGAAATTTCTAAAAGTGGGGTTACCTTAGGGTTTTAGATCACCTTTACATGCTTACCTTGATTGTTTTAATTGCTTTACTTTTTGGGTTCCTTGTTTGGGTTTGTTTTAAATCCTACACCCGAATTTGGGGGCACCTTTTAGGTAAGTAGCAATAAATTGTGAGGGAACTGTGCGGGGTATACCGACATGGTTGAAACAGTACCTACGTTAGTGTGACATATTTGTGGGTACCGGTAGCCTTTGAGTCAATCAAAGAGAATACGGGGCCGCTGAGTGATGTCATGAAGCACTAACAAACTCTTAGAACCTTACTTGACCATCTTGGTCTTATTAGGGGTAGTGAGATGACCGGCTTTGGTGCAGTCCGAAGTTGGTAGATACTCGATACTACACTCATTGAGGGTTGTTTTCTTGGAATATTTTGGTCGCCAGTTAAGTGGCTAAACCAAAACAATGAACACAGAAAATAATCCAGTGATATTGAGCTCCTTAGAACCCGGTTTCTATTTGTAGGACAGGTTGAGCCAATTAACTTCAAAGAGGGTACTTACCTACAAACCCCATGCAAACCTAAACCTAAGGACTTGTCTGCTTTGTGTGAATATGATTATCTGTATATACACTTTCTTACTTTTGCATACCTATACATAACATCATAACATCATACCATAGCATTTTCAATAACCATTTCGAGGATCTCGAGGGTCTTTGATGCAGGGGCACGTTGAACCAGACATCTACCAAAGGGCAAGAGGATTTTCCTCTAAACAAACACCGTCAAAGATCAATTACAACAACTTGAATCAAGGGCTATGGCCCACTCGACATGGTGAGCTTGATTCTCGTGGAAAAGACATCCACCAATACAAAAATTCTCTAATCAAAGATGTTGATCGAAGTTCAATCTATAACATTTTCTTGTGTTTACCCCGAGAGATTCTTGAAAACATGCATCCACATATCATGCACTGTATCATAACAAGTTTTCCCTTTCAGGTTTCCTTATTCTCCTACTGTTTATTTCAGTAGAGATGGCTCTAGAGAGAACTATCGAAGATATCCAGGCTCAAAACGCTCAACTTCAAGAAATGTTCTTGAACCTGTCCCAAGGGAAAGAAGAGGTGAAAGCTCTCCTCACAAGGGGCATGGTCCTAGGGAATCCAGGCGGCATCAGGAATGATCAGTTGGAAGGGCTACAGATTGAGTTGGCAACAATGAAGATCCAGATGATGGGATAACTGGTGGGCCAGATGGCTCTCATTCAAGACCTGGCTCAAAGACAAGAAGAGCTCAGGGTTCTCGTCAACAAACTGCTTCAAGATAACCAAGTGGGGCAAACAAATAGGGTTGAAGACCAAGTCATCATTCAATCTCCTTTGAGACAAAAAGACAAGGGAAAGGCTCCTCAACTTGCTTCAGGTTCACAAGCCCAACAACAACCTCACCAGCGTCAACATGGTAATCGATGTAAGCAAAATACATCTGGAAGACATTTCACTGAGACTGACATACCATCATCTCTAATACTGGAATGCTTGTTGGAGGTCAATCTGACTGCTTTAAAGGATCCTATTCGGAAGCCCAATACCTTTGCTCCTAGCTATCACCCCGATGCATTTTGTGTATACCACTCCTATAGTCCTGGACATGACACCGACGACTGTTGGGCTTTGAAGAACAAGATCCAAGATTTGATTGACAATGGAGTGCTGAAATTCATGCTGGATGGCGAGATGAAAATTTTTCGCTGAGGGTTCTCCACCTGAAATGACAAAGTTCAAACTAAGATACTTTTGTTTCATTTGAATTCTTAAGTTGTAATTTCTTTTGTTATTCAAATAATTATCTGTTGATGTCAAACTCTGTTTCATTAATGCATTGCATATGTTTGTCTTGAATTCATCCATTCGTTTTCACTATTCTTGAATTATGCTTCCTACTTTCTTTATGATATTTAACTCTTGATAAAAGTTACAAGTCTTTAGAGGGAGGATGACGAAACAATACCATAATCTCATACAGTATGCTTTTGGACAGACCTTGCTGACGATGTACAGGTGTTTCTTTCAAATCCTAAACACTGGAGTTATAAGGAAGATAATCCCTAGTCAACCCCTTCGAGCCAAAGAAGTAGAAGTTTTTTGTTTTAAACACAAATTGAAACCTTTGATTAAACCTGGGGCAGGGTAGTCTCTCAGTTAATTCAAAAGATGCACATTGAAGTCGCAAACTCTCAGTTCGTAATACAACAAATGACATCAAAAACATTCCTTTGGAACCAAAAGACAGTGATGGTTCTTTATCTCATAGGCAATCATTATCTCTCAAAAAAAAAGAAAAGCCCACTGAGCCAAAACCTACAAGGGAGGCTTAAGAAAGCTGGGGCATCCCGCTGACTGTAATCTCGAAAACAGGAACAGTCAGGCAAAAGTTATGGATAATGAATCAAAAGAAAGAGGTCGTTATAAATCTTCAACAACATGAAAAATGTTGCAAAAATGACTGCCTTCCAACAATTTCAGCTTGTGTGGACCATCACCAAAACGTCGTTCCAAATTTGAATAGAGTTCGATGCACAATTAACTGAGTTTAGGATTGAAGAACATCATGAAGAGCGGGTGGGTACAAATATACTTTGGGCCTTTATCCTTTGTTTCTTAAACCGTGAACTAAGCCACGTTATAACCCTTCAAAAGTCCTAATTGAAGCATGGGTTAGTTTGAAAGCATACTGTTACAAAAGGTATCCTGACTCCTGTAAGGCTTTGCCCTAAATCTTGTGTTGAATTTGTCTTATAAAAATTTTTCTGCTAAAAAACGCATTTTTTCAAAACTTCGAGACAAGCATAAACTTTGCATTATTTGAATATCGTTGTTTGCACATGGTTATTTGTTTGACAACGAAGAAATTCATACAGTGAATGTTCGGAGGAACGAAAGCTCTCTCAGTGAGTAAAATCACTTCAAGTGGGATGACACTCTCGTGGCAAAAATCTCATATCAGCAAAAGGGGACTTGATATGGTATTGTCGAGTAAACCTAGGACAATCCAGTCAAGATTTCAACAAATCTTTCAAAATCCATTAAACCTGGGGCAGTCCAGTCAAGATTTCAAGAAATCTCTCAATTACAGATTAAACTGGGGCAAGTCTCCCTCACCATCACTTGGGGAATTTAAACGTCAATCTCATCAAAGGGTTACGTACAGTCCAAGTTTCCTGGAAGTGCCACAATCACTTGATACTAGGGGTAGTGACAAATCTCTCCGAAATCTTTCTGAAAAGAAATTCAAGCGTCCTCGAGAAGTTCATCACTTCTCTAGCAGACCAGCAATCATGAGTTTATTTCCACAACATTTGTCAAGGAATTATTCTCCAAAACAAAATTACATTTCAACAACATTCATAACGTACACAGATTGATCGGTCGTTAAAAATTCCTTCATCACCTTTTGGAAGTTACGGTCGTCAAAGATTCCTCCATCATCCGATTAAGTCAAAATTAATCCAAGACCCTCTCTGTTTTGGTCAGATCAACACTATGATCTCCCTAATTCTTATGCCAGTGGAAGATATTCCAGGTTTTTGATATTTCAGATAAATCTCTCAGTGATTTATTCTGATTATCTTCACTACCATAGATGAAGAATCCAACTCTTTTCTCCTTCATCAGCTCGAGATTTATTTTCCCCAGCGAAAGGTCGTCTTGAAAAACATTTACGCCTTCGTGCATCAGGACATCATGCAACGCGATCTCATTTATTTTGAGAACATCATTGTTTGATATATGCCACTAACCTTTACCTTTCAAGAAAGGTACAATCAAATTCAAGCGACAAAGCTTTTCTTCAGTCGAATTACGGACAAGTTCCTAAATTTCGACAAAGCTTTTTCTCCAGCTGAATTACGGACGAATTCCTAAATTTCAACAGAAGCAACCCACCAGCAGAATAATGGACAAATGAAGCTCCTAAAATTCTGTTTCTCTCAAGAATGAAGATACTCATCCTTGAAACTTCAGAAGATTGGTATACTCCCAAGCTCCTGATACCGTTAGCAGAATGAAGATTCTCATCCTTGAAACCTCAAGAGATTGGTATACTCCCAAGCTCCTGATACCCTTAACAGAATGAAGATTCTCATCCTTGAAACCTCAAGAGATTGGTATACTCCCAAGCTCCTGATACCGTTAACAGAATGAATATTCTCATCCTTGAAACATCAAGAGATTTGTATACTCCCAAGCTCCTGATACCCTTAACAGAATGAAGATTCTCATCCTTGAAACCTCAAGAGATTGGTATACTCCCAAGCTCCTGATACCGTTAACAGAATGAAGATTCTCATCCTTGAAACCTCAAGAGATTGGTATACTCCCAAGCTCCTGATACCCTTAACAGAATAAAGATTCTCATCCTTGAAACCTCAAGAGATTGGTATACTCCCAAGCTCCTGATACCATTAACAGAATGAAGATTCTCATCCTTGAAACCTCAAGAGATTGGTATACTCCCAAGCTCCTGATACCCTTAACAGAATGAAGATTCTCATCCTTGAAACCTCAAGAGATTGGTATACTCCCAAGCTCTTGATACTGTTAACAGAATGAAGATTCTCATCCTTGAAACCTCAAGAGATTGGTATACTCCCAAGCTCCTGATACCGTTAACAGAATGAAGATTCTCATCCTTGAAACCTCAAGAGATTGGTATACTCCCAAGCTCCTGATACCGTTAACAGAATGAAGATTCTCATCCTTGAAACCTCAAGAGATTGGTATACTCCCAAGCCCCTGATACCCTTAACAGAATGAAGACTCTCATCCTTGAAACCTCAAGAGATTGGTATACACCCAAGCTCCTGATACCGTTAACAGAATGAAGACTCTCATCCTTGAAACCTCAAGAGATTGGTATACTCCCAAGCTCCTGATACCCTTAACAGAATAAAGATTCTCATCCTTGAAACCTCAAGAGATTGGTATACTCCCAAGCTCCTGATACCGTTAACAGAATGAAGATTCTCATCCTTGAAATCTCAGAATATTGGTATACTCCCAAGCTCCTGATACCCTTAACAAAATGAAGATTCTCATCCTTGAAACCTCAGAAGATTGGTATACTCCCAAGCTCCTGATACCGTTAACAGAATGAAGATTCTCATCCTTGAAACCTCAAGAGATTGGTATACTCCCAAGCTCCTGATACCGTTAACAGAATGAAGATTCTCATCCTTGAAACCTCAAGAGATTGGTATACTCCCAAGCTCCTGGTACCCTTAACATAATGAAGATTCTCATCCTTGAAACCTCAAGAGATTGGTATACTCCCAAGCTCCTGATACCCTTAACAGAATGAAGATTCTCATCCTTGAAACCTCAGAAGATTGGTATACTCCCAAGCTCCTGATACCCTTAACAGAATGAAGATTCTCATCCTTGAAACCTCAAGAGATTGGTATACTCCCAAGCTCCTGATACCCTTAACAGAATGAAGATTCTCATCCTTGAAACCTCAAGAGATTGGTATACTCCCAAGCTCCTGATACCCTTAACAGAATGAAGATTCTCATCCTTGAAACCTCAGAAGATTAGTATACTCCCAATCTCCTGATAGTCCCGACAGAATGAAGATTCTCATCCTTGAAACCTCAGAAGATTGGTATACTCCCAAGCTCCTGATACCGTTAACAGAATGAAGATTCTCATCCGCGAAACCTCAAGAGATTGGTATACTCCCAACCTCCTGACCCAAACTCCTGAATGAAGATTCTCATTTTTGCTTCCCCAGTAGATTGGCATACTCCCAACCTCCTAATATTCCCGACAGAATGAAGATTCTCATTCTCAAAGTGGTATAACACCTGAATTTCTGATATTCCCGACAGAATGAAGATTCTCATTCTCAAAGTGGTGTACAACCTAAACCTGAACTTCTTCCAAACAGGAATAAGCTTTTTTCTAGAACCCTGAGTTTCACTCTCCAACAGGATAGCTACTCTTCAACAGTATGGCTATTCTCCACAGAGTTCTTACTCCCCAACAAAATCAAGACTCTCATCCTTGGTTCTCCGGAGCTTTCTTTACTCTCAACATGAATTTGTCAAAATTTCAAATCCCCTGCAGATCGAAGATTCTCGTTCTTGGCTCCTCAACACTAATTCCCCAAGCAGAATGAAGACTCTCATTCTCAATTCACAGAGTTTTTCAGATATTCCCCGGCGAAGATCTCCTCAAAACAGGAATCCCTAGTAGATTGGCATACAACCCAAACTCCTGATTTCCTCAACAATGGTCCTAGGACTTCTCATTTTCAACGATCAAAGGATTTTCAATCCCCGGCAGCAGTCAAGGATTTAATTTCCCCGACGGCGGTCAAAGATTTTATTATCCCTAGCTATCCAGGATTTATCTTCCTCAGCAAGACGGCTAATCAGCTTACATGCACATTCATTACATTCATATAACACATACATTGCATCATACAACATAACTCTGTGTTTTAGCTAATATTTTACCCGTTGCAGGATAAGTTTAGCAAATTTCAAACTTCAAGGATTTTTGAAAACAGTTTACGGAAGCTCCAAACACGGATGCTAATCTATTGCTTATTCAGACCCCCGGTTCAAAGATGCTCCAAACACGGATACCTTTCTGATACTCGCCCTTTCACCTACAACATACAATTCAACAAACATTCTCGGATGGCATCTTTAAGCCCATCTCCAACAAGATTCGGTCACATCTCCAAATGGCATCTTTAAGTCCATTCCCTCAAATATGCTTTGACGAGTGCAAATTTTTGGGCACTCTAGTGTCCAATCATCTTTTACCTTCGAGTCGCGAACAACAAACTTGCCAATCTAACTCTTCAGGTTCAAGAAGATTGAACAGGGGCAGCTGTTGTACCCAAAAATTTGCCCTCTCAATTCTCAAGGCTTTTTCTTACAAGGATTTTCAAGGTTCAAGCTTGAACAAGTGCATTGGGATTTTCCAATACCAAAATTAAAAGGAAACTGTCAAAAAAGGGAGAAAACAGATAAAAATAACATTTTGAAAAATTTGGAGGAAAATAGGTCTCTTTCGATTCAGCACTCTTCGATTGACTCTTGGCCTCCTTCGAATGCAACTTGGGTACATCCTTCGTTTGGATTGGAAACCTCCTTCGAATGCAACTTGGGTACATCCTTCGTTTGGATTTGAAACCTCCTTCGAATCCACTTGCACCAAGGGCCTCTTGCAGACTTTGCCTCTCACAAGTTTCATTTGAGCCAAGAGATATCTTCATACAAGATTTGACTAAGTTCTTGCTTCCCTTGAAGGAACACCCTTCGACTCAGAAGCCAGGAACTTCCCTCATACTAAAAAGACACAAGGCAATGACTCCCTTTATGTTTGTTTCGATCCACATGCTTCGATTGGGCAATATGCTTCCTTCGAGCATGAGCTTTCGATTTGGCAATATGTTTTCTTCGATACAAGCTTCGACAGGGCATTAACTTGTTTCAACCACAAGCTTCGACTGAGGCAAAGGCTTCCTTCGAACAAGTGCTCTTCTATCTCATTCTTGCATTCGACTCAAGACCAAATCTCATTTGCCAGGCTATGTTGCTTCCAAATCTTTACATAATCAAAAGCTTGTACAAGGGTTTTAAACTTTGTCTTTTAGATACTACTATTATTGGTTAAAGGCTACATACTCTTTTTTTTCATAGAGAGTACTTTTATCACAAAAACAACTTTCAACCTGAATTTGGTCTGAGCACAAGCAATGCCAAAAAGCATAAGTCAAATCTTCTGCACCCCAACTGCCAAGAGGCCCCCCACATGTACTTTCACGTTACCTATTATTTTATTATTTTGCAAGGCTGGTGTGATCGGTGGAAATAGAACTGACTGTTTTTGAAATGCTGGTTCGCGAAATGTCGCGGTAAGCAAGAGTCGCCACCGTCTTTTATTTTCTCCAACAAGGAAAGGACAAAAGCACAGCAAAATTCCTTTTCGAGATGTTTCTCGGTTCGGGAGGTAGATTATAGAAAGGGAAGGTGTTAGCACCCTTTCTATCCATGGTTATCCATGGGCTCTTAGGTACTTGCTCACTATGTTTTCAAAAATTATTTGCTTTTCAAGTGTGTGTGGGTTTTGAAAAAAGTTTCGTTTGAAAAAATTTCTAGGTAACTCTTGTATCAGTCCTCAAGAGTGTATGAAATATTTGTTTGAAAACCTTTTGAAAGTGTAGGTGCGAAAAGATGTTTTTGTTTTTTTTGAAAGAGCAAGTATCCAGGAGAAATCTACCTACTCTAAGGAATTAGGCTGTGTAAGAGTCCTTTAGATAGTACTATCCCACCATTGAGAGGTAGGTAGCACCATCGTTGGAGTTATTCGGGTCAATTCGATTATGAGGGACATGTGTGGTCACCGAAGCAATAGTAGGACGCCTTAGCGGTAACCCTAATGTCCTAGATCCTTTTTATCCGAGGCAACCGTTTCGAGGCAACTGGATCTTTAGACAGGAGGGCGACCTCTAAAACACCCTATACTTGACGACCACGTCGAGGCAACCAGTGAGGCGTACCCTAGGAGTGGCATGTGCACTTGCGTTGTTTTTCAGTTAAGATTATCTTGTACATGTTATTCGTGAGCTACGAATTGATTTTTATTTTTCATACAAGTCTTTCATGCATTTTTAACAGTTAAGAGTGCGGAAAATAAATTGCGGAAAGGTAAATCTACGCTATTACAAGGTGCGGGTCTATACATCGCCAAAAACAAAACCCGTTTGGAAAATAAATGCGAGAAAATAAATAAAGCGATAAAATCCTAATTATCTATTACATCCTCGGAAACAATTACATAAATATGATAAAAAAGAATTAAAGATATGCGCGTGAAAGAATTGAATCGGGACGTCCTTAGGGTTTTGACCCTTTTGAGAAAAGAAAGCAATTTTAGTCCTTTTTTGCAATTAAAATTAAACCTAATAGCTAATTAATTAATTAATTAAAAGAAAAAGTATTTTTGTGGTTTTATGTTTTTAATGAAATAAAATAAAAGAAATTAAAATCAAAAGTTAGTAAAAACCTAATTCTAAGTTTATTTTATTCATTATGAAAAGAATCAAAATTTAACCTAATTAAACTAAATAAATTATATTAGTATTTATTTACAAAAATAATTAAATTAAGGTGAAAACAACAAAAATATTTAATTTTCTGAAGTTATTGTGAAAATAATTATGTTAATTTTAATGATAAGAATAATAATTAGAAAAATAGTTAAATAAAATAAAAGAGAAAATAGAAAACAAAAAGAAAAAAGAATGGACCAAGGGGGATGATGGATCCATTGGAGGTGAATCTGGAATTTCTGAGGCCCATTATCATCAAGCCTTTGTTGACTTCTGAGATCGTCCACGCTGGCTTTGACTGGGGAACATCATAGTCACTCACTCTTGGCCTTTGGATGCACGCCTGTAGCCACTTGGCATGCTGATTATTGAAGGTACATGATGGACGCTTTGAGGATGCCTGCATAGGAGCGTGTTAGAAAAAATATGAACAAGCGTTTGGGGGACCTGGGAATCGAACCCAGGTCCCAATGATTACCAGACACATCATCTTCCACTAGGCCATTGCGCTGCGTTTGTTATTATGATATGCAATAAATATAATATTTAAAACATAACAATTATGCTGGAAAGAGAAAAAACGCGCGCGCTATTTGAACTGCCCAACCATGTGTAAACACGTCAGTCATCTTCTTCCTTTTGCCTGTAATTAAAATCAAATAGCGGGGGTTTTTAACCCCCACAACTTAGCATGACCAAAAATAGCGATTAGATGTACAAGCTATATAAATAGGGCGCGAGGGTTGGGTTTGATTCGTCTGGCCTTGACGAATTCAACCATATGCGTAAGAAGGTCCAATTTTTCCTATAGAGCAAACCCCCAAATTCAGAGCTTGGAAACCCTAGAACGTGTTCATGGCAACTCTTGATTTAAGACATCTTAATCCAATTGACTTATGCCAAAAGCTTCCTATGATTGCTAACAACACAAAACAAACAAAAAATTACGTTAAATGCTCATGAATTGGATGTTACGATTTTGAATAAAAGTATCAAACTGTATGACTGTTATGGGCGATTCTTGGAGCTATGAAACTGGAAACTGATTGCAAATCGTTCAGAAAACTCCCAGCAATGTCTTTGGATCCACAAAATTCCTTAATTTTCCATAGAACACTGAAAACAGTTTTGGGTTTCTTTGATATTTTTTTGGAATTGGTTATGGTGTTTTTGCAGCAATTTGCACGTGTATGGAATTAGGTTTGGCTTCAGTATATGTAATGGAATGAAACTAGGGTAAATCTTGCACAAGAAATCCTTTGCATTATGGTTTCAATATTTGATTGAAAATCAAATAATTTTCAATCTTTTTGATTGACAAAACTTGCCAAACATGGAGATTTTTGTCTCTTTGATTGATGCACGAATTTGCCAGCTTTCCCTGAGTTTATTTGCTTCACAAAAGATTTGAAAAAACATATCTTGGTATTTTCCTACAATTAAATGAATTAAATGAATTAATAATCAATTAAAAATCCAATTAATTAATAAAAATAATAAAATAACTCAATTTAATCTCAATGGGTCGTGCATATGCTTTGGGTAAAGATTCAAGAAGGAATTTGAGGCCCATTTGCAAAAATGATGTGTTTTGAGCAAAGTTGACTTTTGCAAATTCACAAAAATTTCCCAACTTCTCCAATGCATATCTTGCTCAATTGTGATCCTATGAACATGTTCTTGAACATTTTGGAAAGGTCTTGAAGTCCTCTAACCAATGCCTTTAGTCCCATGTCATTTGGATTCACCAATATCAAGTTATGGTCTTTGACTTAAAGTGCATTTTTGTTGACTTTTGAAAATGACCTATAATGTAGAAATTGATAACGTTTTGTGAGAGAATTTCATGAACTTGGAATGTGAATATGAGTTGTAGGAGATGTCATCCCCTTCAAAATGAGCATTAGATGGGATTTTTCTGATGAACCATGAAAAAGTTATGCCTTGGTCAAGTTACAGTTGACTTTTCAACTGTCCAAAAATAGAAACTTTTGCATCTTTGATGATTTTTGAGCCATGCTTGTGGAATCATGATCAAGACTTGATCAAATGATGATTGTGGCCTCAAAATAAGATGTTGACCAAATTTTTTGACTTTTGACTGCCAAATGACCATTTTACCCCTGCAGTTGATTGTGAACCAAATGGGACTTTTGACTGTGCAATTTGATGTTGTGAGTCTTGCAACTTGACATGTAGGTGCTTGACAATGTATATGGGCCTACGTGACTTGATTGAGCCATTGAAAACCTCATATTCTTTGACAGAACCAAAACCCTAATTCTGACTGGCTTAGGAGGCAGTTGGACTGTGCAATCCCTTGATCCATTTGAAGATTGATCTTGACAAATCTTGAAGAATATGGGAGGGCAAATTTTGGGGTACAACAGCTGGCTATTGAAAACATGTCCATTCTTTTTCTCCATAAATAGAGGAATTTTTGAAAAGCTGAGAGGGGATCTTGGGACCAGAGGAACGAATCCCCCAAATTTTCTCAAACACAACAAAACTCTCAAGTTCATCAACACTTGAGAAATCAAAAAAACCCAGAATCCCAAACGCTCACCTCTTTCGATTCTGAAGAACACCCCACACATAGAAGTTTGTTCAAACTCAAAGACAACCTTCTATGATAACTCTTCAAACCAAAAGCAAACCTCCCTGTGACTACTCTTTGAATTCCAGAAACATCCAGGTAGCAGTTCAAGTTCGAATCCCACACACCAGCTTTGAGGTAAGTCTTTCTGACTTTAACTCTTTCATTTCAAACATCTTTATTGATTCATCTACTAAACCAACATGTAATAATCACGGACTTCAATGTTAATCTTTTGTGTTTTCCTTTAAGAACTAATCTGTACAGTCCCCTAAAAATGTTGGAATACAAAATATGCATGCTTCGATATACATGCTTCGATACAGACATGTTCAGCACACACACACTTGCTTCGAATACACTGACCTGCAGGCCCAGACAAAAAGCATGCCTTCACTGATTCCAGGCTCAGTCGAAAGGCATTCCTTCACTGCTTTCAACCTCTAGTCGAAGAAGGCAACAAGGCAGAACCAGAAGGCTTCATCATACACTGACTTCCAAACCAATCGAAGGCCTTGACCTCACTGGTGCTAGCCCCAATCGAAGGAGGCCAACATAATGCAAGTCGAAGGGTGTTGCTGCCTGGGTCGAAAAGCTCATTTTCCTTGTTTTTATTTTGTTTTTTTTGCCTTTATATTTTCTTGCCTTTCAATATGGTTGTAATAGTGTAGGATATTTATTTCCTGCATTTTTATTGATTTATACAAATGTTAGTAATTAGGCGTGTATGGAAAGATAAAACCAACAAGTATACAACCCCTAATCAAAGACTAAATACATGTAAATAAAACACATTTGCACACTTACACCTCTAGGGTAACCTCGCTTGTTGCCTCGGAAAATGCAATCATGTCCCTCGAGTATGAGACACTCTAGTAAATGCCCCTTCAATAAACAAAGATCATAGTCCCTCGATGACCCTCGATGTTGCCTTCGATAAAACGATCTCGTCCCTTACAAAATTGCTAGAGCGTCTCACAAGTTGCTTTCAATGATTGTATGCGATAACCCGCGTCTGTCCTGTTTAACATCCTAACACAAGGTTATTCATCAAATACAATGATGAAACAACACTGTTAAAAAGGGTTAAAAACATGAGAAAGATCTTTGAGTAAAATGGGGTAGACAACTCTTAGTTACTTGATCAAAAACTTGTGAAACATCCTTGCCATTTTCAAACACACTTCGCAACACAACTTCAAAACAATTTCAAAACAACTTTCAAAACATTGAAATATCTTTTCAAAAAGACACACACCTTTGTATATATTCAAACAAGAATCATTACAAAGGTTGCCTAGACAAGGCATCTTTTTCAAAACATTTTCAAAACCACACACACAAAGCACCATTTCAAACAATTGAAAAGCAAAGGCAAGTGATCTAAAACAAGTAACTAAGAACCCATGGATAACCATGGATGAAAAGGGTGCTAGCACCTTCCCTTTTCATAATCTACCCCCCGAACCCAAGAAAACACCTCAAAGGTCTTTCCTGTGCTTTTTGACCTTTCCTTTGGATAAAATGAAAAGTCGGTGGCGACTCTTGCTAAATCGAAACAAGTGCGAATACAAACGCAAAATCCCAAGTCAGTTCTCCCACCGTATCACAACTGCTCCAAAGGTTACCTCCGTACCAATATTCATATCTGCAAGTGCTCCTATTAACGAAGACGACACAACCCCTGCTGTTATCCCTACCAACACTTCTACTGTTGAAATTTAAGGGAAAAGTATTCAAGAAGAGCCTGTCCGGACAAAGGCTCAACCACTGACAATCCCCGAAACCTCCAAGAAGGAAACAGAGGAGATCTTGAGAATAATAAAGAAGAGCAACTACGACGTAGTTGAACCATTTGGACAAACTCCCTCCAAAATCTCCATGCTGGCATTGTTACTGTGCTCTGAGGCACATGCGAAAGCCCTGGTGAAGTTTCTGAAGACATCCCATGTGCCTCAAGAGACATCTACTGACCAATTTCAAGATTGTGTGGCCATCTTGACGGTGGATAACAGTCTAGGCTTCTCGAATATTGATCTGACACCAAGGGGAAGAAAGCACAACAAGGCATTGCATGTCTCTATGGAATGTAGAGGAACAACTCTGGCCCATGTCTTGGTGGACACCTACTCATCTTTGAATGTTTTACCGAAGAAAGCTCTCGACAGACTAGACTGCGAAGGACTGACATTGAAACCCAGTAACATAGTCGTAAGAGCATTTGATGGCTCAAAGAGGATGGTGCACAGGGAGGTGGATATCCCCATAAAGGTTGGGACTCAAACTTTCAACTCAACCTTCTATGTAATGGACATCCGCCCCTCTTACTCCTGTCTGCTGGGACGACCGTGGATCCATAATGCTGGCACTGTCACCTCTACACTGCACCAGATGCTGAAATACCCAGTCCATGGAAAGATTATCACTATCCACGAAGAGGAAGAGTATATGGTTAGCCACCTCAATTCTTTCCGGTATGTGGAATTGGAAGGCGAGTTCATTGAAACTCCTTTTCAACATTTCGAAGAAGTCTCTCAAGAGGTAGCAGTAACCAAGACGGTGTCCCAGATCCCTAAGATTACAAGACCTCCGCTCCGGATGTCGTCTCTAAAGGACGCCAAAGCAGTAATAGAGGAGGGTGGATGCACCATCTGGGGGCAACTTCCGGATATTCCGTATAAATCTGACAAGTTTGGCTTAGGGTTTACTTCAAGTGCTCAGAAGGCTGTGCGTCGTGCCCGTGCTGGAGGGCCACCCTTGAAGATTAGCAACCGAGAGGTCAATGCGGTGGAAGATGGTGAAGAGGATTGCATCTTGGAGGATTGGATCTTTCCTACTATCAATGGAGGACTTCACAATTGGGAAGCCAGAGACTTTGTCCCAATAACTTTCATCCCTCAGTAATTTATCTTTACATTTCTGTTGGACTTGTAATATTCATAAATAATTCGCACTTTTAAAACCTTGTGTCTTGCCTGAGGCACAATGGTCCATTTGTAAGGGTTTTTATTTCATCTTCATATGACATTCAATGAATCATGGACATTTTTCACATACAAACTTTTGTGCTCATTATTTTTCTTTTACATTTTATTTTTAAAGGATGGATATACCCTTACACACACCCACACTCACAAATGCAAGTACCCCTCCATTCCGGATCCCATGGGTAACGATACTGCTATGGCCTTTTATGACCCTAAGGATCTAATCTACCAAGCCAAAGACGAAGGTGATGAAGATTGTGAAGTACCAGAGGAACTGGCCAGACTACTACAACAAGAGGAAAGAGCCATTCAGCCTCACGAGGAACCTGTGGATACAATCAATCTGGGCACTGAGGAGGTAAAAAAGAGGTCAAGGTGGATGCCAATCTGGAGCCCAGCGTCAAGGAGCGTCTGATTCAGTTGTTGCATGATTATTTTGAGATCTTTGCCTGGTCATATGAAGACATGCCAGGACTTGATACAGACATTGTGGCACATCGTTTGCCAACAAGAGAAGACTGTCCACTAGTAAAACAAAAAGTCTGCCGCATGAGACCTGACATGTCAGAGAATATTAAAGCGGAAGTCATGAAACAATTCAATGTTGGATTCTTGGTTGTCACTTCTTATCCCCAATGGGTTGCCAACATTGTTCCCGTGCCTAAAAAGGACGACAAAGTACGAATGTGCGTGGACTATAGAGATTTGAATAGGGCCAGCCCTAAAGATGATTTTCCACTCCCCCACATTGATATCCTGGTTGACAATACGGCCCAGCATAAAGTGTTTTCCTTCATGGACGAATTCTCAGGTTACAACCAAATCAAAATGGCACCTGAGGACATGGAGAAAACAACATTTGTCACACAGTGAGGCACATTCTGCTACAAAGTGATGCCATTCGTACTGAAGAATGCCGGGGCAACCTATCAGTGTGCCATGGTAGCTTTGTTTCATGACATGATACATCATGAAATAGAGGTCTACATAGACGATATGATAGCCATATCACAAACAGAAGAAGAGCACCTTGATCACTTGCAAAAGTTGTTTGAGAGACTGAACGAGTACAAGTTAAGGTTGGACCCAAACAAGTGCACATTCGGAGTACGGTCCGGTAAACTCTTAGGTTTTGTCGTCAGTAACAAGGGTATTGAAGTCGATCCTGCCAAGGTTAAAGCCATACAAGAGATGCCTGCTCCTCATACTGAGAAGGAAGTCAGAGGATTCTTGGGACGCTTGAACTATATCGCCAGATTCATTTCTCACCTAACAGCTACTTGTGAGCCAATCTTCAAGCTATTGAAGAAAGATCAAGTAGTCAAATGGAATGATGAGTGCCAAGTTGCTTTTGAAAAAAATCAAAAAGTACTTACAAGAGCGTCCTGTTTTGATGCCACCAGTCGAGGGAAGACCATTGATCATGTATCTGACCGTTTTAGAGAACTCAATGGGGTGTGTATTAGGGTAGCATGACGAGTCTGGCCGAAAAGAGCACGCTATTTACTACCTGAGCAAAAAGTTTACCGACTGTGAAACCAGATATTCATTGCTCAAGAAAACTTGCTGCGCTCTGGCATGGGCTGCTCGCCGGCTAAGACAGTATATACTGACTCATACTACCTTGTTGATATCTAAGATGGATCTGATAAAATACATCTTTGAGAAGCTTGCTCTTTCTGGGAGGATAGCTAGATGGCAAATGATCCTAACATAATACGACATATAGTATACTACCCAGAAAGCTATAAAGGGCAGTGTATTGGCTGATTACCTTGCTCACCAAGCTGTAGAAGACTATCAGTCCATGAAGTTTGAATTCCCGGATGAAGACATCATGACATTAGACAACTATGAAGAAATCAGACCATATGATGGACCTGAACAAGGATCCCGATGGACCTTGATCTTTGATGGGGCATCCAATGCACTTGGTAATGGTATCGGCGCTGTACTCATATCTCCAGAAGGGTGTCATACTCCCTTTACTACCAGAATTTGCTTCAACTGTACAAACAATATGGCGGAGTACGAAGCATGCATCTTTGGTCTCAGAGCTGCCTTAGACTTGGGAATCAAATCTTTATATGTATTCAGAGATTCAACTTTGGTCATCAGTCAGATTAAAGGGGAATGGGACACTAAGCACCCAAATCTTATCCCTTACAAATAACATGTTTTGACATTGCTACCACATTTTGAGGAGATTACCTTCGATCACTTCCCACGAGAATAAAATCAGCTAGCAGACGCTCTAGCTACAATGTCATCTATGTTTAAACGTAAATGGGATAACGAAGCTCCCCAGATCACCATTGAACGAATGAATGAACCGACACACTATCACGAGATTAATACTGAAGAAGTAGTGGACCAGCCTTGGTTTCATGAAGTCAAGAGGTATCTTGAGGCTCAAGAATATCCAGAAGGAGCTTCAATCAATGATAAGAAGTTCTTAAGGAGATTCTCTGCTAAGTTCTTCCTTAGTAATGGAATCCTGTACAAATGTAATCATGACTCCATTCTACTTAGGTGTGTGGATAAGATTGAGGATGAAAAGATCATGGATGAATTACATGAAGGTACTTTTGGCACCCACTCCGGTGGGCATACTGTGATACAGTGGGAGAACTGACTTGAGGTTTTGCGTTTGTGTTTGCAAAAGTTTCGGTTTAGCAAGAGTCGCCACCGACTTTTTATTTTATCCAAATGAAAGGTCAAAAAGCACAGGAAAGACCTTTGAGACTGTTTTTGGGTTCGGGGGATAGATTATGAAAAGGGAAGGTGCTAACACCCTTTTCATCCATGGTTTTCCATGGGCTCTTAGTTACTTATTTTAGATCACTTGCTTTTGCTTTTCAATTGTTTGAAATGGTTCTTTTGTGTGTAGTTTTGAAAGTATTTTGAAAAGAGACCTTTGTCTAGGCAACCTTTGTAATGATTCTTGTTTGAATGTATACAAAGGTGTTTGTCTTTTGAAAAATGTTTCAATGTTTGAAAGTTTGTTTTGGGAAAATGTTTTGAAATTGTGTTGTGTGTTTTTGAAATTAGCAAGGATGGTTTGCAAGTTTGATCAAGTAACTAGGAGTTGTCTACCCTACTCAAAGATCTTTCCTACACATTTTTATTCCTTTGATATTGTTGTTTCACCATTGCATTTTGTGAACAACCCTATCTTTGGATGTTAAACGGGACAGGCGCGGGTCATCGTATGACCATGATAACAATGGTGCTAAGTATCTTAGCAAGTTTTTGAGGGTCTAGATCATTTTTTGTATAGGAAACCAAGATAGCGTCATCGAGGGACTATGATCTTTTTGTTTTTGTTTTTGCTTTGCCAAGATACCTAGCATGCATACCATGGCCATTTTAAGGCAACAAGTGGATGAAACCCTAGGGATGCTTGTGTGCATTGTGTTGTCATTTTTCATGCATTTTTGTCTTGTGTTTAGTCATGCTATTTGTTCGATTTTGGTTCTTTGCATACAAACCCTAATTTACTATCATGCATATTAAAGCGATAAAATGCGTAAAAGTAAATCTAAGACTATTACAACATTGATATGGGGAGTGGGATACAAGTTTGAATAGGGGGGTATTGCACAAAATAAAACCCTAAAACTATTACAACCATATTGAATTTATTTATACAAATAAATAAATAGACAAATATTTAAATGGACAGTTAAATATAAATATGCAAAATGTTTTTGTATTTATTTTTATGTATGTAAAAATAAGTTTTTTTATGTCTCAAAAATAAGAAAAATATTAATGATTATTTTTGGAAAGGATGGAAACCCTAATTTTGGTTTTAAGAAAATATATATTCTATATTATTTATTTATGTACAAGAAAATAAATAAAAATATATATAAAAGTGTTAAAAAATTAAAATGTGTGAGAAAATATTATTTAAGTGTATAAATAATAAAAAAAATGATATTTTTGTATTATTTACAAATTTATTTAAGAAAATAAAAGTATATATTATTTAATAAACTATTCTTATGCCAAAAAAATAATAAAAATAATAAAATAAAATATGAAAATTTAAGAAAATATTTTTGGTGATTTTTAATATTTAGAAAAAATAAATAAAGTCAGAAAATATAAAAGAAATGGAAAAATATACAAAAATAAATCAAATGGGCCAAGGGGGTGCAAAAAGCAGGACGTGGAGTGTCAAAAGCAAAAGCAAACAAGCCCAAACCCAATATCCTTCGTCTCTGTCCTCTGGCCAACGACCAAACGCGCGCTTCTGAACTTGAAACCTGTTCTCTCTTGTTCTTGCATGAAATTAAAAACTCATAACATGAAAATTATAGAGCTTGAAACCACAATTTCAACCATGTAAAAAACTTAATCTAACTCTAAGAAACCAGGGAGAATTTCAGTGCCCCTAATTTATGACCTAATTTTTTCAGCAACTTCAACATCCAAATTCTCCTAGCTCAGTTAACATAAATGAATTCTATGCATATGTACAACTCAAGGACAATGAGGACTACATTTTTTATTCACAAACCTAAGCCTAATGATTCCTAAATAAGGAGATAGAAGTTTGAAATTTACCTGTTTCAGTCAAGCTTGAGTATGGCAATGTAAGGGTTTTTGATGAGGCCTAAAGGTCGTGTTAGCTTGCCTGAAGTTCACTCAACCTTCCCCAATGCTTGGCTTGCTTTGAAATGGCCTGAATATGCTTGTAGAACTCAACCTGCAAAGCTTCAAAGTAAAAATGGTGAAGTGTGAAAACAAGATTACAGTTGCTTGAGAATGGTCTGGACAGCTTAGGTGTATTGTTTAGAATGTGTTTGAAGTGATTTGGGACAAAACGCACGAGTGGATTTGGTTTTAGCTTGTGATTTGCAGAACTTGCCCTGTTTTGGGCAGAAGTTGGTGTTTTGATGTATTTGGGTGTTTTAGATGTTAAGAGCTTATGTTTCTGGCTTGGTGTGATGTGCTCCAGTTGTTTGAAATATGCACAAAGTTTGGTTTTATCAGATTGAAGAGTTGTGGAGTTTTTGCACATTACTTGCTTTTGAAGCAAAAGTTGATTTTGACAATGCCAAGGCCTGTACAGGCTTGCTTATTAGCTGCATATAGTTGGTGTACTTTGCCCCAAGTTTGTGGACTTTGTTTGCTACAAAATATTGGGTCCTTGGCTCAAGGGAAACAAAATTGCATAAAGTGGACTTTATGAAAATGGCATTGTTATCTTTATGCCAAAAATGGAATAAACCCTTGTATAATGCTCTAAAGCTCAGAATCAAACCTTTGTCCAATGTATTTGAATTAAATTAAGGAGTGTGGAAAGGATTAAGACCTGTAAACCAAGTACAAGCATGCTTTGGACAAAATTGCAAGTTGTATCAATGTGCAAAATGCCTTGGACAAAAGTGATAATTTGCCATTTTCAAACTTTCGATTCTCCCTAACCATGAATGATCTTGGAGATTCTTGGACATTTTGGAAAGCTTGTAATATTCTCTACAATCCATTTTGAAATGAATTTTGAGATTCCACTTGGAGCTAGGTGAAAAGTTTCGATGAAGATAGGTCAAAATCCTGCCTAAACTAGGGCAAAATTTCACTAAGTTAAAAAGTTTTTGGACCTCTATTCACAAAATCATAACTTGATATCCAAGTATATTTTTGGAAAACTTTGTGAATAATAGTTGTAGATTTTGTGGAGGAATACAACTTTCACGTTGGAAGTTTTGTTTGAATCCAATTGCATCATGGTGAAAAAGTTGGGAAAAAATAAGAAATTTTCATAACTTAGAAAATTTCTAAGTTATGAAAATTTTCCATTTTAAACCCTAATTTTCAAAATTAGGTTTCTTAGTGAACAAGTTTCATATTTTGACACATCTTGATGAAAAATGACCCTTGGCAGTTGATTTTGACAAAAAAGTCAAAGTTTGACTTTTCAGTGTACAATTGATTTTTGATCAGTTGACTGGAAAATTCATCTGTCAATCCAATGCAATTGAGATCTTTTGAACCTTGTGATTAGGTCAAGATGATGCCATTGAGTCCTTAAAACTATGCTTGAACCCAATTTTCCATGGACTAGGTGAAAAAAATCAGAAATTGCCCTTCTGCAGTCAAAACCCTAAAAATGACCATTTTGCCCTTTTGATGATCTGATCAAATTTCTTGAGGAGTTGTGGTCCAAACTTGATCAAATGGTTCATATGAGTCTATAATGTTGATGTAGATCAAAAATTATGAGGTTTGACTGTAAATTGGCCACAATTGACTTTTTCCCCAATACAACTGATTTTTAGGTCAACTGTCCAATTGACTGGGCAAAAATTTGATTCAAGGCTTGAAACTTGGTATGGGCAATCTTATAAGTCCAACATGAAGCATGAAAGTCACATGAGGCATTGAAAGTCCAAAAATCTTTGTGCAAACTCAAACCCTAATTTCAGGTCAACAGTGCAAGACGATGTCTTGAGCTGAGCAAACCCTAATCCTGTCTGGAGTCCAAAGAGTCTTGTGAGGGGAAATCTTGATAAAATGAGAGGGCAAATTTTGGGGTACAACACATACGATGGCGAATAAAATCCTACGGACAGGCTATTATTGGTCTACCATGGAAGCAGATTGCTATCAACACTCTCGGGCCTGTCATAAGTGTCAAATTTATGCTGACAAGGTGCACGTATCTCCGGTTCCTCTGAATGTTTTGACGGCTCCTTGGCCCTTTGCTATGTGTGGAATTGATATGATTGGAGAGATCAAGACGACAACCTCCAATGGACACCGCTTCATCCTAGTGGCCATTGACTATTTTACCAAGTGGGTTGAAGCAGCTTCCTTCGCTTCCGTTACCAAGAATGTTGTTGCCCGCTTCATCAAGCAAAACCTTATTTGCCGGTATGGTATCCCGAAAAGGATCATCACCGACAATGGTACAAATCTCAACAACACTATGATCACCACCTTGTGTGAGCAATTCAAGATTCATCATCATAATTCTTCTCCCTACCAGTCAAAGATGAATGGTGCTGTTAAAGCTACAAATAAAAACATTAAAAAGATCATACAAAAGATGACAGTCATGTACAAAGACTGGCATGAGATGTTACCATTCGCTCTCCACGGGTATCATACCACGGCTCGTACGTCAACTGGGGCAACACCTTATTCTTTTGTTTACGGCATGGAGGTTGTCTTGCCTATTGACGTTCAAATCCCCTCTCTAAGGATTATGAAGGATGCAAGTTTGAGTGAAGACAATTGGATCCAGACTCGACTTGATCAACTGAACTTAATTTATGAAAAGCGACTTACTGCTATTTTCCATGGTCAGATGTATCAAAAACGGATGATCAAGGCTTTCAACAAGAAAGTCAGGCGCCAAGCATATCAAGTTGGAGATCTGGTGATAAAACGTATCATCTTGCCACAAAGTGACCCCAGGGGAAAATGGACTCCTACCTATGAAGGACCATTTGTAATCAAAAGCATATTCTGCGGTGGGGCAATGATCTTGACCACCATGGATGGTGACGACCTACCGCACCCTGCGAACGCGGACATAGTCAAAAGATACTACGCATAAGAGACCCGCTAGGTTGACACCCCTAGGCAAAAAAGGGCATCCCGGCGAACCAAAAAGGTTCGGGCAAAAATTAGGGATAAAATATAAAAAAATCTGTACACCCGGCAAGTTGAAAACCCGAAAGGGCGACTTGGGAAAAAAAGGGTTTCCCAGTGGACTGAAAACCCGAAAGGGCGGTCCAGGCAAAAGTTAGGGAATTAAAGCGTACGACTATGTCCCGTCAAATCACTTGACGACCAACCTCTAGCTTCCACTGACAAACTCAGTTTCTGATCAATTCAATCATCTTCGGACAAGGCAAATAGGCAAGATACTCGGAGAATGCAAAGGCTATAGCAGAATGGGAACCTCACGGGATTATTACACATAGCTATCTTTCTTTGTATAAATTCTTTTTGTTTTATGGCACCATTCTCTTACTAGAATGTTTGTCTCCTTTGTACAAAATACTTATTCAAAGTCAATACAAAGATACCCCTTTGAAAATGCAAAAAAAAACTATTTGTATTTTTCTTTACTCTTATGTTTTGTTTGCAAAAACGTCCAATGATTCATTGATGAACATATGCATTTGAACATAATTACTGTTTACAAATAAACAAAATGAGAAAGACAATTACTAATAGTTTAGAAGGACAGGAAAACGTCTATAGGTTATTCCATAAGTAATCCCCACAGTACATCATTTAAATCCCCAGCGGAACAAATTTCAATTTATTAATCCCCAACAGAAGTCGCCAAATTTCAATTTATTAATCCCCAGTAGAAATCGTCAAATTTCTCAAGATTCCCCAAACAAATCTTACAAGCAGTACATGGCATTTCCCTTACAACGGAATTTACTTCTCTCAACAAGAGTTCGTCAGTACTTCAACTTCAAGACATGGAAATTCAACATATCCTCATCAACGTTCAGGGATTTATTTTCCTCAAACAGACAACAATACAACAAATCAGCTTACATGTGCATACATTGCATCCACATATCGTAAACATTGATAAAGTGACTACATTGCGTCATACATTTCATGCAATATAATTTTGTGTTTCAGCTAACATTTTACCCTTTTAAGGATGAGATTAACAACTACCATTAACAACATACAACATTGATACAGTTCAGATACGCTCTAGACACGGATGCCATTCTGATACTCATTCAGATTTAGACTTCATGATACAGTTCAGATATGCTCCAGACACGAATGCCATTCTGATACTCATTCAGATTCAGACTTCATGATACAGTTCAGATATGCTCTAGACACGGGTGCCATTCTGATACTCATTCAGATGCAACTTTCAGATACAGTTTAGATACGCTCCAGACACGGATGCCATCCTGATACTCATTCAGATGCAACTTTCAGATACAGTTCAGATACGCTCCAGACACGGATTCCATCCTGATACTCATTCAATTTCAACCGTTTGATATAGTTCGGATACGCTCCAGATACGGATGCCATCCTGATACTCATTCAGACTCAGCTTTCAGATACAGCTCAGATACACTCCAGACATGGACGCAATTTTGATACTCCTTCTTTCAACTTACAAATTACAATTCAACAAGCATTCTTGGATGGAATCTACAAGCCCATATCCAAAAAGACTCTATCACCTCTCCAAATGGCATCTTTAAGCCCATTCCCTCAACCACACATCGCCGAGTGCAAATTTCTGGGCACTCTAGTGTCCAATCATTCTCTCACCTTCGAGTCACGAATGGCAAAACTCGCCAATCTAACTCTTCAAGTTTAAGAAGATTGAACAGGGGCAGTTGTTGTATCCCAAAATTTTCCCTCTCACTTATCAAAGATTTCCTCACAAGATCTCTTGAACTCAAGACTGCATTAGGGTTTGATCAGCTCAAGACACCTCCTCATGTACTGATGACCAAAATTAGGGTTTGAGTTTGCACAAGGATTTTTGGACTATAAATACTTCATATGTATTTCAAGTATCACTATGGACCCCCAAGATTACTCATGTCAAGTTTCAAGCTTTGAATCACACTTTTGATCAGTCAATTGGACAATTGACCTAAAAATCAGCTGTATTGGGGAAAAAGTCAACCATGGCCAATTTTCAGTCAAACTTCATAATTTTTGATCCACATTAACATCTTATACTCATATGTATCATTTGATCAAGTTTGTACCACAATTCCCCAAGAAATTTGATTAAATCATCAAAAGGGCAAAATGGTCGAAATTAGGGTTTTGACTAAGAAGGGGCAATTTATGATTTTTGACTTAGCAAATGGTCTATTGGTTTAAATCATGATCTCAAGAGTTCAATTTCATCATCTTGACCTTATTACATGGTTCAAAACATTGCAAATCCATTGGATCGACAAATGAATTTTTCAGTAACTGATCAAAAGTTAACCATGCACTAAAAAGTCAAACTTTGACTTTTTGGTCAAATTCAAGTGCCAAGGATCATAATTCATCAAAACATGTCAAAATGTGAAACTTGTTCATCAAGAAACCAAATATTTAAGATTTGGATTTGAAAAGTTGAAAAATTCTAACTTAGAAAATTTTCTAAGTATTGAAAATTTCTTTTTTTTCTTCCTCAATTTTAAGCCAAATTATCACCATGATACAAGATGATTCAAAGGAAGTTACCAACATGAAAGTTGTAGATATCCATGAAATATACAATTTTTCCTCACACAAATTCTCCTAAATATTCTTGGATCTCAAGTTATAAATTCATGAAGTCGTGACATTTTCATTTAACACTTAGAGAAATTTTCAACAGATTTTGTTCAGGATTTTATCCCAACTTCTTGGAGTTTTTTTCACATAGTTCCAAGATGATTTTGTCAAAATGGCCAACATGAAAGTTATATAGGGTGTTTCAAGCTTTCCAAAACATTCAAGAGCATGAATTTATCATATTTGAGCTAGGAGATTCAAGGATCTGAAGTTGGACATTCATTCTTGATTTACAAGGCAAATTTGTGATGAGCAAGGAACCAAAATCTTAGCCATGCTGCATAATCTTACTTTGCAGGCCTTGTGACTTGCAAATCTTACCATAATTTAATGCTTACACAAACTTTTGAGCTATGTTCCATTTGGTTTAAGCATTTTCCAAGTGATCTTTCCATTTTTGGCACGAAGTTGACATTGCCAATCTTGCAAAGTAGCTTTAATCATAAAGTCAATTTCTTGAGCCTCTAACTTGTTGTTCTAATCACACTCAACTTCTACAAGTCAGAACAAACATGTTTAAAGTGATCAACCACTTTTGATAGCTTAGTACAAGCATTGGGAACATGTTCTTCAAGCTTGCTTCATGTACAATCTAACCTAGCCATAACATGTGATCCAAAATCTGAGTTTGTTCAAGTCTCAAACCTTATCTATAAATAGAGAGGCCAATCACAAGAGAAAGAGGTGAGAAAAAATAGAGATAAAGGACAAGGAGAAAAGCAAGAAGTTATATTGGTAAACCCTCAAAATCTCATTCATTCAAAAAAACCAGTTATGTTCTTATTTAAAACAGAACCCCAACCCATCATTCCACCATATAAACTCTCCATAAGCCAAACACTTCATCAAATACAAAGTTTGTCCAAACATAAAAACAGTCCTTGTAGTGCTATTCATCTTCACCATCAAAAATACCAAAAATATTACGGTACAGTCCAACTCAGTTCCAATAGTCCGGAGCAACTTTCTGAAGACTCACAAAGTCATCACAGCATTTGGAAAAGCATTCAGATCTAAAACAACCAGTGCAGCCCAAAGGTAAGTCCTCTTGACTTGATATCTTTTTATACATCATTAACAATCTGTTGTTCTTAAAGATAAGATGTAGTATTTTATTATCCCTTTGAACTAGTCGATTGTTTATGATTTAGGCTTATTCACTCATTTGTTATTTACATCTATCCATCATATGTTGTAAGCTAACTGTTGTACCCCAAAATTTGCCCTCCCATATTCTTCAAAGTTTGTCAAGGATCATCTTCAAATGGTTCAAGACTTCTCAAGGATTGCACAGTCCAAATGCCTCCTAAGCCAGTCAAAATTAGGGTTTTGCTTCCTTCAAGGAATTTGAGGTTTTCAAGGGTCCAACCAAGTCTCATAGGCCTACATACATTGCCAAGCTTATACATGCCAAGTCTCAAGACTCACAGAGGCAAATTGCACAGTCAAAAGCCCTATTTGGTTCAGTCAACTGTAGGGGTAAAATGGTCATTTGGCAGTCAAAAGTCAGAATTTTTGGTCAACATCTTATTTTGAGCTCACAATCATCATTTGATCAAGTCTTGATCATGATTCCTCAAGCATGGCTCAAAAATCATCAAAGATGCAAAAGTTACTATTTTTGGACAGCTGAAAAGTCAACTGTAACTTGACCAGGGCATAACTTTTTCATGGTTCATCAGAAAAATCCCATCCAATTCTCATTTTGAAGGGGATTACATTTCCTACAACTCATCTTCACATTCAAAGTCCAAGAAATGCTCTCACAAAAAGTTATCAATTTCTACATTATAAGTCAATTTTAAAAGTCAACAAAAAGGCATTTTAAGTCAAAGACCATAACTTGATATTGATAAATCCAAATGACATGGGACCAAAGGCATTGGTTAGAGGGCTTCAAAACCTTTCCAAAATGTCCAAAAACATGTTCATATGATCAAAATTGAGCAAGATATGTATTGGAGAAGTTGGGAAATTTTTGTGACTTTGCAAAAGTCAACTTTGCTCAAAACACATCATTTTTGCTAATGGGCCTCAAATTTCTTCTTGAAACATTGTCCAAGGCTTATGCACGACCCATTGAGATTAAATTGAATTATTTTCTTATTTTTATTAATTAATTGGATTTTTTATTAATATTAATTCATTTAATTGATTTAAAATATAGGAAATTCAAAGATATGGTTTTCAAATATTTTTGTGAAGAAACAAGCTCAAGACAAGCTGGATATTTCGTGTGCCAATCAAAGAGACAAGAATATCCAAAATTGGCAAGTTTTCTCAATCAAAAAGATGCAAAAAGATGTGATTGGAAATCAAATATTGAAACATCAATGCAATGGATCTTTGGGCCAAGACTTAACCTAATTCCATTCTATTACATATGCACAAGTGAACCCTAATGCCATTCACGTGAAAAGCTGCTGCAAAAAGCCATAGCCATATTGAATTTTTTTCAAGAAACTTGAAAACTGTTTTCTCACTTCAAGGCCAATTCAATACTTTTAATTGCTTCTAATACATTGCAGGGATCCCCAGGAATATATTGCAATCGAAACCAAGCACTAAAGCCACAAGAATCACCTCAAACAGTCGTACGGTTTGCATAATTTTCTCAGAATCGAAATCCATATTTCATGCATCATTAACACGATTTGTTGTTTGTTTTGTATTGTATGAATCCACAGGAAGCTTTTGGCATAGGTTAATTGCATTATGACACGCAGAAACAGAAATCACCATTGATGAATTTTAGGTTTTCCAAGCTCTCAAATTGGGGCTTTGTGATATAGGAAAAATCAGACCTTGAGAGACCCATGGTTGGATTCGTCAAGGCCAGACGAATCAAACCCCATGCTCGCGAAATATTTATATGCATCAGGGACCTAATCGCTATTAATCGTGCTTGCAGGTTGTGGGGGTTAAAAACCCCCGCTATCTCTTTATTCTTTTTATAGGCAAACAAGGACGATGATGCGTTGTAAGCATGCTACTGGATAATTCAAATGGCGCGCACTTTTTGTTTGTTTTACAATACGTGCACTAATGTTTTAATATTATATTCATGGTTTATCTTAATTACAAATGCAGCGTGATGGCCTAATGGTTGGTGATCTGGCCGGTAACCATTGGGACCTGGGTTCCATTCCCAGGTCCACCCCAAAGCTCTATGATATTTTTTCTAACATATTCTCATGCAGCGCTTTCCAGTGACGCCTACCATACATCTCCAAATCCCAGGCGCCAAGTGTCTTCCCACTCAAAACCAGTGGCCAAAGATGAAAGACCATGGTATTCCCTAGTCAATGAACACGCACCTGATCCAGAAAGTCAAAGAAGGCTTGAAACAAATGGGCCAAGAGTTTGCTAATCCACCTCCATTTGGGTCCAACACCCCCCTGGTTTCTATTTCTTGTTTTTATTTTCTTTCTTTTTATTTTCTTTTAATAATTATTATTACTATTATCTAATTAATTCATAAATTATTTTTCATAATAAAATCAGAAACTTAAAATATTGTTTATTTTTATTATTTATTATTTTCACTATTAATAATTATTTTTGTAAATAAATTCTAATTAATTAAGTTTAGTTGTTTAATTAGGACAATTTTGACTATTTTTCACAATAAATAAAATAGGTTAGAATTAGGGTTTTTCTTTTGACTTTTAAATCTCTTTTTATTTTTATTTTTTAAAAAAACATAAAAAACACAAAAAAAACTTTTTTCTTGTAAATAATTAATTAATTAGTTTTAGGCTTAATATCTAATTAAATGCAAAGAACCAAATCTCTTTCTTTTCTAAAAAAGGGTCAAAACCCTAAGGACGTCCCGATTAAATTTCTATTCGCGCTTTATTATTTTGGTTATATTTATGTAACTGTTTCCGAGTATGTAATAGATAATTAGGACCTCTTTTATCGCTTTCCTTTTATTTTCTCGCATTTATTTTTCAAAGGGTTATGTTTTTGGCGATGTATATACTCGCGCCTTGTAATAGCGTAGATTCAATTTTCCGCACTTTACTTTCCGCAAATTATTAACTGTTAATTATGCATGACAAGACTTGTATGAAAAATAAAATCAATTCGTAGCTCACAAATAACATGTACAAGATAATCTTAACTGAAACAACACACATGCACATGCCACTCCTAGGGTACGCCTCACTTGGTTGCCTCGAGGTGGTCGTCAAGTATAGGGTGTTTTAGAGGTCGCCCTCCTGTCTAAAGATCCAGTTGCCTCGAAACGGTTGCCTCGGATAAAAAGGATCTAGGACATTAGGGTTACCGCTAAGGCGTCCTACTATTGCTTTGGTGACCACACATGTCCCTATAATCGAATTGACCCGAATAACTCCAACGACGGTGCTACCTACTTCTCAATAGTGGGATAGTACTGTCTAAAGGACTCTTACACAACTTAATTCCTTAGAGTAGGTAGATTTCTCATGGGTACTTGCTCTTTCAAAACAAAAAAACAACTTTTCGCACCTACACTTTCAAAAAGTTTTCAAATAAATACTTCATACACTCTTGAGGACTGATACAAGAGTTACCTAGAAGTTTTTTCAAACTAAACTTTTTCAAAACCCACAAACACTTGAAAAGCAAACAATTTTTGAAAACATAGTGAGCAAGTACATAGGGTGCTAACACCTTCCCTTTCTATAAATCTACCTCTCGAACCGAGAGACATCTCGAAAAGGAATTTTGCTGTGCTTTTGTCCTTTCCTTGTTGGAGAACATAAAAGACGGTGGTGACTCTTGCTTACCGCGACATTTCGCGAACCAGCTTTAAAATAGTCAGTTCTATTTCCACCGATCACAGAACTGGCGACTCTGCTGGGGACACTGAATAAGTGAGGTGTACCTTAGGATTAGACCACTCTTATGTTTTCAATTGCTTGTTTTGTTTGCTTTAATATTGTGGGCTTGTCTTGGAGTTTCATAGATCCTAACCCGGATCTGGGGGATACCTTTTAGAAGTAGCAACAAACTGTGAGGGAACTGTGTGGGGTATACCGACACGGTTGAAGCAGTTGCTACGTTGATGTGGAACTTTGGTGAGTATCGGTAACCCTTGAGTCAAGTCAAGGAGAGTACGGGGCCGCCGCGGGGTGTCGTGAAGCATCAACTGACCTTAGGAACCTTACTTGACCATCCTGGCCTCTTTAGGGGTAGTGAGATGACCGACTTTGGTGCAGTCCGAAGTTGGTAGATACTCGATACTACACTCATTGAGGGTTGTTTTCTTGGGATATTTTGATCGCCAGTTCAGTGGCTAAATCAAAACAATGAATATAGAGAACAACCCAATGATATTGAGCTCCTTAGAACCCGGTTACTTTCGATAGGACAGGTTTTGAGCCCACCAACTTCAAGAGGGTAGTACCTAAACTTCATGCTGGCCTAAACTCTAAGGGTTGTCTTGTGTGACTTATGTGCCTTCAAACTTGACTACTTGCATATTCTTGTTATCTGACACATGAGTTTCTTGCAGGTTTTGTTTACAGTCCTTAATCTGGGCTTATAACAGGGTTTACTTATATCACTCCATGCATAGCATAACATCATACCATTATACCATTGCATACATCCTGCATAAGGACTAACCCATTTCAAGGATCTCGAGGGTTTGTGATGCAGGTCATGATGAACCAAATGTCTAGCAAGGGGCAAAGGGGACTTATTTTCCTCTAGCCAAGGTTGATAACTTGAGTCAGGGGCTATGACCCACTCTATATGGTGAGCCTTGACTCTTGAAGAAGGACTCTCAACAACATGAAGTTCCTTCAATCAAGCTACCAGATTCAGATTCTAACAATTTTCTTGTTTACCCCGCGAGATCCTTGAAAACATTGCATGCATACATACACATCATTGCATTACAGGTACCCTTGTTACATGTCACTTATCTTCTTCGCTGTTTATTTCAGCAATCATCATGTCTGCCGAACCTTCCGCCGAACAAGCTATCAAGGCCCTCCAGGCCCAGAATGCCCAGTTCCAGGAGTTGGTTATGAGCTTAGCCTAGGGTCAACAGGATTTAAAGACTCTGATTCTGAAAGAGAGGAAGAAGAAGAAGAAGAGGACCGTCTTGTTCAACACTAGACGCAGATCTGGGAATGGATCACAGAATGAGGTTGAGCTGACTACCTCATCTGTAGGAAAAGACAGTCCCCAAGAGAGAAGGGTTCCTAGTCCCGTGGTCTCCGACAACGAGACGGATTATAATGATGAACAGTACCCCCCTGCTTAGGACAGGTACAAACAGCTAGAGGACCGTCTAAGTGCTATGGAGATTCAACACGTGCCTGGGTTGGATTTTGGAGATCTAGGTTTATCTTCTGGGGTGGTGATCCCATACAAGTTCAAGGCACCTGCTTTTGCGAAATACGACGAGGCTTCCTGTCCTAAGCTGCACCTCTGGTCGTACGTAAGAAAGATCCAACCGTATACTGCAAACAAGAATTTATGGATCCATTTCTTCCAGGAAAGTCTTTCAGGGACTCAACTCGAATGGTTCTATCAGCTGGATGGAGCCAGTATTCGAAACTGGGAGGACTTGGCTACTGCATTTTATAAGCAGTATCAGTATAATTCTGACCTTGCTCCTACGCGTACCCAACTCTAGGGTATGTCGCTAGGGACGGGTGAAGGATTCAAGGAATATGCGCAAAAGTGGAGAGACCTGGCTGGAAGGGTGCAACCACCTTTGACTGACCGTGAACTCGTTGACATGTTCTTGGGGACCCTGTCTGGTCCGTTCTTCAACCATCTGATTGGAAATTCTTCTGCTGGGTTTACAGATCTGATCTTGACTGGTGAGAGAATAGAAGCTGGTATCAAGTCTGGGAAGATACAAAAGGGTGACTCCTCAAACACTGAGAAGAAACCATTCAAGAAAGAGTCCAATGCTGCGTACAGTCAGAAGAGTCGTCGTGACCAACACGTAGGGGCAGTCCTGATCTCTGGTTCTACACCACGCCGACAACAACAAAAAGGAAATCAGCGAAGGCCGGACGAGCCTAAAAGACAGTTCACCAATATCAACATGCCATTGTCACAAGCACTGCAACACATGTTGAAGATGAATCTGATTGCGGTGATAAACCCTCCTGCAAATCCTAAGACTTCTTCTCCAAATTACAACCCAGATGCGAGGTGTGCTTATCATTCCGGTAGCCCGGGGCACGATACTGAGGATTGTTGGGCGCTGAAATACAAGATCCAGAATATGATTGATGCTAAGGAGATCGAATTCGAGTCTTCTGAGACTCCCAATGTGATCACTGCTCCCTTGCCAAAACATGGTTAGGATTGAAAAAAAAACTTTTGTTCATTCGAATGTTCAAGTTGTATTTTTCTTTGATTGTTCAAACAATTATCATGTCAAACTCTCTTATTTCATGAATGCATTACACGTGTCTGTTTTGAAGTAATTGTGTTTACTATATTCAAAATTGCTTTTATTTTTGATGTTCAAACTCTCGATTAATAACTCTAAGCCTTTTGAGGGAGGATGACGAAAATGATACCACAATCTTTACAGTATGCTTTTGAACAGACCCCGCTGATGAGGTACAAGCATTGTTTCAAATCCTAAACAGTGGAGTTATAAGGAAGATAATCCCTCGTCAACCCCTTTGAGCCAAAGAAGTCGGAGTTTTTCTTTTCGAAAATTAAAACCTTTAATCATAACCTGGGGCAGGGTAGTCTTCTCAGTTGATCTAGGTGCACAATGAATGACATCAAAGAAGACCTTCCGAAATAAAAGATAGTGATGGTTCCGAATAATCATAAAGACAGGCAGTCATTATCTCTCAAAATAAAAGCCCAATAAGTCAAAACCTATGAAGGAGACTTACAAAAACTGGGGCATCCCGCTGACTGTAATCACAAAAGAAACAGTTCAGGCAAAAAAACAGGGATAACGAAATCAAAAAGAAAGAGGTCCTACAAACCCTCAACAAAAAGAAATGACTGCCTGTTCAAAATAAACGATCAGTATCCGAACCATCACCGGAATATCAGAGCAAAGACTCAAACAAGGTCTAACGCACGATTGGCTGAGTTTAGGATCGAAGAACATCACGAAGAACGGGTGGGTACAAATAAATTTGAGCCTTTATCCTTTGTTTCTTAAACCGTGAACCAGGCCACGTTATAACCCTTAAAAGTCCTAGCTGAAGCATGGGTTAGTTCGAAAGCATACTGTTATGAAAGGTATCCTGACTCCTTAAGGCTCGCTGTAAAATCTTGAGTTGACATCACATTTTACAAAATTTGCTTGTTTTACTGAAAAATGCATTTTCAAAAACTTCGAAACAGACATAAGCTTTGCATTTTTAAATAACATTGTTTGCATATGATTATTTGTTCGAACAGCAGAGAAATTCGCACGATGAATATCCAGTGAACAAAAACCTTCTCAACAAAAAAGGTCACCTCAAATGGAAAAACACCTCCAATCAAGGGGCACGGCATGATCATTGTCCATCATCTGGGGCAGTCAGGTCAAGATTCAAGGAATCTCTCAAAATGCCAAATAGCCAGGGGCAGATCTCCGCCTGAATCACTCGAGGCATTGAACAAGAATTCTAGCAACGAATCTGGCACGATCAAATGAAGATCTTATGGTAGTCTGATAACTCCACACCACTGACAGTGACAACTCCTTGCATTCTGAGAGCGTGGACATAGTCGGAAAAAAAATACTGTGCATAATCAAAGACCCGCTAGGTTGACACACCTAGGCAAAAATAAGGGCTTCCCGACGAACCAAAAGGGTTCGGGCAAAAATAAGGGATGAAAATGAAGAATTTGTACACCCGACAAGTCGAAAACCTGAAAAGGCGGCTTGGGCAAAAAAGGGTATCCCGATGGACTGAAAACCCGAAAGGGCGGTTGTTGTACCCCAAAATTTGCCCTCGCATTTTTCCCCAAGAAATCTCAGCTTCAAACATTTCCTGACTTTTCAAACTGGCTCAAGAATCGGACAAACGGACTTTTTCTTGACAGTCAATCAAAATTAGGGTTTTCACTGATTTTCAGAGCTTTGAATTGTTTCATACAGTGGGCTTAGGGTTTGGTTGATTTTTGGTTCAATTTTGATCAAGCAAGCGTGATTTGGCATTTAATCGGGAATTAGGGTTTTATGGGCATATTCTCAGAAGAATTTGAATTCCACAGCACTTTGCGGTTTATTTCAAGATTCGGATTAAAATTCGCGTTATCTTGGTTTAATCAGTCAAAAGATATATGCAGTGTTGGATTCACAGTGCTTATGCGTTTGATCAGTCTATTTGGATCGACTGCTGCTTTGCTCTGGACGTTGAATAAGACAGACTTAATTGATCAATGTTGTTTTATTTAAGTTATTTATTATTCTGAAATTAAATGATTGAATTTATTTTTCAATTGTTTTAATTCTAAGAATTTTAAATAAATAAATAAACAATAAAGAAATTAGAATTAATTGGATAATTTAAACTTTTATTGATATTTGAATTATTTGTACAAATTGCTGTTTATTACAGACAATAATTTACATTTAATTTAAATATTACATAGAATGAAAAACTATCCTATTTTCTAATATTCTTCATTCTTCACTCCGCTCCGGTATTCCATTTTTCATCTGCAAAAAGAAACAAGAAAAGTCAGAAAGCAATTAATAGCAAAGACAGTTAAAAGTGCTCATCATTAGGGGCCACTGACTGGGATCAGTTGACCCTCTCTGCAAATCACGGGATTTCTCCCGGTTCACAGAGAGGGAAGATTATTTTATTTCATGAATGCAAATGTCAAAAATGCATAAGTTATAAAATTCAGACTGCATAGAACCTCAGCTTCCAATTCAAACTAAATTGCAAAACTTCCCATTCAAAACTAAACTGAAAGTCCAATGCCAAAGATATCAAAGAAAAGCAAAAAGGGAATGTACTGTCAAAGCAGAAAATCTATCCAAACTGTCAAAAGAGAGATAAAGGAGATGCAAAATGTGTTATGCAAGCTAAACAGTCTTAACTCATCATTTCCCATAGGGCCCCTTCAGAACACAGTACAGATAATAACATATAAAATTCTTGGACTGTACTTTAAGAGAGAGAAAAGAGAGATAAAGCATAGGCAGGGATTAGGCACAGTTCAGTAACATAGACAGTAGGAAAGGGAGAGAAAAGATTATACAAATCCAAGCAACTCAGTCCAGCAGAGCAAGCCAATGAAACAGTTCAGCACAGCAGACAGTTCAAGATATCAGTTCAGAAGAGACAGTAGAACAGATAGAAGAGAGAAGAGATATATACAACTCAGTAGCTGCACAAAAATCTATCTAACCAATATCAAAAACCTGAACCTTGTCCACAAACTTCATCCACTCTGCATCAGTCTCAGAAAACACAAGCCAATGCAAGACAGTTCAGTAAGGTTAGAAAGGAAGAAAAAGATACAAAACTCAAACTCAAGCCAAAGCCTACTGTCCAGAATCACAAAACACATAACACATCTCAAACCCAAGCCATAAGTCATAAAAAGCCAACTCAGTAGCTGCATCATCCAAACCTAGCCAAAGAAAACTGTGTTGAACCCTGCATCAGACAAACAAAACTCAGAATACCCTGTCATACAAACTCAGAACATCTTGCCTCAACCTTCGAAAACACACAAGAACCTGATAAACCATACCAACATCCTGTCATATCCAAACCAACCAGTACCAAAACTGTCAAGCATAATCAAACACATAAGCCCTCAGTACAAGCATCATATTCCAACCCACACTCAAGGCAATAACTGTCCAAAATCATTCAAGACAATCAAGGCAACAATTCAAAAGCATCAAGAGAGCCTCAGAAGCAAGCTTCTTCATAGGCAAATCAGAAAAAAGAAACGAAAGTGGAACAATACTCAAGCAAATCATCACAGGGCAACACGAGAGAGAAAGAAGCAACTCAGGCAACATAGGCCCTCAGATCTCAGAGATCATCACTGGGCATCTCAAGCAAATACTCAAAGCACACATAGGCAAATCGTCCAAGAAAGCAACCAACAGTTCAAAGGGACATAAAGTAGAAGAGATAAAGAAGTGAGGAATTAGGGTTTCTCAGTACGTATCATCATCAAAACCTTAATCATAAGCAACAAGAGCGAAAATACCAGAAAGCGTCGAAAGCAAAGCAAGCTCAAAGTTCCTCACGCCGCTCCGGCCTCCTCAACGCCTCCAGTTCCGGTTCCCTTTCCTCCATCTCCCAAAATTAAGGTAGCTTTTCGTCCCCTTCTCAATCTCAAGAAAAGAAAAAAACAAACGATAATAACGAGTAAGATTATAACTCAGACTAAGCAAGAAGAAGAGTGAAAATTCTAAGATAGAGAAGGTGAGATCGTTACCCTGTTCGTTTAGGTTTAGTCCAATCGCGGAGATGAGAGGAACCGGAGGTGGCGTTGGGTTGGCTCGGCATCACTAGGCATCACATTCAACATTCAGGGAGATGAGGAAGAACGAAGAAGATGAGCTTACGCACGGCGCCGCTGCCTTCGCTCCACACTGGAACAATGCCTAACCCTAATTTCGTTCAGAATCCAAACATTGGGCCTGACCCGTTTTCTGGTTCACCTCTAAAGCCCAATAAGAAAATCATCTCACTTAACACTAAACCTTTCTTTTCTTTATTTTATATTTACTTCTTTTTCTTAACACTAACCCTTTTTATTTATTTGTATAAACAATATCTACTAACTTTATTTTATAAACAATGTTTTTTATTCTTTGTAAAATACTAATTTAATACATTTTCTATCATATAAGTTAAAATGTCTTTTTTTAAATTATATTTGTACATAAAAATAAAATACCTTTCTTAACACACATAATTTAATTTTGGACATAGTTTAATACTTTTTGTACATACAAAACATTAATTTGTATATATTATCTTTTCTCATATTTCATACATAATTGAAATTGAAACTTTTTTAATTAACATTCTTTCATACATAACAATTTAAATACACATTTTCTCTAATATTAAGCTCACAAACATTTTGACTAAAATACCTTCCAATTAAAAACTTAACATTTAATCAAAACACTTCTTTTCTCTTTGTACAATTAACATATAAATAAAAAATACATTTAAAAACATGTATCTAGGTCAAAACCCTAATACGCTTCAACTTCACATTTCGCACTTGTACATATTTACACTTACACATACATATACACTTGTACACTTACACAACACATTACCCTACACACATTTTATCTTATATTTGTATATTTGATATTCATTTTGATCGCACATTCGATTTGGTTGTAACTTATTGGATACTACAAGTCTCATCCCCTTGTACATTTATACCCCCACTCCCGGACACTATTTTGTAATAGCGTAGATTTATATTCCGCAATTTACAGCTTTTCAATTATACCATGATTAGACCTAGGGTTTGTATGTACATAAAATCAAACGCTAGATAACCTAATACAAGACAAATACATGTAATCAATACACAATCACACTTGCACCCCCTAGGGTAATCCCACATGTTGCCTTCCAAAATGGGCCATGCTTGCACGTCGAGTATCTTTGGCAAAACAATCAAATGATCGTAAGTCCCTCGATGACGCTTTCGAATGTTGCCTAAACGGAATGATCATAGTCCCTTCAAAGCAAATTGCCAAAGACACTTGGCACCATTGCATTCATGGTCCATACGATGACCCGCGCCCGTCCCGAATAAACTTCCTAAACGCAAGATTGTCCATCAATTTCAATGGTGGAACAAAATTGTTAAAAAAGGGGTTAAAACATGACAAAAACCTTTGAGTACAATAGGGTAGACAAAACTCTTAGTTACTTGAGATCGAACTTGCAAAAACACTTGCCTTATTTTCAAAAAACCACAATCCACAACACTTTCAAACAAACTCTCAAAAAACATTTGAAAACATCTTTTCGAAAAGATTCACACTTTTGTAAAACACTCAAACACGAGTCAAATACATTAGTTGCCTAAGACAAGGCATCTTTTTCCAAAAACATTTTCAAAAAGCACCCACACACACACCATTTTCAAAGCAATCGAAAAACAAGGCAAGTGATCTAAAAAACCAAGTAACTAAGAGCCCATGGATAACCATGGATGAAAAGGGTGCTAATACCTTCCCTTTTCATAATCTACCCCCCGAACCCACGAAACATCTCAAAAGGTTTTTGCTGTGCTTTTTTAACCTTTCCTTTAGGATAAAATAAAAAGTCGGTGGCGACTCTTGCTAACCGCACAAGTGCGAATACGAACGCAAACCTCAAGTCAGTTCTCCCACCGTATCACAGAACTGGCGACTCTGCTGGGGACAACTTTTAAGTGGGGTTACCTTAGGGTTTAGATCACCTTTACTTTCAATTGATTGCTTTGTTTGCTTTACATTTGTGGGCTTTGTATCGGAGTTTTATAGATCCTAACCCGGATCTGGGGAAACCCTTTTAGGTAGCAACAAGGCTGTGAGGGAACTGTGCGGGGTATACCGACATGGTTGAAGCAGTCTGCTACGTTGATGTGGCACTTTGGTGTGTACCGGTAACCCTTGAGTTCAGTCAAGGAGAGTACGGGGCCGCCGCGTGGTGTCGCGAAGCATCAACTGACCATAGAACCTTAATTGACCATCTTAGCCTTTTTAGGGTAGTGAGATAACTGACTTTGGTGCAGTCCGAGGTTGGTTGATACTCGATACTACACTCAATTGAGGGTTGCTTTCCTGGAATATTTCGGTCGCCAGTTCAGTGGCTAAATCGAAACGATGAACAATGAAAGCAATCCAGTGATATTGGGACCTCTAGAACCCGGTTACCTTTGATAGGACAGGTTTTAACCAACAAACTGAAAGAGGGTAGTACCTGAACCTCATGCAAGCCTAAACCTAAGGCCTTGTGTGCTTTGTGTGAATATTGTCTGCCTGTATATACACTTACTTGTTTGTGCATACATGTACATAATATCATAACATCATGCCATAGCATTTTAGCATTTTCAATAACCATTTCAAGGATCTCGAGGGTTCTTTTGATGCAGGGTTACGTTGAACCAGACATCTATCAAGGGGCAAGAGGTTTCTCCTCTAATCAATCCAGTCAAAGTTCAAGTGCAACAACTTGAATCAGTGGCTATGACCCACTCGACATGGTGAGCTTGATTCTCGTGGAAAGACATCCACCAACACAAAGCTCTCCAAACAAAGGTCGAGAACAACAACTTGAATCAGTGGCTATGACCCACTCGACATGGTGAGCTTGATTCTCGTGGAAAGACGTCCACCGATGCAGAGATCTCCAATCCAAGAGCAGAGTTCAACCTCTAACATTTTCTTGTGTTTACCCCAAGAGATCCTTGAAAGCATGCATCCACATATCATGCATTGCATTTTGACTATCTTTCCTTTTTCAGGTTTCCTTACTCTCCTGCTGTTTATTTCAGCAAGAGATGGCTCTAGAAAGGTCTGTCAAAGACATCCAAGACCAGACTGCTCAGCTGCAGGAGATGTTCCTGAACTTGTCTCTGGGGCAAGAAGAGATGAAAGCTCTCCTCACCAAGGACTTGGGGAATTCTAACAATGCCAGGAGTGATCAGATTGCGGAGCTGCAGTTTGATCTGACAACACTGAGGACTCAAATGATGGGACAGTTGGTGGGCCAGATGGCTCTCATCCAAGACCTATCTCAAAGACAAGAGGAACTCAGAGTTCTTGTCCGCCAACTGCTCCCAAACAACCAACTGGGGCAAACATCCGAGGTCGAAGAGCAAGTCACCGCTCAGCCTCCCTCAACTCAAGAAGACAGGGGGAAAGCTCCTTTGCTTGCTTCAGGGTCACAAACCCATCAATAACCTCGCCAGCGTCAGCGGGGCAATCGGCGTAAACAAGAAAAGTCGGGAAGACAGTTTACGGAGACTGAAATACCATCATTCTTCATACTGAAGCGCCTGTTGGAGGTCAATTTGCTCACCGTAAAGGACCCTCCTCAGAAGCTCAATATCTCCTCTCCTCGCTTTAATCCCGACGAATTTTGTGTTTACCACTCCTGCAGCCCGGGGCACAGTACCAACGACTGTTGGGCCTTGAAGAACAAGATTCAAGATCTGATTGACATTGGGGTGCTGGAATTCATGCCAGACGGCGAGATGAAGATCTTCCGTTAAAGGGTTCTCCGCTTGAAGTGACGAGGCTCGAACCTAAAAGACTTTTGCTTCTTTTTGAATTTTCAAAGTTGTAATTTCTTTTGCTGTCAAACAATTATTTGTTGATGTTAAACTCTGTTTTCATTAATGCATTGCATATGTTTGTCTTGAATTTATCCATTCGTTTCACTACTCTTATGCTTTTCGTTATGATATTTGACTCTTGATAAAAAGCTGCAAGCCTTTAGAGGGAGGATGACGAAACAATACCGTAATCTTATACAGTACGCTTTTGAACAAACCTTGCTAATGATGTACAGGCATTTCTTTCAATTCCCAAACACTGGAGTTATAAGGAAGTTAATCCCTAGTCAACCCCTTCGAGCCAAAGAAGTAGGAGTTTCCTGTTCTGATACAATCAAAACCTTTGATATAAACCTGGGGCAGGGTAGTATCTCAGTTAATTCAAAAGAAAATGCGCATTGAAGTCGCAAACTCTCAGTTCATAATACAACGAACGACGTCAAAAAAGAAAGCGTTCCTTCGGAATCAAAAGACAAGGGTGGTTCCCTATCACATAGACAGTCAATCTCTCAAAAGAGAAAAGCCCACTGAGCCAGAACCTATAAAGGAGGCTTAAGAAAGCTGGGGCATCCCGCTGACAGTAATCCCGAAAACGGTAACAGTCAGGCAAAAGTTAGGGATAACAAATCAAAATCAAAATAGTGAGGTCATTACAAAACCCTCAACAACATGAAAAGTGTTGAAAATAAAAAAAGAGATGATGACTGTCTCCCAAAAATTCAAACTGGTGAACCATCGCCCGAAAGTCGTTCCAAACTCAAAACAGAGTGCGACGCACAATTGACTGAGCTTAGGTTGAAGGACATCACGAAGAGCGGGTGGGTACAAATATACTTTGAGCCTTTATCCTTTGTTTCTTAAACCGTGAACCAGGCCACGTTACAACCCTTCAAAAGTCCTAATTGAAGCATGGGTTAGTTCGAAAGCATACTGTTACAAAAGGTATCCTGACTCCTGTAGGGCTTTGCTCTAAATCTTGTGGTAACTTGTCTTATGAAAAGTTTTCTGCTAAAAAACGCATTTTTCAAAAAAAAAACTTCGAGACAAACATAAACTTTGCATTATTCGAATATCACTGTCTGCATTTGACCCTTTTGTTTGACAGCGAAGAAATTCATACAGCGAATGTTCGGAGGAACGAAAACTCTCTCAGTAAGTCAAAATCACTTCAAGAGGATAACACTTCCATCAAATCTCCTATCAACAAGGGGCATGATCTTTCAAAATTCAATTAACCTGGGGCAGTCCAGTCAAGGTCCAACAGATCTTTCAAAGTACAGTTAACCTGGGGCAGTCCAGTCACGATTTCAAGAAATCTCTCAATATGCAGAGTAATCTGATTCAAGACTCCTTCTTCACCACTTGGGGCATTCGAATGTCAAAAGTGTTCAACACATCAACTCCAACATTTCCAGATTCGACTCCTGTATCCAGCCAGGGCATATCTGTTGATCACATTTCCAGACTCGATTCCTGTATCTAGCCAGGGCATGTCTGAAGAGTTTGAAGATTCGATTCCTGTATCCTGCCAGGGCATATCTATCAACTATCACCTTTCCAGATTCGACTCCTGTATCCAGCCAGGGCATGTCTGAAGAATTCCGGATCAACACCTGCAACAACCCAGGAAACATCTGTGAACGACCGATTGTAGACCAACGCCTGTAATAAACCAGGATTTTATCTACATCACCACTTGGGGCATTCGAATGTCAAAAGTGTTCAAAACCCGATGCAGTTTTACACAAGCTCATCATCAGGAAACCCTACACCGGTTCCCCTTCAAGACTTCTGAAACAAGTTCACGGATTCTTCCCAACAACGGACGCCAATCTACCGACTTGTTCAGATTCTTATCAAGACTTCTGAAACAGTTTACGGATTCTTCCCAACAACGGACGCCAATCTACCGACTTGTTCAGATTCTTATCAAGACCTCTGAAACAGTTTATGGATTCTTCCCAACAACGGACGCCAATCTACCGACTTGTTCAGATTCTTATCAAGACTTCTGAAAACAGTTCATGGATTCATCCCAACAACGGATGTTAATCTATCAACTTGTTCAGATGCAACCTTTGAATTTAGTTTACGGACACTTCCCAACAACGGATGTTGTTCAATTGCTGATTCAACTTCAAGATTTCTGAAAACAGTTCACGGGTTCTCCAAGTAAACGGATGTTAACCTATCGCTTGTTCAGATTCTTCTCAAAGCTAACCACCACGGAAAATCGCGCTCGCCAAGATTCTCCCTATCCCCAGCGGAGTTCCTTCAATCCCCAGCGGAGTCAGACTTTCAAACCTTCTCCCCACAGAGTTTCGAGGAAGCATTTTTTGAGTTCCCCAGTGAAGTCTCCAGGGTTACCCCCCCTCAAGCCAAAGATTCTCAATCTGGTCTCCCCGGCATGAGTCTACTAGTTGGAACTCCCCAGTAGAGGTTATCAGGAATTCTCTTCCCCAGTAACGACCAAGGATTTGTTTTCCCCGGCAGCAGTCAAGACGCTTTTATCTTCAGCCATCTCGGAATCATGTATCCTTGGCAAGATTAGCTCATCAGCTTACATGCGCATCCATCACATTCATAAATATTGATGTCACATACATTGCATCATGCATCATAACATTGCATACAAATAACCCTTTGCCTTTTCAGGTAAGATCAGTCGATAGACACAGATCATCTCCTGAGGTTCATCCAAAAATAGTTCAGATGTGACCCGGACACGGCAACATTCTGATACTTATTCCAGATTCATTCAGACGCATTAGCAGAAACCTTACACCGGTTCCTCTTCAACTTCTCAACTTCTGAAACAAGTTTACGGATTCTTCCCTACAACGGATGTCAATCTACCGATTTGTTCAGACTTCTCAACTTCTGAAACAAGTTTACGGATTCTTCCCTACAACGGATGTCAATCTACCGATTTGTTCAGACTCTTCTCAAACTTTTGAAGACAGTTTACGGATTCTTCCCTACAACGGATGTCAATCTACCAACTGATTCAGACTCTTCTCAATTTTTGAAAATAGGTTACGGACGCTTCCCAACAACGGATGTTGTTCCATTGCTTGTTCAGTCCCAACTCCTGAAAATAGTTTACAGATTCTCCAGACATGGACGCCAATCTGTTGCCTGTTCAGACCCCAATTCAGAGATGTTCCAAAACATGGATGCCCTTCTGATACTTGTCCACTCACCATTGACCTACAGTTCAACATCACCATATGGCATCTATAAGCCCATCCTCCTACCAGCAGTCGCCGAATGGCATCCTTAAGCCCATTCTCAGATGGCATCTCTAAGCCCATCCCCCGACAAAATTCTCTCGCACCAGATGGCATCTTTAAACCCATCACCAAATGGCATCTTTAAGCCCATTCACCTCCACCGTCACATCGACGAGCGCAAATTTTCTGGGCACATTAGTGTTCAATCTCCTTTTACCTTCAAGTCGTGAAAGGCAAACCTGCCAATCTAACTCTTCAGGTCAAAGAAGATTGAACAGGGGCAACTGTTGTACCCCAAAATTTGCCCTCGCATTTTTCCCCAAGAAATCTCAGCTTCAAACATTTCCTGACTTTTCAAACTGGCTCAAGAATCGGACAAACGGACTTTTTCTTGACAGTCAATCAAAATTAGGGTTTTCACTGATTTTCAGAGCTTTGAATTGTTTTATACAGTGGGCTTAGGGTTTGGTTGATTTTTGGTTCAATTTTGATCAAGCAAGCGTGATTTGGCATTTAATCGGGAATTAGGGTTTTATGGGCATATTCTCAGAAGAATTTGAATTCCACAGCACTTTGCGGTTTATTTCAAGATTCGGATTAAAATTCGCGTTATCTTGGTTTAATCAGTCAAAAGATATATGCAGTGTTGGATTCACAGTGCTTATGCGTTTGATCAGTCTATTTGGATCGACTGCTGCTTTGCTCTGGACGTTGAATAAGACAGACTTAATTGATCAATGTTGTTTTATTTAAGTTATTTATTATTCTGAAATTAAATGATTGAATTTATTTTTCAATTGTTTTAATTCTAAGAATTTTAAATAAATAAATAAACAATAAAGAAATTAGAATTAATTGGATAATTTAAACTTTTATTGATATTTGAATTATTTGTACAAATTGCTGTTTATTACAGACAATAATTTACATTTAATTTAAATATTACATAGAATGAAAAACTATCCTATTTTCTAATATTCTTCATTCTTCACTCCGCTCCGGTATTCCATTTTTCATCTGCAAAAAGAAACAAGAAAAGTCAGAAAGCAATTAATAGCAAAGACAGTTAAAAGTGCTCATCATTAGGGGCCACTGACTGGGATCAGTTGACCCTCTCTGCAAATCACGGGATTTCTCCCGGTTCACAGAGAGGGAAGATTATTTTATTTCATGAATGCAAATGTCAAAAATGCATAAGTTATAAAATTCAGACTGCATAGAACCTCAGCTTCCAATTCAAACTAAATTGCAAAACTTCCCATTCAAAACTAAACTGAAAGTCCAATGCCAAAGATATCAAAGAAAAGCAAAAAGGGAATGTACTGTCAAAGCAGAAAATCTATCCAAACTGTCAAAAGAGAGATAAAGGAGATGCAAAATGTGTTATGCAAGCTAAACAGTCTTAACTCATCATTTCCCATAGGGCCCCTTCAGAACACAGTACAGATAATAACATATAAAATTCTTGGACTGTACTTTAAGAGAGAGAAAAGAGAGATAAAGCATAGGCAGGGATTAGGCACAGTTCAGTAACATAGACAGTAGGAAAGGGAGAGAAAAGATTATACAAATCCAAGCAACTCAGTCCAGCAGAGCAAGCCAATGAAACAGTTCAGCACAGCAGACAGTTCAAGATATCAGTTCAGAAGAGACAGTAGAACAGATAGAAGAGAGAAGAGATATATACAACTCAGTAGCTGCACAAAAATCTATCTAACCAATATCAAAAACCTGAACCTTGTCCACAAACTTCATCCACTCTGCATCAGTCTCAGAAAACACAAGCCAATGCAAGACAGTTCAGTAAGGTTAGAAAGGAAGAAAAAGATACAAAACTCAAACTCAAGCCAAAGCCTACTGTCCAGAATCACAAAACACATAACACATCTCAAACCCAAGCCATAAGTCATAAAAAGCCAACTCAGTAGCTGCATCATCCAAACCTAGCCAAAGAAAACTGTGTTGAACCCTGCATCAGACAAACAAAACTCAGAATACCCTGTCATACAAACTCAGAACATCTTGCCTCAACCTTCGAAAACACACAAGAACCTGATAAACCATACCAACATCCTGTCATATCCAAACCAACCAGTACCAAAACTGTCAAGCATAATCAAACACATAAGCCCTCAGTACAAGCATCATATTCCAACCCACACTCAAGGCAATAACTGTCCAAAATCATTCAAGACAATCAAGGCAACAATTCAAAAGCATCAAGAGAGCCTCAGAAGCAAGCTTCTTCATAGGCAAATCAGAAAAAAGAAACGAAAGTGGAACAATACTCAAGCAAATCATCACAGGGCAACACGAGAGAGAAAGAAGCAACTCAGGCAACATAGGCCCTCAGATCTCAGAGATCATCACTGGGCATCTCAAGCAAATACTCAAAGCACACATAGGCAAATCGTCCAAGAAAGCAACCAACAGTTCAAAGGGACATAAAGTAGAAGAGATAAAGAAGTGAGGAATTAGGGTTTCTCAGTACGTATCATCATCAAAACCTTAATCATAAGCAACAAGAGCGAAAATACCAGAAAGCGTCGAAAGCAAAGCAAGCTCAAAGTTCCTCACGCCGCTCCGGCCTCCTCAACGCCTCCAGTTCCGGTTCCCTTTCCTCCATCTCCCAAAATTAAGGTAGCTTTTCGTCCCCTTCTCAATCTCAAGAAAAGAAAAAAACAAACGATAATAACGAGTAAGATTATAACTCAGACTAAGCAAGAAGAAGAGTGAAAATTCTAAGATAGAGAAGGTGAGATCGTTACCCTGTTCGTTTAGGTTTAGTCCAATCGCGGAGATGAGAGGAACCGGAGGTGGCGTTGGGTTGGCTCGGCATCACTAGGCATCACATTCAGCATTCAGGGAGATGAGGAAGAACGAAGAAGATGAGCTTACGCACGGCGCCGCTGCCTTCGCTCCACACTGGAACAATGCCTAACCCTAATTTCGTTCAGAATCCAAACATTGGGCCTGACCCGTTTTCTGGTTCACCTCTAAAGCCCAATAAGAAAATCATCTCACTTAACACTAAACCTTTCTTTTCTTTATTTTATATTTACTTCTTTTTCTTAACACTAACCCTTTTTATTTATTTGTATAAACAATATCTACTAACTTTATTTTATAAACAATGTTTTTTATTCTTTGTAAAATACTAATTTAATACATTTTCTATCATATAAGTTAAAATGTCTTTTTTTAAATTATATTTGTACATAAAAATAAAATACCTTTCTTAACACACATAATTTAATTTTGGACATAGTTTAATACTTTTTGTACATACAAAACATTAATTTGTATATATTATCTTTTCTCATATTTCATACATAATTGAAATTGAAACTTTTTTAATTAACATTCTTTCATACATAACAATTTAAATACACATTTTCTCTAATATTAAGCTCACAAACATTTTGACTAAAATACCTTCCAATTAAAAACTTAACATTTAATCAAAACACTTCTTTTCTCTTTGTACAATTAACATATAAATAAAAAATACATTTAAAAACATGTATCTAGGTCAAAACCCTAATACGCTTCAACTTCACATTTCACACTTGTACATATTTACACTTACACATACATATACACTTGTACACTTACACAACACATTACCCTACACACATTTTATCTTATATTTGTATATTTGATATTCATTTTGATCGCACATTCGATTTGGTTGTAACTTATTGGATACTACAAGTCTCATCCCCTTGTACATTTATACCCCCACTCCCGGACACTATTTTGTAATAGCGTAGATTTATATTCCGCAATTTACAGCTTTTCAATTATACCATGATTAGACCTAGGGTTTGTATGTACATAAAATCAAACGCTAGATAACCTAATACAAGACAAATACATGTAATCAATACACAATCACACTTGCACCCCCTAGGGTAATCCCACATGTTGCCTTCCAAAATGGGCCATGCTTGCACGTCGAGTATCTTTGGCAAAACAATCAAATGATCGTAAGTCCCTCGATGACGCTTTCGAATGTTGCCTAAACGGAATGATCATAGTCCCTTCAAAGCAAATTGCCAAAGACACTTGGCACCATTGCATTCATGGTCCATACGATGACCCGCGCCCGTCCCGAATAAACTTCCTAAACGCAAGATTGTCCATCAATTTCAATGGTGGAACAAAATTGTTAAAAAAGGGGTTAAAACATGATAAAAACCTTTGAGTACAATAGGGTAGACAAAACTCTTAGTTACTTGAGATCGAACTTGCAAAAACACTTGCCTTATTTTCAAAAAACCACAATCCACAACACTTTCAAACAAACTCTCAAAAAACATTTGAAAACATCTTTTCGAAAAGATTCACACTTTTGTAAAACACTCAAACACGAGTCAAATACATTAGTTGCCTAAGACAAGGCATCTTTTTCCAAAAACATTTTCAAAAAGCACCCACACACACACCATTTTCAAAGCAATCGAAAAACAAGGCAAGTGATCTAAAAAACCAAGTAACTAAGAGCCCATGGATAACCATGGATGAAAAGGGTGCTAATACCTTCCCTTTTCATAATCTACCCCCCGAACCCACGAAACATCTCAAAAGGTTTTTGCTGTGCTTTTTTAACCTTTCCTTTAGGATAAAATAAAAAGTCGGTGGCGACTCTTACTAACCGCACAAGTGCGAATACGAACGCAAACCTCAAGTCAGTTCTCCCACCGTATCACAGCGGTCCAGGAAAAAGTTAGGGATCAAAGCGTACGACTATGTCCTGTCATCTCGTCACTTGCCTACCAGAAGAAGATTTGTCAATCGGCAGTCATCAAGCACCTCCACAGGTACCTTCTCCCACAGAAACTGGGGCAATAAGAACTGTCCGGACTGTACAAGTTACTCTGTCCTCCAAGGTGCCAAGGTAGGTTCAGCTGAAGAATATGACCAAGATACCTTCACTCCCTGAAGAGTAAGACAAATCAACAATACTCTCCCCAAGTAGAGTTGGTCTCCCATCAGCCCCGAAAAGGCACAATATCCCTAGCAAGTCAGCGATACTCTCCCCAAGCAGAGTTAGGCTACTGACAGCCCTAAGGAAGTTGGGTATCCCCAGAAGATCTCAACATTCCCCAGCGGAGTACACAAACATTCCTCAACAAGCATCCCCGGCAATCTTGATATAAGATTGTTCCCCGGCGGAATACAGACACCCTAGTGGAGCCACTTCCCCAGTGCAGTCTCAAAAGTTTCCCCAGGAGAGTTGAACCATCTCCCCAGTAGATTCTGGAAGCTTATCCCCAGTAGATTCTGGAAGCTTATCCCAGTAGAGTCTGGAAGCTGGTCCCCTGCAGAGTACAAATATCTCTCCCCGACCATGTGCAGAGGTTATTCCCTACCAGAGCCCATAACTGGGTTATCCTCAGCTAATTACAACGAAAGGACCGTCCTCGACGAAGTTCTTCCTATCCCCAACGGAGTTCATCAAATCCTCAACAAAATTTATCAACAGGAATCCCCAGCGGAGTCATCATCAAAACCTCAGTGAAGTATCTCTTCCCACAGAGTAATTCCCCGCAGAGTAATCTCTTCACCAAGTTTATTCCCCAATGGAGTCATCTTCTCCTACCGGTTTATCCTTGCAATCATCATCCCCAGCGGAAACAAAGAACTCTACTCTTCAACATCAGCCCAGGATTCAACAAGCTCCCGGCATTCGTCAAGGATTTATTTTCCTAGACGAAAATACATTCATAGACATTTCACATTTCATACATCTTGCTTACATACATGATAAAGTTCATACGACGCGATCTCGTTTACTCTTGAGAACATTATGACATCATGCATTTCATACATCATGACATTGCATACAACTAATGTTTTGCCTTTTCCGGAAAAGGTCAATCAAAAGATGACTACCATCAACCTTTCCAAGTCCTAGTTTAATACAGGTAACAAGCCAGGAAAATTCTGTGGACGACTATCTACTTGACCATCATGAGGCAACCCTACACCGGTTCCTTCTCAATTTTCAGACGAAGTCTTACACGGACTCACCCTCCACAGGTAACCCTACACCGGTTCCTTCTCAATTTCAGACGAAGTCTCACACGAACCTATCATCAAAGTAACCCTACACCGGTTCCCTTTCTTTCAGAAGAAGTCTTACACGGACTTATCATCAAAGTAACCCTACACCGATTCCTTTTCTTTCAGAAGAAGTCTTACACGGACTTATCATCAAAGTAACCCTACACCGGTTCCTTTTCTTTCAGAAAAAGTCTTACACGGACCTATCTCAAGGTAACCTTACCCCGGTTCCTCCTAAAGTTTTACACGAACTTACCTCAAGGTAACCTTACCCCGGTTCCTCAAGAAGTTTTACACGAACTTATACCAAGGTAACCTTACCCCGGTTCCTCAAAAAGTTTTACACGAACTTATCCCAAGGTAACCTTACCCCGGTTCCTCAAGAAGTTTTACGCAAACTTATCTCAAGGTAACCCTACACCGGTTCCTCCCAAAGTCTTACACGGATTTATCCCAAGGTAACCTTACCCCGGTTCCTCAAGAAGTTTTACGCAAACTTATCTCAAGGTAACCCTACACCGGTTCCTCCCAAAGTCTTACACGGATTTATCCCAAGGTAACCTTACCCCGGTTCCTCAAGAAGTTTTACGCAAACTTATCTCAAGGTAACCTTACCCCGGTTCCTCCTAAAGTTTTACACGAACTTACCTCAAGGTAACCTTACCCCGGTTCCTCCTAAAGTCTTACACGGACCTATCCCAAGGTAACCTTACCCCAGTTCCTCAAGAAGTTTTACACGAACTTATTTCATAGTAACCTTACCCCGGTTCATCCAGAAGTTTCACACGAACTTATCCCGAAGAAACCTTACACCGGTTCCCTTCTCAACTCCAGACGTAATTTTATACGGACTCGTCATCAAGAAACCCTACACAGGTTCTCTCAACTCCAGACGTAGTTTTACACGGACTCGTCATCAAGAAACCCTACACAGGTTCTCTCTCTCCAGACGTAGTTTTACACTGACTCGTCACCAAGAAACCCTACACAGGTTTTCCTCTTTCCAAAGATGAAGTTTTACACGGACTCATCATCAGTCAACCCTACACAGGTTTCCTTCCTTCCAAGATGCAGTTTAACACGGACTCATCATCAATCAACCCTACACAGGTTTTCTTCCTTCAAAGATTCAGTTTCACACAGGCTCATCATCAGTCAACCCTACACAGGTTTCCTTCTTTCCAAGATGCGGTTTTACACGAGCTCATCATCAGGCAACCCTACACAGGTTCCCTCCACAACTATCCATTACACTTCCAAATGGCATCTATAAGCCCATTCCCGACAAGGTTCTGTCACATCCAGATGGCATCTATAAGCCCATCCTCCTACCAACAATCTCCAAATGGCATCTGTAAGCCCATTCTCGATGTCACATTGCTGATATTCTACTATGCGAGTGCAAATTTCTGGGCACTCTAGTGTTCAATCCTCTTCCACCTTAGGATCACGAAAGGCACGCCATCCAATCTACATCCTCAGGTCTAAGAATATTGAACAGGGGCAACTGTTGTACCCCAAAATTTTCCCTCCCATATTCTTCAAAGTTTGTCAAGGATCATCTTCAAATGGTTCAAGACTTCTCAAGGATTGCACAGTCTAAATGCCTCATAAGCCAGTCAAAATTAGGGTTTTGTTTCCTTCAAGGAATTTGAGGTTTTCAAGGGTCCAACCAAGTATCATAGGCCTACATACATTTCCAAGCTTCTACATGCCAAGTCTCAAGACTCACAGAGGCAAATTGCACAGTCAAAAGCCCTATTTGGTTCACAGTCAACTGTAGGGGTAAAATGGTCATTTGGCAGTCAAAAGTCAGAATTTTTGGTCAACATATTATTTTGAGCTCACAATCATCATTTGATCAAGTCTTGATCATGATTCCTCAAGCATGGCTCAAAAATCATCAAAGATGCAAAAGTTACTATTTTTGGACAGCTGAAAAGTCAACTGTAACTTGACTAGGGCATAACTTTCTCATGGTTCATCAGAAAAATCCCATCCAATGCTAATTTTGAAGGGGATGAAATTTCCTACAACTCATCTTCACATTCAAAGTCCAAGAAATGCTCTCACAAAAAGTTATCAATTTCTACATTATAGGTCAATTTCAAAAGTCAACAAAAAGGCATTTTAAGTCAAAGACCATAACTTGAGATTGATAAATCCAAATGACATGGGACCAAAGGCATTGGTTAGAGGGCTTTAAGACCTTTCCAAAATGTCAAAAAACATGTTCATATGATCAAAATTGAGCAAGATATGCATTGGAGAAGTTGGGAAATTTTTGTGAATTTGCAAAAGTCAACTTTGCTCAAAACACATCATTTTTGCTAATGGGCCTCAAATTTCTTCTTGAAACATTGTCCAAGGCTTATGCACGACCCATTGAGATTAAATTGAATTATTTTCTTATTTTTATTAATTAATTGGATTTTTTATTAATATTAATTCATTTAATTGATTTAAAATATAGGAAATTCAAAGATATGGTTTTCAAATCTTTTTGTGAAGCAAACAAGCTCAAGACAAGCTGGAGATTTCGTGTGCCAATCAAAGAGACAAGAATATCCAAAATTGGCAAGTTTTCTCAATCAAAAAGATGCAAAAAGATGTGATTGGAAATCAAATATTGAAACATCAATGCAATGGATCTTTGGGCCAAGACTTAACCTAATTCCATTCTATTACATATGCACAAGTGAACCCTAATGCCATTCACGTGAAAAGATGCTGCAAAAAGCCATAGCCATATTGAATTTTTTTTCAAGAAACTTGAAAACTGTTTTCTCACTTCAAGGCCAATTCAATACTTTTAATTGCTTCTAATACATTGCAGGGATCCCCAGGAATATATTGCAATCGAAACCAAGCACTAAAGCCATAAGAATCACCTCAAATAGTCGTACGGTTTGCATAATTTTCTCAGAATCGAAATCCATATTTCATGCATCATTAACACGATTTGTTGTTTGTTTTGTATTGTATGAATCCACAGGAAGCTTTTGGCAAGGTTAATTGCATTATGACACGCAGAAACAGAAATCACCATTGATGAATTTTAGGTTTTCCAAGCTCTCAAATTGGGGCTTTGTGATATAGGAAAAATCAGACCTTGAGAGACCCATGGTTAGATTCGTCAAGGCCAGACGAATCAAACCCCATGCTCGCGAAATGTTTATATGCATCAGGGACCTAATCGCTATTAATCGTGCTTGCAGGTTGTGGGGGTTAAAAACCCCCGCTATCTCTTTATTCTTTTTACAGGCAAACGAGGACGATGATGCGTTGTAAGCATGCTACTGGATAATTCAAATGGCACGCGCTTTTTGTTTGTTTTACAATACGTGCACTAATGTTTTAATATTATATTCATGGTTTATCTTAATTACAAATGCAGCGTGATGGCCTAATGGTTGGTGATCTGGCCGGTAACCATTGGGACCTGGGTTCCATTCCCAGGTCCACCCCAAAGCTCTATGATATTTTTTCTAACATATTCTCATGCAGCGCTTTCCAGTGACGCCTACCATACATCTCCAAATCCCAGGCACCAAGTGTCTTCCCACTCAAAACCAGTGGCCAAAGATGAAAGACCATGGTATTCCCTAGTCAATGAACACGCACCTGATCCAGAAAGTCAAAGCAGGCTTGAAACAAATGGGCCAAGAGTTTGCTAATCCACCTCCATTTGGGTCCAACACCCCCCTGGTTTCTATTTCTTTTTTTATTTTCTTTCTTTTTATTTTCTTTTAATAATTATTATTACTATTATCTAATTAATTCATAAATTATTTTTCATAATAAAATCAGAAATTTAAAATATTGTTTATTTTTATTATTTATTATTTTCACTATTAATAATTATTTTTGTAAATAAATTCTAATTAATTAAGTTTAGTTGTTTAATTAGGACAATTTTGACTATTTTTCACAATAAATAAAATAGGTTAGAATTAGGGTTTTTCTTTTGACTTTTAAATCTCTTTTTATTTTTATTTTTTAAAAAAACATAAAAAACACAAAAAATACTTTTTTCTTGTAAATAATTAATTAATTAGTTTTAGGCTTAATATCTAATTAAATGCAAAGAACCAAATCTCTTTCTTTTCTCAAAAAGGGTCAAAACCCTAAGGACGTCCCGATTAAATTTCTATTCGCGCTTTATTATTTTGGTTATATTTATGTAACTGTTTCCGAGTATGTAATAGATAATTAGGACCTCTTTTATCGCTTTCCTTTTATTTTCTCGCATTTATTTTTCAAAGGGTTATGTTTTTGGCGATGTATATACCCGCGCCTTGTAATAGCGTAGATTCAATTTTCCGCACTTTACTTTCCGCAAATTATTAACTGTTAATTATGCATGACAAGACTTGTATGAAATATAAAATCAATCCGTAGCTCACAAATAACATGTACAAGATAATCTTAACTGAAACAACACACATGCACATGCCACTCCTAGGGTACGCCTCACTTGGTTGCCTCGAGGTGGTCGTCAAGTATAGGGTGTTTTAGAGGTCGCCCTCCTGTCTAAAGATCCAGTTGCCTCGAAACGGTTGCCTCGGATAAAAAGGATCTAGGATATTAGGGTTACCGCTAAGGCGTCCTACTATTACTTTGGTGACCACACATGTCCCTATAATCGAATTGACCCAAATAACTCCAACGACGGTGCTACCTACTTCTCAATAGTGGGATAGTACTGTCTAAAGGACTCTTACACAGCTTAATTCCTTAGAGTAGGTAGATTTCTCATGGGTACTTGCTCTTTCAAAATAAAAAAACAACTTTTCGCATCTACACTTTCAAAAAGTTTTCAAACAAATACTTCATACACTCTTGAGGACTGATACAAGAGTTACCTAGAAGTTTTTTCAAACTAAACGTTTTCAAAACCCACAAACACTTGAAAAACAAACAATTTTTGAAAACATAGTGAGCAAGTACCTAATAGCCCATGGATAACCATGGATAGAAAGGGGGCTAACACGTTCCCTTTCTATAAATCTACCTCTCGAACCGAGAGACATCTCGAAAAGGAATTTTGTTGTGCTTTTGTCCTTTCCTTGTTGGAGAACATAAAAGACGGTGGCGACTCTTGCTTACCGCGACATTTCGTAAACCAGCTTTAAAATAGTCAGTTCTATTTCCAACGATCACACTAACCTGTACAGACAAGAAAAACAATGTTTAAGGCAGGAAAATACAGTATGTATCGACACATAACCCCCGTGTATTGACCCATACTGAGTTCAGATTGCAAAACAGAAGCTGGAAGAGCCTATGAGTCGATACATACGCGTTTCACTTTGATACAAGAAGGTGCATGAGTCGACACATCCCATTATGTGTCGACCCATACTGAACTGATTTTGTTTTACAGGAGCAGGGAAAAGCTATGTGTCGATGCATAACAGCATGGGTCGACACATAGCAGTTCAAAATACATTCCCCCCTCTGTTTTTCACTACTTTTACATTGTTTTCATTATTATTAGATATGGTTGTAATATTTCAGTCTCCATTTCATCCCTATTGTTAAATTGTACCCCCATCCCCCTAAAGTGATGTAATAGCTTAGATTTTATTTTCCGCATTTTTACTTGCTTTTCATATATTGCTAGTAAATAAGATGTATGGCAAGATAAAATCAATAAATAGATAACTTTCAAATATAAGACAAAATGCATGCAAACTAACACACTTGAACACTAACACCTCTAGGGTAATCTCACTTTGTTGCCTTTCGGAAAATAGTCATGTCCCTCGAATATGGGATGTTTTAGCAAATACCCTTTGATAAAAAAGATCATAGTCCTTCGATGACCCTCGATGTTTCCTTCGGTAAAACGATCTAGTCCCAAAGCGACATTGCTAAAACGTCACATAAGTTGCCTTCTATGACTATTCAAACGTCCCACGCTCGTCCCTTCACATCCGACGATGGGGCTTCTTACCAAATCAATGGTAAGATAGCCGCATCTAAAGGAGAAGGAAAAGCGCGTTTAAGACCTTTCGAGTAGGTAGATTCACTCCTAGTTACTCGCTTGCTCACGACAAAAAAAAACACTTTTACACACTAACACTCTCATTTCAAAACATTTTCGAAAAGACAAAACATTTTGTATATGTTCTTATAGAGACAAGAACCATTGCAAAAAATATTTTCAAAACCATTTCCAAAAACACAATCCACAAACACATCTTTGAACTATTTTCGAAACAACACTTTGTACGCGTTCTTATAGAAACGAGAACCATTACAAAGACATTTTCAAAATACCTTCAAAATCCACACCACAAGCATACTGTCAAACAAAAGCAAGTGATCTAAACGAGTAACTAAGAGCCCATGGAAAACCATGGATGAAAAGGGTGCTAATACCTTCCCTTTTCATAATCTACCCCCCAAACCCGAGAAATAATCTCGAAAGGTCTTTCCTGTGCTTTTTTACCTTTTCTTTTGGATAAAAGAAAAGTCGGTGGTGACTCTTGCTAATCGCAACATTTGCAATCAAACGCAAAACCTTCAAGTCAGTTCTCCCACCGTATCACACGTTCTTATAGAAACGAGAGTCATTACAAAGAAGACCCCTTTTCAAAATCACTTTCAAAAAACACATTCCACAAACACTTCTTTGAATTATTTTCAAAACAATACTTTGTACACGTTCTTATAGAAACGAGAACCACTACAAAGACGTTTTCAAAATACTTTCAAAAATCGCACCATAAGCACATTCAAACAAAAGCAAGTGATCTAGCAAGGAACTAAGAGCCCGTAGATAACTACGGATGAAAAGGGTCCTAATACATTCCCTTTTCATAATATACCCCCCGAACTCAGAAAACATCTCAAAGGTTTTTCCTGTTCTTTTTAGCCTTTCCTTTTGGATAAAAGAAAAGTCGGTGGTGACTCTTGCTAACCGCAACATTTGCGATCAAACGCAAAAACAACCAAGTCAGTTCTCCCACCGTGTTACACGTCCCTTCGATTGTCCCTCAACATCCAACGATAGGGCTACCTACTCACTAATAGTAGGATAGCACTGTCTAGAGGAAAAGAGGAAAAGAACACCCTTTTCGAGTATAAAAAGTAGATAGCTGTTAGAAGTTTGCTCAAACTATTTTTGCACTTACACACAAAATACTACTTTTCAAAAACAATTTCAAAACATTTGCTTTGTTAACACTCTTGAGGACCGATACAAGAGTTAAACACAAAGCAAATCGCCGCACTAAGGCTTTTCATAACATTTTCAAACACATAAAGCACAAAGGTATTTAAAAATGAACAAACCTCTAAGAGCCCGTGGAAAACCACAGATGGAAAGGATGCTAATACCTTTCCTTTCTATAATCTACCCCCTTACTCAGAAACATCTCGAAAAGGTCTTTTTCTGTTCTTTCACCCTTTCCTTTGTTGGATAAAAGAAAAGACGGTGGCGACTCTTGCTTACCGCACATTTGCGAACAAAAAACTCAAAACCAGTATATAAAAAGTCTATTCTACCACCGTATCACACAACTCTCCCCCACTTAGACTATTTTCGTCCTTGAAAATCTACTCGATACTACCACTCTTAATGTGAATTTTACATCACACTTTCTGATCCCCAAGTTGCGTTTAGCAACACTTCAACCACTACTTCTAGACACAACAATAACTCAACACGATTTAAATCAAATACACACATGCTAATCATTCAACACCTCCGCGACATAACCGTTAATAACTTATCAACCACTTCAACAATATCTTGAAATATCAACATTTTAAAGTAGTAACACACTTATACTTGGATATACATGAAATTCTAGTATCAGATATGTGATGTCGAATGAGATGTCACGACACAAATATGTGTTTGAAAGTAAGGTGTAGTAAAATCAAAAGCAGCAAAAACACAAGAGATTGTTCACCCAGTTCAGTGTACAACAACACCTACTCTGGGGGCTACCAAGCCAGGGATAAGTTCACTAAATAGTATCAATTCATAGACCCTCGGTAAACAACTAGTTTACGATCTAATCACTTAATCACTACCCAAGTTAAAAGTCTACCTAAGACTCGCCTAGGTATGAGCCCATCCTCAAATCCCTTCAATCACTTACAGTGGATAACTTAACAAAATTAATAAATTTGAAACACTTCAATCATTCAATGCTTAAAAGCTTATGAATGATACATAATTAACAACCCAAATAACAACTCAAGTATTTAAACTAATACTTAGAGTGTATTACAAATAAAAATCCTAGACTTCTAATCTGAAAGAAAGTATTCTTCTTCAAAAGTTGCTTGTCTTTGAATAAGGAAGCAAGTCCTTATATATGCGAAGTTTTGGGCTTGGGATTAAACATAAATATTCAAATATTTTGAATATTTCTACAAAAACAGGCCAAGATGAAATTATGCAATTTGAAAAATATTCCTCCATATTTTTCGCAACCTATAGATCATAAATCCTGAATTATAGAATGCTAGAAATCAGGAAACAAAAGACTCAACTGATTTTGGGTTGAGATCAGTTCAGTAGGCAGATGTCAAGACATCTTCTTTGACATCATTCAAAATAGTTTTGCTCCAAATGTTAAGACATTTAGAAAAACATTAACAAGTCATTGTTTTACCAAATTTTTTGCCAACAAACACTTACAAACTCCCCCTTTGGCAAATTTTGGCTAAAACATTGTTAAAGCATATTATCAGAGCAACAACACAATTATCAGAGCATTATCAGGGCAGCAGCAAAAGCAACGCAATCAAGATATACATTCAGTTAGCAGTTAGTTGTTAGCATAGGAAGATGTCAAAACATCTTCTGGGACATGAGGCTCCCCCTCAATCAATGGTCAGTGGTTAGTCAGTCACTCACTTTCTCTCCCCATTTTTAGTCATAATATGCCAAAGAAAAGATGCAATCAAAGGAATATCAATATTAGGGTACAAACCATAAAATTCAAATGTCAAGCACATGCAAGTGCCAAAAAAAGGAAACAAAGTGTTCAGAGAAACATCAGGTAGTCTAACTGTCATCCGAACCAGTTGACTTGGTTCAACCAGAACTTCTTTCTATACTGGAGTCTTCACCTTCAGAGCTCACAACATCATCAAGGTTGCTATCCTTTTGCAGGTCCTTGATCGTCTTTTCAAAGATTTGCTTCCTAGCTGAGCTCACTCTGGTCACATCATCTAATTCCTTGCAGGATTCCCTTAGTTCATGAACATTTCATCCTTAGTGGAGGCCTTTTCAGCAGGAGCAGATGTTAAAACAATGTCTGGGACATGTTTTCCTGAAAAGAGCTTAAAATGGCGGGTCAAGGAAGACTCCCTCTTGCACACAACATCATTTCCACTTAGGATTCCAGGATGCTGATTTAGGATAATTCCACAGAGGAGGGAAGGAAAAGCAATTGGCATCTTAATGGCATAAGTTCATGCATGTTTGATAGTCTGATCAAAGATACAAGTCTCATAATAAAAAAAATTGGTTTCGAATAGCATAAATGAACTTTCCTAAACCAATGGAGATGGTTGAAGTGTGATTAGTGGGAACCCAATTTGCAGCTCCAATCTTATGTAAAATTGCATATTTTACACTCAGTTTGCTGACAGGAAGTTTGTTTTTCACTGGTCACTCACTTACTTGATTAGCAGTAATGGCTCTACACACTTGATTGTCTGTTACTTCCAGCTCACAACATACATCTTCAGACCTATCTAGAAATTTGTTTATAATGGCAGGAGAAAATTCTACACACTTTCCTCTAACAAAAACCTTTCTATATTCCATACTCTTATGGTCAGCACAGTCAATATGAATATTAAAAATGAACTCCTTAACAAGAGTTTCATAGCAATTTACAAACCTGGCAATTATTTTCATCAGTCTAGCATAGGAGATCAGCTCCATGATTTCCTTACATTCCAAGGCACAAACTCCTAGTTCTCTCTTAAGAGCAATCCTTCTTTGATACATATACTTCCACTTCTCAGCATTCCCAACAGAGTGAAAGGAAATGTTGTCAAGTGGGGCATCAGGAACCCTAACAAACAATTTCTTATTTGCAGACTTTTTAATAGGAGAGATGTCCTGGACATCTTGCTCGACATCATACTCAGAGTTAGTCTCTTTAATCAGAATAACTTTCTTCTTATTCTTGGTCCTTTTTACAGCATCATCATCATCATCATCATCATCATCATCATCAGTAGAGGTAACAGGTCTAGCTTTTCTCTTGCTAGAAGGAGGGACCACTTTACTTCCTGCTTTTGGGGGTCCATATATGGTTTTCTTCTTGATTGCTTTGGGAGGGGTTGTGATACTTGCATATTTCACTCTCTTGGACTTTAGCGTTCTAGCAATACCAGGTAAAACATTAGTGATGATCTCATTGTCAGAGAGCTCTTCAACATTGACTACATTCACAACATTGTGACATTCTCCATCCTTGGAGGCAACAACATCTTCTTTAGAAGGAGAGTTTTCTTCAACATTTTGTTCAACATTTTCCTCAACATCTTGATCAACATTTTCTTCTTCCACATCTTTTAGGGCAGAGGTAGCAAGCTTCTTAAGTTTGCTATCAGCATCATCATTCTTGGATGATTCAACAACATTATTTTTAGGATTACTTCCTTTGTCAGCAGAAGGAGGCATGCGAGCAAGGGGAGTAGAAATCCCAGGCACAACAAATCCTTCATTTAATACCCTTCCCACAAGCCTTATGATGCTTATATCAACATTGACAATTTATTCTTCAGTTCTATTGTCAGTAGCAGTAGAAGAGTTACCTTTATCATCTTTAGATTTCTTAGTTGGTGATGATCTAGGTTTCTTGACCTTTTTATCAAGCGGAGGGATCATTGATAGAGGAGTAACATCTAGTACCCTGTCAAGAGAAAGATTTTCATTTGCAGAGTTTGAGGAAGATGATGTGTAATGTTAAGACATGTTTGAAAAATTTCTAGCAAGGAGATGAGGAATGGAAAGGGTTCTTCTTCTGTTGAGGAGAATGAAGAGTTTGTGAAAGTAGAGAGAAGAAATGTAGTAGCGTGTGGGAAACAATTTGAGGCAGTCTTGTAATGATTGTTTTCTAAAATTTATTTGTTGGAAACAAAAATAACAAAATACCACTTTAATGATATTCCCACACACTTTTAATTGCTATAATCCCTCATATAAATATATCCATAATTTCCCTCTTAAGTTCTCAAATTGATTAGCATTCAAAGCTTTTGTGAAGATGTCAGCCAGTTGTAATTCAGTGGCTACATGTTCTAAGGCAACAATATTTTCTTCAACAAGCTCTCTCATGAAGTGATGATGGATGTCAATATGCTTGGTCCTGCTGTGTTGAATGGGATTATTTGATATGTTTATGGCACTTAAATTGTCACAGAATAATGTCATGACATCTTGTTTGACATTGTATTCTGATAACATTTGTTTCATCTAAATCAATTGAGAACAACTATTTCCTGGAGCAATGTACTCAGCCTCAGCAGTAGACAGAGACACACAATTTTTCTTCTTGCTGAACCAAGATATGAGATTATTTCCCAGAAAGAAGCATCCTATTGATGTACTCTTTCTATCATCAACACTTCTTGACCAACCAGCATCACAAAAACCAGTTAAGGCAGAATTTGATCCATGAGAGTACACCATATTGTGATACGGTGGGAGAACTGACTTGGGTGTTTTGCATTTGATCACAAATGTTGCGGTTAGCAAGAGTCGCCACCGACTTTTCTTTTATCCAAAAAGGAAAGGTGAAAAAGCACAGGAAAAACCTTTGAGATTATTTCTTGAGTTCAGGGGGTAGATTATGAAAAGGGAAGGTATTAGCACCCTTTTTATCCACGGTTTTCCATGGGTTCTTAGTTACTTGCTAGATAACTTGCTTTTTGTTTAAAATTATGCTTTGTGTGGTTTTTGAAAGTATTTTGTAAAGAGGCCATTGTTTAGGCAATCTTTGTAATGATTCTCATTCATAAGAATGTATACAAATATGTTTGATCTTTTGAAAATGTTTTCAATTTTGTAAGATGTTTGAAAGTGTATGTGATTGTTTTGAAAATAGCTAGGATGTTTGTTTTGAAATGGAGCAAGTAATTAGGATAAATCTACCTACTCAAATGTCTTTCTTGTTCATTTCCTTTTCCTTTGACATTGTTGTCTTACCATTGATTTGGTAAGCAACCCTATCTTTGGATGTAAATGGGACGGGCGTGGGTCATCGTATGACCATGATTAGCAATGTTGCAAGGTATCTTAGCATTTTTCTTTAGGGACTAAGATCATTTTGAAAGGAAACTTATATAGCGTCATCAAGGGACTATGATCTTGCATTTGCTTGTTTTGGCTAAGATACCTTACATGCGTAATATGGTCATTTTGTATAAGGAAACCAAGTGGGATAACCCTAGGGGTGCTTGTGTGCAAATGTGTTGTTTTCATGCTTGATTCAGTCTTGAATTAGGGCTTGATATTTATTGGTTTTAAGTCTTTCCATACAAACCCTAATTACTAGCAATAGTATATAAAGCGATAAATTACGAAATTTTAAAGTTACTACGCTATTACAACATTTGTGGGAGGGGGTGTACAAATTAAAAGTGGAGATTGCAAGAATTTAAACTTAATTAGTCTATTACAACCATATTGAATTGATATGAAATATACAAGAAATTAAATAATAAAAAAAACAAAGTATAAAAAACGAATAAGTGTACAAGGATGTAAAAATGTAAAGAAAATAAATTTTTGTTTGTTTTTCATGAGAAAGAGGGAAATTTTTTAACCTAATTATTTTAAAGAAAATAATTAATCAAGTTTAGATTTATTAAGAAAAGGTTTTAAGTTAAACCCTAATTCTTATAAGTTAATCAAAAAGAAAATAAGTTTAAGAAAAGTATTTTTTTGGTATATTTTATCTTGAAAATATTTATAGCATTATAAAATATTTTTAGTCTTTTGGGTATTAAAATAATATGTTTTAAATGGTGTGAAGAAAAATAAATAAATAATAGAATATTAATTAAGTTTATAAGACTACCTTAAATAAATAAATAAAGTATGAAGAATGAAAAATATTTTTATTTATGGAAAAATAAAATAAAATAAGTCAAAATATAAAATATCATTTTTTGCATTTTTATCATTTTTTTTTGTATTTAGAAAATATATTTGAGAAAATAAAAAAATATAAAATGAAGAAATAAAATAAAATTGGGCCAGGGTGCAAATATGAAACAAGGGGGGAAGGTTAGAAAAAAAAGTCAGGCCCAGGAGTGGAAGGCCCATGCGTTTGTTTGCTGGAACAAAAAAAAGACAAAAAATGTAAAAAATTACAAAAAAGGAAGCGTTGAGGTTCGAACCCATGACCTCTATCAATAACGCGCGCTTCCTTACCACTGAGGTGGCTGTACATCTGTTAACTTAAATGAAAGAATAAATACATAAGGTAAAACGTCTCCATGACCTGTACTTCGTCTTCAACCTTCAGCCAGCCAGACCACCCGTATCTCATTCATTTCTCAACAAAAATGGAAAATGCAAATATGAAAGTTGTGCTACTTTTCCTCACGAATCCAACCATATAACTTATGTAAGATAAAAGTCAAAGATGAAGATTAATTTTGCTGGCCCTAAATTGAAACCTATTTTTTTCAGAAAGTTCAAATCTAAAATTCTCTACACACTGTCAATATAAATGAAAACTATGGACATGGTTAGCTTTAGAGCAATGATATCTACATTTTTACTTCAGAATGCATACACAGAGGATGCTTGTATCAAGATATTGAAGTTAGAAAACTTACCTCTTACAGATGGATTTGCGTATGGAGTTTGAGCAGGCTTTGAGGTGTCCTAAGAATCAGTTTAGCTTGCCTGGACCTTCTTGAGTGTATTCCAAATCTTACTTTGCTTTGAAAGTCCCTAAATCTTCCCACTCAAGTCAACCTGCAAGCTTGATGTTTGAAAATGGTGAATAGTGATGGAGGGGTTACAGTCTTGAAACAGGGGCTTGCATCACTTGTGTATGATGTATGTAAGGTGTTTGAATGATTAAGAATCAAAACACACGAGTGGAAATGGAGATGGAGAGTTTTGGCTCAAAACTATCAAGTTGAACAGTCTTGTGCTGCAAGGGTGTTTGGGAGAGTTTTAGGATGCTTGAAATCGTGTCTTAGATTGCAATAAACTTGTTAATATGTATGGAAACGATTTTAGCACAAAATCATTTCAGGCTTCTGAGTTATAGGGTTATGGCTCTATAACTTGCTTTTGAAGAAAAGTGAAATGACAAATCTCAAATGTTGTACAAGCATGTCCTGAGCTTCTTCAGGTCTTAGACACCTTGATTTTGGATTATAGGGGTTGTGTGTTCAGAAAGAACAAGTTAGAAGCTCAAGACAAGTTGACTTTGTGATTAAAGAAACTTTTCAAGAATGGAATGGTAACTTTCTTCCAAAAATGGAAAATTGGCTTGGACAATGCTTGGAACACTTGGATAATAGCTCAAAAGCAAGTGTAATCTTCTGATTATGGAGAGATATTGAGGTTTAGAAGCCTGCAAAACAAGATTGTGTAGCATAGGTTTGAAATTGGATTCTTGTTCATCACAAAATGCCTTGTAATTCAAGTGACAAAACACCAACTTCATCTCTTCGATTCTCCCTACTCAAGAATGATATCAAGGAGTTCTTGGACATTTTGGAAAGCTTGAAATTTTATATAAAACCCATCTTTGAATTGCTTTTAAATATTCCCCTTGTAACTATATGAAAAAATGCCATGAAGTTGAGTTAAAATCTTGACCAAATTAGGACAAAATTTCACTAAGTGTTTAGTTTCATGACCCTATGTTCTTGAAATTATAACTTGAGATCCAAGCACTTTTGGAAGAAGTTGTGTGACGCAAATTTGTATATTTCATGGAGATCTACAACTTTCATGTGGAAATTTCTTTTGAATCATCTTGCATCATGGTGAAAATTTGGCTCAAAGTTATGACAAAACATGAATTTTAAACACTTAGAAAATTTTCTAAGTTAAGAAATTTTGACTTTTCAAAAATGAACTCTTGACTTTTTGATTTATTGATGAATAAGTTTCATATTTTGACATGTTTGGATGAATTGTGATCTTTGGCATTTGAATTTGACCAAAAAGTCAAAGTTTGACTTTTCAGTATACGGTTGACTTTTGATCAGTTGACTGCAAAATTCATCTGTCAATCTAATGGACTTGCAATGTTTGAAACCATGTCATTAGGTTAAAATGATGCAATTGGACTCTTGAGATCATGCCTTAAACCAATTGATCATTTGTTAGGTCAAAAATCAGAAATTTCCCTTTTCTAATCAAAACCTTAATTTTGACCATTTTGCCCTTTTGGAGATTTGATCAAACTTCTTGAGGAATTGTGGTCTAAACTTGATCAAATGATACATATGGGTTTAAAACGTTGATGTGGATAAAAAATTATGAGGTTTGACTGTAAATTGGCCATGGTTGACTTTTTCCCCCAATACAGTTGATTATTAGGTCAACTGTTCAATTGACTGATCAAAAGTGTGATCCAAGGCTTGAAACTTGACATGAGTAATCTTGGGGGTCCATAATGGTCCATGAAAGTCATATGAAGCATTGATAGTTCAAAAATCCTTGTGCAAACTCAAACCCTAATTTTGGTCATCAGTGCCTAAGGAGGTGTCTTGAGCTGACCAAACCCTAATGCAGTCTTGAGTCCAAGGAGATCTGGTGAGGAAATTCTTGTTAAGTGAGAGGGAAAATTTTGGGGTACAACAACTTCCATATTCAATCTTCTTAAGCCCGAAGAGTTATATTGGCGAGTTTTGCCATTTGTGACTCGAAGGTGGAAGATGATTGGACACTAGAGTGCCCAGAAATTTGCACTCGGTGATGTGATGGTTGAGGGAATGGGCTTAAAGATGCCATTTGGAGAGGTGATAGAAAGTTGTAGGAGATGGGCTTAAAGATGCCATCCAAAAGTGATTGTTTGTATTGTAATTTGTAAGCTGAAAGAATGAGTATCAGAATGGCATTCGTGTCTGTAGCGTATTTGAACTGCATCTGGGAGCTGCTTTTGAATGAGTATCAGAATGGCGTCCGTGTCTGGAGCGTATCTGAATTGTATCTGAAAGTTGAATCTGAATGAGCATCAGAATGGCATCCGTGTTTGGAGCGTATCTGAACTGTATCTGAGAGTTGAATCTGAATGAGTATCAGAATGGCATCCGTGTCTAGAGCGTATCTGAACTATATCTGAGAGTTGAATCTAAATGAGTATCAGAATGGCATCCGTGTCTGGAGCATATCTGAACTGTATCTGAGAGTTGAATCTGAATGAGTATCAGAATGGCATCCGTGTCTAGAGCGTACCTGAACTATATCTGCAAACTCTGAACATTATTAATGGTAGCTGTTAATCTTATCCTGAAAAGGGTAAAATGTTAGCTAAAATGCAAAGTCATGTTGTATGAAATGTATGATATAATGCATTTATTTTATCAATGTTTATGATAAGCGGATGCCATGTATGCGTATGTGAGCTAGTCTAATGCGCTATTTGTTGGATTTGGGGAAAATAAATCCCTAAACGTTGCTGAGGGTATGTAAGTCTTCATGTCTTGAAGTCGAAGTGTTGATGAATTTCCGTTTAGAGAAATAAACTCTATTGTAAGGGAGATGCCATGTACTGCTTCAAAAATCTGTTTGGGGAATCCGGGGAAATTGGGTGATTTCTACCGGGGACTGATAATTGGAAGCTTTGTTTTGTTGGGGATTAAACTGTACACTGTGGGGGATTTTTATGGAAAATAACTTAGAGAGATTTCCCTATCTCTTAAGGCCATCAATAATTGTCTTTTATTTTGTTTATTTGTAAACAGTAATTATGTTCAAATGCATATGTTCAACAATGAATCATTGGACGTTTTTGTAAACAAAACACAAGAGTAAAGAAAAACAGATAGTTTTGCACTTTCAAAAGAATATCTTTGTATTGACTTTGAGTAAGTATTTTTTGTACAGTGAGGCAAACATTCTAGTAAGAGAATGCCGTCGTAAAAATGAAAATTTTAATACAAAGAAAAGATAACTATGTGTAATAATCCAATGGGGTTCCCATTCTGCTATAGCCTTTGTATCTTTGAGCATCTTGTCTATTTGTTGCCTTGTTCGAAGATGATTGAATTGGTCAGAAATGTCGAGTTTGCAAGTTGTCCGTAAGGTGATCCAACGGGACATAGTCATACGCTTTAATTCCCTAACTTTTGCCTGGACCGCCCTTTCAGCTTTTCAGTCCACCGGGATACCCTTTTTTGCCCAAGTCGCCCTTTCGGGTTTTCAACTTACCGGGTGTACAAATTTTTTTGTTTTGTCCCTAATTTTTGCCCGAACCTTTTTGGTTCGCTGGGATGCCCTTGTTTTACCTAGGTGTGTCAACCTAGCGGGTCTCTTATGCAGTATTTTTTGACCATGTATGCGTTCGCAGGGTGCGGCAGGTCGTCACCATCCATGGTGGTCAAGATCATTGCTCCACCAGAGAAAATGTTTTTGATTAAAAATGGTCCTTCGTATGTAGGAGTCCATTTGCCCCTGGGATCTCCTTGCGGTAGTATGATACGTTTGGTATCCAGATCCCCAACTTGATACACTTGGCGTCTGACCTTTTTGTTGAAATCCTTGATCATCCATTTTTAATACATTTGACCATGGCACACAGTAGTAAGTCTTTTCACATCAATTAAGTTCAGTTGATCAAGTCGAGTCTGGATCCAATCGTCTTAATTTAGACATGTATCCTTCATAATTCTTAGAGAGGGGATCTGAACCTCAATAGGCAAGACAACTTCCATACTGTATACCAAAGAATAGGGTGTTGCCCTGGTCGATGTGCGAGCTGTAGTACGATACCCGTGGAGAGCGAATGGTAACATCTCATGCCAGTCTTTGTATGTGACTGTCATTTTCTGTATGATCTTTTTAATGTTCTTATTTGCAGCTTCGACATCACCATTCATCTTTTTCCGGTAAGGGGAAGAATTGTGACGCTGGATCTTGAATTGCTTGCACAAGGCGGTGATCATAGTATTGTGCAAGTCCGTACCATTTTCGATGATGATCCTCTCTGGGATACCATACCGGCAAATGAGATTTTGTTTAATGAACCAGGCTACAACATTCTTGGTAACGGAAGCGAAGGAGGCTGCCTCGACCCACTTTGTAAAATAGTCAATGGCCACTAGGATGAAGCGGTGTCCATTGGAGGCTGTCAGCTTGATTTCCCCAATCATATCAATCCACCACATAGCAAAGGGCCAAGGAGCCGTCAAGACATTCAGAGGAACCGGAGGTACGTGCACCTTGTCAGTATAAATCTGACACTCATGACAGGTTCAAGAGTGTTGATAGCAATCTGCTTCCATGATAGACCAGTAATAGCCTGCCCGTAGAATCTTCTTTTCCATCGTATGCCCACTGGAATAGGTGCCAAAAGTGCCTTCAAGCAACACAGAGTCATGGTTGCGTTTGTAAAGGATGCCATTACTAAGGAAGAATTTAGCAGAGAATCTCCTTAAGAACTTCTTATCATTTACTAAAGCTCCTTCTGGATATTCTTGAGCCTCGAGATACCTCTTGACTTCGTGAAATCAAGGATGGTCCACTACTTCTTCAGTATTAATCTCGTGACAGTGTGCTGGTTCATCCCTTCGTTCAATTGTGATCTGGGGAGCCTCGTTATCCCATTTAAGTTTAAACATCGATGACATTGTGGCTAGTGCGTCAGCTAGCTGATTTTCTTCTCGCAGGAAATGCTCGAAGGTAATATTTTCAAAACGTGAGAGTAATGTCAAAACATGTTCTTTGTAAGGGATAAGGTTTGGGTGTTTGGTGTCCCATTCCCCTTTGATCTGGCTAATAACCAAAGCTGAATCTCCAAATACATTCAAAGATTTGATTCCCAAGTCTATGGCAGCTTTGAGACCAAAGATGCATGCTTCGTATTCCGCCTGTTATTTGTACAATTGAAGCAGAGTCTTGCCGTAAAAGGAGTATGACACCCTTCCGGAGATATGAGTACAACACCGATACCATTGCCAAGTGCATTGGATGCCCCATCAAAGAACATGGTCCATTGGGATCCTTGTTCAGGTCCATCATATGGGCTGAATTCTTCACAGTTGTTTACCATCAGGATGTCTTCATCTGGGAATTCGAACTTCATAGACTGCTAGTCTTCCACAGCTTGGTGAGCAAGGTGATCAGCTAGTATACTTCCCTTTATAGCTTTCTGGGTAGTATATTGTATGTCATACTCTGTCAGGATCATCTGCCATCTTGTAATTCTCCCAGAGAGAGCAGGCTTCTCGAAGATATATTTTATCGGATCCATTTTAGAAATCAACAAGGTAGTATGGGTCAGCATCTACTGTCTTAGCCGGGGAGCAGCCTATGCCAGAGCGCAGCAAGTTTTCTCGAGCAGTGAATATTTTGTTTCACAATCGGTAAACTTTTTGCTCAGGTAATAAATAGCATGCTCTTTTCGGCCAGACTCGTCATGCTGCCCCGACACACACCCCATTGAATTTTCCAAAACGGTCAGATACATGATTAATGGTCTTCCCTCGACTGGTGGCATTAAAATAGGAGGCTCTTGCATGTATTCTTTGATCTTTTCGAAAGTCGTTTGGCATTCATCATTCCATTTGACTACTTGATCTTTCTTTAATAGTTTGAAGATTGGCTCACAAGCAACTGTCAGGTGAGAAATGAATCTGGTAATGTAGTTTAAATGTCCCAAGAATCCTATGACTTCCTTCTCAGTACGAGGAGCAGGCATCTCTTGTATCGCTTTCACTTTGGCAGGATCTACTTCAATACCCTTGTTGCTGACGACAAAGCCTAGGAGTTTACCAGAACTCACTCCAAACGTGCATTTATTTGGGTTCAACCTCAACTTGTACTTCTTTAGCCTCTAAAAAAGTTTCTGTAAATGATCAAGATGCTCTTATTCTATTTGAGATCTAGCTATTGTTGTACCCCAAAATTTTCCCTCCCATATTTCTCAAAACATTTCAAGAAAGATCCCCAAGTTGCTCAAGGTAGTCCAAGGGTTGGCCAGACAAGCTCTCTCCTAAGGCAGTCTACCTCAAATTAGGGTTTCATGTTGCATCAAGATACTTGAGTCCAAGGGATCCCAAAATCTCACCAATGTACTAATATGTTATCAAGATCATCCATGTCAAGTTTCAAGCCCTACAGAGGAAGTTTGCTCAGTCAATTGCTCAAAGGCCTAAAAATCGACTGTGCTAGGGCAAAAGTCAACTGTGGCCCACATACAATCAAACTTCAATATTTTTGGTCAACATCCTCATTTTGAAGTATATTTCATCATTTGATCAAGGGTTGATCATGATTCCTCAAGGATTGCTCACAATTCATCAAAACCCAAAAGTTGCTAAATTCGGGTTTTGTAAGAAAAGTCAACTCAACTTTGACCAAGCATAACTTTCTCATACTTTATCATAAATGACCCATCCAAAAATCATCTTGAAGATGATGCAATTCCCTACAATTCATCTTCATCTTACAAGTTCAAAATATGCACTCACAAGAAGATATGAATTTGGACATTATAGGTCATTTTGAAAAGTCAACAAAAACACCTTTTTTATCAATGCTTCATACATGAACATGGAAGACTCAATTGAGATGAAACCAAAGAGGTTGCTTAAGGTACATCCTAAGCTTTCTAAAAAGTCAAAGAACACCCCCATAAGGTTAAAATTAAGAGAGATATGCATTGTCAAAGTTGGACAATTTTTGAAAAAATGCATGAAACAAATATTGACCAAACTTGGATTTTTTCCAAATGGGCGTATCTTTTCAAGTTTGAAACTCATTACTAACATGGTACACGACCTCTAAGCCCACACATACATTTTTCTACTATTTATGCTATTTATTTTAATATTTTGTTCATTAAAATTCAGAATTAAATAAATAAATAATAGAAATAATATAAATTTTGATGTGAATCCATTTTGGGAAATTTTTATGCTGGTTTATGTCAATTGATTTCGTGTAATAACTCTTCAAATATGTCCAAGTTCATCCACATGTGAAAATGGCATAAAATAATCAAATATGGCATTTTTTTCAAATCTTGATCATGGTCTTAAAACACAACATTATGAGGGAGATTCTTTCCATGCTTTCTTGTCTCCTCATTCTCCTCTATAAATATAGAGCCATACAAGCTTGAAAGGGACGAAAATCCTATCTAAAAAGCTCTCAAAAAACTCTTCAAAAAGCTCTTCATAAAGCTCTCTAGAAATCAAAGAATTGGTGCAAGTCATATCTCGAGGTTCCGGTCTCTCTCAATTGACATCAAGCCTCAAACCATCCTCTTGAAGTCCTCAAGAGTCTTACAAGGCCCAAGAGCAATCCATCACACGCCTAGCATGCCCCCCCCATTTGACAACACCGGTTTGGTAAAATTTTAAACTTTGAATCTCTAACTTTAATCACATTTTATGGTATGCTAACGTTTGTTCGAGTTTATATAGAACAGTTATGAATGGTTGAATCATAGGTTCCACGCAAGAATAAAAAAACACCATAGTTAGAGCATGAAGCTTTCGAGGATTTGGGCCTAGGGATTTCTGATGATTGCACCCCCTGTTTACTTTTGCTACTAGGCCCATCTTTATTTTCTTATCCCTTTTTTATTTTTATCAATAAACAAATATAAAAATCACATAAAAATAGATTTAGGATTTTTTTCTTAATTAAATTTTAATTTTAGGTAAAACTTTAATTTCTTTTTGTAAATAACTTAAAAATAATTAGAATAAATAGGTTTTATTACTAACTTAATTATATTTTATTTTTTCCTAAAATAACCAAAGAAACCAAAATAGGTCATGTAATTATTTTTATTAATTAATTTAATTAACTAATTAATTGCATATTTAATTTAGAAAAATTATTTCTTTTATTAAAAACAACAAAAAAAACAATTTTTCTTTTAATTAGGTTAGAAGGGTCAAAACCTTAAATTCTCGTCGATCTTAATTCTTCTCGCGCGCTTTATTTTTATTATTTACCATATTGATGTAACTGCCTACAATTTGTAATAGTTTAATTAGGACGTTTATTTACATTTATCGCTTTATTTTCAAAGGGGTTTGTTTTTGGCTATGTAAATACCCGAAGCCTTGTAATAGCGTAGTTTAAATTCCGCACTTTAAATTCCGCAAATTATTAACTGTTAGATGTATGATATAGGGATGCATGACAAGAATGTATGATTACTTTTAAAACAGTTAGATCACCCTAAATGTGCAAAGATAAATAAACTGAAATTGAATCATTCGCACATGCGCACTCCTACGGTACACTCCCACTTGGTTGCCTTCGGTAAATGGTCATTGAGTATAGGATGCTTTAGTGGTCGTCCTTTTGTCTAAATAAAGATCAAAGTCCCGATTCGGAAAAGTTGCCTCGGAATGGTTGCCTCGGAATTATTGCCTCGAATAATTGATCTAAGACATTAGGGTTATTACTAAGATGTCCTAACATTGCTTTAGTGTCCGTGCGTCCCTTTCGAATTGACCCTCAAACTCCAACGACGGTGCTACCTACTCACTAATAGTGGGATAGCATTGTCTAAAAGAAACAAATACAGAACGATTCTTTTTTCGAGTAGGTAGATTAGTTCTTAAGTACTTGCTCATTCCAAACAAATTTTTCACACTTACACTCCTTTATAAACAAAGTTTTCAAAAGCACTTCATTACACTCTTGAAGACAGAAGCAAGAGTTAAATCGAAGTCAAAACAAAAATTTTTCAAAGCGCACAAACACAAAGAAAACAATTTTGAAAATGATAAGCAAGTACCTAAGAGCCCGTAGATAACTACAGATAGAAAGGGTGCTAATACCTTCCCTTTCTATAAATCTACCCCCGTACTCAGAAATATCTCGAAAAAGGAATTTTTCTGTGCTTTTTTCCTTTCCTTGTTGGATAAAATAAAAGACGGTGGCGACTCTTGCTTACCGCGATATTTTTCAAACACAAACGCAAAACGCAAACCAGCAAAATTTCCTTAACGAAATAGGGAAACCACATCCCGGTTCTGGCCACCGTATCACAGAACTAGCGACTCTGCTGGGTAGTTAATAAGTGGGGGTGTACCTTAGGAATAGTTCATTATATTATTTTTAATTGTTTGATTTGTTTGCTTTATTTTGTGGGCTTTGTATCGGAGTTACTATAGATCCTAACCCGGATCTGGGGGATACCTTTTAGGTAAGTAGCAATAGACTGTGAGGGAACTGTACGGCATAGACCGATACGGTTGAAGCAGTAGCTACGTTGGTGTGACGCATTAGTTAGTACCGATATCCCTTGTGGAGGAACAAGGAGAGTATGGGGCTGCTAATGGGTCATTAAGCATCAACTTACCTTAGAACCTATAATTTACCAACTTGGCCATAGAAAAGTAGCAGTATGCTGCACTCATTGAGACCACACTCTCGCGATGATTTCGGCTGTAAGAAAAGGTTGCTAAACTGGAATTATGACCGATCGAGGATGGTCAGTGATATTGAGAACCTATAGAACCCAATTACTATTACTAGGACAGGTTGGACCAACTAAACTGAAAGAGGGTAATACCTAAACTCCATGCCAACCTGAAATTTAAAGGCTATTTTGTGACTTATGTGCTTTCAACTTGAACTACTTGCACATGTTTGTTATCTAACAACTTGAGTTCCTTGCAGGTTTTGTTTACAGTCCTTATCCAATACCTTGGATTTCTTGCCGGATTTACTTATTTACATTACCTTGTACTTTTGCTTAAACGCATAACATACACATCATAACATCATGCCTTAACATTTCCTTAACCATTTCAAGGATCTCAAAGGTTTGTGATACAGGTTATGGTAAATCAAATGTCTAGCAAGGGGCAAAGGGGATTTATTTTCCTCTAGCCAATGTCATCTAGAGATCAAAACACGATAATTTGAGTCAGTGGCTATGACCCACTCGATATGGTGAGCTTGACTCTTGAAGAAGGACTCTCAACAAACGCGAAGTTTCTTCAATCAAATTCTAACAGTTTCTTGTTTACCCCGCAAGATCCTTGAAAACATTGCATACATATACCATACATATCATTGCATTACATGTACCATTACAGGTTTCTCATCTTCTTTGCTGTTTATTTTAGCAATCATGTCTTCTGAAACACCTACTGATCAAGCCATCAAGGCTCTTCAAGCTCAGAATGCTCAGTTTCAGGAAATGTTCTTGAACTTGGCCAAGAGTCAACAAGATTTGAAGACTCTTATCTTGAAGGACAAGAAGAAAAAGAAGAAGAAGAAGAAGAAGAAGAATAAGGTGGTCCTCTTGAATATGGGTCGCAGATTCGCGAACAATTTGCAACATGAGACTGATTTATCCCATTCATCTGGAGGGGGAGAGAATCAAGAGGAAAGAAAGGGTCCTAGCCCTGTGGTTTCTGACAATGACACAGACTTTGATGAAGAACAGTATCCTCCTGCTGAGGATAGATATAAGCAACTTGAAGACCAGCTCAGTGCAATAGAAATTCAGAAGATACCTGGGTTGGACTTTGGAGATCTGGGATTGGCATCTGGGGTGGTGATCCCTCACAAGTTTAAAGCTCCTGTCTTTGCTCAGTATGACGGGGTATCCTGCCCGAAGCTACACCTCCGCTCATACGTCAGAAAGATTTAACCCTAGACTGCTGATAGAAATCTCTGGGTTCATTTCTTTCAAGAGAGTCTGTCAGGGACTCAACTTGAATGGTTCTGTCCATTGGAAGGAGCTAACGTCTACAACTGGGAGGACCTTGCTGCTGCTTTTTATAAGCAATACCAGTATAATGCCGACCTTGCTCCCACGTGTACTCAGCTTCAGGGTATGTCTATGGGTACAGGCGAAGGCTTTAAGGACTACGCTCAGAAGTGTAAAGATCTTACTGGAAGAGTCCAACCCCCTCTGTCTGATAGGGAGTTGGTGGACATGTTTCTTGGGACTTTGTCTGGTCCCTATTTCAATCATTTGATCGGCAGCTTGTCAGTGGGTTTCACTGAACTGATTTTGACTGGAGAAAGAGTAGAAGTTGGGATCCTGAGTGGTAAGATCCAGAAAGATACCTCTTCGAGTACAAAGAAGAAGTCGTTTGGTGGCAAGAGGGAAGACAATGCTGTGCACGGCCAGAAGAGGCGTAGCCAGGCAGACTACCACCAATCTGTGGGGGCAGTGTTGATCTCTAATTCGACACGCACACAACAACCACAACAACAAAATAATCAGCCAAAGGGGGAAGGACTTCAAAGGCAGTTTGCCCAAATCAACATGCCATTGTCACAAGCATTGCAGCACATGTTGAAGATGAATTTGATTATGGTGATAAACCCTTATCTGAACCCTAAGACTTCTTCTCCTAACTACAACCCAAATGCAAGGTGTGCTTATCATTCCGGTAGCCCGGGGCACGATACTAACGATTGTTGGGCGCTGGAATACAAGATTCAGAATATGATTGACGCTAAGGAGATCGAATTCGACCCTCCTGAGACTCCCAATGTGATCACTGCTCCCTTGCCAAAATATGGCTAGGATTGAAAGCACTTTGTTCATTTGAATTCTGAAGTTGTATTTTTCTTTGCTTATTCAAACAATTATTGTCATGTCAAACTTTTTTATTTCATTAATGCATTACACGTGTCTGTTTTGAATTAATTATTTTCACTATGCTTAAATTGCTTCATATTTCCTTTTTGTGATGTTCAACTCTCGATTAAAAAACTCTAAGCCTTTAAAGGGAGGATGACGAAAATGATACCACAATCTCTACAATATGCTTTTGAACAGACCCCGCTGACGATGTACAGGCGTTGTTTCAAATCCTAAACAGTGGAGTTATAAGGAAGATAATCCCTAGTTAACCCCTTTGAGCCAAAGAAGTTGGGTTTTTCTTTTCACACAAATTAAAACCCTTAATCACAACCCGGGGAAGGGTAGTTTTCTCAGTTAATCCAGGTGCACAATGAATGGCATCAAAGACGTTCTCCAAAACTAAAAGACAGTGATGGTTCCCTATAATCATCAGGACATGAAATCTCTATCCCTCCAAATAAAAGTTAAGTCAAAACCTATGAAAGGGACTTAAGAAAAAAACTGGGGCATCCCGCTGACGGTAATCACAAGAAAGAAACAGTTCAGGCAAAAATACAGGGATAACTATTGTACCCCAAAATTTTCCCTCCCATATTTCTCAAGACATGTCAAGAAGAATCCACAAGTGGCTCAAGATTGCTCAAGAGTTGGACAGTCAAGCTATCTCCTAAGGCAGTCAACCTCAAACTAGGGTTTTGTGTTGCATCAAGGTCCTTACATCCAAATGACCTCAAGTGATTCCCAATGTCCTAATATGTTCTCAAGTTCATCCATGTCAAATTTTTCAAGCCTTGCAGAGGAAGTTTGGTCAGTCAATTGCTCAAGAGGTCCAAAAATCGACTATGCTAGGGCAAAAGTCAACTGTGACCTACAAATAGTCAAACTTCAAGATTTTTTGTCAACATTCTCATCATTTGATCAAGGTTTGATCATGATTCATCAAGGATTGCTCAGAATTCATCAAGATTCAAAAGTTGCTAAATTAGGGTTTTGCAGGAAAAGTCAACTCAACTTTGACCAAGCATAACTTTCTCATAATTTATGAGAAATGACCCATCCAAAGCTCATTTTTAAGAGGATGCAATTTCCTAAAATCCATCTTCACACCCCAAGATCAATAAATGCACTCACAAAAAGTTACAAATTTGGACATTATAGGTCATTTTTGAAAGTCAACAAAAACACCTTTTTCCCCAAAGCTTATAACTTAAGAATGGAACATCAAAATGAGATTATACCAAAATGGTTGGTTAGAGGACATCCCAAGGTTTCTAAAAAGTCCAAGAACACCTCCAAAAGTTCAAAATTGAAGAAGTTATGCATTGTTGAAGTTGGGCATTTTTCCAAAATTGCCAAAAGTCAACTATCCCCAAAACTTCAAATTTTGTCAAATGGGCCCACTTTTTTCCACTTGATTTGATCTTGTCACACTACACACGTTCTCTATCTTTAGTCTTGGGTCCATTTATTAATTTTTCTATTTTATTTGATTTTTATTGAATTAATTCATTTTAAATCAATTTAAATCCAAATAAAATCCAAATCTTAATCACTTGGTATCTTTGTGATTGATACAGGTCTTAAATATCATCATGTGCACAATCAAACTCGTATCAAGCTATATCATGCACAAAATATTGGAATTTGGACATTTTTGGAAGCTTTGTAATGGAGGATCATATCATATCTCCAAGCATTGATTGGCAAGGATTCAAAGCCCAATATTTGACCTAATACAATGCATATATACATATACAACACAAAGGCACAAAAATAAGGACCAAGAGGCTGCAAAATCACAAAAACCAAAACTTGAAAAAGCTTGAAAAAGCTTAGAACTAAAATCTTGGTTAGAGGTGAATTCAGAGGGAAAACTCAACGTAGACTTCTTGCTGGACATCCTCTGAGTCTAAAGCGATCAAAATCAGGCCATTACACCATCCCAATCGCACCGTAAGTATCTCTGAAACTCACCTTTCAGTTGAAAATGAATCCTCTTATTCTTGCATCTTGTTGCACCCCAAAATTTGCCCTCTCATGTTTTCCAAAGTCTTCCCCCTGCATGGTTGATCACAAACCCTTGCCTAAGGAAAAAGAAAATTTTTGAGTGGTGCTTTAAGTATCTTTCGATTGGCATTCTGAAAGACCCTTCGATTGGCATTTTGAAGGAGCATTTCGATTGGCATTCTGAAGGAGCATTTCGATTGGCATTCTGAAGGAGCATTTCGATTGGCATTCTGAAAGACCCTTCGATTGGCATTCTGAAAGACCCTTCGATTGACATTTTGAAGGAGCATTTCGATTGGCATTCTGAAGAAGCATTTCGATTGGAATTCTGAAGGAGCATTTCGATTGGCATTCTGAAAGACCATTCGATTGGTATTCTGAATGAGCCTTTCGATTGGAATTTTGGACAAGCACTTTGATTGGCATTCTAAAAGACCCTTCGATTGGTATTTTGAAAGAGCACTTCGATTGGCATTCTGAAAGGCCCTTCGATTGGTATTCTGAAGGAGCACTTCGATTAGCATGAAACAACACCTTTCGATTAGCCTGTTAACAAAGCCTTTCGATTGAAATTTTAATTAATACCCTTCGATTGATCTTTGATCAAGGGCCATTCGAAGGAGGTCATCAAGAGGGCACTCAAATCAAAAGTGTCCAGGTTCATTCAAGAGACACGAAAATTATACACAAAAACTCTGCAGGAAAACATTACAACACACGAAAAAAGACACAACAGGAGAATAAAAAACATTGGAGAGGCGCTGCCCATACAATCCTTCAAAGGTTGTCAAAATTTTCCAAGCCAAAGCAGTCCTTCAGATCAAAGGTGCCCACGCCCAGAAGCCCTCAGATCAAAAGTGCCTACATCCAGGAAGTGCCCAGATCGAAGGTGCCTACATCCAGGAAACGCCCAAATTAAAAGGTCAATCTGCTGGTATAACATCCTAGATCGAAGGAGACCCCTTCTCTGGATCGAACCCATTAGCATGCTGGATCGAAGGAGGCATCTCATTCCTGGATCGAAAGCCATGACCTCCATGATCAAAAGACAGTCCTCTTCCCTGGATCGAAGGCTACTCACGCCTTACTGTCTGGCCCAATCGAAAGGACCATGACCCTCTCTGGATCGAAGCTTCCTTTCCCTCCCTGGGTCGAAACTCCCTTTTTTCCTTGGATCGAAGGATCCCCCCTTGTATTTTATTTTTGTTTTCATTGACATCTTTTTATCTTTTTTAATTAACATTAAAATCAAAAACCACAAAAACATTAGGCTAGTTTTTTCTATTAAAATTAACTTTGTTAATTAATCTCTTAATTATCTTAACATTTTTCTAAAAAAACTAAAATTAAATAGATTTAGAGCATTTTCCCAAAAAATAAAATAAAACAACAAAAAAGATTTTATTCTTAGAATTTTTAGAGTTTATTTTCAGATTCGCGCGCGCTTATTTTATTGTAACTGCCTACTGGTTTGTAATAACTTAGCTAAGACTTTTACTTTACTGCTTTTATTTCCCCCAATTTTTGGACATGTAAATAATCCCCCTCCCCGAAGCTTTGTAATAACGTAGGATTTACAATTCCCGCACTTTAAATTCCTGTACATATATTAACTGTTTAGATGTAAGCTAACTAGGATTGCATGACAAGATTAACCTTTAATTTTAAATAATCGTAGCTCACCATAACATGTACAAAGATAATATAACTGAAAAATAATACACTTGCACATGCCACTCTTAGGGTACGCCTCACTTGGTTGCCTCGAACGTGGTCATTAAGTATAGGATGTTTTAGAGGTCGTCCTTTTGTCCCAAGATCATAAGTTGCCTCGAAATGGCTGCCTTGATAAAAATGATCTAAGACATTAGGATTACCACTAAAGCGTCCTAACGTTGCTTTAGTGACCACACGTCCCTAAAATCGAATTGACCCGAAAAACTCCAACGACGGTGCTACCTACTCCTCAATAGTGGGATAGCACTATCTAAAGGATAGTTGCACAGTTTAATTCCTTTTTGAGTAGGTAGATGTTCTTAAGTACTTGCTCTCTTTTAAACAAAACAAAACTTTTTGCACTTACACTCTCTTCAAAACAACAAACTCTTTTCAAAACCCACAATCACAAAGAAAAACATACTTTTGAAAATATAGTGAGCAAGTACCTAAGAGCCCGTGGATAACCATGGATAGAAAGTGTTCTAACACCTTCCCTTTCTATAATCTACCTCCCGAACCCGAGAAAAAATCTCGAAAAGGAATTTTTCTGTGCTTTTGTCCTTTCCTTGTTGGATAAAATAAAAGACGGTGGCGACTCTTGCTTACCGCGACACTTTGCAAAAACAAACGTGAACGCGAACCAGCATTAAAAAAAACAGTCAGTTCTCATTCCCACTGATCACACATCTTTTTGCCAAAATCTCTGCACAATCATGCTAATCGGTCCATTTGGAGACTTTCTGCATTAACCAATTGAGTTTTCATGGCCTGTAATACCATACCCGAAACTAGGGTTTTTGGTTCTTGTTTTTAGGCGTTTGAGTTTCAGGAAAAATTGAGGCAAATAAGGGACATGGATGAATTCAGGAGGGAGAGACGAACAAGACCATGGCTTTAGGTTGAATTTTCATGGCCTAGATTTGGTTTTAGGTTCAACCTACGTTTTTTGTGCGGATACGAATCCGCAGGTAATTCTTGTGTAATTCCAAGGACAGGGACGGAGACGTGTCCCCATCCCATACGTCCATTCAAATTATTCGCGCTTGTTTTTTTTAATTTCAGCATATTATTTGTTTTTCTCTTATAATATTTTTTATCCATTATAATAACAAATAGAGTGCAGTGGTCCAGTGGTAAACACGTTAGTGCATAGTCCAATGGGACCTGGGTTCGAATCCCAGGTCCCCCAATACATTTGTTTCATTTTTCTTCAGGTGATTCCATGTGATTTCCAAGGCGCAGCCCATCACACTCCTTCAGATCTCAACGTGCCAGATGGCCTCCAGGCCAAATCTGATGGTCCCAAGGGGATGTGCATCATGGTCCCTAGTCAACAAGCCATAGAGAATCTGGAAAGGTCAACAAAGGGCCAATTCGTTTGGGCCATCCAACTGCTGATCACACATCCAGATCTGGGCCCAAACCCCCCTTTGGGTTATTTCTTTTTATCCTTATATTTTCTTTTTATTTATTTGTTTTATTTAATTATTATCATTATTATTTAATTAACCAATTAAAATTTTTTCTCATAAAATCAAAAACACAAAAATATTTTTATTTATTAAAATTAAATTCATGACTTTATTTTTGTAAATAAATTAAATTAATTAATTTAGTGTTAATTAGGTTTAACTTTAATATTTTTGCAAACAATTAAAATTAATGTAGAGAATTAGGTTTTTACTAACTTTGGCCAAATTAATTTATTTCTTCAAATATCCAAAATCCAAAAATATCTTTTTCTTAATTAATTAATTAGTTTATTTATTTTAAATAACTTAGTTTAATTCCATTTAATTCAAAAACAACAAAAAATGCTTTCTTTCAAAAAAGGGGTCAAAACCCTAAAAATTTCGCATTCGATTTAATTTCTCGCACGCGACTTAGTTTTCCATATTGATGTACTTGTTCCCAGAATCTAATAACTTTTAATTAGGACTTTATTTTATCGCTTTATTTTACTTTCCGCATTTTAATTTCAAGGGTTTGTTTTTGGCGATGTAAATACCTGATGCCTTGTAATAGTTTAGATTTAATTTCCGCAAATTTAAATTCCGCAACTATACACTGTTAGATGTTTGATAATAGGGAATGCATGACAAAATCAAATGTATGAACTTAAAATCAACATAGCTCACCCATGACATGTACAAAGATAAAAGTTAACCGAAATAACACACCCGCACATGCGCACTCTTAGGGTACACCTCACTTGGTTGCCTTCGAACGTGGTCATTGAGTATGGGAAGTTTTAGAGGTCGTCCTCTTGTCCAAAGATCATAGTTGCCTCGAAACGGTTTCATCGGATAAAATGATCTAAGACATTAGGGTTACCACTAAGGCGTCCTAACATTGCTTTAGTGACCACACGTCCCTTAATCGAATTGACCCTTAAAACTCCAACGATGATGCTACCTACTCATCAATAGTGGGATAGCATTGTCTAAAGGACATTAGCACAGATTTATTCCTTTTTCGAGTAGGTAGATGGTTCTTAAGTACTTGCTCTTTCAAAACAAAATAAAACTTTTCGCACTTACACCTTTTCAAACAAAAAAAAAACTCCTTTCAAACCCACAAATACAAAGAAAAGCAAATTTTGAAAACAATTTGAGCAAGTACCTAAGAGCCCGTGGATAACCACGGATAGAAAGGGTTCTAACACCTTCCCTTTCTATAATCTACCCCCCGGACCCGAGAAACATCTCGAAAAAGGAATTTTTCTGTGCTTTTTTCCTTTCCTTGTTGGATAAAATAAAAGGCGGTGGTGACTCTTGCTTACCGCGACATTTTGCAAAAACAAACGCAAAACGCGAACCCGCATTCCAAAACAGTCAGTTCTCTTTCCCACCGTATCACAGAACTGGTGGGTACAAATAAAATCTGAGCCTTTATCCTTTGTTTCTTGAACCGTGAACCAGGCCACGTTATAACCCTTAAAAGTCCTAGCTGAAGCATGGGTTAGTTCGAAAGCATACTGTTACAAAAGGTATTCTGACTCCTGTAGGACTTGCTGTAAATCCTGAGTTGACATCACACTATTACAAAAAAAAACTTGTTTTACTAAAAAATGAATTTTCAAACTTCAAGACAGACATAAGCTTTACATTCTTAAAATAACATTGTTTGCATATAACTATTTGTTCAACGGCAGAGAAATTCGCATGACGAATATCTAGTGAACAAAAGCCTCCTCCAACGAGAGTGATCACCTCAGGTGGAAAAACGCTTCCAACCAAGGGGCACGGGATGAGCATTGTCCGTCATCTGGGGCAGTCAAGTCAAGATTCAAGGAGTCTCTCAAAGATGCCAAATAGCCAGGGGCATATCTCCATCTGAATCACTTGGGGCATTGGACATGAATTCCAATAACGAATCTTGTATGATCAAACGAACATCTTCTGGTCGTATGGCAACACAACACTACCGACAATGACAACTCCCTACACCCTGAGAGCGTGGACATAGTCAGAAAATACTGCGCATGAACAAAGACCCGCTAGGTTGACAGGCCTAGGCAAAAATAAGGGCATCCCGACTAACCAAAAGGGTTCGGGCAAAAATTAGGGATAAAAACAAAAAAATATTTGTACACCCGGCAAGTCGAAAACCTGAAAAGGCGGCTTGGGCAAGAAAGGGTATCCCGGTGGACTAAAAATCTAAAAAGACAATCCAGGCAAAAGTTAGGGATTAAAGCGTACGACTATGTCCCGTTATCTCGTCACTTGCCTACCAGAAGAAGATTTGTCATTTCAATTGGCAATTACCAAGCACCTCATAGGTTGGAATAATACTCGATCCACAAGGCCTCCGTAGGCACCTTCTCCCGCAGATACAGGGGCAGAAAAGTCTCGATGCAAAGTCATTGTCATATCCTCAGCCCGCGTCCCAGTAACATTTACACTCCTCGTAGAGTAAGAAAAGGACAGTGATGTTAATTCTCCCTAGCTGAGGCTCGCAACCACGAATGGGTCGGTAAGATTCTCCCCAAGCAGAGTTTATCTATCACCAGCACTGGAAGATTATCCCTAGTGGAGTTTGGAAGATTATCCCCAGTAGAATCTAAAAGATTATCCCCAGTGAAGTCGCCATTGGAAAATCATCCCCAGCGGAGTTCATTCCTTTCACAGATAGAAATTCAATCCCCAACAGGGTTCACTGTCACCAGCAACAGTAATTCATCCCCAGCTGAGTTTTATTTCTCTAAATAAGCAGATCTTCTAGCAGATTATATACTCCCCACAGAGTCATTTCCTCGTCAGTCCATTCCCCAACGGAGTTATTCTCTTTTGCAGGATTATTCTCCCAATCATCTTCGGTCGTTATCTCCAGTAAGCGAAACTCTTTATTCTCCAACAACAGTCAGAGATTTATTTTCCCAAACTCGGACGTACCACAATAGCATTTCATGTTCATATATCATGACGTGCGCATACATATTGCATACAACATAATTTCATTTATTTTGAGAACATCATCATACAATGCATGTCATGCATCATATACAATTAATCATGTACCTTTTCAGGAAAGATGGTTATCATTAACAACTTTCTGCAAGTTTAAGATTAACTCCGGAAACTAAACAGACTTTACACGGGTTTGTCACGAAGCAATCTTACACGGGTTTCTCCTAAATACAGCTTTACACGGGTTCGTCATAAAGTAACCTTACCCAGGTTCCTCCTGAAGTTTTACACAAACTTATCACAAAGTAACCTTACCCAGGTTCCTCCTGAAGTTTTACACGAACTTAACTTATCACAAGGTGACCTTACCTAGGTTCCTCCTGAAGTTTTACACGAACTTATCCCGAAGTAACCTTACCCAGGTTCCTCCTTACAATTTCCCGATGTAGTTTCACCCAGACTCATCCTGAAGCAACCTTACCCAGGTTCCTCCTTACAATTTCCCGATGTAGTTTCACCCAGACTCATCCTGAAGCAACCTTACCCAGGTTCCTCCTTACAATTTCCCGATGTAGTTTTATCCAAACTCCTCGCAAAGCAACCTTACCTAGGTTTCTTCCTGGTTCAGATGCAGTTTTACCTAAACTCCTCATGAAGCAGCCTTACCTAGGTTTCTTCCCAGTTCAGATGCAGTTTCACCTAAACCCATCATGGAGCAACCTTACCTAGGTTCCTTCTCTTTCCCGATGTAGTTTCACCTAGACTCATCCTGGAGCAACCTTACCTAGGTTCCTTCTCTTTCATGATGTAGTTTCACCTAGACTCATCCTGAAGCAACCTTACCTAGGTTCCTCCTCAGTCCCGATGCAGTTCTACCCAAACTCTTCACAAAGCAACCTTACCCAGGTTCCTTCTCGGTTCAGACGCAATTTTACCCAAACTCCTCACAAAGAAACCTTACCCAGGTTCCTTCTCGGTTCAGACGCAGTTTTACCCAAACTCCTCACAAAGCAACCTTACCCAGGTTCCTTCTCGGTTCAGACAGTGTTATCCAAACTCCTTACGAAGCAACCTTACCCAGGTTCCTTCTCATAACCCTACTATCCAGGTTTCTTTTCTCTTATCTCCAGACAGCAGTCCACAACACTGTAAGACCCAGACCTATCAAACACGATCAGTTTCACCTTTCCCTAGTAGGTCGCGGTGCAGCCTGTACACAACTAGATACGCAGTTCACTTCCGCTTCCTCAAGCCGGAGTTAATTCCTCAGTTGAACAACGGATGACTGAAGTTCCTAAATGTAAGCAGAGATGATTCCTCAGTTGAACAACGAATGACTGAAGTTCCTAAATGTCAGCAGAGATAATTCCTCAGTTGAACAACAGATGACTGAAGTTCCTAAATGTCAGCAGAGATGATTCCTCAGTTGAACAACAGATGACTGAAGTTCCTAAATGTCAGCAGAGATGATTCCTCAATAGAATACAGACGAACGAAGTTCCTAAAATTCAACAGAGATGTTTCCTCATTATAATACGGACGATAGAAGTTCCTAAAATTCAACAAAGATGTTTCCTCATTAGAATACGGAAGATCGAAGTTCCTAAAATTCAACAGAGATGTTTCCTCATTAGAATACGGACGATCGAAGTTCCTAAAATTCAACAGAGATGTTTCCTCAATAGAATACGGACGATTGAAGTTCCTAAAATTCAAATTGAGATGATTCCTCAGTAGAATACGGACGACTGAAGCTCCTAAAATTCTACTTCTCTCAACAAAGATCAGCCCTCCCCAGCGGAATCTTCCTCAACGACAGGTATACAAGCTCTCGCTAAGGAATCTCTTATGCGATCGACACTCCTTAAGATGGCATATTTAAGACCATCGCCTCATCGGCAATTTCCAAATGGCATCTGTAAGCCCATTCCCGATATCGTAAGACAAGTACCACATCATGTGAGTACAAATTTCTGGGCACTCTAGTGTTCAATCATCTTCCACTTTCGGATCACGAAAGGCACGAAAGCCAATCTACATCCTCAGGTTTAAGAAGATTGAACAGGGGCAACTGTTGTACCCTAAAATTTTCCCTCCCATATTTCTCAAAACATTTCAAGAAAGATCCCCAAGTTGCTCAAGGTAGTCCAAGGGTTGGCCAGACAAGCTCTCTCCTAAGGCAGTCTACCTCAAATTAGGGTTTCATGTTGCATCAAGATACTTGAGTCCAAGGGATCCCAAATGCTCACCAATGTCCTAATATGTTATCAAGATCATCCATGTCAAGTTTCAATCCCTACAAAGGAAGTTTGCTCAGTCAATTGCTCAAAGGCCTGAAAATCGACTGTGCTAGGGTAAAAGTCAACTGTGGCCCACATACAGTCAAACTTCAAGATTTTTGGTAAACATCCTCATTTTGAAGTATATTTCATCATTTTATCAAGGGTTGGTCATGATTCCTCAAGGATTGCTCACAATTCATCAAAACCCAAAAGTTGCTAAATTCGGGTTTTGTAGGAAAAGTCAACTCAACTTTGACCAAGCATAACTTTCTCATACTTTATCATAAATGACCCATCCAAATCTCATTTTGAATAGGATGCAATTCCCTACAATTCATCTTCATCTCCCAAGTTCAAAATATGCACTCACAAGAAGATATGAATTTGGACATTATAGGTCATTTTGAAAAGTCAACAAAAACACCTTTTTTATCAAAGCTTCATACATGAACATGGAAGACTCAATTGAGATGAAACCAAAGCGGTTGCTTAGGGGACATCCTAAGCTTTCTAAAAAGTCCAAGAACACCCTCATAAGGTTAAAATTGAGAGAGATATGCATTGTCAAAGTTGGACAAATTTTGAAAAAATGCATGAAGCAAATATTGACCAAACTTGGATTTTTTCCAAATGGGCCTATCTTTTCAAGTTTGAAACTCATTCCTAACATGGTCTACAACCTCTAAGCCCACCCATACATTTTTCTACTATTTATGCTATTTATTTTAATATTTTATTCATTAAAATTCAGAATTAAATAAATAAATAATAGAAATAATATAAATTTTAATGTGAATCCATTTTGGGAAAGTTTTATGCTGGTTTATGTCAATTGATTTCGTGCAATAACTCTTCAAATATGTCCAGGTTCATCCATATGTGAAAATGGCATAAAATCATCAAATATGACATTTTTTTCAAATCTTGATCATGGTCTTAAAACACAACATTATGAGGGAGATTCTTTCCATACTTTCTTGTATCCTCATTCTCCTTTATAAATATAGAGTCATACAAGCTTGAAAGAGACGAAAATCCTCTCTAAAAAGCTCTCAAAAAGCTCTTCAAAAAGCTCTCAAAAAGCTCTTCAAAAAGCTCTCCAGAAATCAAAGAATTGGTGCAAGTCATATCTCGAGGTTCCGGTCTCTCTCAATTGACATCAAGCCTCAAACCATCCTCTTCAAGTCCTCAAAAGTCTTACAAGGCCCAAGAGCAATCCATCACACACCTAGCACGCCCCCCATTTGACAACACCGATTTGGTAAAATTTTAAACTTTGAATCTCTAACTTTAATCACATTTTATGGTATGCTAATGTTTGTTTGAGTTTATATAGAAAAGTTATGGATGGTTGAATCATAGGTTCCATGCAAGAATAAAAAAACACCATAGTTAGAGCATGAAGCTTTCGAAGATTCAGGCCTAGGGATTTCTGATGATTGCACCCCTGTTTACTTTTGCTACTAGGCCCATCTTTATTTTGTTATCCCTTTTTTATTTTTATCAATAAACAAATATAAAAATCACATAAAAATAGATTTAGGATTTTTTTTCTTAATTAAATTTTAATTTTAGGTAAAACTTTAATTTCTTTTTGTAAATAACTTAAAAATAATTAGAATAAATAGGTTTTATTACTAACTTAATTATATTTTATTTTTTTCTAAAATAATCAAAGAAACCAAAATAGGTCATGTAATTATTTTTATTAATTAAATTAATTAACTAATTAATTGCATATTTAATTTAGAAAACTTATTTCTTTTATTAAAAACAAAAAAAAAACAATTTTTCTTTTAATTAGGTTAGAAGGGTCAAAACCTTAAATTCTCGTCGATCTTAATTCTTCTCGCGCGCTTTATTTTTATTATTTACCATATTGATGTAACTGCCTACAGTTTGTAATAGTTTAATTAGGACGTTTATTTACATTTATCACTTTATTTTCAAAGGGTTTGTTTTTGGCTATGTAAATACCCGAAGCCTTGTAATAGCGTAGTTTAAATTCTGCACTTTAAATTCCGCAAATTATTAACTGTTAGATGTTTGATATAGGGATGCATGACAAGAATGTATGATTAATTTTAAAACAGTTAGATCGCCCTAAATGTGCAAAGATAAATAAACTGAAATTGAATCATTCGCACATGCGCACTCCTAGGGTATACTCCCACTTGGTTGCCTTCGGTAAATGGTCATTGAGTATAGGATGCTTTAGTGGTCATCCTTTTGTCTAAATAAAGATCAAAGCCCCGATTCGGAAAAGTTGCCTCAGAATGGTTGCCTCGAATAATTGATCTAAGACATTAGGATTATTACTAAGACGTCCTAACATTGCTTTAGTGACCGTGCGTCCCTTTTGAATTGACCCTCAAACTCCAACGACGGTGCTACCTACTCACTAATAGTGGGATAGTGTTGTCTAAAGGAAACGAATACAGAACGGTTCTTTTTTCGAGTAGGTAGATTAGTTCTTAAGTACTTGCTCATTCCAAACAAATTTTTCACACTTACACTCCTTTATAAATAAAGTTTTCAAAAACACTTCATTACACTCTTGAAGACAGAAGCAAGAGTTAAATCGAAGTCAAAACAAAAACTTTTCAAAGCGCACAAACACAAAGAAAACAATTTTGAAAATGATGAGCAAGTACCTAAGAGTCCGTAGATAACTACAGATAGAAAGGGTGCTAATACCTTCCCTTTCTATAAATCTACCCCCCCCCCCCCCCCCCCCCCCCCCCCCCCCCCGTACTCAGAAATATCTCGAAAAAGGACTTTTTCTGTGCTTTTTTCCTTTCCTTGTTGGATAAAATAAAAGTCGGTGGCGACTCTTGCTTACCGCGACATTTTGCAAACACAAACACAAAACGCAAACCAGCAAAATTTCCTTAACGAAATAGGGAAACCACGTCCCGATTCTGGCCACTGTATCACAACTATCATGTTATCCACATAGACCTTTATTTCGTGATGTTTCATGTCGTGAAATAAAGCTACCGTGGCACGCTGATAGGTTTCCCCAGCATTCTTCAGTCCAAACGACATCACCTTGTAGCAGAATGTGCCCCACTGTGTGACAAATGTTGTTTTCTCCATGTCCTCAGGCGCCATTTTGGTTTGGTTGTAACCTGAGAAACTGTCCATAAAAGAAAACACTTTGTGTTGTGCCATATTGTCAACTAGGATATCAATGTGGGGAACTGGGAAATCATCCTTAGGGCTTGCCCTATTCAAATCTCTGTAGCCCATGCACATTCGTACCTTGCCATCTTTCTTGGGTACGGGAACAACATTGGCAACCTATTGCGGATAGGAGGTGACGGCCAAGAATCCAACGTTAAATTGTTTCATGGCTTCTTCTTTAATCTTCTTTGACATATCTGGTCGCATTCGACGAACCTTTTGTTTTACTGGTAGACAATCCTCTTTTGTAGGCAGACGATGTACCACAATATCTGCATCAAGTCTCGGCATGTCTTCATATGACCAGGCAAAGACCTCAACATACTAGTGTAGCAACTGAATCAGACGCTCCTTGACACTTGGTTCCAGATTGGCACCCACCTTGACTTCTTTTTTGTCTTCTTTGGTACCCAGGTTGATTGTGTCCACGGGTTCCTCGTGAGGCTGAATGGTTCTCTCTTCTTGCATTAGTAATCTGGCAAGTTCCCCTGGTACTTCACAATCTTCCTCACCTTCATCTTCGGCTTGGTAAATTAGATTTTCAGAGTCACAAAAAGCCATAACATAACCGTTATCCATGGGATCCCGAATGGATGTAGACCTGCATTATGAGTGTGAGTGTGTGTAAGGGTATAACTATCTTTGAAAGAAAAGATGTAAAAAGAAAAACAATAAGTGCAAAGTTTGTATGCAAAACATCCATGATTCATTGATGTCATATGGAAATGAGATAATAACCCTTACAAATGGACCATTGTGCCTCGGGTAAGACACAAGGTTTTAAGAGTTTGAATTGTTTTTAATATTACAGATCCAACAAAATGTAAAGATAAATTATTGTGGGATAAAAGTGATCGGGACAAAATCTCTAGCCTCTCAGTTGCTGAGCCCTCCACTGACAGTTTGGAAGATCCAATCATCCAGGTTGCAACCATCTTCATCATCCTCTACGGTGTTGACTTCTCGGTTGCTGATCTTTAGGGGTGGTCCTCCAGAACGAGCGGGACGTACAACCTTCTGAGCACTTGAAGTAAAACCTATGCCAAACTTATCGAACTTGTATGAGATATCTGGGAGTTTCCCCCAGATAGTGCACCCACCTTCTTCTATCACTGCCTTTGCATCCTTCAAAGATGACATCCTAAGTGGAGGCCTTGTGATCTTGGGAACAACCTTGGTCACTGCCATATCTTGCAGGACTTCTTCAAAGTTTTGGAATGGAGTTTCAATAAATTCACCATCTAATTCCACATATCTGAAGGAATTGAGATGGCTGATCATATACTCTTCTTCTCCATGAACGGTGATAATCTTCCCTTGAATTGGATACTTCAGCATTTGGTGCAAAGTAGAAGTAACAGCGCCAACATTGTGGATCCATGGTCGGCCTAGCAAGCAGGAATATGAAGGGCGGATATCCATTACATAAAAAGTTGAATCAAATGTTTGGGTTCCAACCTTTATGGGGATATCCACTTCCCCATGCACCATCCTTTTCGAGCCATCAAAAGCCCTTACTACTATGTTTCTTGGCTTCAATGTCAATCCGTCACAGTCAAGCCTATCAAGAGCTTTTTTAGGCAATACATTCAGAGATGAGCCAATGTCCACCAAAACATGAGCCAGGGTTGTGCCCCTATATTCAACTGAGACATGCAATGCCTCATTATGCTTCCTTCCTATTGGTGTTAAATCAGCATCTGAAAAACCTTGACCATTATCTGTAGCCAAGCTGGCTACGCAGTCTTGGAACTGATCGGTAGATGTCTCTTGGGGTACATGGGCAGTTTTCAGGAATTTTACCAAGGCTTTTGCATGCGCCTCGAAACATAGTAGTAAAGCCAGCATGGAAATTTTAGATTGAGTTTACCCCAGTTGCTCAACTATATCATAATCTCTTCTTTTTATAATTTTTAGAATTTCCTCCATCTCTTTCCAGGAGGTCTCAGGGATAGCCAATGATTGTGTCTTCATCTTGACAGACTCAACCAGAACACCTTTTCCTCGAGTCTCGGTTAACTCGACAGCAGGAGTGTCAGTAGGAATGATAACAAGGATTGTAACAACTTTGTCAGTTGGAGTATTAGTGAGGATGATTGTAGGACTGGGAACAACTTTTGGAGGAGTAACAACAGGAATGATTACGGGTCTAGAAACTGTTTTTGGGGGAGCAATTTATGGTGAGAATATCCTTTTGCTTCGGTTAATCTTTCTAGTCCCTGCAATATTACTGATATCGAAGTTAACCTTCTCAGAACTTGAATCTTCTCCGGCTGGCCAATCTTGCTTGACACCGTGGTAGTAGACATCCCCTCCATAATTCCATGGTATGGTTTTGTCTGACAAACACGGGACTGGTCCAGGCATTGTAATTATCAAAGAAGCTGCTTTTGGAACTGATGTAATTTTAACGGGTCTTTTGGTGGAGACCCTGGAAGAATTGGCGGAAATGGTAATGATAGAAACATCTTTAAAAGGAACAGGTGGAACAGAAGTCTTTTCAAACAAAATTTCTTTGTTATCTATTAGGCATTGAACGCCTGTTTTCAACAAAGGACAGCTGGTTGGTGAGGACAAACAAAAATGACAACCTTCATCGCAGCCCGGGAACACACCGGCATTCAACAAGTTCACTTTAATAGTCAGGAGTGGGGCCATAAGTTCATCAACTGAAGTAACAAACATTTCTTCTACAATGGAATTGGTATTATGGCCATGTTTGGGCATAGGGGCAGAAATGACATTTGGCTTTTCGGGTGCATTGAATTCAATATCTTTGGCTTCAATGAGGTCTTGTATTTTGTTCTTAAAAGTCCAACAATTGTTAGTGTCATGACCGGGACTCTCAGAGTGGTATGCACAGCGGGCATTAGGATGATAGTAAGGAGATGTTGTATTAGGATTCTTTGGAGCTTCCTTCAAGGTCACTAGGTTGGATCTTAACAGATGTGGAAATACCTGGGATATGGTCATGTTAATTCTAGTGAATTGTCTGACTGGACTTTCCATCCTTGGTTGGTTGTTTCTATGTTGATCGGGTGCAGGTTTAGGAATCATAACAACCCCCACCATTGGACGGCGTTTGACCCTATCTTGATTTCTTTGAGGATAAACAGCAACCACTTCTTTCTTTCCGATAAATGGCTTCCTTATAGCAGCAGAGGATGTATCTTTTTTAATCTTTCCACTCTTTATCCCGGATTCTATCCTCTCTCCGGTCAATATCAGTTCAGTAAAACCTGCCGATGAACTCCCAATTAGGTGATTAAAGAAGGGACCAAACAAGGGGCCTAAAATCATGTCTACTAATTCTCTTTCAGATAGAGGAGGTTGAACTCTTCCAGCAAAGTCTCTCCATTTTTGCGCATAGTCCTTGAAACCTTCATTGGAGACCATGGACATACTCTGGAGTTGAGTACGGGTAGGCGCAAGATCAGTATTGTATTGGTATTGTTTGTAAAAAGCTGCAACAAGATTTTCCCAGTTATGAATGTTGGCTCTTTCTAACTGATAAAACCAATCAAGTTGAGTTCCAGACAGAATGTATTGGAAGAAGTGTACCCATAAGTCTTTATTAGTGGTATGGGGCTGGATTATCCTCACATAGGATCAAAGATGCATTTTAGGGCATAAGACTCCTTCGTATTTGGCGAACACAAGTGCTTTGAATTTTGGAGGGATGACAATTCCCGATACTAAACCCAATTCCTCAAAGTCCAAGCCAGACACTTTTTGGATTTCCATTGCACTCAACCACTCTTCGAGATGTTTATACTTGTCATCAGCTGGAGGGTATTGTTCTTCATAATAGTCTTCTTCTTCCTCTTCTGATTTTGATTCTGATGGGACAACTGTTTCCTTGCCTTTCCCATCTTGATTGTCTCTTTCACCGGATGTCGTTGCAAAGTCTAAGGTCCTTCTTGTCTGCCCATGAAATCTTATTCCCATGTTTAGGTCTCCGGTTACCTTCTTTGTCTTCTTTTTTTTCCCTCAGTCAGCAAAGTCTTCAATTCTTCTTGTCCTTTGGCCAGAGTTAAGAACAACTGTTGAAACTGTGCATTCTGAGCTTGGAGATCCTTCACCGTTTGCTCGAGATCCATCTTACTAAAATAAACAGTAGAGAGATGAGGAGACTTGTTGCAAGAAACCTGCTTATGTTATGATGAATGGTAAATGCACATGCAATGATTTCAAGGATTTTAAGATTCAAATTTGTTTTAGACAAAAAGGAAACACCCGTTATATTAATAGATTAAAGCTCGAGTACAGTAATGCCTTCTTGGGCAAAACAAATACAAGAAACTCTAAGATAAAAAGGTAGTGCACATCCTCTTTGGTGAAATGTAGACATTCAGAGTCTGCTCCTCATGAAGTAGCCTAGTGAGTTCTAAAACCTTCTTCTCGCTTGCGTAGAATTGGGCTTCGAAAGTATCTCGCTCCCCCTTGAGTTGTATCCAATCCCTTTGTAGGTCTTCAAGAGAGGTGGGCATGTCAGGATGTAGGAGAGTGTATGGAACATCTCCTTCCATGACAGGCTCAACAATTACCGGGAGAATGGAAGGATAAGGCATCATAAGACTCTGAGCACGAGTTCGTACCCATTTGAGGTAAGGCTCAAGAGGGATGGAATTTTTATGCCTCAAAGTCTTGCTATCTACCTTGTTCAACATCCTCCAAGCTCGGATAAATCTCTGGCGAAGACCTTGATCGTCATTGTCGTAGTCAAATACCAAACCTCGAATCAACATCTCGTGCGGGCCATCCCTTAGGGCGTAACCAAACTGTCTTAAGGCTAAGCAGGGGTTGTAGGTGATACCTCCCCTAATGCCAAGCAAATGGACATTAGGAAATTCTCCACAATGGTCGACAATAGTAACATTCTCTATGGATCGGGAGCACCAATGAATGTCTGAATATTGGATCGTCGTCAACGTTTGTGACCACCTTGATCCTTGCTCATTCTTCAATACAGATTGGGGAAGATGCGAAATGAACCATCTTTCCAAGAGAGGAGTACAACACACAAGAACACCTCTTTTCCTCATTGTGCAAGTGTGAAAAGAGTGTAACATGTCTCCTAGCAATGTAGGCACCGGGTTGCGGGATATGAATATTTTGACGGTGCTCACATCTATGAGTTAGTCAGGATTTGGAAACAAAGCCATCTCATAGATGAGGAGAGCCACAATTTCCTCAAAGGCTTGCAAATCCAAAGAGTTCCAACAGTTTTGGGCTTTCTCAAACAAGAATTTTGCTAAGAAACCTTTGACACCACTTCGTGTTTCCCAATGAGTTGTGACATCAGATGAGTGCAAGTGTAGAGCTTGAGCAATCTCTTCTGGCTTTGGGTCTCTTTCCATACCGTTGAAAGGTAGTTGATTGAGAATGGGAATCCTTAAGAGTCGGGAGAATTCTTCCAAAGTAGGCACAATTTGATAGTCGAGAAATGTGAAGCAATGGTGTAAAGGATCAAAGAACTGAAAGAGCACCTTCATCATGTCCTCATTTGTGTTGGAGGTGACCAAGTTGAGTAGGCGGCCATGTCTCTCAGTGAATGGAGAGTTTTCATGAATCCTTGAAGCTAGCTCCTTAAGTTGTGGAGGGATTCTTACAAGGTTGACTTGAATAGTTTTCCTACGAAGAGAATCCATATCCTACAAAACAAGAACAAAGATGAATACCAAAATCCTTGAAATGGTTAGTGAATGTATATGATGTTCATGATATTCATGATGTTATGTACAAGTATGTATATATAAACAAAATAAACAATTCCTTAGGTTTAGTCTTGCATGGAGTTTTATAGGTAAGTACCCTCTTGAAGTTTAGTTGGCTCAAACCTGTCCTAGTAATAGTAATCGGGTTCTAAGGAGCTCAATATCACTGGTTTGTTTCCTTGATCATTGTTTTAACATAAGCCTCTTTAATGGTGACCTAAATATCCCAAGAAACCAAACCTCAATGATTGTAGTATCGAGTATCTACCAACTTCGGACTGCACCAAAGTCGGTCATCTCACTACATCCTAAATGGCCAGGTTGGTCAAGTAAAGGTTCTAAAAGTTCATTAGTGCTTCATGACATCACTCAGCGGCCCTGTATTCTCTTTGATTAACTCAAAGGCTATCGATACCCACAAATATGTCGCACTAACGTAGCTATTGCTTAGACCATGTCAGTATACCCCGCACAGTTTCCACAATGTATTGCTACTTACCTATAATGTATCCCAAATCCAGGTAAAGTATTCAAACCCAAACAAAGAAACATAATGTAAAGCATACAAGTCAAACAATATAAGCAAGTAAATATGATCTATCCCTAAGGTAACCCCACTTTTAGAATATTCCCCAGCAGGGTCGCCAGTTCTGTGATACGGTGGGAGAACTGACTTGGGTGTTTTGCGTTTGATCGCAAATGTTACAGTTAGCAAGAGTCACCACTGACTTTTCTTTTATCCAAAAAGGAAAGGTGAAAAAGCACAGGAAAGACCTTTGAGATTATTTCTTGAGTTCAAGGGGTAGATTATGTAAAGGGAATGTATTAGCACCCTTTTCATCCATGGTTTTCCATGGGCTCTTAGTCACTTGCTAGATCACTTGTTTTTTGTTTGAAATTATGATTTGTGTGGTTTTTGAAAGTATTTTGTAAAGAGGCCATTGTTTAGGCAATCTTTGTAATGATTCTCGTTCGTAAGAATGTATACAAAGATGTTTGATCTTTTGAAAATATTTTCAATTTTGTAAGATGTTTGAAAGTGTATGTGATTGTTTTAAAAATAGCAAGGATGTTTGTTTTGAAATGGAGCAAGTAATTAGGAGCAATCTACCTACTCAAATGTCTTTCTTGTTCATTTCCTTTTCCTTTGACATTGTTGTCTTACCATTGATTTGGTAAGCAACCCTATCTTTGGATGTAAATGGGACGGGCGTGGGTCATCGTATAACCATGATTAGCAATGTTCCAAGGTATCTTAGCATTTTTCTTTAGGGACTAAGATCATTTTGAAAGGCAACTTAGATAGCGTCATCGAGGGACTATGATCTTGTATTTGCTTGTTTTGGCTAAGATACCTTACATGCGTAATATGGTCATTTTGTATAAGGAAACCAAGTGGGATAAACCTAGGGGTGCTTGTGCGTAAATGTGTTGTTTTCATGCTTGATTTAGTCTTGAATTAGGGCTTACTATTTATTGGTTTTAAGTATTTCCATACAAACCCTAATTACTAGCAATTGTATATAAAGCGATAAATTACGAAATTTTAAAGTTACTACACTATTACTACATTTGTGGGAGGGGTGTACAAATTAAAAATGGAGATTGCAAGAATTTAAACTTAATTAGTCTATTACAACCATATTGAATTGGTATGAAATATACAAGGAATTAAATAATAAAAAAAACAAAGTACAAAAATTAATAAGTGTACAAGGATGTAAAAATGTAAAGAAAATAAATTTTTGTTTGTTTTTCATGAGAAAGAGGGAAATTGTTTTAACCTAATTATTTTAAAGAAAATAATTAATCAAGTTTAGATTTATTAAGAAAAGGTTTTAAGTGAAACCCTAATTCTTATAAGTTAATCAAAAAGAAAATAAGTTTAAGAAAAGTATTTTTTTTTGGTATATTTTATCTTGAAAATATTTATAGCATTATAAAATATTTTTAGTCTTTTGGGTATTAAAATAATATATTTTAAATGGTGTGAATAAAAATAAATAAATAATACAATATTAATTAAGTTTATAAGACTAACTTAAATAAATAAATAAAGTATGAAGAATGAAAAATATTTTTATTTATGGAAAAATAAAATAAAATAAGTCAAAATATAAAATATCATTTTTTGCATTTTTATCATTTTTTTTGTATTTAGAAAATATATTTGAGAAAATAAAAAAAATATAAAATGAAGAAATAAAATAAAATTGGGCCAGGGTGCAAATATGAAACAAGGGGGGAATGTTAGAAAACAAGTCAGGCCCAGGAGTGGAAGGCCCGTGTGTTTGTTTGTTAGAACAAAAAAAAGACAAAAAATGTAAAAATTGCAAAAAAGGCAGCGCTGAGGTTCGAACCCATGACCTCTATCAACAACGCGCGCTTCCTTACCACTGGGGTGGCTGTACACCCGTTAACTTAAATGAAAGAATAAATACATAAGGTAAAACGTCTCCATGACCTGTACTTCGTCTTCAACCTTCAGCCAGCCGGACCACCTGTATCTCATTCATATCTCAACAAAAATGGAAAATGCAAACATGAAAGTTGTGCTATTTTTCCTCACGAATCCAACCATATAACTTATGTAATCTAAAAGTCAAAGATGAAGATTAATTTTGCTGGCCCTAAATTGAAACCTAATTTTTTCAGAAAGTTCAAATCTAAAATTCTCTACAAACTGTCAATATAAATGAAAACTATGGACATGGTTAACTTTAGAGCAATGATATCTACATTTTTACTTCAGAATGTATGCACAGAGGATGCTTGTATCAAGATATTGAAGTTAGAAAACTTACCTCTTGCAGATGGATTCACGTATGGAGTTTGAGTAGGCTTTGAGGTGTCCTAAGAATCTGTTTAGCTTGCCTGGACCTTCTTGAGTGTATTCCAACTCTTACTTTGCTTTGAAAGTCCCTGAATCTCCCTACTCAAGTCATCCTGCAAGCTTGATGTTTGAAAATGGTGAATAGTGATGGAGGGGTTACAGTCTTGAAACAGGGGCTTGGATCACTTGTGAATGATGTATGTAAGGTGTTTGAATGATTAAGAATCAAAACGTACGAGTGGAAGTGGAGATGGAGAGTTTTGGCTCAAAACTGTCAAGTTGAGCAGTCTTGTGCAGCAAGGGTGTTTGGGAGAGTTTTAGGATGCTTGAAATCGTGTCTTAGCTTGCAATAAACTTGTTAATATGTATGGAAAAGATTTTAGCACAAAATCATTCCAGGCTTCTGAGTTATAGGGTTATGGCTCTATAACTTGCTTTTGAAGAAAAGTGAAATGACAAATCTCAAATGTTGTACAAGCATGTCTTGAGCTTCTTCAGGTCTTAGACACCTTGCTTTTAGATTATAGGGGTTGTGTGTGCAGAAATAACAAGTTAGAAGCTCAAGACAAGTTGACTTTGTGATTAAAGCAACTTTTCAAGAATGGAATGGTAACTTTCTTCCAAAAATGGCAAATTGGCTTGGACAATGCTTGGAACACTTGGATAATAGCTCAAAAGCAAGTGTAATCTTCTAATTATGGAGAGATCTTGAGGTTTAGAAGCCTGGAAAACAATATTGTGCAGCATAGGTTTGAAATTGGATTCTTGTTCATCACAAAATGCCTTGTAATTCAAGTGACAAAACACCAACTTCATCTCTTCGATTCTCCCTACTCAAGAATGATCTCAAGGAGTTCTTGGACATTTTGGAAAGCTTGAAATGTGCTCTACAACCCATCTTTGAATTGATTATGAATATTACCCTTGTAACTATATGAAAAAGTGCCATGAAGTTGAGTCAAAATCCTGACCAAGTTAGGGCAAAATTTCACTAAGTGTTTAGTTTCATGACCCTATGTTCTTGAAATTATAACTTGAGATCCAAGCACTTTTGGAAGAAGTTGTGTGAAGAAAAGTTGTAGATTTCATGGAGATCTACAAATTTCATGTTGGAAGTTTCTTTTCAATCATCTTGCATCATAGTGAAAATTTGGCTCAAAGTTATTAAAAAACATGAATTTTCAACACTTAGAAAATTTTCTAAGTTAAGAAATTTTGACTTTTCAAAAATGAACTCTTGACTTTTTGACTTCTTGATGAATAAGTTTCATATTTTAACATGTTTTGATGAATTGTGATCTTTGGCATTTGAATTTGACCAAAAGTCAAAGTTTGACTTTTCAGTATACAGTTGACTTTTGATCAGTTGACTGCAAAATTCAACTGTCAATCCAATGGACTTGCAATGTTTGAAACCATGTCATTAGGTAAAAATGATTCAATTGGACTCTTGAGATCATGCCTTAAACCAATTGATCATTTGTTAGGTCAAAAATCAGAAATTGCCCTTTTCCAATCAAGACCCTAATTTTGACCATTTTGCCCTTTTGGAGATTTGATCAAACTTCTTGAGGAATTGTGGTCCAAAATTGATCAAATGATACATATGGGTTTAAAATGTTGATGTGGATAAAAAATTATAAGGTTTGACTGTAAATTGGCCATGGTTGACTTTTTCCCCAATATAGTTGATTTTTAGGTCAACTGTTCAATTGACTGATCAAAAGTGTGATCCAAGGCTTGAAACTTGACATGAGTAATCTTGGGAGTCCATAATGGTCCATGAAAGTCATATTAAGCATTGATAGTTCAAAAATACTTGTGCAAACTCAAACCCTAATTTTGGTCATTAGTGTCTAAGGAGGTGTCTTGAGCTTACCAAACCCTAATGTAGTCTTGAGTTCAAGGAGATCTGGTGAGCAAATTCTTGATAAGTGAGAGGGAAAATTTTGGGGTACAACACATACCATAATCACTTATCCCATTCACATATTTAAGAATCCTCTTCACATGGTTGGCATGGCTAACTTTTAGATCAACTTGATATCTTACATACACCCCTACAACAAAGGCAATGTCTGGTCTGCTAGCTGCGAGATATAGAAGGCTACCCATCATGATTTTTTAGATACTTTGATCTACACGTACTCCTTTTTCATCTTTAGTCAACTTAAGATGTGTGGGAGCAGGGGTTCTTTTGTGACTGGCATTCTCCATCCCAAACTTCTTCACTATATTCTTGGCATACTTGCTATGAGATAAAAATATGGAGTCCTCCATTTGTTTAACTCGCAGACCAAGAAAATAGGTTAATTCTCGAACAAGACTCATTTTAAATTCAGACTGCATTTGCTTGACAAAATGTTCCACCATCTCATTTGACATCCCTCCAAATACAATATCATCAACATAGATTTGAGCAATCATAATCTTCCCTTCTTCTTCTTTGACAAAGAGGGTTTTGTATATGCCACATTTCCTATATCCATTCTCCCCAAGGAATTCTGTCAGCCTTTCATACCAAGCTCTTGGAGCTTGCTCCAATCCATATAGTGCTTTATTCAGTTTATAAACATGTTTAGGAAAACTTGGATAAACAAATCTTTTTCGTTGTTCAACAAAAAATTCTTCATTCAGGAACCCATTTAAGAAGGCACTTTTTACATCCATTTGAAATAATTTAAATTTCAAAATGCATCTAACTCCCAACAGTAGTCTAATTGATTCAAGTCTAGCCACAGGAGCAAAGGTTTCATCAAAGTCCACTCCTTCAATTTGAGTGTATCCTTGAGCAACTAACCTTGCCTTATTTCTAGTGACCACCCCTTTTTCATCAGATTTATTCTTGTATATCCATTTAGTGCCAATCACATTTGTACCTTCAGGTCTTGGAACTAGATCCCAAACTTCATTTCTACTGAATTGTTCCAGCTCTTCTTGCATAGCATTAATCTAGAACTCATCAGTTAGGGACTCTTTGACATTTTTGGGCTCAATTTTTGATACAAAGCAAGAGTTAGAAATATCTTCTCTTGATCTGGTAGTAACTCCCTTGTTTGGATCTCCTATGATGAGCTCCTTAGGATGATCTTTCTGAGTTCTGATTGAAGGTCCTTTATTGAGCTGATTAGGTTGGTGATCTTCTTGAGGAGGATTAGAATCAATACTTGTATCATTTGATTCAGTTGGACTATCAGGCAAAGATGTTCCAACATCTTCTGAGACATCTTTTTCAACATTCCATCCTCTATCATCAATAGTAACATTTATTGACTCCATCATAAGTTTGGTTTTGGAGTTAAAAACTATGTATGCTTTGCTGTTTGTAGAATAGCTCAGGAATATTTCTTCATCACTCTTGGGGTCTATCTTCCTCCTTTGTAGAGTAACTCTGTATGCTCTGTTGTTACTGCATACAACCACTTAACAAGCCCAACAATTAATCTTATATCAGTTTAATATATTACTAATATTAATCAACTAATTAACCAACTGTTGTACCCCAAAATTTGCCCTCTCATTTTATCAAGATTTCCCCTCACAAGACTCTTTGGACTCAAGACCAGATTAGGGTTTGCTCAGCTCAAGACATCTCCTTGCAATATTGACCTGAAATTAGGGTTTGAGCTTGCACAGGGATTTTTGGACTTCCAATGCTCAATGTGACTTTAATACTTCATGTTGGACTTATAAGATTGCCCATATCAAGTTTCAAGCCTTGAATCAAATTTTTGCCTAGTCAATTGGATAATTGACCTAAAAATCAACTATATTGGGGAAAAAGTCAACTGTGGCCAATTTACAGTAAAACCTCATAATTTTTTATCCACACCAATATTATAAACCCATATGAACCATTTGATCAAGTTTGGACCACAACTCCTCAAGAAATTTGATCAGATCACCAAAAGGGCAAAATGGCCATTTTTAGGGTTTTGACTGTAGAAGGGCAATTTCTGATTTTTCACCTAGCCAATGGCAAATTGGGTTAAAGCATGGATTCAAGGACTCAATGGCATCATCTTGACCTAATCACAAGGTTCAAGAGATCTCAATTGCATTAAATTGACAGATGAATTTTCCAGTCAACTGATCAAAAATCAACTGTACACTAAAAAGTCAAACTTTGACTTTTTGGTCAAAATCAAGTGTCAAGGGTCATTTTTCATCAAGACATGTCAAAACATGAAACTTGTTCACCAAGAAACCTAATTTTGGAAATTAGGGTTTAAAATGGAAAATTTTCATAACTTAGAAATTTTCTAAGTTATGAAAATTTCTTATTTTTTCCCAATTTTGCCCAACTTTTTCACCATGATGCAATTGGATTCAAAGAAAACTTCCAACATGAAAGTTGTAGTCCTACACAAAATCTACAACTTTTATTCACAAAGGTTTCCCAAAAGATGCTTGGATCTCAAGTTATGATTTTATGAACAAGGGTCCATGAAACTTTTAACTTAGTGAAATTTTGCCCTAGTTTAGGCAGGATTTTGACCTATCTTCATGGAAATTTTTCACATAGTTCAAAGTAGAATCTCCAAATGCATTTCAAATATGGATTGTATAGCATGTTACAAGCTTTCCAAAATGTCCAAGAACTCTCCAACATCATTTGTGGTTAGGGAGAATCGAAGAATTGAAAATGGAAAAATATCACTTTTAGCCAAGGCATTTTGCACATTGCTACAACTTGCAATTCTGTCCAAATCATGCTTGTACGTGGTTTACAGGTTCTAATATCTTCTACACTCATAAATTAAATGCAAACACATTGGATTAAGGCTTTGTTCTGATCTATGAAGCATTATACAAAGGTTTAATCCATTTTTGGCAAAAAGTTAACAATACCATTTCCATAAAGCACAACTTTTGCAATTTTGTTTATCTTGAGCATTGGACCAAGCCTTTTGCTGCAAACAAAGTTCCCTAATACCAGGAAAAGTTCACCAACTATGTGCAGCTAGAATACATGCCTGTACAAGCCTTGGCATTGTCAACTCACCTTTTACTTCAAAAACAAGTCATTGTGCAAAAAGTCCATAACTTTGTAATCTGATAAGAACAAAGCTTGTGCACATTTCAAACAAGTTTTACATATTGTACCAAGACTGAAACACGAGCTACAAGCCTCTCAAACACCCTTAAACACCAAAACACCAAGTTCTTGTCAAAACAGGGCAGGTTCTGCAAATTCACTTCCAAAACAAAATCCACTCGTGCGTTTTGTCCCAAACCACTTCAAACACATTCTAAACAATACACCTAAGTTATTCCAACCATTCTCAAGAAACTGTAACTTCATTTTCAAGCTTCTCAAACACCCTTAAACACCAAAACACCAAGTTCTTGTCAAAACAGGGCAGGTTCTGCAAATTCACTTCCAAAACAAAATCCACTCGTGCGTTTTGTCCCAAACCACTTCAAACACATTCTAAACAATACACCTAAGTTATTCCAACCATTCTCAAGAAACTGTAACTTCATTTTCAAGCTTCACCTTCAAATTTTGAGTTTGCAGGTTGAGTTCTATAGAGAGATTCAAGCCAATTCAAAGCAAGTTGAGCATTAGGAAAGGTCAAGGGAACATCAAGCAAGCTCAAAAGTCCTTCAGGCCTCACTTAAAGTTGCTACATTGCCATACTCGAGCTTGACTGAAACAGGTAAATTTCAAACTTCTATCTCCTTATTTAGGAATCATTAGGCTTAGGTTTGTGAAGCAAAAATGTAGTTCTCATTGCCCTTGAGCTGTACATATGCATATAATTCATTTATGTTAACTGAGCTAGGAGTATTTGATAGTTGAAGTTACTGAAAAAACTAGGTCAAGATTTAGGGCCAATGAAATTCTCTCTGGTCTTTGAGAGTTAGATCAAGTTTTTTACATGGTTAGAATCGTGTGATCATGGGCTATAACTTTCATGTTGCAAGTTTTTGTTTTTGAGCAAGTATACAGGAGTTACCAATTTGAACATGGCGCGCATGTGTTTCTGTTCCAAGGACAGGGACGAAGTGGAAATGGGTTGGGCTTGGCTTGTTTCTCCTATTGACACCCCTTGTTTACTTCCTACACCCCCTTGGCCCATTGTTTTTATTTTTTCATATTTTCCATTTCTATTTTCATTTTCTGACTTTATTTATTTTTCTTGAACATTAAAAATCATCAAAAATATTTTCTTAATTTTTACATTTTTATTTTATTATTTTTATTATTTTTTATAACAAAAAATAGTTTATTAGGTTAAATATAATTTATTTTCTTGAATAAACTTATAAATAATATAAAAATATTATACATTTTATTTTTATACTTAAAATATTGTTTTCTCACAAATATTATTTTTTAACACTTTTGTATATATTTTTTATTTATTTTCTTGTACATAAATGAATAAATAATTAATATAAAGCATATTTTCTTAAAACAGAATTAGGGTTTCTTCACCCTTTCCAAAAAATTAATCATTAATATTTTTAATATTTTTAGGACATAAGTAAACTTATTTTTACATACATAAAAATAATACAAGAACATTTTTGCATATTTACATTTATTTGCATATTTAATATTTGCTTCATTTATTTATTTGTACAAATGAATTCAATTTGGTTGTAATAGTTGAATTAGGGTTTTATTTTTGTACAAATATCCCCCTATTCAAACTTGTATCCCCCTCCCCATAATAATGTTGTAATAGTCTTAGATTTACTTTTACGCATTTTTATCGCTTTAATATGCCATGATAGTAAGATTAGGGTTTGTATGATAACCAAAAATCAAAATAAATAGCTTGACTAAATACAAGACAAAAATGCATGAAAAATGACAACAAAATATACACAAGCACCCCTAGGGTTTCATTCACTTGTTGCCTTAAAAATGGCCATGGTATGCATGCTAGGTATCTTGGCAAAACAAAACTAACCAAAAAGATCATAGTCCCTCGATGACGCTATCTTGGTTGCCTATACACAAATGATCTAGTCCCTCAAAAAACTTGCTAAGATACTTGACAACATTGTTATCATGGTCATACGATGACCCACGCCTGTCCCGTTTAACATCCAAACAAAATTTTGTTCACCAAATACAATGGTAAAACAACAATGTCAAAAGGGTTAAAAACGTGTAAGAAAGATCTTTGAGTAGGGTAGATAACTCCTAGTTACTTGATCAAACTTGCAAACATCCTTGCTATTTTCAAAAACACATACACAATTTCAAAAACATTTCCCAAAACAAACTTTCAAACATTGAAACATTTTTCAAAAGACAAACACCTTTGTATACATTCAAACAAGAATCATTACAAAGGTTGTCTAAACGAAGGCCTCTTTTCAAAATACTTTCAAAAACCACACACAAAGCACCATTTCAAACAATTGAAAAGCAAAAGCAAGTGATCTAAAACAAGTAACTAAGAGCCCATGGAAAACCATGGATGAAAAGGGTGCTAGCACCTTCCCTTTTCATAATCTACCCCCCGAACCCAAAAACAATCTCAAAGGTCTTTCCTGTGCTTTTTGACCTTTCCTTTGGATAAAATAAAAAGTCGGTGGCGACTCTTGCTAAACTGAAACATTTGCGAACAAAAAATGCAAAACCTCAAGTCAGTTCTCCCACCGCATCACAGAACTGGCGACTCTGCTGGGGATAAACTTAAAAGTGGGGATACCTTATGGTTTAGATCACCTTTACATGCTTATCTTGCTTGACTTGATTGCTTTACATTTGGTTCTATTGTTTGGGTTTGAAATCCTCTACCCGGATTTGGGAAACATTCATAGGTGTTGTACCCCAAAATTTTCCCTCCCATTTCCTCAACATTTTCTCATCACAAGACCCTTGGAGATCAAGATCAAGCTGGGGTTTGCCTTGCTCAAGACTTCTCCTTGCACTGTTGACCCAAATTAGGGTTTGAATTTGCACAAAGATGTTTTGACCTAAAAGGCCCAAAGTGACTTTCATGCTTCATGTTGGACTCACAAGTTTATCCATACCAACTTTCAAGCCTTGATTCTAATCTTTGCCCAGTCAATTGGACAGTTGACCTAGAAATCAGCTGTATTGGGGGAAAAGTCAACTGTGGTCAATTGACAGTCAAACCTCATGATTTTTGACCCACATCAACATTATGAACTCATATGGACCATTTGATCAAGTTTGGATCACAATTCCACAAGAAATTTGATCAGATCACCAAAAGGGCAAAATGGTCATTTTTAGGGTTTTGACTGCACAAAGGCAATTTTTGACTGTTTGACCTAGCCAATGGCAAACCAAGCTCACATATGGACTCAAGGACTCAATGGCATGATATTGACACATTCAACAAGTTCAAAAGATCCCAAATGCACAAGATTGACAAATGAATTTTCCAGTCAACTGAGCAAAATTTGACTGTATACTGAAAAGTCAAACTTTGACTTTTTAGTCAAAATCAAGTGTCAAGATTCATTTTTCATCAAAACATGTCAAATTATGAAACTTGTTCATCAAGAAATCAAAAATCACAAATTAGGGTTTGAAATGAAGAAATTTCATAACTTAGAAATTTTCTAAGTTATGAAAATTCCTAATTTTTTCCTAACTTTGTCCCATTTTTTCATCAAGATGCATTTGGATTCAAACAAAACTCAAAACATGAAAGTTGTAGTCCATTGCAAAATCTACAACTTTTATTCACAAAGTTTTCTCAAAAGAAGCTTGTAGCTCAAGTTATGATTTTTGGAACAAGGGTGCAAAACATTCTTAACTTAGAAAAAATTTTGACCTATTCTAGGCAGGATTTTTGCCTAACTTCATGGCCACTTTTCACATGCTTCCACTTGGAATTTCAAATTGCATTACAAATATGGATTGTAGTACACATTCCAAGCTTTCCAAATTGTCCAATAACTTCTCAAACACCCTTGTGGTTAGGGAGAATCGAATTTGTCAATATGGGCAAAAGTCACTTTGTTCATAAGCCATGTACATGTTCATAACTTGTGCATTTTTGAAATCAGCATGTGCAAGCTAGTTACAGGCCTCTAATCTCATTTACACTCAATAATTAAATTCCAATCCATTGTGTGCTAGCATTATTTTGTGCATTTGGTCATTACATGAAGAATTAAGCCATATTTGGAAAAAGTGACTTATCCATTCTTGTAAAGTATGGCTTTATGTCAAAACATGAATCAAAGAAGTACAATGCAAATCTCTGAGGCACAAGTTATTGAACTAATCCCACTGATCAAGACTAACTTTGCAGCATGTTTAGGGGGCCTGCATAAGCTTGTAAACCAACTTGACAACTTTTACTTACATTGGAAGAAACTTGCATTTTTAAACACAACATTGAGTTCCTGTCAACACAAGCCTAAGAAAACTTATTGAACACATTCCATACATCATAACTGAGCTAAAACACGAGCCAACCACCTCCAATACCTCCTCAAACACAGAAACACCATCCTCTTGCAAAAACAGGGCACCTGCTGCAGATTGAGGTCCACAACTCAATCTACTCGTGCGCCTTGGCCAAAACCAGTTCATACACACTCCATAACATCCATACAAACTATTCCAAGCATTGAACTGGAACTGTAACAACCATAGCCAAGTGTGCCATTTTCATTTTTCATCTGTGCAGGTTAACTTCTGTGGCTCGATTCAGCAAGATTCAAAGCAAGCTAAGCATAGGAGAAGCATCCCTGGACCTCAAGCAAGCTATACAAGTCCTCACATTGCATTGAAAGTACCTCCATTGTCATACACGATTCAAGCTGAACAGGTAAGTTTTTGAACTTCTATCTCTCTATCCAGACATAGTTAGGTTTAAGTTTGTGAAGAAAACATGTTCTAATCATAGCCCTGAAGCCATCCATATAGTTACTTTTCATTTATATTATGTGTGCTAAGAGTATTTTGAATCTGAACATCTGAAAAAAACTAGGTCAGAAATTGGGGGAGAAGAAATTCTCTCTCATTTCTGAGAGTTAGATTAATTTTTTTATATGTTTAGAATCGTGGCTTCAAGCTCTACAAGTTTCATGTTTTAATATTTGTCAAAGGATCAAAGAATCAGGAGTTAGGGAGATGAACAAGAAGGCGCGCGTTTTTGTTTGAATCTGGCCAGAGGTTGAAGACAAAGTTCTTCTGGGCTGGGCCTGTTTCATCTTTCTGTTTGCACCACTTTTCCACACTTGCACCCCCTTGGCCCATTGTGTTTATTTTTATCATTTTTTGACTTTTTCTTTTTTTATTCTGACTTGTTATTTTTTGACAAAACATAAAAAATATTAAAACATTTTTTCAACCATTTTTGCATTTTATTTGAATTTTATTTGTTTTATTTGAAGTTTATACATATAAATAACATATATATCCTTTTATTTAAAATACTAAAAATAATACCAATACATTTTTATTTTCTGATTTTATTTTATTTTATCTCTTGAAAACATTTTCTAAAAATATACTTTTTTTTGTAAATAATAAATATTCTATTTTTGTACATATTTAATATATTTAGTAAATAATATAAATACTTATATATTTATTATAATATTTAGGATAAAAATACAAAAATAATACATTTTTATTTTTATTAATATTTAACCTCAAAAATCACTTTTTTACAATATACTTTCTTTTTATTTATTTTTCTGTACATAATTAATAAACATTGTATATATTAAATAATAAATACCTTTTATTTGCAAAATTAGGGTTTTGCCCTAAACATGAAAAATACCCAAAAATATCTTTTTTTATTTTTGTTTATTTGTCACATGAAAAACCCTTTTACATACATATAAAAATCATTTTTTTTTGCATCTTGCATATTTATTTTATTTTATTTAATCATTGTACAATTAAATACCTTGTAAATTCCATTTGGATTGTAATAGTTTAGATTTAAATTTCTTGCTAAAATATCCCCATTTGAACATTTGTACCCCCCATCCCATATTTGTGTTGTAATAATTTAGGACCTTTAAATTCCGCATTTTAAAAGCTTTCTAAATATGCCATGATAGACTTAGGGTTTGTATGCAAAAATCAACCAAACAAATAGCTTGACCTAATTCAAAGATAACAAAGCATGAAAATGGACAACACCAATCACACTTGCACCCCTAGGGTTACTCCACTTGTTGCCTTCAATAATGGGCCATATTGCATGTTGGGTGTCTTTGGCAAAACAAAACAATACCAAATGATCATAGTCCCTCGATGACGCTTTCAAAAGTTGCCTAAAAATGATCAAGTCCCTTAAAGGAAAAGTTGCCAAAGACACTTGGCACCATTGCAATCATGGTCTAAACGATGACCCGCGCCCGTCCCGTTAACATCCTAACACAAGATAGTCCACCAAATACAATGGTGGAACAAAATTGTTAAAAGGGTTAAAACATAGGAAAGATCTTTGAGAAATTTAGGAGTAGACAAACTCTTAGTTACTTGCCAACTTGCAAAAACACTTGCCTATTTTTTCAAAACACACATCACAACACACTTTCAAAAACAACTTTCAAAAACATTGAAAAATTTTCAAAAGATAAGTACACCTTTGTATACATCCCAACATGGATCATTACAAAGGTTGCCACCACATTTGCCTCTTTTCAAAACATTTTCAAACCCACGCACAAAGCACCATTTCAAACAATTGAAAGCACCATTTCAAACAATTGAAAATCAAGGCAAGTTGATCTAAGCAAGTAACTAAGAGCCCATGGATAACCATGGATAGAAAGGGTGCTAATACCTTCCCTTTCTATAATCTACTCCCCGAACCCAAGAAAACATCTTAAAGGTTTTTGCTGTGCTTTTTAACCTTTCCTTAGGATAAAATAAAAATTCGGTGGTGACTCTTGCTCAACCGAAACATTTGCGAAAATAAACGCAAAACCCAAGTCAGTTCTCCCATCGTATCACAATATGTAAATAGTAATACGTTGTGGAAACTGTGCGGGGTATACCGACATGGTTGAAGCAATAGCTATATTAGTGCGACATATTTGTGGGTACCGGTAGCCTTTGAGTCAATCAAAGAGAATACGGGGCCGCTGAGTGATGTCATGAAGCACTAATGGACTTTTAGAACCTTTACTTGACCAACTTGGCCTTTTTTAGGGGTAGTGAGATGACCGGTGTTGTACCCCAAAATTTGCCCTCCCATATTCCTCAAGATTTGTCAAGAATGATCTTCATATTGCTCAAAATGGCTCAAGGGTTGTACAGTCAAATCACCTCCTAAAGCAGTCAATTCAAAATTAGGGTTTTGTGTTGCATCAAGGTCCTTACATCCAAATGGCCTCAAGTGCTTCCCAATGCCTTAATATGTTCTTAAGTCCATCCATGTCAAATTTCAAGCCTTCCAGAGGAATTTTGGTCAGTCAATTGCTCAAGAGACCCAAAAAGCTACTGTGCTAGGGCAAAAGTCAACTGTGACCCCCAAATAGTCAAACCTCCAGATTTTTTGTCAACATTCTCATTTTGAAGGATAATTCATCATTTTATCAAGGGTTGATCATGATTCATCAAGGATTGCTCAAAATTTATCAAGATTCAAAAGTTGCTAAATTAGGGTTTTGCAGGAAAAGTCAAGTCAACTTTGACCAAGCATAACTTTCTCATACTTTATGATAAATGACCCATACAAAGCTCATTTTGAATAGGATGCAATTTCTCACAATCCATATTCATACCCCAAGATCAGAAAATGCACTCACAAGAAGTTACAAATTTGGACATTATAGGTCATTTTTGAAAGTCAACAAAAACACCTTTTTTCCAAAGCTTATAACTTGATAATGGAAGATCAAAATGCGATGAGACCAAAAGGGTGGATTAGAGGACATCTCAAGGTTTCTAAAAAGTCCAAGAACACCTCCAAAAGTTCAAAATTGAAGAAGTTATTCATTGTTGAAGTTGGGCATTTTTCCAAATTTGCCAAAAGTCAACTATCCTCAAAACTCTAATTTTTGACAAAAGGGCCCACTTTTTTCCACTTGATTTAGTCTTTTCATGCCACACACGTGTCCCATGCTTAATTTCATGACCAAACATTTATTTTTCTATTTTATTTCATTTTTATTGATTTAATTCATTATTAATTAATATTAAATCAAATAAAATCCAAAAATTATTGAAAAGGGATCTTTGTGATTTGTACAGCTTGCAAACATCATGTGACACCTAATCAAATTCGTGCCTTGGATTTTTGTGCACAAAATCTCAGATTTGGCCATATTTGGAAAGCTTGTTAATGGTGATCAAAGTGCAATCCTAATTCTTCAATACACATGGATATTGGCCCAACTCTTGACCTAAAATCATTCTATTATATTCACACAAGACACACATACCTAATTCACGACCTAAGAACTGCTAAAACGGCCAGAGCAAATTGAAATAATCCTTGGAAAAGTGTGAGATCAAAAGCGATATTGGAGACACTTTCAGACAAAAAGAAGAACGCAGCTCTCTTCCTTGACATCCAGTGGTGCTATAGCAATCAAAGCCAGTCTTTTTCATCACCTACATCGCACTATAAGTCGCTTGAAACTCTGACCTAGACATGGAATCGTGATCTTTTGTTCTTGCATCTTTTTGACAAAACGTTGGCATATTATTGATCCTTGCATAATTTCTAACATGACTGCAATATTCAATTTTATTTTTATGCCCTATATGGTGATGCCCTACAAGGAGTATGTATTGACGTTGCTTCCCCATTTCGAGGAGATAACCTTTGAACATTTCCCAAGAGAGGAGAATCAGTTGGCGGACGCGCTAGCTACGATGTCTTCTATGTTCAAAGTCAAATGGGACAACGAGGCTCCCCGGATCATTATTAGGAAATTGGATGAACCTGCATATTGTTGTGATCTTGAGACCGAAGAGGTAACAGAAAAACCTTGGTATCATGAAGTAAAGAGGTACCTTGAAGCTCAAGAATACCCCGAGGGCGCGTCTGTTAATGACAAGAAGTTTCTGAGAAGGTTCACGGCAAAGTTCTTCATCAGCAATGACATTCTTTACAAACGTAACCATGATTCAACCTTACTGCGATGCGTGGATAAAATTGAAGCAGAAAGGATCATGGCAGAGCTGCATGAAGGTACCTTCGGAACGCATTCCAGTGGATATACCATGGCAAAGAAAATCCTTCGGGCAGGATATTACTGGTCAACAATGGAAGCTGACTGTTATCAGCATTCTCGGACATGTCACAAGTGCCAGATCTATGCTGATAAGGTGCACATTCCTCCAGTTCCTTTGAACATCTTGACAGCACCGTGGCCTTTTGCAATGTGGGGCATTGATATGATCGGCAAGATCAGACCTACGGCATCCAATGGGCGTCGCTTCATCCTGGTAGCGATTGATTACTTTACAAAGTGGGTTGAAGCAGCTTCCTTTGCCACCGTAACCAAGAACGTCGTGGCACAATTCATTCGGCACAACCTGATTTGTCGATACGGTGTACCAGAGAGGGTCATTACGGATAATGGTACTAATCTTAACAACAAGATGATCACTGAGCTCTGCGAGCAATTCAAGATATAGCACCACAACTCTTCTCCCTACCGGCCGAAGATGAATGGGGTTGTAGAGGCAGCTAATAAGAACATTAAGAAGATTGTGCAGAAGATGACAGTGACCTACAAAGACTGGCACGAGATGTTACCATTTGCTCTTCATGGGTACCGTACCTCAGCACGGACGTCAACAGGGGCAACACCCTATTCCTTGGTATATGGCATGGAGGCAGTCCTGCCCATTGAAGTTCAGATACCCTCTCTCTGGATCATGAAGGATGCGGGTTTAAGTGAAGACGACTGGATCCAGACCTGACTTGATCAACTGAACCTAATCGACAAAAAGAGACTCACTGCTATTTGTCATGGTCAGACGTACCAAAAACGGATGATCAAGGCATTTAACAAGAAAGTCAGACGACAAGAGTATCAAGTCAGGGACCTGGTAATCAAGCGCATCATTCTACCTCAAGGTGATCCCAGGGGCAAATGGACCCCCACGTACGAAGGGCCATTTGTGGTTAAGAACATCTTCTCAGGAGGAGCGATGATTCTAACCACCATGGATGGTGACGACCATCCTCACCCCGTCAATGCAGACATAGTAAAAAGATACTACGCATAATCAAAGACCCGCTAGGTCGACTGGCCTAGGCAAAAATAAGGGCTTCCCGGCGAACCAAAAGGGTTCGGGCAAAATAAGGGATGAAAATAAAAAAAATTTGTACACCCGGCAAGTCAAAAACCTGAAAAGGCGGCTTGGGAAAAAATGGGTATCCCGGTGGACCGAAAACCCGAAAGGGAGGTCCAGGCAAAAGTTAGGGATAAGCGTAACACTTTGTCTCATTGGATCACCTCGCATCCGAACTTTGGTATCAACTATCAGGATCGGACGGCACCAATCAATCAGATTCATCTCCAACTAAGCAGCAAAGTGATGAGATGCTTGAAGATATAAAGGCGATAGCAGAGTTGGAACCCAGTGGGATTATTCACATAGCTGTTTTGTTTTCTTTTTACAAATTGTAAATCCTATTTGTTCAGCGGCGTTCTCTTACTAGGACGTCAGCCTCTTGTACAAAAGCGCCTATTTACAGGCAAACTTCAAAATCAATACAAGCTCATTTTTCAGACAAATTGCAAATTGTTTTTTCTTTATCTGTTTTGTTTTGCAAAGAAAGTCCAATGTTCATTTTTTATATATGCATTTGACATTAATTGCTGCTCATAAATATTTGCATGCGAAACAAAGGACTAGTTACGGGTGATATCAGAAGTAGGGGCAATAAGAATTGTCTGAGAGGTCTAGTTGCTCTGTCCACCAAGGTACCAAGGTAGGTTCAGCTGAAGAATATGACCAAGATATCATCACTACCCGCAGAGTAAGACAGTAATGGTAGCTCTCCTCACTGAGACTTGCAACTACGAAGGAATCAACAATACTCTTCCCCAAGCAGAGTTAGTCTACCGTCAGTCCCGAAAAGGCTCGGTATTCCCAGAAGGTCTTGATATTCCCCAGTGGTGTATAAGGATATTCCCTAGCAAGCGTAAAGAGCATCCACGACATTCTTAATATTCCTCAACGAAATATAAGAATGTTCCCCGGCAGAAAGCAAGATACCCCCAGTGGAGCCATTTCCCCAGCGCAGTCTAAAAAAGGCTTCCCCAATAGAGTTGAATCATCTTACCCAGTAGATTCTGGAAGCTTGTCCCCTGCAGAATGCAAATGTATCTCCCCAGCCAAATTCAGAGGTTATCCTCACAAGAGTCTAACTGGGTTATCCTCAGCAAGTTGCAACTGAAAGATCATCCCCAGCGAAGTTCTTTCTATCCCCAACGGAGTTCATCAAAATCCCCAACAAAGCTTATCAACGGAATCCCCAGCGGAGTTTATCATTAAAATCTCAGCGAAGTACCTCTTCCCCACAGAGTAATTCCCCGCAGAGTAATCTCTTCACCATGTTTATTCCCCAACGGAGTTATTTTCTCCTACAGGTTTATTCTCACAACCATCTTCGTTCGTCATCCCCATCAGAAACATTCTAAACAAAGTTTGAAGACACACATACTCTTCAACAGCAGTCCAGGATTTGACAAACTCCCCGGCATTTGTCAAGGATTTATTTTCCAAGACGAAAATACATTCATAAACATTTCACATTTCATACCTCCTATTTACATACATGATAAAGTGCATACGACACAATCTCATTTATTTTTTAGAACATCATGACATCATGCATTTCATACATCATGACATTGCATACAACTAACGTTTGCCTTTTCAGGAAAAGGTCAATCAAAAGATGATTACCATCAACCTTTTTAGGTCCTAGTTTAATACCTGTAACAAGCCAGGAAAATATCTGTGGACGACTGATTGTAGATTAATACCTGTAACAAGCCAGGAAAATTATCTACATGAAGAGATTGTAGATTAATACCTGTAACAAGCCAGGAAAATTATCTACATGAAGAGATTGAAGATTAACACCTGTAACAAGCCAAGAAACTATCTTTCTTTCTCAGGTCAGAGATTAATACCTGAAACCAGCCAGGACAACTATCTCATCGGCCAACCTCCTTAAGTTCCAGATTAATACCTGTAACAAGCCAGGAAAATTCTGTGGACGACTGATTATAGATTAATACCTGTAACAAGCCAGGAAAACTATCTACATGAAGAGATTGAAGATTAATACCTGTAACAAGCCAGGAAAACTATTTTTCTTTCTCAGGTCAGAGATCAATACCTGTAACCAGCCAGGACAACTATCTCATCATCCAACCTTTTCAAGTTCCAGATTAATACCTGTAACAAGCCAGGAAAATTCTGTGGACGACTGATTGTAGGTTAATACCTGAAACCAGACAGGACAATTATCTACTTGACCATCATGAAGCAACCCTACACTGATTCCTTCTCTTTCAGATGAAGTTTCACACGGACTCATCATCAGGCAACCCTACACCGGTTCCTTCTCTTTCAGATGCAGTTTTACACAGACTCATCATCAGGCAACCCTACACAGGATCCTTCTTTCAACTTACAAAATTACAATTCAACAAACAATCTCCAGATGGCATCTATAAGCCCATCCTCCTACCAACAATCTCCAAATGGAATCTGTAAGCCCATTCCTGATATCACAATGCTGATACTACATCATGCGAGTGCAAATTTCTGGGCACTTTAGTGTTCAATCATCTTCCACCTTCGGATCACGAAAGGCACGCAAGCCAATCTACATCCTCAGGTTTAAGAAGATTGAACAGGGGCAACTGTTGTACCCCAAAATTTTCCCTCCCATATTCCTCAAGATTTGTCAAGAATGATCTTCATATTGCTCAAAATGGCTCAAGGGTTGTACAGTCAAATCACCTCCTAAAGCAGTCAATTCAAAATTAGGGTTTTGTGTTGCATCAAGGTCCTTACATCCAAATGGCATCAAGTGCTTCCCAATGCCTTAATATGTTATTAAGTCCATCCATGTTAAATTTCAAGCCTTCCAGAGGAATTTTGGTCAGTCAATTGCTCAAGAGACCCAAAAAGCGACTGTGTTAGGGCAAAAGTCAGCTGTGACCCCCAAATAGTCAAACCTCCAGATTTTTTGTCAACATTCTCATTTTGAAGGATAATTCATCATTTGATCAAGGTTTGATCATGATTCATCAAGGATTGCTCAAAATTTATCAAGATTCAAAAGTTGCTAAGTTAGGGTTTTGCAGGAAAAGTCAACTCAACTTTGACCAAGCATAACTTTCTCATACTTTATGAGAAATGACCCATCCAAAGCTCATTTTGAAGAGGATGCAATTTCTCACAATCCATATTCATACCCCAAGATCATAAAATGCACTCACAAGAAGTTACAAATTTGGACATTATAGGTCATTTTTGAAAGTCAACAAAAACACCTTTTTTTCAAAAGCTTATAACTTGAAAATGGAAGATCAAAATGAGATGAGACAAAAAGGGTGGATTATATGAAATCTCAAGGTTTCTAAAAAGTCCAAGAACACCTCCAAAAGTTCAAAATTGAAGAAGTTATGCATTGTTGAAGTTGGGCATTTTTCCAAATTTGCCAAAAGTCAACTATCCTCAAAACTCCAATTTTTGACAAAAGGGCCCACTTTTTCCCACTTGATTTAGTCTTGTCATGCCACACACGTTTCCCATGCTTAATTTCATGACCAAACATTTATTTTTCTATTTTATTTCATTTTTATTGATTTAATTCAATATTAATTAATATTAAATCAAATAAAATCCAAAAATTATTGAAAAGGGATCTTTGTGATTTGTACAGCTTGCAAACATCATGTGACACCTAATCAAATTCGTGCCTTGGCTTTTTGTGCACAAAATCTCAGATTTGGCCATATTTGGAAAGCTTGTTAATGGTGATCAAAGTGCAATCCTAATTCTTCAATACACATGGATATTGGCCCAACTCTTGACCTAAAATCATTCTATTATATTCACACAAGCCACACAGACCTAATTCACGACCTAAGAACTTCTAAAATGGCCAGAGCAAATTGCAAAAATCCTTGGAAAAGTGTGAGATCAAAAGCGATATTGGAGACACTTTCAGACAAAAAGAAGAACGCAGCTCTCTTCCTTGACATCCAGTGGGGATATAGCAATCAAAGCCAGTCCTTTTCATCACCTACATCGCACTGTAAGTCGCTTGAAACTCCGCCCTGGACATGGAATCGTGATCTTTTGTTCTTGCATCTTTTTGACAAAACGTTGGCATATTATTGATCCTTGCATAATTTCTAACATGACTGCAATATTCAATTTTATTTTTATGCCCTATATGGTGATGCCTGCGCCTAGGGTTTGTTTGTTTCGTTTTTAGGCATTTGCATTACAGGTAAAATTAAGGCAAGTAATGGTTATAGGCACACTCAGGGGACAGAGACGATCATGACCATGCGCTTGGATGGGATTATTATGGCCTAAAACGTATTTTTGAAACGCCCCACGGATCTTCCTGCGGATAAAAATCCGCAGGTAATAAAACCAGAGTTTGGGGAAGAAGACGACCAGACGTTGCCCTCCCATTGGTCTATTTAAAAAAAAACACGCTTTTTTTTTATTTTGCCAGCGTAATAATTACTTTGTCCATATAGTATTTGTTTTGCATTTTACTAACGAATGAGGCAGGTTGGTGGAGTGGTTGAGCGTGCATGCAATGAACATTGGGACCTGGGTTCGAATCCCAGGTCCCCCAAATATTTGTTATAATTTTTCTTCATATATTCATGTGCAGCACCCCACGCGTGGTACACCATACATCACTGCTTGATCTTGTGCCAGATGGCCTCCAGGCCAAATATGGTGGCCAGGAATGAAAGACCACCATAGTGCCCAGTCAACGTTGTCACAGGGAATTGGAAAAGTCAAACGCAGGCTTGCAGCAAGTGGGCCAAGAATTTCCAGATTCACCACCACTTTGGGCCCAACACCCCCCCTGAGTTGGTTCTATTTTTATTTTCTTTTCATTATTATTTTTTTTATTTCTATTTTTTTTTTATTATTATTATTATTATTATTATTATTATTATTATTATTATTATTATTATTATTATTATTATTATTATTATTATTATTTTAATTAACCAATTAACAAATTAACCCTTTTTTATAAAAAATTCAGAAAACATAAAAAACATTATTTTTATTTATTAAATTCAATTTCATTTATATTTATTTTTGTAAATAAAAATTAACCAATTGATTTAGTTTTTAATTAGGTACAATTTTAACATTTTTTGCAATAAATTAAAAGTAAATTAGAATGTTAGGTTTTAGCAATTTTAATCATTCTATTTTTATTTCCTTAAATATTCTAAAAACCCAAAAAAATATTTTTTTTCATTTAATTAATTAATTAACTTAATTTAATTTCCATTTAATTCAAAATAACAAAAATCTCCTTCTTTCTTAAAAAAGGGTCAAAACCCTAAAAACTCTCCGATTCAATTTTTCTCGCGCGTATTATTTGATTCGTATTCCATATAATTGTAACTGCTTCAAGGAAGTAATAGTTTTAAACTTAGGACTTTTATTTATCGCTTTTATTTATTTTTCGCAATTTAATTTTCAAGGGTTTGTTTTTTGCGATGTAAATACCCGACGCCTTGTAATAACTTAGTTTTATTTTCCGCAACCATTAACTGCTAGATGTATGAATAATAGGCTATGCATGACAAGATCTATCTTAACTTAAAATCAACCGTAGTTCACCATAACATGTACAAAGATAACATAACTGAAAATTGACACATTTGCACATGCCACTCCTAGGGTACGCCTCACTTGGTTGCCTCGAACGTGGTCATTGAGTATAGGAAGTTTTAGAGGTCGCCCTCCTGTCTAAAGATCAAAGTTGCCTCGAAACGGTTGTCTCGGATAAAATGATCTAAGACATTAGGGTTACCGCTAAGGCGTCCTAACATTTCTTTAGTGACCACATGCCCCTTAATCGAATTGACCCAAAAACTCCAACGACGGTGCTACCTACTCCTCAATAGTGGGATGGCACTGTCTAAAGGACATTTACACAGTTTAATTCCTTTTGAGTAGGTAGAGGTTCTTAGGTACTTGCTCTTTCAAAACAAAACAAAATTTTCACACTTACACTTTTCAAACAAAGCTTTCAAAAACACTTCATACACTCCTGAGGACAGAAACAAGAGTTAAATCGAAGTTTTCAAACAAAACTCTTTTCAAAACCCACGAACACAAGAAAAGCAAAACTTTTTGAAAACATAGTGAGCAAGTACCTAAGAGCCCGTGGATAACCACGGATAGAAAGGGTGCTAACACTTTCCCTTTCTATAATCTACCTCCCGAACTCGAGAAATATCTCAAAAAGGAATTTTTCTGTGCTTTTGTCCTTTCCTTGTTGGATAAAATAAAAGACGGTGGCGACTCTTGCTTACCGCGACATTTTGAGAAAACAAACGCAAACGCGAACCAGCATTAAAAAACAGTCAATTCTATTCCCACCGATCACAGAACTGGCGACTCTGCTGGGGAATCTATCTAAATAAGTGAGGTGTACCTTAGGATTAGATCACTTGTGTTTTCAATTGTATGCTTTGTATGCTTTAAATCTTGTGGGTTTGTATCGGAGTTCTATAAATCCTAACCCGGATCTGGGGATACCCTTTAGAAGTAGCAACAAACTGTGAGGGAACTGTGCGGGGTATACCGACATGGTTGAAGCAGTAGCTACGTTGATGTGGCACTTTGGTGAGTACCAGTAACCCTTGAGTCAAGTCAAGGAGAGTACGGGGCCGCCGCATGGTGTCGCGAAGCATCAACTGACCTTAGAACCTTACTTGACCATCCTGGCCTTTTTAGGGGTAGTGAGATGACCGACTTTGGTGCAGTCCGAAGTTGGTAGATACTCGATACTACACTCATTGAGGGTTGTTTTCTTGGAATATTTTGGTCGCCAGTTAAGTGGCTAAATCAAAACAATGAACATAGAAAATAATCCAATGATATTGAGCTCCTTAGAACCCGGTTACTATTTATAGGACAAGTTTTGAGCCAACTAACTTCAAAAGGGTACTTACCTACGAACCTCATGCAAGCCTAAACCTAAGGACTTGTTTGCTTTGTGTGAATATGACTGTCTGTATATACACTTGCTTACTTTTGCATACATGTACATAACATCATAAAGCATCATATGCATTTGCTAACCATTTCAAGGGTTTGGATCTTCATCTTTGTTCTTGTTTTGTAGGACATGGAGTCTCTCCGCAGGAAAACAATTCAAGTCAACCTTGTAAGGATCCCTCCTCAACTCAAGGAGCTTACATCCAGGATTTCCGAGAACTCTCTCTTCAGTGAAAAACATGGTAGACTCCTCAGCCTGGTCAACACCAACATTGAAGAAGACATGATAAAAGTTCTCTTCCAGTTCTTCGACCCCCTACACCACTGTTTTACATTCCCTGATTATTAATTGGTGCCTACTTTTGAGGAGTTTTCTCAACTTTTGAGAATTCCTATTCTTAGTCAACTACCCTACAACGGTACGGAAAAGGAACCAAAACTTGAAGATGTTGCTCAAGCATTATGTCTGCAACCATCTGACATCAAGGGGCATTGGGAAATCAGAAGTGGTATCAAGGGATTCTTGGCAAAGTTTCTGTTTGAGAAGGCACAAGAATGTTAGAATTCTCTTGATCTACAAGCCTTTGAAGAGATTGTGGCACTCCTTGTCTATGGGTTGGTGTTGTTCCCAAATCCTGATCAACTTATAGATGTGAATGCTGTCAAGATTTTCATGTCCAGGAATCCCATACCCATATTGCTTGGGGACATCCTCCACTCATTTTACACACGAACAATGAGAAAAAGAGGTGTTCTCATGTGCTGTACTCCTCTCCTGGCAAGGTGGTTTATTTCTCACCTTCCACAATCAGTTTTGAAGAATGAGCAGGGTTTAAGGTGGTCACAACGATTGATGACCCTCACACATTCTGATATACATTGGTGTTCTCGGTCCAGAGAAAATGTCTCTATCATTGATCGTTGCGGAGAATTTCCTAATGTTCCTTTACTTGGAATTAGGGGAGGCATTACCTACAACCCCTGTCTAGCCTTGAGACAATTTGGATATGCTCGGAGGGATGGCCCTCATGACATGCTGATTCCTGACATAGTTTTTGACTTCGACAACGATGCGCAAGGACTTCGACAAAGGTTCATTAGAGCTTGGAGGATGCCTAACAAGGTGGATAATAAGACACTGGGCCACAAGAATTCCATCCCCCTTGAGCCTTACCTCAAGTGGGTACGAACCCTCTCCCAGAATCTTATGATGCCATATCCTCACATTCTCCCCTTGATCAAAGAGCCTGTTATGGAAGGAGAGGTTCCATACACCATTCTACATCCCGACATGCCAACATCATGGGAAGAAATGCAAAAGAGCTGGATCCAACTCAAGGAAGAACGGAATGCTTTTGAAGCCAGCTTAAATGCCAGTGAGAAGAAGGTTTTGGAGCTCACCCGCCGACTTCACGAGGAAGAGACCCTCAACACTTACATCGCTCCAAAAAGGATGCGCAATGTCTTTTTACATTAAGTCTTTTGTAATATTTCGCCCATGAGGCACTTATGTACTAAACAAATTTCTTCTTAATATGACGTGTGTTCTTCTTTGTCTGCAACGAATTTGAATTTTTGAACCCTTGAATGCATTACATAAATAAGCATACCATTCATCACATGCATAACAGGTACCCTTTTACAGGTCACTTATCTTCTTCGCTGTTTATTTCAGCAATCATCATGTCTACTGAACCTTCCACTGAGCAAGCTATCAAGGCCCTCCAGGCCCAGAATGCCCAGTTTCAAGAGTTGGTTATGAGCCTAGCTAAGGGCCAACAGGACTTGAAGACCCTGATTCTGAAGGAGAGGAAGAAGAAGAAGAAGAGGACCGTCCTGTTCAACACTGGACGCAGGTTTGGAAATGGACTGCAGAATGAGGTTGATCTGACCACCTCATTTGGAGGGAAGGACAGTCCACAAGAGAGAAGGGTTCCTAGCCCCGTAGTCTCTGACAACGAGACGGATTATGATGAAGAACAATATCCTCATGCTGAGGATAGGTACAAACAATTGGAGGACCGCTTGAGCGCTATGGAGATACAGAACGTGCCCAGGCTGGACTTCGGAGACCTAGGTCTATCCTCTAGGGTGGTGATTCCCCATAAATTCAAGGCACCTGCCTTTGCCAAGTATGATGAAGCTTCCTGTCCAAAGCTGCACCTCCGGTCATATGTTAGGAGGATCCAACCTTACACTGCTGATAAGAACTTGTGGATCCATTTCTTCCAAGACAGTCTCTCAGGGACTCAGCTTGAGTGGTTCTATCAACTGGATGGAGCCAGTATCCGCAGCTGGGAGGATTTGGCTACTGCATTCTATAGGCAGTACCAGTATAACTCCGACCTCGCTCATACGCGTACCCAACTCCACGGTATGTCAATGGGGACGAGTGAAGGATTTAAAGAATATGCTAAAAAATGGAGAGATCTTGCCGGAAGGGTACAACCACCTTTAGCCGATCGTGAACTTGTTGACATGTTTTTGGGGACCCTGACCGGTCCGTTCTTTAACCATTTAATTGGAAGCTCTTCATCCGAGTTTACAGGACTTATCTTGACTGGTGAGAGGATTGAAGCAGGTATTAAGGCTGGGAAAATACAAAAGGGTGCCTCATCGAGCATCAGGAAAAAATCGTTTAAGAAAGAGTCCAGTGCGGTCTACAGCTCAAGAAGACAGAATAGACCGGAACACCGCCAAGCTGTCAACACGGTTGCTATTTCAAAACCTGTTGGTGCTCCTCAGCATCACAACCAACAAAGGGAAGAGAGACCTAGAAGGCAATTCACTCGCCTCAGCATGACTTTGTCTCAAATATTGCCACAGTTGCTGAAGACCAATTTGGTGACTCTAAGGGAAGCCCCAAAGAATCCAAATACTACATCATCAAAGTATAACCCCAACGCCCGCTGCGCTTATCACTCCAAGAGCCCGGGGCATAATACGGATGATTGTTGGACTTTGAAGAATAAGGTCCAAGACTTGATTGATGTAAAAGAGATTGAATTTGAGGCGCCCGAGAGGCCTAACATTGTGACTGCTCCCATGCCCAAGCATGGAGTGAATGCTGTAGAGGAAGACTTGTTTGTAGTTTCTGTGGATGATATTGTTACCCCTCTGTTGACCATCAAGAGGAACCTGTTGCTAGCCGGTTTATTTCCGGGATGTGGTGAAGGTTGCCATCTGTGTTATGTTTCACCTATTGGTTGCCCATCTTTGAAGTCAGGCATCCAAAACCTGATGGATAACAAGGAGATCCTGTTTGAGAAGATTGTTGTTCCTGCCACCCCTACTGAAGAAGTTTCCATTATTACCATTTTCAACAATTCTCCCAAGGCTCCCTCGAGGAAGCCTGTCAGAATTACGCCTGTTCAGAAGATTGCACCCATAATCATCACTGTTCTGGGGCCTATTCCCTACACCTCTGACAAAGCTGTCCCTTGGCACTATGGGGCAGATGTTTATGTTCTTGGAGTCAAGCAAGAGTTTGATGTTAATACCGGCGTCAGCAACATTACCGGGCCTGCTAAAGTAACCCGCAGTGGTAGACTTTTCTCACCCTATATTGCTCCACCGACTGCCCGAAGACCTGTTGTCATTACACCTGCAAGTGTGCCTAATGCCATTCCGGATCAAGTTCTTAGTCCTACCCCTGTCACCGAGTCATCTAACGCTCGGGGCAAAGGAATCACCACTGATATGCCTGCCCAGACAGAGGCGCCAAAGACAACCACTGTTGAAGCTTCCAAACAAGAGATGGAAGAGATTCTGAAGATTATTAAGAAGAGTGACTATAATGTAGTTGAGCAACTGGGGCAAACCCCATCCAAGATTTCTATGTTATCACTGTTGTTATGTTCAGAGGCCCATGCCAAGGCTCTGATTACCTTCCTGAAGACGGCCCACGTGCCACAAGAGACATCAGCTGATCAGTTTACCGATTGTGTGGCCAATTTAACTGCTGATAATGGTTTGGGTTTCTCCGATGCTGATCTGACTGCTAAAGGGGAAGAACCATAACGATGCCCTGCATGTCTCCATTGAATGCAGGGGCACTACTCTTGCACATGTGTTGGTTGACACTGGTTCCTCATTGAACGTCTTGCCCAAGAAAGCTCTAGACAGGTTGGATTGCGAAGGGTTGGAGCTAAAGCCAAGTAACATTGTTGTCCGGGCCTTTGATGGGTCTAAAAGGATGGTGCATGGTGAAGTCGATATTCCAATTAAGGTTGGTTCTCAGGTCTTCAATTCTACATTCTACGTGATGGACATTCGGCCATCCTATTCTTGTTTGCTGGGTCGTCCATGGATCCATAAAGCTGGAGCTGTGACTTCAACACTCCATCAAAAGTTGAAGTACCCGATCAAAGGGAAGATTGTGACAGTTCAAGGGGAGGAGGAATACATGGTCAGCCACCTCAACTCGTTCGGTACGTAGAGATGGATGGGGAATTCATTGAGACCCCATTCCAACACTTCGAAGAGGTTCCTCAGACACTGGCATCAGCTGAGACTGTAGTTGAAGATTCTCCTTTGAAGATGGCTTCCTTAAAGGATGCCCGGGCTGTTATTGAGAAGGGTGAGTATGCAAACTGGGGCCGACTTCCTGATTTCACTTAGAAGACTAACAAGTTTGGTTTGGGTTTCACTGCAGAAGCTCAAAGGGTTGTTCGTAGTACAAGGATTGGAAGACCTCCTGTGTTCATTAGCAACTCAGGGGTAAATGCCATCGAAGATGATGTGGAGGAGTCTGAATTCGACAGCTGGATCTACCCTACGGCCAATGGTGGACCAAGCAACTGGAAGGCAAAGGACTTCATCCCTATTACTTTTGTTACTCAGTAATGAACTCTTTTGTTTTGAATTTCTAACAGACAATGTTTTGAAACTTTATGGCCCGGTGTCTTACCCGGGGCACCGTGGCTTCATTTGTGAGGGCTTTTGTGTGCCATTTTCATATATCGTTAATAAAAGCATTGGACGTTTCTTGCATTTCAAATTTTGCGCTCCTTGTCTTTCTTTATTATATATTGCAAAACAGCTATTTACACACACTCACATATACAGGTCCCAATCCACTCTGGATCTCACTGGTAACGACTCTGCTACTTCCAGTTATGACTTCGAAAATCCGATCAACTTAGCCGAAGACGAAGGTGAAGATGATTGTGAAGTGCCTGGTGAGCTTGCAAGACTGCTACTTCAGGAAGAGAGGGCCATTCAGCCACATGAAGAGCCAGTGGAAACGGTAAATCTGGGTACTGAGACAAACAAGAAGGAAGTCAAGATCGGTGCAAACCTGGAGCTCAGTGTGAAACAACGGTTGATTCAGATGCTGCATGACTACATGGAAATCTTTGCCTGGTCTTACGAAGATATGCCTGGGTTGGATACTGACATTGTGGTTCATCGCCTGCCTACCAAGGAAGACTGCCCTCCCGTAAAACAGAAGGTTCGCCGTATGCGCCCAGAGATGTCCGAGAAAATCAAGGTTGAGGTTATGAAACAATTTGACGCCGGTTTTCTAGCGGTAACTTCTTACCCTCAGTGTGTCTCCAATGTGGTTCCAGTGCCGAAGAAAGATGGTAAGGTCAGAATGTGTGTTGACTACAGGTATTTGAACAGGGCGAGCCCTAAGGATGACTTCCCTCTGCCTCACATCGACATTCTGGTTGACAACACTGCTCAGCATAAGGTATTCTCCTTCATGGACGGTTTCTCCGGTTATAATCAAATCAAGATGGCTCCTGAAGACATGGAGAAGACCACTTTTGTTACTCAGTGGGGTACCTTTTGTTACAAGGTCATGCCTTTTGGGTTGAAAAATGCTGGGGCAACATACCAACGTGCCATGGTCGCTTTGTTTCATGACATGATCCATCATGAGATTGAAGTATACGTCGATGATATGATTGCGAGGTCCCAAACGGAGGAGGAACACCTTGACCATCTACAGAAGCTGTTTGACCGTTTGAAGTTGTATAAATTGAGGTTGAACCCAAACAAGTGCACCTTCGGGGTGAGGTCCGGTAAATTGCTAGGCTTCGTCGTGAGCGACAAAGGTATTCAAGTGGACCCTGCCAAGGTGAAAGCCATACAAGAGATGCCAGCTCCCAAGACAGAGAAAGAGGTCAGAGGCTTCCTAGGACGTCTGAACTACATTGCCCGATTCATCTCACATCTAACCGCTACTTGTGAGCCAATCTTCAAGCTACTGAAGAAATATCAAGTGGTACGTCGGAACGATGAATGCCAGGCCGCGTTCGAAAGAATCAAAGAGTATCTCCAGGAGCCACCTATTCTTATGCCACCAGTTGAAGGGAGACCTCTAATCTTATACTTGACAGTACTTGACAACTCAATGGGATGTGTGTTGGGGCAGCATGACGAGTCCGGCCGAAAAGAGCATGCTATTTATTACCTTAGCAAAAAGTTTACCGACTGTGAGACCCGATACTCACTGCTCGAGAAAACTTGTTGTGCTTTGGCATGGGCTGCTCGCCGGCTGAGACAGTATATGCTGACTCACACTACTCTATTGATTTCAAAAATGGATCCAATCAAGTATATCTTCGAAAAGCCTGGCTTGTCCAGAAGAATAGCAAGATGGCAGATGATCTTGACTGAGTATGACATCCAGTACACGTCTCAAAAAGCAATCAAGGGAAGCGTATTGGCAGACCATTTAGCACATCAGGCAGTGGATGACTACCAGTCTATGAACTTTGAATTCCCGGACGAGACTATCATGTTGATAACTGATAGTGAAATACCTGGACCGGATGAAGGACCTGAGGAAGGATCCCGATGGTCTATGCACTTTGATGGAGCTTCAAACGCTTTGGGTAACGGTATTGGCGCTCTGATCATATCTCCTAAAGGCTCTCATACTCCGTTTACCGTCCGACTATGTCTCAACTGCACCAACAGCATGGCGGAGTATGAAGCCTGCATTATGGGTCTCCGAGCTGCAATTAACCTAAGGATCAAGTTTCTGAGCATCTTCGGAGATTCCGCTCTCGTGATCAGTCAGATCAAAGGCGAGTGGGATACGAAACAACCAAATCTTATTCCTTACAAGGAGTATGTATTGACGTTGCTTCCCCATTTCGATGAGATAACCTTTGAACATTTCCCAAGAGAGGAGAATCAGTTGGCGGACGCGCTAGCTACGATGTCTTCTATGTTCAAAGTCAAATGGGACAACGAGGCTCCCCGGATCATTATTAGGAAATTGGATGAACCTGCATATTGTTGTGATCTTGAGACCGAAGAGGTAACAGAAAAACCTTGGTATCATGAAGTAAAGAGGTACCTTGAAGCTCAAGAATACCCCGAGGGCGCGTCTGTTAATGACAAGAAGTTTCTGAGAAGGTTCACGACAAAGTTCTTCATCAGTAATGACATTCTTCACAAACGTAACCATGATTCATCCTTACTGCGTTGCGTGGATAAAATTGAAGCAGAAAGGATCATGGCAGAGCTGCATGAAGGTACCTTCGGAACGCATTCCAGTGGACATACCATGGCAAAGAAAATCCTTCGGGCAGGATATTACTGGTCAACAATGGAAGCCGACTGTTATCAGCATTCTCGGACATGTCAAAAGTGCCAGATCTATGCTGATAAGGTGCACATTCCTCCAGTTCCTTTGAACATCTTCACAGCACCGTGGCCTTTTGCAATGTGGGGCATTGATATGATCGGCGAGATCAGACCTACGGCATCCAATGGGCGTCGCTTCATCCTGGTAGCGATTGATTACTTTACAAAGTGGGTTGAAGCAGCTTCCTTTGCCACCGTAACCAAGAACGTCGTGGCACAATTCATTCGGCACAACCTGATTTGTCGATACGGTGTATCAGAGAGGATCATTACAGATAATGGTACCAATCTTAACAACAAGATGATCACTGAGCTCTGCGAGCAATTCAAGATATAGCACCACAACTCTTCTCCCTACCGGCCGAAGATGAATGGGGTTGTAGAGGCAGCTAATAAGAACATTAAGAAGATTGTGCAGAAGATGACAGTGACCTACAAAGACTGGCACGAGATGTTACCATTTGCTCTTCATGGGTACCGTACCTCAGCACGGACGTCAACAGGGGAAACACCCTATTCCTTGGTATATGGCATGGAGGCAGTCATGCCCATTGAAGTTCAGATACCCTCTCTCTGGATCATGAAGGATGCGGGTTTAAGTGAAGACGACTGGATCCAAACCCGACTTGATCAACTGAACCTAATCGACGAAAAGAGACTCACTGCTATTTGTCATGGTCAGACGTACCAAAAACGGATGATCAAGGCATTTAACAAGAAAGTCAGACGCCAAGAGTATCAAGTCAGGGACCTGGTAATCAAGCGCATCATTCTACCTCAAGGTGATCCCAGGGGCAAATGGACCCCCACGTACGAAGGGCCATTTGTGGTTAAGAACATCTTCTCATGAGGAGCGATGATTCTAACCACCATGGATGGTGACGACCTTCCTCACCCCGTCAATGCAGACATAGTAAAAAGATACTACGCATAATCAAAGACCCGCTAGGTCGACTGGCCTAGGCAAAAATAAGGGCTTCCCGGCGAACCAAAAGGGTTCGGGAAAAATAAGGGATGAAAATAAAAAAAATCTGTACACCCGGCAAGTCGAAAACCTGAAAAGGCGGCTTGGGCAAAAATGGGTATCCCGGTGGACCGAAAACCCGAAAGGGCGGTCCAGGAAAAAGTTAGGGATAAGCGTAACACTATGTCTCATTGGATCACCTTGCATCCGGACTTTGGTATCAACTATCAGGATCGGACGGCACCAATCAATCAGATTCATCTCCAACTAAGCAGCAAAGTGATGAGATGCTTGAAGATATAAAGGCGATAGCAGAGTTGGAACCCAGTGGGATTATTCACATAGCTATTTTGTTTTCTTTTTACAAATTGTAAATCCTATTTGTTCAGTGGCGTTCTCTTACTAGGACGTCAGCCTCTTGTACAAAAGCGCATATTTACAGGCAAACTTCAAAATCAATACAAGCTCATTTTTCAGACAAATTGCAAATTGTTTTTTCTTTATCTGTTTTGTTTTGCAAAGAAAGTCCAATGTTCATTTTTGATATATGCATTTGACATTAATTGCTGCTCATAAATATTTGCATGCGAAACAAAGGACTAGTTACGGGTGATATCAGAAGTAGGGGCAATAAGAATTGTCTGAGAGGTCTAGTTGCTCTGTCCATCAAGGTACCAAGGTAGGTTCAGCTGAAGAATATGACCAAGATATCGTCACTACCCGCAGAGTAAGACAGTAATGGTAGCTCTCCCCACTGAGACTTGCAACTACGAAGGAATCAACAATACTCTTCCCCAAGCAGAGTTAGTCTACCGTCAGTCCCGAAAAGGCTCGGTATTCCCAGAAGGTCTTGATATTCCCCAGTGGTGTATAAGGATATTCCCTAGCAAGCGTAAAGAGCATCCACGGTAGTCCTAATATTCCTCAACGAAATATAAGAATGTTCCCCGGCAGAATGCAAGATACCCCCAGTGGAGCCATTTCCCCAACGCAGTCTAAAAAAGGCTTCCCCAATAGAGTTGAATCATCTTACCCAGTAGATTCTAGAAGCTTGTCCCCTGCAGAATGCAAATGTATCTCCCCAGCCAAATTCAGAGGTTATCCTCACAAGAGTCTAACTGGGTTATCCTCAGCAAGTTGCAACTGAAAGATCATCCCCATCGAAGTTCTTTCTATCCCCAACGGAGTTCATCAAAATCCCCAACAAAGCTTATCAACGGAATCCCCAGCGGAGTTTATCATTAAAATCTCAGCGAAGTACCTCTTCCCCACAGAGTAATTCCCCGCAGAGTAATCTCTTCACCATGTTTATTCCCCAACGGAGTTATTTTCTCCTACAAGTTTATTCTCACAACCATCTTCGTTCGTCATCCCCATCAGAAACATTCTAAACAAAGTTTGAAGACACACATACTCTTCAACAGCAGTCCAGGATTTGACAAACTCCCCGGCATTTGTCAGTGATTTATTTTCCAAGACGAAAATACATTCATAAACATTTCACATTTCATACCTCCTATTTACATACATGATAAAGTGCATACGACACAATCTCATTTATTTTTGAGAACATCATGACATCATGCATTTCATACATCATGACATTGCATACAACTAACGTTTGCCTTTTCAGGAAAAGGTCAATCAAAAGATGATTACCATCAACCTTTTCAGGTCCCAGTTTAATACATGTAACAAGCCAGGAAAATATCTGTGGACGACTGATTGTAGATTAATACCTGTAACAAGCCAGGAAAATTATCTACATGAAGATATTGTAGATTAATACCTGTAACAAGCCATGAAAATTATCTACATGAAGAGATTGAAGATTAACACCTGTAACAAGCCAGGAAACTATCTTTCTTTCTCAGGTCAGAGATTAATACCTGAAACCAGCCAGGACAACTATCTCATCGGCCAACCTCCTTAAGTTCTAGATTAATACCTGTAACAAGCCAGGAAAATTCTGTGGACGACTGATTGTAGATTAATACCTGTAACAAGCCAGGAAAACTATCTACATGAAGAGATTGAATATTAATACCTGTAACAATCCAGGAAAACTATTTTTCTTTCTCAGGTCAGAGATCAATACCTGTAACCAGCCAGGACAACTATCTCATCGTCCAACCTTTTCAAGTTCCAGATTAATACCTGTAACAAGCCAGGAAAATTCTGTGGACGACTGATTGTAGGTTAATACCTGAAACCAGACAGGACAATTATCTACTTGACCATCATGAAGCAACCCTACACTGATTCCTTCTCTTTCAGATGAAGTTTCACACGGACTCATCATCAGGCAACCCTACACCGGTTCCTTCTCTTTCAGATGCAGTTTTACATGGATTCATCATCAGGCAACCCTACACAGGATCCTTCTTTCAACTTACAAAATTACAATTCAACAAAAAATCTACAGATGGCATCTATAAGCCCATCCTCCTACCAACAATCTCCAAATGGAATCTGTAAGCCCATTCCTGATATCACAATGCTGATACTACATCATGCGAGTGCAAATTTCTGGGCACTTTAGTGTTCAATCATCTTCCACCTTCGGATCACGAAAGGCACGCAAGCCAATCTACATCCTCAGGTTTAAGAAGATTGAACAGGGGTAACTGTTGTACCCCAAAATTTTCCCTCCCATATTCCTTAAGATTTGTCAAGAATGATCTTCATATTGCTCAAAATGGATCAAGGGTTGTACAGTCAAATCACCTCCTAAAGCAGTCAATTCAAAATTAAGGTTTTGTGTTGCATCAAGGTCCTTACATCCAAATGGCATCAAGTGCTTCCCAATGCCTTAATATGTTATTAAGTCCATCCATGTCAAATTTCAAGCCTTCCAGAGGAATTTTGGTCAGTCAATTGCTCAAGAGACCCAAAAAGCGACTGTGCTAGGGCAAAAGTCAGCTGTGACCCCCAAATAGTCAAACCTCCAGATTTTTTGTCAACATTCTCATTTTGAAGGATAATTCATCATTTGATCAAGGTTTGATCATGATTCATCAAGGATTGCTCAAAATTTATCAAGATTCAAAAGTTGCTAAGTTAGGGTTTTGTAGGAAAAGTCAACTCAACTTTGACCAAGCATAACTTTCTCATACTTTATGAGAAATGACCCATACAAAGCTCATTTTGAAGAGGATGCAATTTATCACAATCCATATTCATACCCCAAGATCATAAAATGCACTCACAAGAAGTTACAAATTTGGACATTATAGGTCATTTTTGAAAGTCAACAAAAACACCTTTTTTTCCAAAGCTTAAAACTTGAAAATGGAAGAACAAAATGAGATGAGACAAAAAGGGTGGATTATAGGAAATCTCAAGGTTTCTAAAAAGTCCAAGAACACCTCCAAAAGTTCAAAATTGAAGAAGTTATGCATTGTTGAAGTTGGGCATTTTTCCAAATTTGCCAAAAGTCAACTATCCTCAAAACTCCAATTTTTGACAAAAGGGCCCACTTTTTTCCACTTGATTTAGTCTTGTCATGCCACACACGTTTCCCATGCTTAATTTCATGACCAAACATTTATTTTTCTATTTTATTTCATTTTTATTGATTTAATTCATTATTAATTAATATTAAATCAAATAAAATCCAAAAATTATTGAAAAGGGATCTTTGTGATTTGTACAGCTTGCAAACATCATGTGACACCTAATCAAATTCGTGCCTTGGCTTTTTGTGCACAAAATCTCAGATTTGGCCATATTTGGAAAGCTTGTTAATGGTGATCAAAGTGCAATCCTAATTCTTCAATACACATGGATATTGGCCCAACTCTTGACCTAAAACCATTCTATTATATTCACACAAGCCACACAGACCTAATTCACGACCTAAGAACTTCTAAAACGGCCAGAGCAAATTGCAAAAATCCTTGGAAAAGTGTGAGATCAAAAGCGATATTGGAGACACTTTCAGATAAAAAGAAGAACGCAACTCTCTTCCTTGACATCCAGTGGGGCTATAGCAATCAAAGCCAGTCCTTTTCATCACCTACACCGCACTGTAAGTCGCTTGAAACTCCGCCCTGGACATGGAATCGTGATCTTTTGTTCTTGCATCTTTTTGACAAAATGTTGGCATATTATTGATCCTTGCATAATTTCTAACATGACTGCAATATTCAATTTTATTTTTATGCCCTATATGGTGATGCCCGCGCCTAGGGTTTGTTTGTTTCGTTTTTAGGCATTTGCATTACAGGTAAAATTAAGGCAAGTAATGGTTATATGCACACTCAGGGGACAGAGACGATCATGACCATGCGCTTGGATGGGATTATTATGGCCTAAAACGTATTTTTGAAACGCCCCACGGATCTTCCTGCGGATAAAAATCCGCAGGTAATAAAAGAGTTTGGGGAAGAAGACGACCAGACGTCGCCCTCCCATTGGTCTATTTAAAAAAACGCGCTTTTTTTTATTTTGCCAGCGTAATAATTACTTTGTCCATATAGTATTTGTTTTGCATTTTACTAACGAATGAGGCACGTTGGTGGAGTGGTTGAGCGCGCATGCAATGAACATTGGGACCTGGGTTCGAATCCCAGGTCCCCCAAATATTTGTTATAATTTTTCTTCATATATTCATGTGCAGCACCCCACGCGTGGTACACCATACATCACTGCTTGATCTCGTGCCAGATGGCCTCCAGGCCAAATATGGTGGCCAGGAATGAAAGACCACCATAGTGCCCAGTCAACGTTGTCACAGGGAATTGGAAAAGTCAAACGCAGGCTTGCAGCAAGTGGGCCAAGAATTTCCAGATTCACCACCACTTTGGGCCCAACACCCCCCCTGAGTTGGTTCTATTTTTATTTTCTTTTCATTATTATTTTTTTTATTTCTATTTTATTATTATTATTATTATTATTATTATTATTATTATTATTATTATTATTATTATTATTATTATTATTATTATTTTAATTAACCAGTTAACAAATTAACCCTTTTTTATAAAAAATTCAGAAAACATAAAAAACATTATTTTTATTTATTAAATTCAATTTCATTTATATTTATTTTTGTAAATAAAAATTAACCAATTGATTTAGTTTTTAATTAGGTACAATTTTAACATTTTTTGCAATAAATTAAGAGTAAATTAGAATGTTAGGTTTTAGCAATTTTAATCATTCTATTTTTATTTCCTTAAATATTCTAAAAATCCAAAAAATATATATTTTTCATTTAATTAATTAATTAACTTAATTTAATTTCCATTTAATTCAAAATAACAAAAATCTCCTTCTTTCTTAAAAAAGGGTCAAAACCCTAAAAACTCTCCGATTCAATTTTTCTCGCGCGTATTATTTGATTCGTATTCCATATAATTGTAACTGCTTCAAGGATGTAATAGTTTTAAACTTAGGACTTTTATTTATCGCTTTTATTTATTTTTCGCAATTTAATTTTCAAGGGTTTGTTTTTTGCGATGTAAATACCCGACGCCTTGTAATAGCTTAGTTTTATTTTCCGCAACCATTAACTGCTAGATGTATGAATAATAGGCTATGCATGATAAGATCTATCTTAACTTAAAATCAACCGTAGCTCACCATAACATGTACAAAGATAACATAACTGAAAATTGACACATTTGCACATGCCACTCCTAGGGTACGCCTCACTTGGTTGCCTCGAACGTGGTCATTGAGTATAGGAAGTTTTAGAAGTCGCCCTCCTGTCTAAAGATTAAAGTTTCCTCGAAACGGTTGCCTCGGATAAAATGATCTAAGACATTAGGGTTACCGCTAAGGCGTCCTAACATTGCTTTAGTGACCACATGTCCCTTAATCGAATTGACCCAAAAACTCCAACGACGGTGCTACCTACTCCTCAATAGTGGGATGGCACTGTCTAAAGGATATTTACACAGTTTAATTCCTTTTGAGTAGGTAGAGGTTCTTAGGTACTTGCTCTTTCAAAACAAAACAAATTTTTCACACTTACACTTTTCAAACAAAGCTTTCAAAAACACTTCATACACTCCTGAGGACAGAAACAAGAGTTAAATCGAAGTTTTCAAACAAAACTCTTTTCAAAACCCATGAACACAAGAAAAGCAAAACTTTTTGAAAACATAGTGAGCAAGTACCAAGAGCCCGTGGATAACCACAGATAGAAAGGGTGCTAACACTTTCCCTTTCTATAATCTACCTCCCGAACTCGAGAAATATCTCAAAAAGGATTTTTTCTGTGCTTTTGTCCTTTCCTTGTTGGATAAAATAAAAGACGGTGGCGACTCTTGCTTACCGCGACATTTTGCGAAAACAAACGCAAACGCGAACCAGCATTAAAAAACAGTCAATTATATTCCCACCGATCACAGAACTGGCGACTCTGCTGGGGAATCTATCTAAATAAGTGAGGTGTACCTTAGGATTAGATCACTTGTGTTTTCAATTGTATGCTTTAAATCTTGTGGGTTTGTATCGGAGTTCTATAGATCCTAACCCGGATCTGGGGATACCCTTTAGAAGTAGCAACAAACTATGAGGGAACTGTGCGGGGTATACCGACATGGTTGAAGCAGTAGCTACATTGATGTGGCACTTTGGTGAGTACCGGTAACCCTTGAGTCAAGTCAAGGAGAGTACGGGGCTGCCGCGTGGTGTCGCGAAGCATCAACTGACCTTAGAACCTTACTTGACCATCCTGGCCTTTTTAGGGGTAGTGAGATGACCGACTTTGGTGCAGTCCGAAGTTGGTAGATACTCTATACTACACTCATTGAGGGTTGTTTTCTTGGAATATTTTGGTCGCCAGTTAAGTGGCTAAATCAAAACAATGAACATAGAAAATAATCCAATGATATTGAGCTCCTTAGAACCCGGTTACTATTTATAGGACAGGTTTTGAGCCAACTAACTTCAAAAGGGTACTTACCTACGAACCCCATGCAAGCCTAAACCTAAGGACTTGTTTGCTTTGTGTGAATATGACTGTCTGTATATACACTTGCTTACTTTTGCATACATGTACATAACATCATAAAGCATCATATGCATTTGCTAACCATTTCAAGGGTTTGGATCTTCATCTTTGTTCTTGTTTTATAGGACATGGAGTCTCTCCGCAGGAAAACAATTCAAGTCAACCTTGTAAGGATCCCTCCTCAACTCAAGGAGCTTACATACAGGATTCCCGAGAACTCTCTCTTCAGTGAAAAACATGGTAGACTCCTCAGCCTGGTCAACACCAACATTGAAGAAGACATGATAAAAGTTCTCTTCCAGTTCTTTGACCCCCTACACCACTCTTTTACATTCCCTGATTATCAATTGGTGCCTACTTTGGAGGAGTTTTCTCAACTTCTGAGAATTCCTATTCTTAGTCAACTACCCTACAACGATACGGAAAAGGAACCAAAACTTGAAGATGTTGCTCAAGCATTACGTCTGCAACCATCTGACATCAAGGGGCATTGGGAAATCAGAAGTGGTATCAAGGGATTCTTGGCAAAGTTTCTGTTTGAGAAGGCACAAGAATGTTGGAATTCTCTTGATCTACAAGCCTTTGAAGAGATTGTGGCACTCCTTATCTATGGGTTGGTGTTGTTCCCGAATCCTAATCAACTTATAGATGTGAATGCTGTCAAGATTTTCATGTCCAGGAATCCCATACCCACATTGCTTGGGGACATCCTCCACTCATTTTACACACGAACAATGAGAAAAAGAGGTGTTCTCATGTGCTGTACTCCTCTCCTGGCAAGGTGGTTTATTTCTCACCTTCCACAATCAGTTTTGAAGAATGAGCAGGGTTTAAGGTGGTCACAACGATTGATGACCCTCACACATTCTGATATACATTGGTGTTCTCGGTCCAGAGAAAATGTCACTATCATTGATCGTTGCGGAGAATTTCCTAATGTTCCTTTACTTGGAATTAAGGGAGGCATTACCTACAACCCCTGTCTAGCCTTGAGACAATTTGGTTATGCTCGGAGGGATGGCCCTCATAACATCCTAATTCCTGACATAGTTTTTGACTTCGACAACGATGCGCAAGGACTTCGACAAAGGTTCATTAGAGCTTGGAGGTTGCCTAACAAGGTGGATAGTAAGACACTGGGGCACAAGAATTCCATCCCCCTTGAGCCTTACCTCAAGTGGGTACGAACCCGCTCCCAGAATCTTATGATGCCATATCCTCACATTCTCCCCTTGATCAAAGAGCCTGTTATGGAAGGAGAGGTTCCATACACCATTCTACATCCCGACATGCCAACATCATGGGAAGAAATGCAAAAGAGCTGGATCCAACTCAAGGAAGAACGGAATTCTTTTGAAGCCAGCTTACATGCCAGTGAGAAGAAGGTTTTGGAGCTTACCCGCCGACTTCACGAGGAAGAGACCCTCAACACTTACATCGCTCCAAAAAGGATGCGCAATGTCTTTTTACATTAAGTCTTTTGTAATATTTCGCCCATGAGGCACTTATGTACTAAACAAATTTCTTCTTAATATGACGTGTGTTCTTCTTTGTCTGCAACGAATTTGAATTTTTGAACCCTTGAATGCATTACATAAATAAGCATACCATTCATCACATGCATAACAGGTACCCTTTTACAGGTCACTTATCTTCTTCGCTGTTTATTTCAGCAATCATCATGTCTACTGAACCTTCCACTGAGCAAGCTATCAAGGCCCTCCAGGCCCAGAATGCCCAGTTTCAAGAGTTGGTTATAAGCCTAGCTAAGGGTCAACAGGACTTGAAGACCCTGATTCTGAAGGAGAGGAAGAAGAAGAAGAAGAGGACCGTCTTGTTCAACACTGGACGCAAGTTTGGAAATGGACTGCAGAATGAGGTTGATCTGACCACCTCATCTGGAGGGAAGGACAGTCCACAAGAGAGAAGGGTTCCTAGCCCCGTAGTCTCTGACAACGAGACAGATTATGATGAAGAACAGTATCCTCCTGCTGAGGATAGGTACAAACAGTTGGAGGACCGCTTGAGCGCTATGGAGATACAGAATGTGCCCGGGCTGGACTTCGGAGACCTAGGTCTATCCTCTGGGGTGGTGATTCCCCATAAATTCAAGGCACCTGCCTTTGCGAAGTATGATGGAGCTTCCTGTCCAAAGCTGCACCTCCGGTCATATGTGAGGAGGATCCAACCTTACACTGCTGATAAGAACTTGTGGATCCATTTCTTCCAAGACAGTCTCTCAGGGACTCAGCTTGAGTGGTTCTATCAACTGGATGGAGCCAGTATCCGCAGCTGGGAGGATTTGGCTACTGCGTTCTATAGGCAGTACCAGTATAACTCCGACCTCGTTCCTACGCGTACCCAACTCTAGGGTATGTCAATGGGGACGAGTGAAGGATTTAAAGAATATGCTAAAAAATGGAGAGATCTTGCCGGAAGGGTACAACCACCTTTAGCCGATCGTGAACTTGTTGACATGTTTTTGGGGACCCTGTCTGGTCCATTCTTTAACCATTTGATTGGAAGCTCTTCAGCCGGGTTTACAGACCTTATCTTGACTGGTGAGAGGATTGAAGCAGGTATTAAGGTTGGGAAAATACAGAAGGGTGCCTCATCGAGCATCGGGAAAAAACCGTTTAAGAAAGAGTCCAGTGCGGTCTACAGCTCAAGAAGACAGAATAGATCGGAACACCGCCAAGCTGTCAACGCGGTTGCTATTTCAAAACCTGCTGGTGCTCCTCAGCATCACAGCCAACAAAGGGAAGAGAGACCTAGAAGGCAATTCACTCGCCTCAGCATGACTTTGTCTCAGATATTGCCACAGTTGCTGAAGACCAATTTGGTGACTCTAAGGGAAGCCCCAAAGAATCCAAATACTACATCATCAAAGTATAACCCCAACGCCCGCTGCGCTTATCACTCCGAGAGCCCGGGGCATAATACGGATGATTGTTGGACTTTGAAGAATAAGGTCCAAGACTTGATTGATGCAAAAGAGATTGAATTTGAGGCGCCCGAGAGGCCTAACATTGTGACTGCTCCCATGCCCAAGCATGAAGTGAATGCTATAGAGGAAGACTTATTTGTAGTTTCTGTGGATGATATTGTTACCCCTCTGTTGACAGTCAAGAGGAACCTGTTGCTAGCCGGTTTATTTCCGGGATGTGGTGAAGGTTTCCATTTGTGTTCTGTTTCACCTACTGGTTGCCCATCTTTGAAGTCAGGCATCTAAAACCTGATGGATAACAAGGAGATCCTGTTTGAGAAGATTGATGTTCCTGCCACCCCTACTGAAGAAGTTTCCATTATTACCATTTTCAATAATTCTCCCAAGGCTCCCTCGAGGAAGCCTGCCAGAATTACGCCTGTTTAGAAGATTGCACCCATAATCATCATTGTTCCGGGGCCTATTCCCTACACTTATGAAAAAGTTGTCCCTTGGCACTATGGGGCAGATGTTTATGTTCTTGGAGTCAAGCAAGAGTTTGATGCTAATACCGACGTCAGCAACATTACCGGGCCTGCTAAAGTAACCCGCAGTGGTAGACTTTTCTCACCCGATATTGCTCCACCGACTGCCCGAAGACCTGTTGTCATTACACCTGCAAGTGTGCCTAATGCCATTCCGGATCAAGTTCTTAGTCCTACCCCTGTCGCCGAGTCATATAACGCTTGGGGCAAAGGGATCACCACTGATATGCCTGCCCAGACAGAGGCGCCAAAGACAACCACTGTTGAAGCTTCCAAACAAGAGATGGAAGAGATTCTGAAGATTATTAAGAAGAGTGATTATAATGTAGTTGAGCAACTGGGGCAAACCCCATCCAAGATTTCTATGTTATCACTGTTGTTGTGTTCAGAGGCCCATGCCAAGGCTCTGATTACCTTCCTGAAGATGGCCCACGTGCCACAAGAGACATCAGCTGATCAGTTTACCGATTGTGTGGCCAATTTAACTGCTGATAATGGTTTGGGTTTCTCTGACGCTGATCTGACTGCTAAATGGAAGAACCATAACGATGCCCTGTATGTCTCCATTAAATGCAGGGGCACTACTCTTGCACATGTGTTGGTTGACACTGGTTCCTCATTGAACGTCTTGCCCAAGAAAGCTCTAGACAGGTTGGATTGCAAAGGGTTGGAGCTAAAGCCAAGTAACATTGTTGTCCGGGCCTTTGATGGGTCTAAAAGGATGGTGCATGGTGAAGTCGATATTCCAATAAGGTTGGTTCTCAGGTCTTCAATTCTACATTCTACGTGATGGACATTCGGCCATCCTATTCTTGTTTGTTGGGTCGTCCATGGATCCATAAAGCTGGAGCTGTGACTTCAACACTCCATCAAAAGTTGAAGTACCCGGTCAAAGGGAAGATTGTGACAGTTCAAGGGGAGGAGGAATACATGGTCAGCCACCTCAACTCGTTCGGTACGTAGATATGGATGGGGAATTCATTGAGACCCCATTCCAAAACTTCGAAGAGGTTCCTCAGACACTGGCATCAGCTGAGACTGTAGTTGAAGATTCTCCTTTGAAGATGGCTTCCTTAAAGGATGTCCGGGCTGTTATTGAGAAGGGTGAGTATGCAAACTGGGGCCGACTTCCTGATTTCACTCAGAAGACTAACAAGTTTGGTTTGGGTTTCACTGCAGAAGCTCAAAGGGTTGTTCGTAGTACAAGGATTGGAAGACCTCCTGTGTTCATTAGCAACTCAGGGGTAAATGCCATCGAAGATGACGTGGAGGAGTCTGAATTCGACAACTGGATCTACCCTACGAACAATGGTGGACCAAGCAACTGGACGGCAAAGGACTTCATCCCTATTAATTTTGTTACTCAGTAATGAACTCTTTTATTTTGAATTTGTAACAGACAATGTTTTGAAACTTTATGGCCCGGTGTCTTACCCGGGGCACCGTGGCTTCATTTGTAAGGCCTTTTGTGTGCCATTTTCATATATCATTAATAAAATCATTGGACGTTTCTTGCATTTCAAATTTTGCGCTCCTTGTCTTTCTTTATTATATATTGCAAAACAGCTATTTACACACACTCACATATACAGGTCCCAATCCACTCTGGATCTCACTGGTAACGACTCTGCTACTGCCAGTTATGACTTTGAAAATCCGATCAACTTAGCTGAAGACGAAGGTGAAGATGATTGCGAAGTGCCTGGTGAGCTTTCAAGACTGCTACTTCAGGAAGAGAGGGCCATTCAGCCACATGAAGAGCCAGTGGAAACGGTAAATCTGGGTACTGAGACAGACAAGAAGGAAGTCAAGATCGGTGCAAACCTGGAGCTCAGTGTGAAAAAACGGTTGACTTAAAAGTGGGGATACCTTAGGGTTTAGATCACCTTTACATGCTTATCTTGCTTGACTTGATTGCTTTACATTTAGTTCTATTGTTTGGGCTTGAAATCCACTACCCGGATTTGGGAAACATTCATAGGTAAATAGTAATACGTTGTGGAAACTGTGCGGGGTATACCGACATGGTTGAAGCAATAGCTATATTAGTGCGACATATTTGTGGGTACCGGTAGCCTTTGAGTCAATCAAAGAGAATACGGGGCCGTTGAGTGATGTCATGAAGCACTAATGGACTTTTAGAACCTTTAATTGACCAACTTGGCCTTTTTTAGGGGTAGTGAGATGACCGGTGTTGTACCCCAAAATTTTCCCTCCCATATTCCTCAAGATTTGTCAAGAATGATCTTCATATTGCTCAAAATGGCTCAAGGGTTGTACAATCAAATCACCTCCTAAAGCAGTCAATTCAAAATTAGGGTTTTGTGTTGCATCAAGGTCCTTACATAAAAATGGCCTCAAGTGCTTCCCAATGCCTTAATATGTTCTTAAGTCCATCCATGTCAAATTTCAAGCCTTCTAGAGGAATTTTGGTCAGTCAATTGCTCAAGAGACCCAAAAAGCGACTGTGCTAGGGCAAAAGTCAACTGTGACCCCCAAATAGTCAAACCTCCAGATTTTTTGTCAACATTCTCATTTTGAAGGATAATTCATCATTTTATCAAGGGTTGATCATGATTCATCAAGGATTGCTCAAAATTTATCAAGATTCAAAAGTTGCTAAATTAGGGTTTTGCAGGAAAAGTCAAGTCAACTTTGACCAAGCATAACTTTCTCATACTTTATGAGAAATGACCCATACAAAGCTCATTTTGAATAGGATTCAATTTCTCACAATCCATATTCATACCCCAAGATCATAAAATGCACTCACAAGAAGTTACAAATTTGGACATTATAGGTCATTTTTGAAAGTCAACAAAAACACCTTTTATTACAAAGCTTATAACTTGAGAATGGAAGATCAAAATGATATGAGACTAAAAGGGTTGATTAGATGACGTCTCAAGGTTTCTAAAAAGTCCAAGAACACCTCCAAAAGTTCAAAATTGAAGAAGTTATGCATTGTTGAAGTTGTGCATTTTTCCAAATTTGCCAAAAGTCAACTATCCTTAAAACTCCAATTTTTGACAAAAGGCCCCACTTGTTTCCACTTGATTTAGTCTTGTCATGCCACACACGTGTCCCATGCTTAATTTCATGACCAAACATTTATTTTTCTATTTTATTTCATTTTTATTGATTTAATTCATTATTAATCAATATTAAATCAAATAAAATCCAAAAATTATTGAAAAGGTATCTTTGTGATTTGTACAGCTTGCAAACATCATGTGACACCTAATCAAATTCGTGCCTTGGCTTTTTGTGCACAAAATCTCAGATTTGGCCATATTTGGAAAGCTTGTTAATGGTGATCAAAGTGCAATCCTAATTCTTCAATACACATGGATATTGGCCCAACTCTTGACCTAAAATCATTCTATTATATTCATACAAGCCACACAGACCTAATTCACGACCTAAGAACTCCTAAAACGGCCAGAGCAAATTGCAAAAATCCTTGGAAAAGTGTGAGATCAAAAGCGATATTGGAGACACTTTCAGACAAAAAGAAGAACGCAGCTCTTTTCCTTGACATCCAGTGGTGCTATAGCAATCAAAGCCAGTCCTTTTCATCACCTACATCGCACTGTAAGTTTCTTGAAACTCCGCCCTGGATATGGAATCGTGATCTTTTGTTCTTGCATCTTTTTGACAAAACGTTGGCATATTATTGATCCTTACATAATTTCTAACATGACTGCAATATTCAATTTTATTTTTATGCCCTATATGGTGATGCTCGCGCCTAGGGTTTATTTGTTTCATTTTTAGGCATTTGCATTACAGGTAAAATTAAGGCAAGTAATGGTTATAGGCACACTCAGGGGACAGAGACGATCATGACCATGCGCTTGGATGGGATTATTATGGCCTAAAACGTATTTTTGAAACGCCCCACGGATCTTCCTGCGGATAAAAATCCGCAGGTAATAAAACCAGAGTTTGGGGAAGAAGACGACCAGACGTCGCCCTCCCATTGGTCTATTTAAAAAAAACGCGTTTTTTTTTTGCTAGCGTAATAATTACTTTGTCCATATAGTATTTGTTTTGCATTTTACTAACGAATGAGGCAGGTTGGTGGAGTGGTTGAGAGCGCATGCAATGAACATTGGGACCTGGGTTCGAATCCCAGGTCCCCCAAATATTTGTTACAATTTTTCTTCATATATTCATGTGCAGCACCCCACGCGTGGTACACTATACATCACTGCTTGATCTCGTGCCAGATGGCCTCCAGGCCAAATCTGGTGGCCAGGAATGAAAGACCACCATAGTGCCCAGTCAACGTTGTCACAGGGAATTGGAAAAGTCAAACACAGGCTTGCAGCAAGTGGGCCAAGAATTTCCAGATTCACCACCACTTTGGGCCCAGCACCCCCCTGAGTTGGTTCTATTTTTATTTTCTTTTCATTATTTTTTTTATTTCTATTTTATTATTATTATTATTATTATTATTTTAATTAACCATTTAACAAATTAACCCTTTTTTATAAAAAATTTAGAAAACATAAAAAACATTATTTTTATTTATTAAATTCAATTTCATTTATATTTATTTTTGTAAATAAAAATTAACCAATTGATTTAGTTTTTAATTAGGTACAATTTTAATATTTTTTGCAATAAATTAAAAGTAAATTAGAATGTTAGGTTTTAGCAATTTTAATCATTCTATTTTTATTTCCTTAAATATTCTAAAAACCCAAAAAATATTTTTTTTCATTTAATTAATTAATTAACTTAATTTAATTTCCATTTAATTCAAAATAACAAAAATCTCCTTCTTTCTTAAAAAAGGGTCAAAACCCTAAAAACTCTCCGATTCAATTTTTCTCGCGCGTATTATTTGATTTGTATTCCATATAATTGTAACTGCTTCAAGGATGTAATAGTTTTAAACTTAGGACTTTTATTTTTCGCTTTTATTTATTTTTCGCAATTTAATTTTCAAGGGTTTGTTTTTTGCGATGTAAATACCCGACGCCTTGTAATAGCTTAGTTTTATTTTCCGCAACCATTAACTGCTAGATGTATGAATAATAGGCTATGCATGACAAGATCTATCTTAACTTAAAATCAACCGTAGCTCACCATAACATGTACAAAGATAACATAACTGAAAATTGACACATTTGCACATGCCACTCCTAGGGTACGCCTCACTTGGTTGCCTCGAACGTGGTCATTGAGTATAGGAAGTTTTAGAGGTCGCCCTCCTGTCTAAAGATTAAAGTTGCCTCGAAACGGTTGCCTCAGATAAAATGATCTAAGACATTAGGGTTACTGCTAAGGCGTCCTAACATTGCTTTAGTGACCACATGTCCCTTAATCGAATTGACCCGAAAACTCCAACGACGGTGCTACCTACTCCTCAATAGTGGGATGGCACTGTCTAAAGGACATTTACACAGTTTAATTCCTTTTGAGTAGGTAGAGGTTCTTAGGTACTCGCTCTTTCAAAACAAAACAAAATTTTCACACTTACACTTTTCAAACAAAGCTTTCAAAAACACTTCATACACTCCTGAGGACATAAACAAGAGTTAAATCGAAGTTTTCAAACAAAACTCTTTTCAAAACCCACGAACACAAGAAAAGCAAAACTTTTTGAAAACATAGTGAGCAAGTACCTAAGAGCCCGTGGATAACCACGGATAGAAAGGGTGCTAACACCTTCCCTTTCTATAATCTACCTCCCGAACTCGAGAAATATCTCAAAAAGGAATTTTTCTGTGCTTTTGTCCTTTCCTTGTTGGATAAAATAAAAGACGGTGGCGACTCTTGCTTACCGCGACATTTTGCGAAAACAAACGCAAACGCGAACCAGCATTAAAAAACAGTCAGTTCTATTCCCACCGATCACAACCGGCTTTGGTGCAGTCCGAAGTTGGTAGATACTCGATACTACACTCATTGAGGGTTATTTTCTTGGAATATTTCGGTCGCCAGTAAAGTGGATAAACTGAAACAATGAACACAGAAAATAATCCAGTGATATTGAGCTCCTTAGAACCCGATTACTATTTATAGGACAGGTTGAGCCAACTAAACTTCAAGAGGGTACTTACCTATGAAACCCCATGCAAGCCTTAAACTAGGAACTTGTATGACTTGTTTGTACATATATACTTGTGCATAACATCATGGACATCATGAAGCATCATATGCATCTACTAACCATTTCAAGGGTTTGGATCTCCATCTTTGTTCCTGTTTTGTAGGTAATGGATTCACTCCGCGGGAAAACTATTCAGGTCAACCTTGTGATAATTCCTCCTCAACTCAAGGAGCTTGCTTCCAAGATTCCAGAGTATTCTCCATTCACCGAGAAGCATGGTCGTCTTCTCAACTTAGTTAACACCAACATTGAGGAAGACATGGTGAAAGTTCTCTTCCACTTCTTTGACCCCCTACAACACTGCTTCACATTTCCTGATTATCAGCTTGTGCCTACTTTGGAGGAATTTTATCAACTCTTGAGGATTCCTATTCTCCATCAACTACCCTACAATGGTAAGGAAAGAGATCCAAAGCCTGAAGATGTTGCTCAAGCCCTACACTTGCAACCATCTGATATCAAAGGTCATTGGGAAACCAGAAGTGGTGTCAAGGGTTTTTTGTCAAAGTTTCTGTTTGAGAAGGCCCAAAGCTGCTGGAATTCATTGGACTTACAAGCTTTCGAGGAGATGGTAGCTCTTCTCATCTATGGGTTGGTCTTGTTCCCTAACCCTGACCAGCTTATAGATGTGAATGCTGTCAAAATTTTCATGGCTCACAACTCAGTGCCTACATTGCTTGGGGATATCCTCCACTTATTTCACACTCGAACAATGAGGAAAAGAGGTGTTCTCATGTGTTGTACTCCTCTTCTAGCAAGGTGGTTTATTTCTCACCTTCCCTAATCAGTCTTGAAGAATGAGCAAGGTTTGAGGTGGTCACAACAATTGATGACTCTTACATATTCAGATGTTCATTAGTGTTTTCGATCTAGAGAAAATGTTATCATCATTGATCGTTATGGGGAATTTCCTAATGTACCTCTACTAGGCATTAGGGGAGGCATCACCTACAACCACTGCTTAGCTCTGAGACAGTTTGGGTATGCCCGAAGGGATGGCCCACATGACATGCTGATTCCAGACTTGGTTTTTGACTTCGACAACGACGATCAAGGACTTTGACAAAGGTTTATCCGAGCTTGGAGGATGCCCAACAAGGTGGACAGTAAGACCTTGGGACACAAGAATTCCATCCCTCTTGAGCCTTACCTCAAGTGGGTACGAACCTGCGCCCAAAGTATTATGACGCCTTACCCCTACATTCTCCCTGTGATCAAAGAGCCTGTTATGGAAGGAGAGGTTCCATTCACCCTCCTACATCCTGACATGCCAACATCACTTGAAGATTTACAAAGGAGTTGGATACAGCTCAAGGGAGAGCGCGATACATTTGAAGCCCAATTCTACGCCAGTGAGAAGAAGGTTTTGGAACTTACTCGTCAACTTCATGAAGAGCAGACTCTCAACACCTACATTGCACCAAAGAGGATGCGCAACGTCTTTTTACATTAGAATTTTGTATTATTTTTCCCATGGGGCATTTATGTACTAATAAATCCTATCTTATTAATATGACGTGTGTTCCTTTTTGTTTAAAACAAATTTGATGTTCTGAATCCTTGAATGCATTACATGAATACACAACATTCATCATACGCATAAGCAGGTCTTCACACCAGGTTTCCTTATCTCTCTGCTGTTTATTTCAGCAAGATGGATATAGAGCAGACGGTCAAAGACTTACAAGCGCAGAATTTACAGTTCCAACAGCTACTCATGACCTTGGCTAAGGGTCAGGAGGAGATCAAAACCTTGCTGGAAAAGGAAAAAGAGAAAAAGAAAAAGAAGAGGGTTGGTGTGGCTACTTTGGGTAGAAGATTGAAGGTCAAGCTAGAAGGGTCCTGGATTTCCCCTCAACATCTGATGAAGGGGTAGGAAAAGGAAAGGGAGCTGTAGTGCAATCAGAGTCTGAGGAAGAAGAGGAAGAAGAGGATGAAGACTATTCTGAGCAGCAGTACCCTCCTGCAGACGACAAATACAAGAATCTGGAAGAGCGTCTGGCAGCTATGGAGGTACAAAGAGTGTATGGGCTAGACTTCGAGGAACTAGGGCTGGTTTCTGGAATTGTGATCCCCCCAAGTTTAAGGTGCCTATATTTTCTAAATGTGATGGTTTGTCTTATCCAAAGATGCACCTGCGATCTTACGTCTGAAAAATTCAACCGCATTCTTCTGACAAGGATCTGTGGGTTCACTTCTTTCAGGATAGTCTTTCGGGGACACAGTTAGATTGGTTCTACCAGCTAGAGAGGTCTGATATGCACAATTGGAAGGATTTGGCGGCCGCCTTCTACAGACAGTATCAATATAATGCGGACTTAGCACCAACCCGTACTCAATTACAGAGTATGGGCATGGTCTCAAATGAAGGTTTCAAAGAGTATGCCCAGAAATGGAGAGACTTGGCGGGACGAGTACAACCACCTTTATTTTAGAGGGAGCTGGTAGATATGTTCTTGGGTACACTATCAGGCCCCTTTTACAATCACCTGATTGGAAGTTCGTCTGCGGGGTTCACCGAGTTGATTCTGACGGGTGAGAGAGTTGAAGCTGGTATCAAGAGCGGGAAAATTCAAAAGAATGCATTTGCTTTCGCTGCCATCAAGAAGACTTTTCCAGCAAAGAAGGAAGTCTCAGCTGTCTACTCCCAAAGAGGTCAAGGAAGAGTTGAGCGCCGGCCAGCGGTGGGGCTGTAATGATTCAGAAGTCTGCAGCTGATCAGCCTAGAAACAATCAACCCAGAACCAACCAAGCAAGGGTGGAAAGGCCTGCATGGAAATTCACCTGGATAAACATGACACCTACTCAGGTTCTCCCTCATCTCTTGAAGTTAAACCTTGCAAGTTTGAAAGAAGCTCCGAAGAATCCGAATACATCTTCTTCTTACTACCATTCAAATGCAAAGTGTGCTTATCATTCAGACAGCCTGGGGCACGACACCAACAATTGTTGGCCCCTCAAAAACAAGATTCAGGATTTAATAGATGCTAAAGAAGTTGAATTCGATGCCCCTAAAAAGCCGAATATGATCTCTGCTCCAATGCCAAAACATGGTCACAATGCCCATGCTGTTGAAGAGGATCTTTTTGTTTCTACTGTTGATGATTTGATGACTCCGCTACCGATAATCAAGTTGAATTTGCTGAAGGCTGGGATTTTCCCAGGATGTGAAGAAGGTTGTTACCTTTGTTCATCCTTACCAACCGACTGCCCGTTGTTGAAGTTAGGCATCCAGCGCCTAATGGATAACCAAGAAATCCTTTTTTAGAAGACTCCTGTTACACCGACTCCTATCAATGATATTTCGATAATTACCATATTTGCCAATCTTTCCAAGGTCTCCAAAAGACCTGTTAAGATTACATCCGATCCAAAGATTGTACCTTTGAAGATAACCATGTCGGGGCCTATCTCGTACAAGTCCAACAAATCAATAATGTGGAACTATGGGGGAGAGATCTTTTACCATGGTGTTAAACAAATTGAATCAACTGAAGAGAGTTTTGATGAAGAGACTTCCGATATTGGAAACATTGCTGGAATGAGTAAAATCACCCACAGTGGAAGAATTTTCTCTCCGAATATTGCGCCTCCAAAGGCAATCTTCGGACCCTCAGCTACTCCTAAGGTTACCCCTGTGCCGGTCAACATATCTACAAGAACTCCAATTATTGAAGAAGTTGTGACTCCTGTGGTTGTCCCCTCTGCTGTTGCTGATGATAAAGGGAAAGGGATCCAAGAAGAGCCCGTCAGAACGAAGGCTCAGCCGTTGATCATCCCTGAGACCTCTCAAAAAGAAATGGAAGAGATTTTGAAAATAATAAAGAAAAGCGATTATAATGTTGTTGAGAAACTAGGGCAAACCCCCTCAAAGATCTCAATGTTGGCCTTGCTGCTTTGTTCAGAAGCTCATGCCAAATCTTTGATCAAATTCTTGAAGATGGCCCATGTGCCCCAGGAAACCTCCGCGAATCAGTTCCAGGAATGTGTAGCTAGCCTAACAGCAGACAATGGTCTAGGATTCTCCTATGCTAATCTAACAATCAAAGGAAGAAAACATAATGACGCTTTGCATGTCTCGGTGGAATACATAGGGACTACTCTGGCATATGTTCTGGTAGACACTGGTTCTTTGTTGAATGTCCTACCAAAGAAGGCATTGGATAGGCTGGATTGTGAATGCCTAACTTTGAAGCCCAACAACATCATTGTTAGAGCCTTTGATGGTTCTAAAAGGATGGTCCACGGGGAGGTGGACATCCCGATTAAAGTGGGAACTGAAACCTTCAACTCCACATTCTATGTAATGGACATTTGTCCCTCCTATTCTTGCTTGTTGGGAAGACCCTGGATTCACCATGCTGGAGTTGTTACCTCCACTTTGCATCAAAAGCTCAAGTACCCTGTCAAGGGGAAAATTGTAACAGTTCATGGTGAAGAGGAATACATGATAAGCCATCTTAATTCTTTCTGCTATGTGGAATTGGATGGTGAATTCATCGAAACCCCCTTTCAGCATTTTGAAGAGGTAGCTCAGAAGATTGCATCAACCAAGATAGTGTCTTCTGTACCCATGATTACCAGACCTCCACCTCGAATGTCTTCTTTGAAGGATGCGAAGGCTGTAATTGAAGAAGGAGGAAGCACAATCTGGGGGCAACTTCCCAATTTTCCTTTCAAATCTGATAAATTCGGCTTGGGTTTCACTGCTTCTGCTCAAAAGGTTGTGCGTCGCTCCCAGGCTGGAGGGCCACCAGGGAAGATCACCCCTCATGGAGTCAATGCTTTGGAGGATAGTGAAGAGGAAAGCAATTTGGAAGACTTGATTTTCCCTACTGTTGAAGGAGGACTGTGCAATTAGGAGGCAAAGGACTTTATTCTCATTACTTTCATCAATCAATAATTTATCTTTCAAACATTTCTTTTGGTTTGTAATAATTCTTAAACAATTCGTACACTTTTAACCTTGTGCCTTACCCGAGGCACATAAGTCCATTTGTAAGGGTTTGATTTTTCATCTTCATATGCCATTTTAATGAATCATGGACGTTTTCACATATAAACTTTTGTGTTCATTTTCTTTCTTTTTAAATTTTATTTGTTTAAAGGTGGCTATCCCTTACACACACCCACACTCACAAATGCAGGTACCCATCCATTACGGATTCCATGGGTAACAATTCTGCTATGGCCTTCAGTGACTCTGAAGATCTGGTCTACCATGCCGAGTACGAAGGTGATGAAGACTGTGAAGTGCCTGGAGAATTGGATAGACTGCTACAACAGGAAGAAAGGGCTATTCTACCTCATGAGGAGTTGTTAGAGACAATCAACTTGGGTACAGAGGAAGACATAAAAGAGGTTAGAGTAGGTGCCAACCTAGAGCCAAGTGTCAAAGAGCGCTTAGTTCAGCTGTTGAATGAATATGTTGAGATCTTCGCCTGGTCCTACGAAGACATGTCAGGACTTGATACAGATATTGTGGTACACCGTCTCCCCACAAGAGAAAACTGTCCACCAGTTAAACAGAAAGTTCGCCGCATGAGGCCCGACATGTCTGAAAAGATCAAAGCTGAAGTTATAAAGCAGTTCAATGCTGGATTTCTTGTTGTTACTTCCTATCCATAATGGGTTGCTAACATTGTGCCCGTGCCTAAGAAGGACGGCAAAGTCAGAATGTGCGTGGATTACAGAGACTTAAATAGGGCTAGCCCTAAAGATGACTTTCCACTACCGCACATTGACATCTTGGTTGACAATACAGCTCAACACAAGGTATTTTCTTTCATGGACGGATTCTCAGGCTATAACTAGATCAAAATGGCCCCTGAGGACATGGAGAAAACTACTTTTGTTACACAGTGGGGTACGTTCTGCTACAAAGTGATGTCATTCAGACTGAAGAATGTCGGGGTAACCTATCAACGCGCCACGGTAGCTTTGTTTCATGATATGATACATCATGAGATAGAAGTCTACGTAGACAACATGATAGCCCGTTCACAAACTGAAGAAGAACACCTCGACCATCTACAAAAGTTGTTTGTCAGGTTGAAGGAGTACAAGCTCAGACTGAACCCGAACAAGTACACTTTCGGAGTTAGGTCCGGTAAACTCTTGGGTTTCATTATCAGCAACAAAGGCATCAAGGTTGATCCTGCCAAAGTCAAAGCTATATAAGAAATGCATGCCCCTCACACTGAGAAGGAGGTCAGAGGTTTCTTGGGACGCTTAAACTACATTGCAAGGTTCATTTATCACCTAACATCTACCTGTGAACCAATCTTCAAGCTGTTGAAGAAAGATCAGGTGGTTAAATGGAATGATGATTGTCAAGTTGCTTTCGATAAAATCAAGGAGTATTTGCTAGAACCTCCTATATTGATGCCTCCTGTTGAAGGAAGACCGCTAATCATGTATCTGACTGTCCTGGAGAATTCAATGGGGTGCGTACTGGGCCAACATGACGAGTCTGGCCGAAAAGAGCATGCCATTTATTACCTTAGCAAAAAATTTACCGACTGTGAGACTCGATACTCACTGCTCGAGAAAACTTGTTGCGCTTTGGTATGGGCTGCTCGCCGGCTAAGGCAGTATATGTTGACTCATACCACTTTGCTGATCTCTAAGATGGATCCGATCAAGTACATATTTGAGAAGCCCGCTTTATCTGGAAGAATCGCTAGATGGAAGATGATCCTGACCGAGTACGATATACAGTACACGACCCAAAAATCTATAAAGGGGAGTGTGTTATCCGATCATCTGGCCCATCAAGCTGTCGAAGATTACCAATCCATGAGGTTCGACTTCCCCGGTGAGGATATCATGACATTAGACAACGTTAAAGATTTCAGACCGTATGACGAACCTGAACAAGGATCTCGATGGACCCTGTACTTTGATCGTGCCTCCAACGCACTTGGCAACGCTATCAGCACGGTACTTATTTCTCCAAAAGGTTTCCATACACCTTTCACTGCCAGACTCTGCTTCAGCTGTACCAACAACATGGCCGAGTATGGAGCTTGTATCTTTGGTCTCAAGGCCGCTATTGACTTGGGAATCAAATCTTTGATCGTATTTGGGGACTCAACTTTGGTTATCAGTCAAATCAAAGGAGATTGGGATACTAAACATCCAAACCTCATCCCTTACAAAGAACATGTCTTGACATTGTTACCACATTTCGAGCAGATTACCTTCGAGCACTTCCCGCGAGAAGAAAATCAGCTAGCAGATGCGCTAGCTACAATGTCATCCATGTTTAAACTTAACTGGGATAATGAGTGTTGTACCCCAAAATTTGCCCTCCCATATTCTCCAAGAAATTGCCAAATCAAGTCTCAAGATTCCCCAAGGGTTGCACAGTGCAAAGGTCTCCTATACAGTCAAGATTAGGGTTTGTGTTCTGATCAAGAAAATGAATTTTCCAAAGGGCCAATCAAGTCTCACATGACTACAAATATGGTCAAGTATCCTCATATCAAGTTTCAAGGCATTCAGTACAAAATTGCACAGTCAAAAACCCTAATTGCACTACAGTCAACTGTAGGGGCAAAATGGTCATTTGACAGTCAAAAGTTCAAATTTTTGGTCAACATATCATTTTGAAGCCACAAACATCATTTGATCAATGCTTGATCATGATTCTCAAAATTTGGCTCAGAAATCATCAAAATGCAAAAGTTTCCTTATTTGGACAGTTGAAAAAGTCAACTGAAATTGACCAGGGCATAACTTTCACATGGATTATCAGAAAAATTCCATCCAAAGCTCATTTTGAAGAGAAAGACATTTCCTACAACTCATCTTCATACTTCAAGTCCAAGAAATGCTCTCACAAAAAGTTATCAATTTCAACATTATAGGTCATTTTCAAAAGTCAACAAAAAGGGACTTTAAGTCAAAGGCCATAACTTGAGATTGGTAAATCAAAATGACATGGGACCAAAGACATTGGTTAGAGGACTCAAAGACCTTTCCAAAATGTCAAAGAACATGAGAAAAGCTTAAAAATTGAGCAAGTTATGCCTTGTAGAAGTTGGGAAATTTTTGGATATTTTGAAAAGTCAACATTGATTCAAATGACCTAAAATTGCTAATGGGCCCATTTTTCTTCCATGATTCATCATCCATGACATATGCACGACCACTTGGCCCAAAGGGAAGTTTTTATTCATTTTTTATTTATTTATTTGAATTTTTATTTATATTAATTCACTTAAATCAATTAAATATGTGAAAAATACTTAACTTAACCTAATAAATATTTTTGTACATGTTTTAGTCTCAATAATTCGTGCACATTCAGATATGGGAAGAGTTGGTTTGATTGGATCCTAATTGATACAAAATTGCATGGGAAAAGATATGAAAAAATCTTAGAAAATCAAATTTCCAAAATCAATGAATGCAATGGATTTGATTGGTTTTTCTTGACCTAATTGACTCAATACAAAAGCCTGATCACAACCCTAATGTAAATACACACTAAGCTGCGCAAGAAATCCATTCACAAACTTGAAAAAATTATCAAAAAAGTCAATTCTGAAAACATCATTCCAGGACGATTCAAGACCTAATTCTTGTTTCAATAGCTTCCTCAAGGTTCCCTGAACATATTCCAATCAAGAACAGCCATCCAAACGCAAGGAATTGGTATGCAGCATTCAAGATACCTAGTGAAAAATTCATCATCGTGTTTTGAAATTTATGCATCTTCATAACATTTCATTTATTGATTCATATTCCTGATGAAATTCTGAAGCTAACCAATATAATTAATTGTATTTTTATGCTGTATACTCGATTTCACCATGCTTGAGTTTTAGGGTTTACAGGACCTCCAATTGGGGATTTTGAAACCAAGAAAAATTGACCTTCAAGAGTACTATGGTTGTAATCAGCAAGTCTGAACGATCACAAACCACCCATCGCGCCTAATTTATGAGTGTCCTAGGCCTAATCGTTATTTTCTCAAAACCGGCCTAAAAGAACATTCAGAAAACCGTTGCTTAATATTTTGTGTTTCAGGAACAGCGAAGAAGACGATTTCGTGGCACACGCTGATTGGCTTGTTCAAAAATTCGCGCGCGTTTCCAAGCCATTAACCCACTTTCTTTTATATTATTTGTTTGTTTATTATATATCAAAACGCGTGATAGTGGTCCAGTGGCAAGGTGTGAACGTTGGTAATGCATATGACCTGGGTTCGAGTCCCAGGTCTACGTTAATTTCCATATTATTTTGCAAAACATATTCCTATGCAGTTTCAAAGGTGGAGCGCACCATACACTCTCAAGATCCAGTCATCCACGCGTTGGTTACATCAATCAAAAGGTTCAGATTTAAGGCATACGGTAGACCCTGGTCAAAGGTGCCACATGGTGTCTGGAAAAGTCAATGGACCTGAAGGTCATTGGGCTCAAATTCATGGGTCACACCTCCTATCTGGGGACTGATACCCCCTTGGTTTGCAACTTCCCTTAATTTTCTCTATTTTTTATTCTTGTTATAATTTTTTTTATTTTTTAATTACTGTTTATTTAATTAATTATATTTTCATAAAATCATAAAACACATAAAAAAAATCAGAAAAAGAGCAAAATATAATAAGTATTTTATTTTAATTATTTTCATAAACAAATTGTATATAATTGAATTTAGTATAAATTAGGGTTTAATTTTAATACTTTTAATAAAAAAAATCTAAAAAAGAAGTAGAATTAGGTTTAATTAATGTTTTTATGCCTTTTTAATTTTTCTTTCTTATAATAATATTTATTTATTTTATTTATTTTTTATAATTAAATTTGCATGAAAATAACTTAGGGTTAATTTAGGTTAAATTCTAATGTTTTCTTAATAAATTAAAATAACTAGAATTAGGGTTTGCGTCATATTTTAATTCTTTCTTTTTTTGTTAAATCCTAAAATATTAAAAATACCAAAAACATCTTTTTTTAATTAATTAATTCATGTAATTTTAATATTTTGCAAAAAGGGTCCAACGCCCTCGTTTCGTTCTTAATTTCTTATTAATTCGCGTATTTATTTTATTTTCATTATAATAATTATGTACCTCTCCCGAAGCCTTGTAATTACTTCTCGCACTTTTAATTCCTTTATTTATTTTCTGTCAAATCGGGTCCTGGTTAATTTTGGCGATGTGGACCCGCGCCATTTGTAATAGCTTTAGATCTTTACTTTCCCGCAAACTTTTAACTGTTAATCAAAGCATGAAAGACTGTATGGACATAAATAAAAACAAGCGTAGAACACCAATAACATGACAAGATAAATATCTGAAAACGACACACGAATCGCACACACCACCCCTAGGGTACGCCTCACTGTTGCCTTGCCTCGAAAGGTGATCGTCGAGTAGAGGATGTCTTAGTAAGTCCTCATGATCCGGGAACCTGGCATGAGGGTAGCTTCTAAGGTGTCTTCCCATTGCTCTGGTGATCACCATGTCCCGAACCTCGAATTGACCCGAACACCTCCAACGGTGGTGCTACCTACCTCTCAATGGTGGGATGGCACTACTTTAAAGGACATTTACACAGACGAATTCCTTAGGGTAGGTAGACGACTCGTGGATACTTGCTCTAATTCAAAACAAAACAAATCAAAAATACTTTTCACACCAACACATTTTCAAAAAAGCTTTCGAAAGCATTTTTCAAACACTCTTGAGGACCGATACAAGAGTCGAACTGAAATTTTCAAAGAAACTTTTTAAAACCCACAGTTGAAAAGCAAACAAACCATTTTGAAAACACAAATGAGCAAGTATCTAAGAGCCCATGGATAACCATGGATAGAAAGGGTGCTAACACCTTCCCTTTCTATAACCTACCTCCCGAACCGAGAGCAATCTCTATAAGGAATTTTTCTGTGCTTTTGTCCTTTCCATTTGGAGAAAATAAAAGACGGTGGCGACTCTTGCTTCCGCGACATTTCGTGAACCAGCGTTAAACAGTCAGTTCCAGATCCACCGATCACAGAACTGGCGACTCTGCTGGGGAATAAAACTTAAAGTGAGGTGTACCTTAGGGTTAACTCATAACTGTGTTTTCAATTGTTTTCCTTGTATGCTTTAAATTGTGGGTTGCTTGGGAGTTCTATAGATCCTAACCCGGATCTGGGGGATACCTTTCTTAGAAAGTAGCAACAAGGCTGTGAGGGAACTGTGCGGGGTATACCGACATGGTTGAAACAGTCTGCTACGTTGATGTGGCACTTTGGTGTGTACCGGTAACCCTTGAGTTCAGTCAAGGAGAGTACGGGGCCTCCGCGTGGTGTCGTGAAGCATCAACAGACCTTAGGAACCTTAATTGAACTATCTTGGCCTCTTTAGGGTAGTGAGATAACTGACTTTGGTGCAGTCCGAGGTTGGTTGATACTCGATACTACACTCAATTGAGGGTTGCTTTCCTGGAATATTTCGGTCGCCAGTTCAGTGGCTAAATCGAAACGATGAACAATGAAAGCAATCCCGTGATATTGGGACCCTTAGAACCCGGTTACTTCTAATAGGACAGGTTGAGCCCACCAACTTCAAGAGGGTACTACCCAGACCCCATGCTGGCCTTAAACCTTAAGGGCTTGTCTTGTGTGCCTTGTGTGCCTTACATGTTTGTCTTTGTAAATATTTGTGGTGTGTTTAATCATAGCATCATGACATCATCCAGCATCATATGCATCGACTAACCATTTCAGGGGTTCGAATTTTCATCTTTGTTCTTGTTTTGTAGGACATGGAAACTGTTCGTAGAAAGACAATTCAAATCAGTCTTGTAAGGGTCCCTCCTCAGCTCAAGGAGCTTATATCCAGGATTCCTGAGAACTCTTCATTCAGTGAAAGACATGGAAGTCTCATCAGCTTGGTCAATACCAATATTGAGGAAGATATGATAAAGGTCCTGTTCCAGTTCTTTGATCCTCTGCATCACTGTTTCACCTTCTTGGATTATCAGTTGGTACCTACATTGGAGGAGTTCTCCCGGCTCTTGAAGATCCCTATCCTTGATCAGCTACCCTTCAACGTTACAGAAAAAGAACCTAAGCTTGAAGAGATTGCTAAAGCCTTGCACCTACCGTCACCTGACCTCAAGGGACATTGGGAAGTTAGAAGTGGTGTCAAAGGGTTCTTAGCCAGGTTTCTGTTTGAAAAGGCCCATGAATGTTGGAACTCCCTTGACTTGCAAGCTTTTGAAGAGGTTGTGGCCCTCCTCGTCTATGGTTTGGTGTTGTTCCCTAACCCAGATCAGCTTATTGATATCAGTACTGTTCAGATCTTCATGTCCAGGAATCCTATACCTACGTTGCTGGGGGACATCCTTCACTCATGTTACACTCGAACCATGAGGAAAAGAGGTGTCCTTATGTGTTGCACTCCTCTCTTGGGAAGGTGGTTTATTTCGCACCTTCCACAATCAGTCCTGAAGAATGAGCGGGGTTTGAGATGGTCACAACGGTTGATGACTCTTACGCATGCAGATATACATTGGTGCCCTAGGTCCAGAGAAGATGTCACTATCATTGATCGTTGCGGGGAGTACCCTAATGTTTCGTTACTTGGAATCAGAGGAGGTATTACTTACAGCCCATGCCTGGCTTGGAGACAGTTTGGTTATGCTCGGAGGGATGGTCCTCATGACATGTTGATTCCTGACATAGTTTTTGACTTCGACAATGATACTCAAGGACTTCGCCAGAGATTTATCAGAGCCTGGAGGATGCCAAGTAGGATAGACAGCAAGACACTGGGGCACAGGAACTCCATCCCGTTGGAACCTTATCTCAAGTGGGTACGAGCCCGCTCCCAGAAGTTAGTGATGCCATATCCTCACGTGCTCCCTGTAATCAAAGAACCAGTCTTGGAAGGGGAAGTGTCCTACACTATTCAGCACCCTGATATGTCCACATCCTGGGAAGAGATGCAGAAGAGCTGGATCCAGCTTAAGGAAGAACGGAATTCTCTTGAGACTAGTCTACATGCCAGTGAAAAGAAGGTCTTGGAGCTCACCCGCCTGTTGCATGAGGAGAGGAATCTCAACACTTACATAGCTCCAAAGAGGATGCGTAGCATATTTTGGGATTGATTTGATTTTTGTATTATTTTGCCCATGAGGCTTTGATGTATTAAACAATGATTTCCTCAATGATAACGTGTGTTCCTTTTTGTCTACAACAAATTTGAACTTTCGAACCCTTGAATGCATTGCATAAACACATCTCATTCATCATGTGCATAGCAGGTTTTTCCTCTTTTCAGGTTGCTTACAGTTCTTCGCTGTTTATTTCAGCATCATAAATCCTGAATCTGCATCAACTGAGACATCAATCAAGGCTCTTCAGGTGCAGAATGCACAATTCCAGGAATTAATCAAGGGCTTGGCTCAGGGCCAAGAAGAATTGAAGGCTATGCTTCTGAAAAAGGAAAAGAAGAAGAAGAGAAGAACTGTTCTGTTCAACTCGGGTCGAAGGTTTGGCAATGCTCTGCAGCATGAAGAGGCTGGTTCTTCTGTGGGCAGGAGTCCTCCTCAGGAAGAAGCAAGGGTTCCTAGTCCGGTAGTCTCCGACAACGAGACTGATTTCGATGAAGAGCAGTACCCTCCTGCAGACGACAAATACAAGCAACTGGAGGATAGGTTGAAGGCTATGGAGATTCAACAGGTACCTGGGCTGGATTTCGGAGATCTGGGTTTGTCAACTGGTGTGATCATCCCTCACAAGTTCAAAGCACCATCCTTCTCTAAGTATGACGGGGCGTCTTGTCCCAAGCTGCATCTAAGGTCCTATGTTCGGAAAATTCAACCGTACTCCGCGGATAAGAATTTATGGATCCACTTCTTCCAGGAGAGTCTTTCAGGGACTCATCTCGAATGGTTCTATCAGCTGGATGGGACCAAGGTTCGTAACTGGGAGGAGTTGGCTACTGCTTTCTATAAGCAGTATCAATATAATGCCGACCTTGCCCCTACACGTACCCAACTCCAGGGTATGTCGTTAGGTGCAAGCGAAGGTTTTAAGGAGTACGCTCAGAAGTGGAGAGACCTGGCCGGCAGGGTGCAGCCACCATTGACTGATCGGGAGTTGGTAGACATGTTCTTGGGGACCTTATCTGGGCCGTTTTTCAACCATCTCATTGGAAATTCTTCTGCTGGGTTCACTGATTTGATTTTGACTGGAGAGAGAATTGAAGCTGGCTTGAAGTCTGGAAAGATTGCGAAGGGTGCATCATCTAGTTCTGAAAAGAAACCCTTCAAGAAGGAGTCTAGTGCCGTATATGGTTCCAGGAAATCAGAGAGACCTGAGCGCCGCCAATCTGTCAGTGCGGTAATGATTGCCAAGCCTGCTGCCGCTCCTCGGCCAAACAATCCTCAAAGGGCTGAAAGACCCCGGAGGGAGTTTACCCGGTTAAGCATGACCCTATCGCAGATCCTGCCATAGTTGCTATCCACTAACTTAGTGACTGTCAGGGAGGCTCCGAAGTTCCCCAATACTGCGTCTCCTAAGTACAATCCGAATGCTCGTTGTGCTTACCATTCAGATAGCCCGGGGCATGCCACTGATGACTGTTGGGCATTAAGGAACAAGCTGCAGGACCTTATTGACGCCAAGGAGGTACAGTTTGAGGCATCTGAGAAGCCTAATGTAGTGACAGCTCCCCTGCCTGCTCATGGAGTGAATGCTATTGGGGACGAAGAGGAAGTTGATGAAGCTGAGTTTGATAGCTGGATCTACCCGGCAACCGACGGTGGACTTAACAATTGGAGTGCAAAAGACAATCTCCTTGTTTCTCTTGTTACTAAGTAATGAATTCCTATGTTTTTGGTATTTGTAATAAACAATAATAAACTCTATGGCCCGGTGTCTTACCCGAGGCACCGTGGTATCATTTGTGAGGGCATATAAATTGTCATTTCATATATCATGAATGAAAACCTTGGACGTATTTTCGCATTACAAATATTGTGCTCCTTTTCTGTCTTTCTTTCCTTTTCATATATTTCAAAACAGCTGTATTTACACACACACTCACTCATACAGGTTTCAATCCACTCTGGATCTCACTGATAACAACTCTGCTACTGCCAGTTATGACTTCGAAAATCCGATCAACTTAGCCGAAGACGAAGGTGAAGATGATTGCGAAGTGCCTGGTGAGCTTGCAAGACTGTTGCTTCAGGAAGAGAGGGCAATTCAACCCTATGAAGAGCCAGTGGAAACAATCAACCTGGGTACTGAGGCAGACATGAAAGAGGTAAAGATTGGTGCCAACCTAGAGCTCAGCGTGAAGCAACGGTTAACCAAGATGTTACATGATTATATGGAGATCTTTGCCTGGTCCTACGAAGACATGCCTGGGTTGGATACCGATATCGTGGTCCATCACTTGCCAACTAAGGAAGACTGCCCTCCAGTTAAGCAGAAGGTCCGTCGGATGCGTCCAGAGATGTCTGAAAAGATCAAAGCCGAGGTTATGAAACAGTTTGACGCTGGGTTCCTTGCAGTGACTTCTTATCCTCAGTGGGTTGCTAATGTGGTGCCGGTACCAAAGAAGGACGGTAAGGTCAGAATGTGTGTCGACTACAGGGATCTGAACAGGGCCAGCCCCAAAGATGACTTCCCTTAACTCACATTGATGTCCTTGTTGATAACACAGCTCAGCATAAGGTGTTCTCTTTCATGGATGGTTTCTCAGGTTACAATCAGATCAAGATGGCACCTGAAGACATGGAAAAGACTACATTTGTTACTCAGTGGGGCACCTTCTGTTACAAGGTTATGCCATTCGGGTTGAAGAACGCTGGGGCAACCTACCAACGTGCCATGGTTGCCTTATTTCATGACATGATCCATCATGAGATAGAAGTGTATGTGGACGACATGATCGCAAGGTCCCAGACTGAGGAAGAGCACCTAGATCATCTGCAGAAACTGTTTGACCGTTTGAAACTGTACAAGCTGAGATTGAACCCGAACAAGTGCACCTTCGGGGTAAGATCTGGGAAGTTGCTAGGCTTCGTGGTCAGTGATAAGGGAATTCAAGTGGACCCTGCTAAGGTCAAAGCTATTCAAGAGATGCCAGTTCCTAAGACAGAGAAGGAGGTCAGAGGCTTTTTAGGACGCCTGAATTACATTGCTCGATTCATCTCACACCTAACTGCTACCTGTGAGCCAATCTTCAAGCTGCTGAAGAAAGATCAGGTAGTACGTTGGAATGATGAATGTCAGGCTGCTTTTGACAAAATCAAAGAGTATCTCCAAGAACCACCCATCCTTATGCCACCGGTTGAAGGGATACCTCTGATACTATACCTGACAGTGCTTGACAACTCAATGGGGTGTGTGCTAGGGCAGCATGACGAGTCTGGCCGAAAAGAGCATGCCATTTATTACCTTAGCAAAAAGTTTACCGACTGTGAGACCCGATACTCACTGCTTGAGAAAACTTGTTGCGCTTTGGTATGGGCTGCTCGCCGGCTGAGACAGTATATGCTAACTCACACTACTTTGTTGATCTCAAAGATGGATCCCATAAAATACATATTCGAAAAGCCTGCTCTGTCTGGGAGAATCGCAAGATGGCAAATGATCTTGACGGAATATGACATTCAGTATACAACCCAGAAAGCCATCAAGGGAAGTGTATTGGCAGACCACTTGGCACATCAGGCCGTAGATGATTACCAATCAATGAACTTCGAGTTTCTAGATGAAAGCATTATGATCGTGACTGATTGTGAAGTACCTGGACCGGATGAAGGACCTGAACCAGGATCCCGATGGTCTATGCACTTTGACGGAGCCTCCAATGCTTTGGGTAATGGTATCGGCGCCATCATCATATCACCTCAAGGTACTCATACTCCGCTCACTGCCCGGCTGTGTTTCAACTGTACCAACAACATGGCGGAGTATGAGGCGTGTATCATGGGTCTTCAAGCTGCGATCGACCTAAGGATCAAGTTTCTAAGTGTCTTCGGAGATTCCGCTCTTGTGATCAATCAGATCAAAGGAGAGTGGGATACGAAACATCCCAACCTGATTCCTTACAGAGAATGTGTGTTGACCCTGATCCCCCACTTCACAGAGATAACCTTTGAGCACCTCCCAAGAGAAGAGAATCAGTTGGCGGACGCGTTAGCTACAATGTCTTCTATGTTCAGAGTTAAATGGGATAATGAGGCTCCCCGGATCATCATCTGGAAATTGGACGAACCGGCATACTGTTGTGATCTCGAGACTGAATTGGTGACTGAGAAGCCCTGGTACCATGAGGTGAAGAGATATCTGGAAACTCAGGAATATCCTGAAGGTGCCTCTGTCAATGATAAGAAGTTCCTGAGAAGGTTCGCGGCAAAATTCTTCCTAAGCAACGGCATCTTGTACAAGCGAAACCATGATTCAACCTTACTGCGTTGTGTGGATAAAACTGAAGCAGAAAGAATCATGGAAGAGCTACATGAAGGGACCTTTGGTACGCACTCCAGTGGGCACACTATGGCTAAGAAAATCCTACGGGCAGGATATTACTGGTCTACCATGGAAGCTGACTGCTACCAACATTCTAGGACATGCCACAAGTGCCAGATTTATGCAGACAAGGTGCATGTTCCTCCAGTTCCCCTGAATGTTCTGACTGCGCCTTGGCCGTTCGCAATGTGGGGCATAGACATGATTGGTGAGATTAAACCTACGGCATCTAATGGGCATCGCTTCATCCTAGTGGCGATTGATTATTTTACGAAATGGGTCGAGGCAGCATCCTATGCTACGGTAACCAAGACTGTTGTGGCACGGTTCATTCGGCACAACCTGATCTGTCGGTACGGCGTCCCCGAGAGAATTATTACAGACAACGGTACCAATCTGAATAACAAGATGATCGCTGAGCTCTGCGAACAGTTCAAAATACAGCACCACAATTCTTCTCCTTACAGACCGAAGATGAATGGGGCTGTAGAAGCAGCAAATAAGAACATCAAGAAAATCGTGCAGAAGATGACAGTGACTTATAAAGATTGGCACGAGATGTTACTGTTCGCTCTACATGGGTACCGTACCTCAGCTAGGACGTCAACCGGGGCAACTCCTTTCTCTCTGGTTTATGGCATGGAGGCAGTCTTGCCGATCGAAGTGCAAATACCCTCTCTCCGGATAATGAAGGATGCAAATCTGAACGAAGATGATTGGATCCAGACACGACTTGATCAGCTCAACCTCATTGATGAAAAGAGACTCGCTGCTATCTGTCATGGTCAGACGTATCAGAAACGGATGATCATGGCATTTAACAAAAAGGTCAGACCACAGGAATATCAAGTTGGGGATCTGGTAATCAAGCGAATCATCCTTCCTCAGAGTGATCCAAGGGGCAAATGGACCCCTACGTATGAAGGGTCATTTGTGGTTAAACATGTGTTCTCAGGAGGAGCAATGATATTAACCAATATGGATGGTGACGACCTTCCTCACCCCGCCAATGCAGACATGGTAAAAAAATACTACGCATGAAAAAAGACCCGCTAGGCTGACATGCCTAGGCAAAAATTAGGGCTTCCCGGCGAACCAAAAGGGTTCGGGCAAAATGAAGGGATGAAAATGAAAAAAATCTGTACACCCGGCAAGTCGAAAACCTGAAAAGGCGACTTGGGCAAAAATGGGTATCCCGGTGGACTGAAAACCCGAAAGGGCAGTCCAGGCAAAAATTAGGGATAAAAGCGTAATACTATGTCTCATTGGATCACTTTGCATCCAGAATCCGGTATCTACATCAAGTTCAGACGGCATCGATTAGTCGGTTTCACCTTCAACCAAGGTCATCAAGTGATGAGACGCTCGGAGTTATAAAGGCAATAGCAGAATTGAAACCCAGTGGATCATTCATATTTCACACAGCTGTTTTATTTTCTTTTGTACAAAATTTGTATAAACTCTCTTGTTCGACGGCGTTCCTCTTACTAGGACGTCAGCCTCTTGTATACAAAACGCCTATTCACAGGCCATTCAAAAGCAATACAAATACATTTTCAGTTAAACGTGCCAATTGTTTTTCTTTTTCTGTTTTGTTTTGCGAAGAACGTCCAAGGTTCAATTTGTGATATATGCATTGACAATAGTTTGCTAACTCATAAATATTTGCATACGAAACAAAGGAATTAATTGCAGGTGACACTAGAAACAGGGGCAATAAAGAGTTGTCTGAGCAGTCTAATTGTTCTATCCTCCAAGGTACCAAGGTAGGTCCAGCTAAAGAACATGATCAGTACATCTTAATTCCCCAGAGAGTAAGTGCATTCTTCTCCAAGCAGAGTTGATAAATCTCAAGGAAATTGGGTATGCTCCCGCAGATCCCAACATCCCCCAGCAGCAATACATATATTCATAACAAGCATCCCCAGTAGTCTTGGTCCAAAGATTGTTCCCCGGCGGTACATCAAACATTCAAACGAATCGCTTCCCCAGCATATCAAAACTTCCCCAAGAGTCCAGTCCAATCCAGTTCCCCAGGAAAGATGGAATTCATATCCCCAAGCAATAAGCTTATCCCCAGTAGATTCTGGAAGCTTACCCCTCACAGAGCGAGAACGCGTCCGGCTTTATTTAAAGAGTTATTTCCTTAACAGGATATAACTGGGTTATCCTCAGCCAAAAGCCATGGAAAGAGCGTCCCCGACGAAGTTCTCTTACCCCCAGCAAAGTCTATCAACACTTCCAACAATAAGGGTATCCCCCAGCAAGTTACCATCAACAATTCAGCAAAAGCATCTCTCTCCCCACAGAGTATTGCTTCTCAGCATGGTCGCTAGAGTATCTTTTCTCCCCGCAGAATCTTCCATTTGCCAAGTTTATTCCGCAACGAAGTCATCTTCTACCGGTATTCTTGCAGTTATCATCCCCAGCGGAAGCAAAATCTATTCTTCAACATCAGCCCAGGATATGACTTCCCGGCACCCGTCAAGGATTTACTTTCCTGGACAAAAGCATACATTCATAAAATATCACATACATCATTATAGCATGCATAGACGCATTATGTCATACAAATCTCATTTATATGGAGAACAGCATTGCTTGATCCATATCATGCATTGCATATGACTGACCTTTACCTTTCAGGAAAGATGCAGTTGAAATTCTTAATCATATTTCAAGACCTAGACCGGTTCAGTTAATCAATGCCAAAGATTTCGTATCCAGTCCCAGGCCTTCTCTAGTCCAGCTAAATCGACCCCAAACAGATTTTCCTGATAAAGACTCAGTAGAAGTTATCCCAAACGGTTCCCTCTCCGACGGTGAGTGAGGTGGTAATTCCTTTTCAGATGTTTCCCTCTCCGACGGTGAGTGAGGTGATAGTCTCCTACGGTTCCCTCTCCGACGGTGAGTGAGGTGGTAAGTCCTTTTCAGATGTTTCCCTCTCCGACGGTGAGTGAGGTGATAGTCTCCTACGGTTCCCTCTCCGACGGTGAGTGAGGTGGTAAGTCCTTTTCAGATGTTTCCCTCTCCGACGGTGAGTGAGGTGATAGTCTCCTATGGTTCCCTCTCCGACGGTGAGTGAGGTGGTAAGTCCTTTTCAGATGTTTCCCTCTCCGACGGTGAGTGAGGTGATAGTCTCCTATGGTTCCCTCTCCGACGGTGAGTGAGGTGGTAAGTCCTTTTCAGATGTTTCCCTCTCCGACGGTGAGTGAGATGATAGTCTCCTATGGTTCCCTCTCCGACGGTGAGTGAGGTGGTAAGTCCTTTTCAGATGTTTCCCTCTCCGACGGTGAGTGAGGTGATAGTCTCCTATGGTCCCCTCTCCGACGGTGAGTGAGGTGATAACTCCTTTTCCTATGGGTCCCCCTCCGACGGTGAGTGAGGTGATAATTCCCTTCCAGATTATAATTTCCTTCGGTTCTCTTCCCGATACTGCGAAGATGGTAATTCTCACCAAGATTTTTCTCAACGAGCGTTGTTGAAGTTAAAGTCGCCCAAGGTTCTCTTACCATTCATACTAAGGTAGTAACCATCCCTGGTTCATTCATCACTGTGTGAAGCTCCAGACTCAGCTCCTGTAACCAACCAGGACACATCTATACCAAGCATCTGAAAACCAGCTCCTGCAACGTGTCAGGTACTCATTTTTTCTATTTTGCAGGTATACAGGTTCTCGCTAAGGAATCTCTTACGCAATCAACACCCAGATGGCATCTATAAGCCCATCATCCTATTCATCAATCTCCAAATGGCATCTGTAAGCCCATTTCCACCATCACTGCTACTATGTGAGCGCAAATTTCTGGGCACTCTAGTGTTCAATCATCTTCCACCCTCGGATTACGAAAGGCACTTCAGCCAATCTGCATCCTCAGGTCGAAGAAGATTGAACAGGGGCAACTGTTGTACCCCAAAATTTGCCCTCCCATATTCTCCAAGAAATTGCCAAATCAAGTCTCAAGATTCCCCAAGGGTTGCACAGTGCAAAGGTCTCCTATACAGTCAAGATTAGGGTTTGTGTTCTGATCAAGAAAATGAAGTTTCCAAAGGGCCAATCAAGTCTCACATGACTACAAATATGGTCAAGTATCCTCATATCAAGTTTCAAGGCATTCAGTACAAAATTGCACAGTCAAAAACCCTAATTGCACTACAGTCAACTATAGGGGCAAAATGGTCATTTGACAGTCAAAAGTTCAAATTTTTGGTCAACATATCATTTTGAAGCCACAAACATCATTTGATCAATGCTTGATCATGATTCTCAAAATTTGGCTCAGAAATCATCAAAATGCAAAAGTTTCCTTATTTGGACAGCTGAAAAAGTCAACTGAAATTGATCAGGGCATAACTTTCACATGGATTATCAGAAAAATTCCATCCAAATCTCATTTTGAAGAGAAAGACATTTCCTACAACTCATCTTCATACTTCAAGTCCAAGAAATGCTCTCACAAAAAGTTATCAATTTCAACATTATAGGTCATTTTCAAAAGTCAACAAAAAGGGACTTTAAGTCAAAGGCCATAACTTGAGATTGGTAAATCCAAATGACATGGGACCAAAGACATTGGTTATAGGACTCAAAGACCTTTCCAAAATGTCAAAGAACATGAGAAAAGCTTAAAAATTGAGCAAGTTATGCCTTGTAGAAGTTGGGAAATTTTTGGATATTTTGAAAAGTCAACATTGATTCAAATGACCTAAAATTGCTAATGGGCCCATTTTTCTTCCATGATTCATCATCCATGACATATGCACGACCACTTGGCCCAAAGGGAAGTTTTTATTCATTTTTTATTTATTTATTTGAATTTTTATTTATATTAATTCACTTAAATCAATTAAATATGTGAAAAATACTTAACTTAACCTAATAAATCTTTTTGTACATGTTTTAGTCTCAATAATTCGTGCACATTCAGATATGGGAAGAGTTGGTTTGATTGGATCCTAATTGATACAAAATTGCATGGGAAAAGATATGAAAAAATCTTAGAAAATCAAATTTCCAAAATCAATGAATGCAATGGATTTGATTGGTTTTTCTTGACCTAATTGACTCAATACAAAAGCCTGATCACAACCCTAATGTAAATACACACTAAGCTGCGCAAGAAAGCCATTCACAAACTTGAAAAAATTGTCAAAAAAGTCAATTCTGAAAACATCATTCCAGGACGATTCAAGACCTAATTCTTGTTTCAATAGCTTCCTCAAGGTTCCCTGAACATATTCCAATCAAGAACAGCCATCCAAACACAAGGAATTGGTATACATCATTCAAGATACCTAGTGAAAAATTCATCATCGTGTTTTGAAATTTATGCATCTTCATAACATTTCATTTATTGATTCATATTCCTGATGAAACTCTGAAGCTAACCAATATAATTAATTGTATTTTTATGCTGTATACTCGATTTCACCATGCTTGAGTTTTAGGGTTTACAGGACCTCCAATTGGGGATTTTGAAACCAAGAAAAATTGACCTTCAAGAGTACTATGGTTGTAATCAGCAAGTCTGAACGATCACAAACCACCCATCGCGCCTAATTTATGAGTGTCCTAGGCCTAATCGTTATTTTCTCAAAACCGGCCTAAAAGAACATTCAGAAAACCGTTGCTTAATATTTTGTGTTTCAGGAACAGCGAAGAAGACGATTTCGTGGCACACGCTGATTGGCTTGTTCAAAAATTCGCGCGCGTTTCCAAGCCATTAACCCACTTTCTTTTATATTATTTGTTTGTTTATTATATATCAAAACGCGTGATAGTGGTCCAATGGCAAGGTGTGAACGTTGGTAATGCATATGACCTGGGTTCGAGTCCCAGGTCTACGTTAATTTCCATATTATTTTGCAAAACATATTCCTATGCAGTTTCAAAGGTGGAGCGCACCATACACTCCCAAGATCCAGTCATCCACGCGTTGGTTACATCAATCAAAAGGTTCAGATTTAAGGCATACGGTAGACCCTGGTCAAAGGTGCCACATGGTGTCTGGAAAAGTCAATGGACCTGAAGGTCATTGGGCTCAAATTCATGGGTCACACCTCCTATCTGGGGACTGATACCCCCTTGGTTTGCAACTTCCCTTAATTTTCTCTATTTTTTATTCTTGTTATAATTTTTTTTATTTTTTAATTACTGTTTATTTAATTAATTATATTTTCATAAAATCATAAAACACATAAAAAAAATCAGAAAAAGAGCAAAATATAATAAGTATTTTATTTTAATTATTTTCATAAACAAATTGTATATAATTGAATTTAGTATAAATTAGGGTTTAATTTTAATACTTTTAATAAAAAAAATCTAAAAAAGAAGTAGAATTAGGTTTAATTAATGTTTTTATGCCTTTTTAATTTTTCTTTCTTATAATAATATTTATTTATTTTATTTATTTTTTATAATTAAATTTGCATGAAAATAACTTAGGGTTAATTTAGGTTAAATTCTAATGTTTTCTTAATAAATTAAAATAACTAGAATTAGGGTTTGCGTCGTATTTTAATTCTTTCTTTTTTTTGTTAAATCCTAAAATATTAAAAATACCAAAAACATCTTTTTTTAATTAATTAATTCATGTAATTTTAATATTTTGCAAAAAGGGTCCAACGCCCTCGTTTCGTTCTTAATTTCTTATTAATTCGCGTATTTATTTTATTTTCATTATAATAATTATGTACCTCTCCCGAAGCCTTGTAATTACTTCTCGCACTTTTAATTCCTTTATTTATTTTCTGTCAAATCGGGTCCTGGTTAATTTTGGCGATGTGGACCCGCGCCATTTGTAATAGCTTTAGATCTTTACTTTCCCGCAAACTTTTAACTGTTAATCAAAGCATGAAAGACTGTATGGACATAAATAAAAACAAGCGTAGAACACCAATAACATGACAAGATAAATATCTGAAAACGACACACGAATCGCACACACCACCCCTAGGGTACGCCTCACTGTTGCCTTGCCTCGAAAGGTGATCGTCGAGTAGAGGATGTCTTAGTAAGTCCTCATGATCCGGGAACCTGGCATGAGGGTAGCTTCTAAGGTGTCTTCCCATTGCTCTGGTGATCACCATGTCCCGAACCTCGAATTGACCCGAACACCTCCAACGGTGGTGCTACCTACCTCTCAATGGTGGGATGGCACTACTTTAAAGGACATTTACACAGACGAATTCCTTAGGGTAGGTAGACGACTCGTGGATACTTGCTCTAATTCAAAACAAAACAAATCAAAAATACTTTTCACACCAACACATTTTCAAAAAAGCTTTCGAAAGCATTTTTCAAACACTCTTGAGGACCGATACAAGAGTCGAACTGAAATTTTCAAAGAAACTTTTTAAAACCCACAGTTGAAAAGCAAACAAACCATTTTGAAAACACAAATGAGCAAGTATCTAAGAGCCCATGGATAACCATGGATAGAAAGGGTGCTAACACCTTCCCTTTCTATAACCTACCTCCCGAACCGAGAGCAATCTCTATAAGGAATTTTTCTGTGCTTTTGTCCTTTCCATTTGGAGAAAATAAAAGACGGTGGCGACTCTTGCTTCCGCGACATTTCGCGAACCAGCGTTAAACAGTCAGTTCCAGATCCACCGATCACAATGAGGCTCCCCAAATCACCATTGAACGGATGGACAAACCTGCACATTGTCACGAGATTAATACCGAAGAAGTAGTGGACCGACCTTGGTTTCATGACGTCAAAAGGTATCTCGAAGCACAAGAATACCCTGAAGGAGCTTCAGTCAACGACAAAAAGTTCTTAAGGAGGTTCTCAGCTAAGTTCTTCCTGAGCAATGGTATCCTATACAAGCCCAATCATGATTGCATTATACTCCGTTGTATGGACAAGGTCGAAGCTGAGAAGATCATGGTTGAATTGCATAATGGTACCTTTGGCACTCACTCTAGCGGACATACGATGGCTAAGAAGATTCTACGGGCAGGCTATTACTGGTCTACCATGGAAGTTGATTGCCATCAACATTCCCGAACATGCCATTAATGCCAAATCTATGCAGACAAGGTACATATACCTCCAGTTCCTCTCAATGTCTTAACAACTCCTTGGTCATTTGCTATGTGGGGAATCGACATGATTGGAGAGATCAAGCCTACAACATCTAATGGACACCGTTTCATCCTGGTGGCCATTGACTACTTTACCAAGTGGGTCGAAGCAGCTTCCTTCGCATCCGTTACAAAGAATGTTGTTGCCCGCTTCATCAAGCAGAACCTCATTTGTCAGTACGGCATCCCCGAAAGGATCATCACTGACAACGGTACAAACCTTAACAATACTATGATCACTGCCTTGTGCGAACAGTTCCAGATTCAACATCATAATTCATCTCCCTATTGGCCAAAGATGAACGGTGTTGTCGAAGCTGCGAACAAAAATATCAAGAAAATCATACAAAAGATGACAGTCACCTACAAGGACTAGCATGAGATGTTACCGTTTGCTCTGCACGGGTACCGTACCACAGCACGCACTTCAACTGGGGCAACACCCTATTCTTTGGTATACGGCATGGAAGTTGTTTTGCCTATCAAGGTTCAGATTCCCTCCTTGAGAATCATGAAAGATGCTGGTTTGAGTGAAGACGATTGGATTCAGACCTGGCTTGATCAACTTAACTTGATTGATGAAAAACGACTTACTGTTGTCTACCATGGTCAGGCGTATCAGAAACGGATGATCAAGGCATTCAACAAGAAAGTCAGGCGCTAGGTATATCAAGTCGGGGATCTTGTAATCAAGCGGATCATCTTGCCGCAAAGTGATCCCAGGGGCAAATGGACTCCTACTTACGAAGGACCATTTGTGATCAAAAATATCTTTTCTAGTGGGGCAATGATCTTAACCACCATGGACGACAACGACCTTCCGCACCCTGCGAACGCAGACATAGTCAAAAGATACTACACATAAATGACCCAACAAGTTGAAAACCCGAAAGGGCGACTTGGGCAAAAATGGGCATCCCAGTGAATCGAAAACCCGAAAGGGCGGTTCAGGAAAAAAATAGGGATAAACAAAAAAAAATTGTACACCTGGCAAGTTGAAAACCCGAAAGGGAGACTTGGGCAAAAAAGGGTTTCCCGGTGGACTAAAAACCCGAAAGGGCGGTCCAGGAAAAAGTTAGGGAATTAAAGCGAATGATTATGTCTCGTCGGATCACTTTAAGGACAATCTCTTCACGGACAAGCTCCAGGCTTCTGATCAATCCAATCATCTTCAGACGAAGCAACGAATGGACAAGATATTCAGAGTTACGAAGGCTATAGCAGAATGGGAACCCCATGGATTTTTTAGACATAGCCATCTTTCTTTGTATAAATTTTTCTCATTTTTATGACAACATTCTCTTACTAGGATGTTTGTCTCCTTTGTACAAAATACTTACACAAAGTTAATACAAAGATACTTCAAAGTGCAGAAAACTATTTACCTTTTCTTTTTCATTACACTTGTGTTTTATTTGAAAACGTCCAACGATTTATTAAATGAGCATATGCATTTGAATATAATCACTGTTTACAAATAAACAAAATGTGAAAGAATAATTACTGACAGGTTGAAAGGATAGGAAAACGTCTTTGGGCTATTCCAAGAGAAATCCCCTGCAGTACATCGCCCGAATCCCCAGCGGAACTAAAACCCCTGAACTACATATCCCCAGCGGAATTAAATTTCAAAATCCCCGCCAGGGTCAAAACTTCAAACTCCCAATCCCCGACGGAGTTATATTTTCAAAACCTTTAATTCTTATCAGAGTTAAACTCCCAATCCTCAACGGAGAAAAACTTTGAACTACAGACCCTCAGCAGAGATGAAACATTCTTCCCCAATGGAGTCAAACTACCAATCCACAGCAGAAACCATCCAGTTTCTCCAAATTCCCTAGCAAGTTGTCTTAAAGTCTGAGAATCAACCAGATAACAGTTAACTTTTGTCTTATCCCCAAATTTAGGATAATTCCTCAGTAGATTGGCATACAACCCAAACTCCTGAACTTCTTCCAAACAGGAATAAGCTTTTCCTCCAGAGTCCTGAACTTACTCCCCGGAAGGATAGCTACTCCTCAGCAGTATAGCTATTCCCCACAGAGTTTTTACTCCCCAACAGAATGAAGATTCTCATTCTTAACTTCCCAGCTTGAAGTCCCCAAGGATTCAAATTCCCCTAGCAGATTGAAGATTCTCTTTCTTGATTCCCCAGTGAAGTTGCCCGAGTCTTCATAACTCCCCAGCATGAATTTGTCAGAATTTTTAATCCCCTACAGATCGAGGATTCTCTTTCTCACTTCTCCAGTGAAGTCCCCAAGGTTTTAATTTCCCCAAGAGATCGGAGATTCTCATTCTTAATTCCCCGCAGAAGCCACCAGAGTCTTCCTTATTCTCCAGCAGATCAAGGTTTTCCTTTATTTGATCCCCGATAGAGATCATCAAAAGTTTCCTTATTCTTAAGCCGAGTAAGGATTCCCATTGTGTAATCTCCAGCCATAGTCATCAAAGTTCTCGGGATTCCCCAAGCAGGTTTCTCAAGCAACACTTGGCATCATTCTCACAACAGGATATTTATCCAACTCCAAATACTTGAAGGATCCCTATATCCCCAGAAAAGTCGTGAAGGATTCTCACATCCCCACAGAAGTTGTCAAAGTTTTGCTAATCCCCACGAGTTGCAAAGGATTTTCTATCCCCAACAGTGGTCCAAGGATTTCTCATCCTCAACAATCAAGGATTTTTAATCTCCAACAGCGGCCAAGGATTTATTTTCCCCGACAGCAGTCAAAGATTTTATTATCTCCAGCTATCAAGGATTTATCTTCCTCAGCAAGACGGCTAATCAGCTTACATGCGTATGCATTACATTCATGTATCATAAACATTGATAAAAAACATTTTATTGCATCATACATTTCATGCAACATAACTTTGTGTTTTAGCTAACATTTTACCCTTTTCAGGATAAGATTAAAAGCTATCTTTAACAAATATTCAAAGATTTCAGATACAGTACGGATACACTCCAAACACGGAAGTCATTCTGCTACTCATTCGGATCTCTTATTCAGATATAGTATGGATACACCCCAGACACGGAGGTCATTCTACTACTCATTCAGAATTTCAAGTCAGATACAGTTCAGATACGCTCCAGACACGGATGCCATTCTGTCACTCCTTCAGACTTCAACAATCAGATACAGATTAGATATGCTCCAGACGCAGAAGTCATTCTATTTCTCATTCAGATTCAACTATCAATTTTAAGTTCAGATACACTTCAGACACGGAAGTCATTTTGTCACTTATTCAGATCCCAGTTACAGTTCAGATACACTCCAGACACGTAAGTCATTATGCTACTCATACAGATCTCAACTTCAGATACAGTCCAGATACGCTCCAGACACAGAATCCATTATGTCACTCATTCATACCTTTATCCCCAGCCCAGAGATGCTCCAGACACGGATGTCATTCTGTCGCTTATTCAGATTTTAGATTCAGATACAATACATATACACTCCATACACAGAATTCATTCTGTTATTCATTCAAATTCAAATATTGTTACAGCTCGGATACGCTCCAGACACGGACGCCATTCCATTGCTCATACAAATTCAGTCTCCAGATACAACTCAGATACGTTCCAGATACGGATACCATTCTAATGTTCATTCCTCTGATTTTCAACAAACATTCTTGGATGGCATCTTTAAGCCCATCTCCAGAAAGATTCTAACATCTCCAAATGGCATCTTTAAGCCCATTCTTCAACTACATCCTGACGAGTGCAAATTTACGGGCACTCTAGTGTCCAATCATCTTTTACCTTCGAGTCACGAACGACAAACTCGCCAATCTAACTCTTCAGGTTCAAGAAGATTCAACATGGGCAGCTATTGTACCCCAAAATTTTCCCTCTCATTTTATCAAGATTTCCCCTCACAAGACTCTTTGGACTCAAGACCATATTAGGGTTTGCTCAGCTCAAGACATCTCCTTGCACTGTTGACCTAAAATTAGGGTTTGAGCTTGCACAGGGATTTTTGGACTTCCAATGCTCAATGTGACTTTCATACGTCATGTTGGACTTATAAGATTTCCCATACCAAGTTTCAAGCCTTGAATTAAATTTTTGCCCAGTCAATTGGACAGTTGACCTAAAAATCAGCTATATTGGGGAAAAAGTCAATTGTGGCCAATTTACAGTCAAACCTCATAATTTTTTATCCAAATCAACATTATAAACTCATATTAACCATTCAATCAAGTTTGGACCACAACTCCTCAAGAAATTTGATCAGATCACCAAAAGGGCAAAATGGTCATTTTTAGGGTTTTGATTATAGAAGGGCAATTTCTGATTTTTCACATAGCCAATGGCAAATTGGGTTCAAGCATGGATTCAAGGACTCAATGGAATCATCTTGACCCAATCACAAGGTTTAAGAGATCTCAATTGCATTGGATTGACAGATGAATTTTCCAGTCAACTGATCAAAAATCAACTGTACACTGAAAAGTCAAACTTTGACTTTTTGGTCAAAATCAAGTGCCAAGGGTCATTTTTCATCAAGACATGTCAAAACATGAAACTTGTTCACCAAGAAACCTAATTTTGGAAATTAGGGTTTAAAATGGAAAATTTTCATAACTTAGAAATTTTCTAAGTTATGAAAATTCTTATTTTTTTCTCAATTTTGCCCAACTTTTTCACCATGGAGCTTTTCCTTTGTCTTCTTGTCTCAAAGGGGGTTGGACGATGATTTTCTCTTCAACCTCAGATGTTTGCCCCATTTGGTTATCCCGAAGCAGTTGGTTGACGAGAACCCTGAGCTCTCCTTGTCTTTGAGATAAGTCTTGGATAAGAGCCATTTTCCCTAGCATCTGGGTTCTCATTGTATCTACCTCAGCTTGCAGACGTTTCAGCCGTTCGTCCTTATCGTCTTCAGGACTATTCCTGACCAAAGTCCCCATGAGGAGTGTTCTCAACTCTTCCTGCCCCTTGGATAGGCTTAGGAAGATTTCCCTGAACTGAGTCTCTTGAGCATGAAGATCCTGGTTGTCTTGTTGGAGAGCCATTGCTGAAATAAACAGCGAAGAAGGTAAATGACCTGTAACAAGTGTACCTGTAATGCAATGATATGTATGATATGCATGCAATGTTTTCAAGGATCTCGCGGGGTAAACCAAGAAACTTGTTAGAATCTGAATTCTGTAGCTTGACTGAAGGAACTTCATGTTGATGAGAATCCTTCTTCAAGAGTCAGGCTCACCATATCGAGTGGGTCATAGCCCCTGACTCAAGTTATCGTGTTTTGATCTCTAAACAACCTTGGCTAGAGGAAAATAAATCCCCTTTGCCCCTTGCTAGACATTTGGTTCATCATGACATGCATCATAAACCCTTGAGATCCTTGAAATGGTTAAGGAAATGCTATGGTATGATGTTATGATGTGTATGCTATGCGTTTAAGCAAAAGTGTAAGGTGAAGTAAGTAAGCCATGTAATAAATCCAAATTGTTGGATAAGGAGTGTAAACAAAACCTACAAGGAACTCATGCTGTCAGATAACAAGAATGTACAAGTAGTTCAAAGTTTGAAGGCACACAAGTCACACAAAGAGCCTTAAGTTTAGGCTGGCATGGGGTTCGTAGGTAAGTACCCTCTTGAAGTTAGTTGGCTCAAAACCTGTCCTATAAATAGTAACCGGGTTCTAAGGAGCTCAATATCATTGGATTATTTTCTATGTTCATTATTTTGATTTAGCCACTTAACTGGCGACCAAAATATTCCAAGAAAACAACCCTCAATGAGTGTAGTATCGAGTATCTACCAACTTCGGACTGCACCGAAGTCGGTCATCTCACTACCCCTAAAAAGGCTAGGATGGTCAAGTAAGGTTCTAAGGTCAGTTGATGCTTCACGACACCACGCGGCGGCCCCGTACTCTCCTTGACTTGACTCAAGGGTTACCGGTACTCACCAAAGTGCCACATCAACGTAGCAACTGTTTCAACCGTGTCGGTATACCCCGCACAGTTCCCTCACAGTTTGTTGCTACTTCTAAAAGGTATCCCCCAGATCCGGGTTAGGATCTATGAAACTCCAAGACAAGCCCACAATATTAAAGCAAACAAAACAAGCAATTGAAAACAAGAATGGTCTAATCCTAAGGTACACCTCACTTATTAAGTATCCCCAGCAGAGTCGCCAGTTCTGTGATCGGTGGAAATAGAACTGACTGTTTTTGAAATGCTGGTTCACGAAATGTCGCGGTAAGCAAGAGTCACCACCGTCTTTTATGTTCTCCAAAATGGAAAGGACAAAAGCACAACAAAATTCCTTTTCGAGATGTTTCTCGGTTCGGGAGGTAGATTATATAAAGGGAAGGTATTAGCACCCTTTCTATCCGTGGTTATCCACGGGCTCATAGGTACTTGCTCACTATGTTTTCAAAAAATGTTTGTTTTTCAAGTGTTTGTGGGTTTTGAAAAAAGTTTCGTTTTGAAAACTTCTAGGTAACTCTTGTATCAGTCCTCAAGAGTGTATGAATTGTTTGTTTGAAAACCTTTTGAAAGTGTTAGTGCGAAAAGTGTTTTTGTTTTTGAAAGAGCAAGTACCCGGGAGAAATCTACCTACTCTAAGGAATGAAGTTGTGTAAGAGTCCTTTAGACAGTACTATCCCACTATTGAGAAGTAGGTAGCCCCGTCGTTGGAGTTTTCGGGTCAATTCGATTATAGGTACATGTGGTCACCAAAGCAATAGTAGGACGCCTTAGCGGTAACCCTAATGTCCTAGATCCTTTTTATCTGAGGCAACCGTTTCGAGGCAACTGGATCTTTTAGACAAGAGGGCGACCTCTAAAACACCCTATACTAGATGACCACCTCGAGGCAACCAAGTGAGGCGTACCCTAGGAGTGGCATGTGCATGTGTGTCAGATTTCAGTTTATGTTTATCTTTGAACATGCATCATTGTGAGCTACGGGTTGATTTTAATTTCATACAAGTCTTATCATGCATAGTTAACAGTTAATAATTTGCGGGAAATAAATTGCGGAAAGTGAATCTACGCTATTACAAGGCGTCAGGTATTTACATCGCCAAAAACATAACCCTTGAAAATAAATGCGAGAAATTAAAGAAAGCGATAAAAGCCCTAATTATCTATTACATTCTCGGAAACAGATACATAAATATAATCAGATAAATAATAGTGCACGAAAGAAATTGAATCAGGACGTCCTTAGGGTTTTGACCCTTTTTTTTAGAAAAGATTGGAATTTGGTCCCTTTTTTGCATTTAATTAAATTAAACCTAATTTACTAATTAATTAATTAATTAAAAAAAAGTATTTTTGTGTTTTTATGTTTTAATGAAAATAAAATATAAAAAGAAATTAAAAGTCAAGAAAACCCTAATTCTAAATTTATTTTATTTATTATGAAAAGAATCAAAATTAAACCTAATTTAAGCTAAATTGGTTTGTTAGCATTTTATTTACAAAATAATTAAAATTAATAAATAAGAATAATAATAATAATTAATAAAAATATTTACATTTTTAATTGTCTGAATTTATTATGAAAATAATATTAATTATGTTAGTTAGATAAATAATAATAATAATAGTTAGAAATTAGTAAAAGAAAAATAAAAGAAAAAAAATATTTAACCAGGGGGGTGTTGGCCCAATAATGGAGTTATGTTAGCAATTCCAGCCCATTAAGCTTCCAGGCCTGTTTGACTTCTGGGATTGTCTGCACGTTGCTTTGATTGGGAGTATGGTGTTCAGCACCTTATGGCCATTAGATCAATGCTTGAGGACATATGGCGTATTGCTGATGGAAGTTCATGGTGGGACGCTTTGGATAGCCTGCATAGGAACATGTTATGAAAAAATAGAAACACAGGTTTGAGGGACCTGGGAATCGAACCCAGGTCCCAATGGTTACCAGACAGCACACTAACCACTACTCCACTCGCCTGCGTTTGTTAACATAATGGATAATGAACATAATATATAAAAAGATCAATTATGCTGGAAACAAATAAAAGCGCGCGTTATATTTGAATCGTCCAATAACATGTTAACAACTCATCATCGTCTTCCTTTTTCCTGTAAAACAACAAACAGATAGCGGGGGTTTTTTAACCCCCACAATATAGAACAAGGAATGATAGCGATTAGGCCTGTGCTAAATATAAATTGTTCGCGAGGGTAGCTTTAGGTTCGTCTGGACGCAACGATCTTAACCATAGGTCTCATGAAGCCTAACTTTTCCTGTATGGGAAAGCCCTAATTCAAGAACTCAAGAACCCTAGAATTCTCCAATGGCGTTTTATGATTCTGGACACCATAATGCAATTCACCTGTACCATTAGCTTCAGAGAGGTTCTAGCAATGCAAAGCACACAAAAAATCTCATTAATGATGCATGAATAATGAAATACGATTATGAAATAAATATGCAAACCGTGGTTCTGAAACTAGCGATTCTTGGAGCTATGAAGCTGGAAACTGATTGCAAATCGTCCTGGGAACCTCCAGCAATGTATTTGAATCCACAAAAGCCCTTGAATTGGCCTGGAAGTGAGAAAACAATTTTGATTTTTCTTTGATTTTTTTCAATGTTCTTATGGCTTCTCTGCAGCAATTCTCACGTCCACATGAATAGGGTTAGGTTGTGTACATATAGAGGACTGAATTAGGTTAAATCCTTGGGCAAAAGATCCATGGAATTATGATTTGCATATTTGATTTTCAATCATATCTTTTTGCATCTTTTTGATTGAAAAATCTTGCCAAATTGAGAGATCCTTGTCCCCTTGATGTGCACACGAAATCTCCAGCATATGTAGGTCATATTTGCTTCATGAAAAGATTGCAAAACCATATCTTGATATTTTCCTACAATTAAATGAATTAAATGAATTAATATTGATTAAAAATTCAATTAATTAATAAAAAATAAGAAAATAATTCAATTTAATCTCAATGGGTCGTGCATAGGCCTTGGATAAAGTTTCAAGAAGAAACTTGAGGCCCATTAGCAAAAACAAGGTGTTTTGAGCAAAGTTGACTTTTGCAAATTCACAAAAATTTCCCAACTTCTCCAATGCATATCTTGCTCAATTTTGATCATATGAACATGTTCTTGGACATTTTGGAAAGGTCTTGAAGTCCTCTAACCAATGCCTTTGGTCCCATGTCATTTGGATTTACCAATCTCAAGTTATGGTCTTTGACTTAAAGTGCATTTTTGTTGACTTTTGAAATTGACCTATAATGTAGAAATTGATAACTTTTTGTGAGAGCATTGCTTGGACTTGGAATGTGAAGATGAGTTGTAGGAAATTTCATCCCCTTCAAAATGAGCATTGGATGGGATTTTTCTGATGAACCATGAAAAAGTTATGCCCTGGTCAAGATACAGTTGACTTTTCTACTGTCCAAAAATAGTAACTTTTGCATCTTTGATGATTTTTGAGCCATGCTTGAGGAATCATGATCAAGACTTGATCAAAGGATGATTGTGGACTCAAAATAAGATGTTGGCCAAAAATTCTGACTTTTGACTGTAAAATGACCATTACACCCCTGTAGTTGACTGTGGAGCAAATGAAGTTTTTACTATGCAATTTGACATTGTGAGTCTTGAAACTTGACATATAGATGCTTGACAATATATATAGGCCCATGAGACTTGATTGAACCATTGAAAACCTCAAATTCCTTGCAAGAATCAAAACCCTAATTTTGACTGGCTTAGGAGGTATTTGAACTGTGCAATCTTTGAGAAGTCTTGAACCAATTGAAGATGATTCTTGGCAAACTTTGAAGAATATGGGAGGGAAAATTTTGGGGTACAACAGTTGCCCATTTTCAATCTTCTTAGACCCGAGGATGTAGATTGGCTTGCGTGCCTTTCGTGATCCGAAGGTGGAAGATGATTGAACACTAGAGTGCCCAGAAATTTGCACTCACATGGTATAGTATCAGCAGTGTGATGTCGGGAATGGGCTTACAGATGCCATTTGGAGAGATGATGGATAGGGGGATGGGCTTATAGATGCCATCTGGAGATGTGACGATCGCGTAAGAGATTCCTTAGCGAGAACTTGCGTACCTGAGAAAGAAAGATAATTTCCTGGCCGGTCACAGGTGTTGATCTTCAAACTCTTCATGCAGATATGCCCTGGCTAGATACAGGTATCGAATCTACAATCAATCGCTCACAGATATGCCCTGGCTAGATACAGGTATCAAATCTGGAACTTCAAACTCTTCATGCAGATATGCTCTGGCTAGATACAGGTATCGAATCTACAATCAATCACTCACAGATATGCCCTGGCTAGATACAGGTATCGAATCTGGAACTTCAAACTCTTCATGCAGATATGCTCTGGCTAGATACAGGTATCGAATCTACAATCAATCGCTTACAAATATGCCCTGGCTAGATACAGGTATCGAATCTGGAACTTCAAACTCTTCATGCAGATATGCCCTGGCTAGATACAGGTATCGAATCCACAATCAATCGCTCACAGATATGCCCTGGCTAGATACAGGTATCAAATCTGGAACTTCAAACTCTTCATGCAGATATGCCCTGGCTAGATACAGGTATCGAATCTACAATCAATCGCTCGCAGATATGCCCTGGCTAGATACAGGTATCGAATCTGGAATTAGTCGTCCACAGATATGCCCTGGCTAGATACAGGTATCGAATCTGGAACTTCAAACTCTTCATGCAGATATGCCCTGGCTAGATACAGGTATCGAATCTACAATCAATCGCTCACAGATATGCCCTGGCTAGATACAGGTGTCGAATCTGGAACTTCAAACTCTTCATGCAGATATGCCCTGTCTAGATACAGGTATCGAATCTACAATCAATCGCTCACAGATATGCCCTGGCTAGATACATGTGTCGAACCTGGAACTTCAAAAGGTTGGTCGAGATAGCTTTCCTGGCTGGATACAGGCGTAGACCTCTAATCAGTCGCTTACAGATATGCCCTGGCTGGATACAGGTATCGAATCTACAAACAATCACTCACAGATATGCCCTGGCTAGATACAGGTATCGAATCTGGAACTTCAAAAAGTTGATCGAGATAGCTTTCCTGGCTGGATACAGGCGTAGACCTCTAATCAGTCGCTTACAGATATGCCCTGGCTAGATACAGGTATCGAATCCGAAACTTCAAAAGTTGATGGTAATATATTTTGATTGACCTTTTTCCTGAAAAGGCAAAGTGTTAGTTGTATGCAATGTCATGATGTATGAAATGCATGATGTCATGATGTTCTCAAGAATAAATGAGATTGTGTCGTATGCACTTTATCATGTATGTAAGCAGGATGTATGAAATGTGAAATGTTTATGAATGTATTTTCGTCTGGGAAAATAAATCCTTGACGAATGCCGGGAGCTTGTTGAATCCTGGGCTGATGTTTGAAGAATAGAGTTCTTCGTTTCCGCTGGGGATGATGATTGCAAGGATAAACCGGTAGGAGAAGAGGACTCCGTTGGGGAATAAACTTGATGAAGAAACTACTCTGCGGGGAATTACTCTATGGGAAGAGATGCTTCGCAGAGGTTTTAATGATAACTCCGCTGGGGATTCCGTTGATAAGCTCTGTTGGGGAATTTTGATGAACTCCGCTGGGGATAGGAAGAACTTCGCCGAGGACGATCTTTCCGTTGTAATTAGCTGAGGATAACCCAGTTATAGGCTCTGGTGGGGAATAACCTTTGAACATGGTCGGGGAGAGATACGTTGGTACTCTGCAGGGGACAAGCTTCCAGAATCTACTGGGGATAAGCTTCCAGAATCTACTGGGGAGATGATTCAACTCTCATGGGGAAACTTTTGGACTGCACTGGGGAGTGGCTCCACTGGGATGTCTGGTATTCCGCCGGGGAACAATCTTAGATTAAGACTGCCGGGGATGCTTGTAGAGGAATATCTATATACTCCGCTGGGGAATATTGAGATTTTCTGGGAATACCCAACTTCCTTAGGGCTGACAGTAGACTAACTCTGCTTGGGGAGAGTATTGCTGACTTGCTGGAGATAATGTGCCTTTTCGGGCTGATTGGGGACCAACTCTGCTTGAGGAGAGTATTGTTGAATCTGGTCTTACTCTGCGGGGAGTGACGGTATCTTGGTCATAGTCTTCAGCTGAATCTACCTTGGTACCTTGGTGGACAGAGCAGCTTGTGCAGTTCGGACACTTCTTATTGCCCCAGTTTCTGCGGGAGAAGAAGGCCTATGAGGAGCGTGATAATTGCCGATTGACAAATCTTCTTTTGGTAGGCAAGTGACAAGATGACGGGACATATTCGTACGCTTTGATCCCTAATTTTTTCCTGGACCGCCCTTTCGGGTTTTCAGTCCACCGGGATACCCATTTTTTCCCAAGCCGCCTTTTCAGGTTTTCGACTTGTCGGGTGTACAAATTTTTCATTTTCATCCCTTATTTTTGCCTAGTCCAGTCGACCTAGCGGGTCTTTGATTATGCGTAGTATTTTTTTCGACTATGTCCATGCTCTCAGGGTGTAGGGAGTTGTCACTGTCAGTAGTGTTGTGTTGCCATACTACCAGAAGATCTTCGTTTGATCGTGCAAGATTCGTTGCTGGAATTTATGTCCAATGCCCCAAGTGACTTAGGCGGAGGTTTGCCCCTGGATATTTGGCACTTTGAGAGATTCCTTGAATCTTGACTTAACTGCCTCAGATGATGGACAATGATCATGTCTGCCCCTTGATTGGAAGTGTTTCTCCCCTTGAGGTGACCTTTTTATTGAGAAGGCGTTTGTTCACAAGACATTCATCGTGCGAATTTCTCTGTTGTTTGAACAAATAGTCATATGCAAACAATGTTATTTAAAAATGCAAAGCTTATGTCTGTCTTGAAGTTTTTGAAAATGTAGTTTTTCAGTAAGATAAGCAAATTTTTGTAAAATGTGATGTCAACTCAGGATTTATAGCAAGCCTTAAGGAGTCAGAATACTTTTTGTAACAGTATGCTTTCGAACTAACCCACGCTTCAGCTAGGACTTTTAAGGGTTATAACGTACCCTGGTTCACGGTTTAAGAAACAAAGGATAAAGGCTCAAATTTTATTTGTACCCACCCTTTCTTCGTGATGTTCTTCGATCCTAAACTCAGTTAATCGTGCATTAGATCTTGTTTGAGTCTTTGCTCGGATACTGATAGTTTATTTTGAATAGGCAGTCATTTCTTTTGTTTGTTGAGGGTTTGTAGGACCTCTTTCTTTTTGATTTTGTTATCCCTGTTTTTTGCCTGAACTGTTTCTTTTGTGATTACAGTCAGCGGGATGCCCCAGTTTTTATAAGTATCCTTCATAGGTTTTGACTTAATGGGCTTTTATTTCTGAGAGATAATGACTGCCTGTCCTTATGATTATTCGGAACCATCACTGTCTTTTTGTCTCGGAAGGACTTCTTTGATGTCATTCATTGTGCACCTGGATCAACTGAGAAAACTACCCTGCCCCAGGTTATGATTAAGGGTTTTAATTTTTTGTGAAAATAAAAACTCCAACTTCTTTGGCTCATAGGGGTTGACTAGGGATTATCTTCCTTATAACTCCACTGTTTAGGATTTGAAACAATGCCTGTACCTCATCAGCGGGGTCGGTTCAAAAGCATACTGTAAAGATCGTGGTACCGTTTTTGTCATCCTCCCTCAAAAGGCTTAGATTTTTAGATCGAGAGTTGAACATCACAAAAAAAATGAAAGCAGTTTGAATATAGTTAATACGAATGGATTGATTCAAAACAGACATATGCGATGCATTAATGAGATAAAAGAGTTTGCCATGACAATAATTGTTTGAATAAGCAAAGAAAGATACAACTTGAACATTCGAATGAACAAAAGTCTCTTAGTTTGAACTAGTCATTTCAGGTGGAGAACCCTCAGCGGAAGATTTTCATCTCGCCATCTGGCATAAACTCCAGCACCCTTCCGTCGATCAAGTCTTGGATCTTGTTCTTCAGAGTCCAACAGTCGTTGGTGTCATGTCCCGGACTGTCAGAGTGGTATGCACACCTTTCATAGGGTTGATAGGTAGGAGCAGAGGTGTTGGGATTCCGGGGAGGATCCTTTAATGTAAGCAGGTTGACTTCCAACAAGCGTTTCAGTATCAAAGATGATGGTATCTCAGTCTCAGAGAAATGTCTTCCAGATGCATTTCGCTGGCGCCGATTACCCCGTTGATGCTGGCGAGGTTGTTGCTGGGCTTGTGACCCTAAAGCAAGTAAAGGAGCTTTTCCTTTGTCTTCTTGTCTCAAAGGGGGTTGGACGATGATTTGCTCTTCAACCTCAGATGTTTGCCCCATTTGGTTATCCCGAAGCAGTTGGTTGACGAGAACCCTGAGCTCTCCTTGTCTTTGAGACAAGTCTTGGGTAAGAGCCATTTGCCCCAGCATCTGGGTTCTCATTGTATCTACCTCAGCTTGCAGACGTTTCAGCCGTTCGTCCTTATTGTCTTCAGGACTATTCCTGACCAAAGTCCCCATGAGGAGTGTTCTCAACTCTTCCTGCCCCTTGGATAGGCTTAGGAAGATTTCCCTGAACTGAGTCTCTTGAGCATGAAGATCCTGGTTGTCTTGTTGGAGAGCCATTGCTGAAATAAACAGCGAAGAAGGTAAATGACCTGTAACAAGTGTACCTGTAATGCAATGATATGTATGATATGCATGCAATGTTTTCAAGGATCTCGCGGGGTAAACCAAGAAACTTGTTAGAATCTGAATTCTGTAGCTTGACTGAAGGAACTTCATGTTGATGAGAATCCTTCTTCAAGAGTCAGGCTCACCATATCGAGTGGGTCATAGCCCCTGACTCAAGTTATCGTGTTTTGATCTCTAAACAACCTTGGCTAGAGGAAAATAAATCCCCTTTGCCCATTGCTAGACATTTGGTTCATCATGACCTGCATCACAAACCCTTGAGATCCTTGAAATGGTTAAGGAAATGTTATGGTATGATGTTATGATGTGTATGCTATGCGTTTAAGCAAAAGTGTAAGGTGAAGTAAGTAAGCCCTGTAATAAATCCAAATTGTTGGATAAGGAGTGTAAACAAAACCTACAAGGAACTCATGCTGTCAGATAACAAGAATGTGCAAGTAGTTCAAAGTTTGAAGGCACACAAGTCACACAAAGAGCCTTAAGTTTAGGTTGGCATGGGGTTCGTAGGTAAGTACCCTCTTGAAGTTAGTTGGCTCAAAACTTGTCCTATAAATAGTAACCGGGTTCTAAGGAGCTCAATATCATTGGATTGTTTTCTATGTTCATTGTTTTGATTTAGCCACTTAACTGGCGACCAAAATATTCTAAGAAAACAACCCTCAATGAGTGTAGTATCGAGTATCTACCAACTTCGGACTGCACCGAAGTCGGTCATCTCACTACCCCTAAAAAGGCCAGGATGGTCAAGTAAGGTTCTAAGGTCAGTTGATGCTTCGCGACACCACGCGGCGGCCCCTGTACTCTCCTTGACTTGACTCAAGGGTTACCGGTACTCACCAAAGTGCCACATCAACGTAGCAATTGCTTCAACCGTGTCGGTATACCCCGCACAGTTCCCTCACAGTTTGTTGCTACTTCTAAAAGGTATCCCCCAGATCCGGGTTAGGATCTATGAAACTCCAAGACAAGCCCACAATATTAAAGAAAACAAAACAAGCAATTGAAAACAAGAATGGTCTAATCCTAAGGTACACCTCACTTATTAAGTATCCCCAGCAGAGTCGCCAGTTCTGTGATCGGTGGAAATAGAACTGACTGTTTTTGAAATGCTGGTTCGCGAAATGTCGCGGTAAGCAAGAGTCGCCACTATCTTTTATGTTCTCCAACATGGAAAGGACAAAAGCACAGCAAAATTCCTTTTCGAGATGTTTCTCGGTTCGGGAGGTAGATTATAGAAAGGGAAGGTATTAGCACCCTTTCTATCTGTGGTTATCCACGGGCTCTTAGGTACTTGCTCACTATGTTTTCAAAAAATGTTTGCTTTTCAAGTGTTTGTGGGTTTTGAAAAAAGTTTCGTTTTGAAAACTTCTAGGTAACTCTTGTATCAGTCCTCAAGAGTGTATGAAGTGTTTGTTTGAAAACTTTTTGAAAGTGTGAGTGCGAAAAGTGTTTTTGTTTTTGAAAGAACAAGTACCTAGGAGAAATCTACCTACTCTAAGGAATTAAGATGTGTAAGAGTCCTTTAGACAGTACTATCCCACTATTGAGAAGTAGGTAGCACCGTCGTTGGAGTTTTCGGGTCAATTCGATTATAGGGACATGTGGTCACCAAAGCAATAGTAGGACGCCTTAGCGGTAACCCTAATGTCCTAGATCCTTTTTATCCGAGGCAACCGTTTCGAGGCAACTGGATCTTTTAAACAAGAGGGCGACCTCTAAAACACCCTATACTAGATGACCACCTCGAGGCAACCAAGTGAGGCGTACCCTAGGAGTGGCATGTGCATGTGTGTCAAATTTCAGTTTATGTTTATCTTTGAACATGCATCATTGTGAGCTACGGGTTGATTTTAATTTCATACAAGTCTTATCATGCATAGTTAACAGTTAATAATTTGCGGGAAATAAATTGCGGAAAGTGAATCTACGCTATTACAAGGCGTCGGGTATTTACATCGCCAAAAACATAACCCTTGAAAATAAATGCGAGAAATTAAAGAAAGCAATAAAAGCCCTAATTATCTATTACATTCTTGGAAACAGATACATAAATATAATCAGATAAATAATAGTGCGCGAAAGAAATTGAATCAGGATGTCCTTAGGGTTTTGACCCTTTTTTTATAGAAAAGATTGGAATTTGGTCCCTTTTTTGCATTTAATTAAATTAAACCTAATTTACTAATTAATTAATTAATTTAAAAAAAAGTATTTTTGTGTTTTTATGTTTTAATGAAAATAAAATATAAAAAGAAATTAAAAGTCAAGAAAACCCTAATTCTAAATTTATTTTATTTATTATGAAAAGAATCAAAATTAAACCTAATTTAAGCTAAATTGGTTTGTTAGCATTTTATTTACAAAATAATTAAAATTAATAAATAAGAATAATAATAATAATTAATAAAAATATTTACATTTTTAATTGTCTGAATTTATTATGAAAATAATATTAATTATGTTAGTTAGATAAATAATAATAATAATAGTTAGAAATTAGTAAAAGAAAAATAAAAGAAAAAAAAATATTTAACCAGGGGGGTGTTGGCCCAATAATGGAGTTATGTTAGCAATTCCAGCCCATTAAGCTTCCAGGCCTGTTTGACTTCTGGGATTGTCTGCACGTTGCTTTGACTGGGAGTATGGTGTTCAGCACCTTATAGCCATTAGATCAATGCTTGAGGACACATGGCGTATTGCTGATGAAAGTTCATGGTGGGACGCTTTGGATAGCCTGCATAGGAACATGTTATGAAAAAATAGAAACAAAGGTTTGGGGGACCTGGGAATCGAACCCAGGTCCCAATGGTTACTAGACAGCACACTAACCACTACTCCACTCGCCTGCGTTTGTTAACATAATGGATAATGAACATAATATATAAAAAGATAAATTATGCTGGAAACAAATAAAAGCGCGCGTTATATTTGAATCGTCCAATAACATGTTAACAACTCATCATCGTCTTCCTTTTTCCTGTAAAACAACAAACAGATAGCGGGGGTTTTTAACCCCCACAATATAGAACAAGGAGTAATAGCGATTAGGCCTGTGCTAAATATAAATTGTTCGCGAGGGTAGCTTTAGGTTCGTCTGGACGCAATGATCTCAACCATAGGTCTCATGAAGCCTAATTTTTCCTGTATGGGAAAGCCCTAATTCAAGAACTCAAGAACCCTAGAATTCCCCAATGGCGTTTTATGATTCTGGACACCATAATGCAATTCACCTGTACCATTAGCTTCAGAGAGGTTCTAGCAATGCAAAGCACACAAAAAATCTCATTAATGATGCATGAATAATGAATTACGATTATGAAATAAATATGCAAACCATGGTTCTGAAACTAGCGATTCTTGGAGCTATGAAGCTGGAAACTGATTGCAAATCGTCCTGGGAACCTCCAGCAATGTATTTGAATCCACAAAAGCCCTTGAATTGGCCTGGAAGTGAGAAAACAGTTTTGAGTTTTCTTTGATTTTTTTCAATGTTCTTATGGCTTCTCTGCAGCAATTCTCACGTCCACATGAATAGGGTTAGGTTGTGTACATATAGAGGACTGAATTAGGTTAAATCCTTGGGCAAAAGATCCATGGAATTATGATTTGCATATTTGATTTTCAATCATATCTTTTTGCATCTTTTTGATTGAAAAATCTTGCCAAATTGAGAGATCCTTGTCCCCTTGATGTGCACACGAAATCTCCAGCATATGTAGGTCATATTTGCTTCATGAAAAGATTGCAAAACCATATCTTGATATTTTCCTACAATTAAATGAATTAAATGAATTAATATTGATTAAAAATTCAATTAATTAATAAAAAATAAGAAAATAATTCAATTTAATCTCAATGGGTCGTGCATAGGCCTTGGATAAAGTTTCAAGAAGAAATTTGAGGCCCATTAGCAAAAACAAGGTGTTTTGAGCAAAGTTGACTTTTGCAAATTCACAAAAATTTCCCAACTTCTCCAATGCATATCTTGCTCAATTTTGATCATATGAACATGTTCTTGGACATTTTGGAAAGGTCTTGAAGTCCTCTAACCAATGCCTTTGGTCCCATGTCATTTGGATTTACCAATCTCAAGTTATGGTCTTTGACTTAAAGTGCATTTTTGTTGACTTTTGAAATTGACCTATAATGTAGAAATTGATAACTTTTTGTGAGAGCATTGCTTGGACTTGGAATGTGAAGATGAGTTGTAGGAAATGTCATCCCCTTCAAAATGAGCATTGGATGGGATTTTTCTGATGAACCATGAAAAAGTTATGCCCTGGTCAAGATACAGTTGACTTTTCTACTGTCCAAAAATAGTAACTTTTGCATCTTTGATGATTTTTGAGCCATGCTTGAGGAATCATGATCAAGACTTGATCAAATGATGATTGTGGACTCAAAATAAGATGTTGACCAAAAATTCTGACTTTTGACTGTAAAATGACCATTTTACCCCTGCAGTTGACTATGGAGCAAATGAAGTTTTTACTATGCAATTTGACATTGTGAGTCTTGAAACTTGACATATAGATGCTTGACAATATATATAGGCCCATGATACTTGATTGAGCCATTGAAAACCTCAAATTCCTTGCAAGAATCAAAACCCTAATTTTGACCGGCTTAGGAGGTATTTGAACTGTGCAATCTTTGAGAAGTCTTGAACCAATTGAAGATGATTCTTGGCAAACTTTGAAGAATATGGGAGGGCAAATTTTGGGGTACAACACATTATACAAAGGTTTAATCCATTTTTGGCAAAAAGTTAACAATACCATTTCCATAAAGCACAACTTTTGCAATTTTGTTTATCTTGAGCATTGGACCAAGCCTTTTGCTGCAAACAAAGTTCCCTAATACCGGGAAAAGTTCACCAACTATGTGCAGCTATAATACAAGCATGTACAAGCCTTGGCATTGTCAACTCACCTTTTACTTCAAAAACAAGTCATTATGCAAAAAGTCCATAACTTTGTAATCTGATAAGAACAAAGCTTGTGCACATTTCAAACAATTTTTACATATTGTACCAAGCCTGAAACACGAGCTACAAGCCTCTCAAACACCCTTAAACACCAAAACACCAAGTTCTTGTCAAAACAGGGCAGGTTCTACAGATTCACTTCCAAAACAAAATCCACTCGTGCGTTTTGTCCCAAACCACTTCAAACACATTCTAAACAATACACCTAAGTTATCCCAACCATTCTCAAGCAACTGTAACTTCATTTTCAAGCTTCACCATTTTCAAATTCTGAGTTTGCAGGTTGAGTTCTATAGAGAGATTCAAGCCATTTCAAAGCAAGCTGAGCATTAGGAAAGGTCAAGGGAACATCAAGCAAGCTCAAAAGTCCTTCAGGCCTCACTGAAAGTTGCTACATTGCCATACTCGAGCTTGACTGAAACAGGTAAATTTCAAACTTCTATCTCCTTATTTAGGAATCATTAGGCTTAGGTTTGTGAAGCAAAAATGTAGTCCTCATTGCCCTTGAGTTGTACATATGCATAGAATTCATTTATGTTAACTGAGCTAGGAGTATTTGATAGTTGAAGTTACTGAAAAAACTAGTTCAAGATTTAGGGCCAATGAAATTCTCTCTGGTCTTTGAGAGTTAGATCAAGTTTTTTACATGGTTAGAATCGTGTGATCATGAGCTATAACTTTCATATTGCAAGTTTTTATTTTTGAGCACGTATGCAGGAGTTACCAATTTGAACATGGCGCACGCGTGTTTCTGTTTCAAGGACAGGGACGAAATGGAAATGGGCTGGGCTTGGCTTGTTTCTCCCATTGACACCCCCTATTTACTTCATACACCCCCTTGGCCCATTGTTTTTATTTTTTCATATTTTCCATTTCTATTTTCATTTTCTGACTTTATTTATTTTTCTTGAACATTAAGAATCATCAAAAATATTTTCTTAATTTTTACATTTTTATTTTATTATTTTTATTATTTTTTATAACAAAAAATAGTTTATTAGGTTAAATATAATTTATTTTCTTGAATAAAATTATAAATAATATAAAAATATTATACATTTTATTTTTATACTTAAAATATTATTTTCTCACAAATATTATTTTTTAACACTTTTGTATATATATTTTATTTATTTTCTTGTACATAAATGAATTTATAAAGCATATTTTCTCAAAACAAAATTAGGGTTTCTTCACCCTTTCCAAAAAATTAATCATTAATATTTTTAATATTTTTAGGACATAAATAAACTTATTTTTACATACATAAAAATAATACAAGAACATTTTTGCATATTTACATTTATTTGCATATTTAATATTTGCTTCATTTATTTATTTGTACAAATGAATTCAATTTGGTTGTAATAGTTGAATTAGGGTTTTATTTTTGTGTAAATATCCCCCTATTCAAACTTGTATCCCCCTCCCCATAATAATGTTGTAATAGTCTTAGATTTACTTTTACGTATTTTTATCGCTTTAATATGCCATGATAGTAAGATTAGGGTTTGTATGATAACCAAAAATCAAAACAAATAGCTTGACTAAATATAAGACAAAAATGCATGAAAAATGTCAACACAATGCACACAAGCACCACTAGGGTTTCATCCACTTTTTGCCTTAAAAATGGCCATGGTATGCATGTTAGGTATCTTGGCAAAACAAAACAAAACAAAAAGATCATAGTCCCTCGATGATGCTATCTTGGTTGCCTATACACAAATGATCTAGTCCCTCAAAAAACTTGCTAAGATACTTGGAAACATTGTTATCATGGTCATACGATGACCCACGCCTGTCCCGTTTAACATCCAAACACAAGTTTATTCACCAAATACAATGGTAAAACAACAATGTCAAAAGGGTTAAAAATGTGTAGGAAATATCTTTGAGTGGGGTAGACAACTCCTAGTTACTTGATCAAACTTGTAAACATCCTTGCTATTTTCAAAAACACATACACAATTTCAAAAACATTTCCCAAAACAAACTTTCAAACATTGAAACATTTTTCAAAAGACAAACACCTTTGTATACATTCAAACAAGAATCATTACAAAGGTTGCCTAAACGAAGGCCTCTTTTCAAAATAATTTCAAAAACCACACACAAAGCACCATTTCAAACAATTGAAAAGCAAAAGCAAGTGACCTAAAACAAGTAACTAAGAGCCCATGGAAAACCATGGATGAAAAGGGTGCTAGCACCTTCCCTTTTCATAATCTACCCCCCGAACCCAAAAACAATCTCAAAGGTCTTTCATGTGCTTTTTGACCTTTCCTTTGGATAAAATAAAAAGTCGGTGGCAACTCTTGCTAAACCGAAACATTTGTGAACAAAAAACGCAAAACCTCAAGTCAGTTCTCCCACTGCATCACACCAACTAATTAACCAACTAATAATTCAACTAATAACAACTTAGCAACTTATCACCACATATCACAATTCCAACAATTTTAATAAATAATTCAAAAATACCTCGAAAATATTTAATTAAATAATTAATTAAATATCAGGTGTTACAACCAACCTATCCTAATCTTGTCAAATATTTTTGGGCAAATGCCTTTGTCTTAGATGAACGTACCATTTTCTCTAAGATCAAGGGTCATAATATTTGCATTCCGGAAGCTGATTGCTAAACTTCTTCAACATGACGACTCAAGCGTTTGTTGCTACTAAAAAAGAGTTGCTCTTTTAATATGAAATGAATCTATCATTTCTGAGGCTATTCAAAGGGTCTCTCTAGTCATCTTCAAAAACGGAAAGGACTCTCAGTCAACAAACAACCTCTTTAATTTCGTAAGGGTTTGGTTCAGGTTTCTCATTGGCACTGTCTATCACAAAAGCTCAAAAAATTCTTCTAATTTTATGGATATAGATCTCAAGTATCATCTCTATCCCTTGGAAAAAGGAGAAAGGATTAACTTACCCACTAGTCTCTTAGATTATCTTCGTCACTCTGTCAGATTCTCCAAAAGGATGTCCAAGAATTAAAGAAGTTGGATTCCTTATGGAAGATTGATCTCTGAATTCCTGATTGATAACAATATTATAGATTTTGTCATTATTGGGAAATCTTTCAACTTTGAAGATTTTGTAGACATATCCTTAATTACTAAAGTGGTGAAGGAACCTGAAAAGCTTAATCTGGAAGATATTTCCAGAAGAAATATATTCCTTCTTCCATTAGTTTAACAACCTAAGTTTGTGTATTCTGCCTTATCTAATAAGGAGAAAAAGGTTCAGAATAAGAGAAAACATTCTGAACAAGGAGGTCCCCCTGTAACCAAAAAGAAATCTGAGGCAAGACATAAAGGAGATAAAGGCTACTATGGAAAAACAACATGAAGATAATAGTCTCATCCATCAACACTTGAATATCTAGGATGAAAGGATTGAAGCTCAAGCAACTTTTTTTAAGGAATTGATTGATGCGGTGATGAAGTTCAGGGAAGAGTTTTACAGAAAGGATGATGCTTAGGACCTTATCCCTTTGTATTAGAACTTAAGAATAGTTTTTATTTTGTTTTTAAAACAATTGTATCTTTATCCTTTTGGTTTTCAATGAAAATTTCTTTTTTTCTTTTAATTCCTTTTTTATTTCTAAAAAAGGGGGAGAAAGAGTAAATGATTTTGATAATACTTAATCTCAAATCCCAAACCCAAATACGATATAGTGTTTTTACTACTAACAATTTGTTTGATGTTTAATTCAGGAACTTTGCAAAAGTTCACTGGTTTTCATAAGACATGTTAAAAAGCTATCAAAAGATTATCATCTGCCAACCAAAAGATCAAGATGCTCGAAAAAATCTATGATGAGCTAAGCATCTAGGAAGTAATCCAGAAGATCAAGATGCATGAAGAAATCTCTAACGAGTAAGCATCTATGAACATGTATTCGTTAGAAGTTGTGAACTGTCTAAAAATAAATCATGAACTGAAACTATGCTTTGGTCAGAAGGCTCTAACAAAGTTAACGGATGAAATAGACGTTGATATACCTATTGTTCAGAAAGAGTGAACTTCGTAAAAATATGGTTAAATAAATCTATGATAACCCTATTGTTCAAAAAGTTGTGAACTTAGTGAAAGTAAGGAAATCGTTCGTTAATAATACCTATTGTTCAGAAGGAACGAACTTTATGAAAATATGGTTAAATCAAGATCTGATATTCCTACTGTTCAAAGAAGTTGTGAACTTTCTGAAAGTAAGGAAATTGTATGTTGAAAATACCAATTGTTCAGAAGTGGTGAACTTTCTGAAAATATGGTAATCAAAATTTTGTCGCTTCAGAAGTTGTAAATTGTCTGGAAGCATTAACAAAGTTGTTGTGTTACTTAGCATTCATTTTAAAAGTTGTGAACTATCTGAAAGAATGTCAACGTGTGCCATGGAAAGGTTTGATCCACTATCACAAGACTGATAAGAAGTTGTTAACTATCTGAAAGTGTTTGTAACCATGTTATGTATTATCAGATTATGATACTTCAGAAGTTGTGAAATGTCTAGAAGTATATTAATTATTTTGTTAACCAATTTGCTTCAGAGGTTTTAAACCATCAGATGACATGGTCTAAGACATGTTCGAAAGACATGGTCTAAGACATGTTCGAAAGACATGGTCTAAGACATGTTCGAAAGACATGGTCTAAGACATATTCTAAAGACATGGTCTGAAGACGTGGTCTAAACGACATGTCCTAGGACATGGTTATAATACATGTTCAAAAGACAGGGTCAGTTAGGAAATGGTTCAAGTGTTGAACTTTCCAATGACATGATGTTCTGCGCCTTCTGGTGAAATAATTATAGTTTCTGGAAGAACCACATATTAGTTATAATGTTTGATGCAAGTCATCAAGAAAATAACTAAACAAGATCTATTGCCTCATAATGTTCTAATAATAATCCAGGTTCTGAGATGAAGACCATGTATTTCTAGTCAGACGCTGATGAGCCATCAATGGAGAAATATTCCTTCTCTATTTTACTTTGTGTACTGCAAAATTCATTCTGTGAGTCTTGGGATCAGGGGGAGACTTTGAACAAGCTTTAATGGAATTTTGAGTATTAACAGATTCAGAGTGAGCCGGTTAGCTCTACTGAATTTGTGTTCCGTGGTGATTACTCTGTATGAATTATTCTATCAAAATACATGGTTTTATCATCATAAATGGGGAGATTGTAAGAACAAAGTTGATTCTACATATGACTTTATGTTTTAATGATAACTTTACATGTTATCTTTAAGAACAATTGTATACTCTAATAGGTTTCTGTCTAGTGTGTGGCTTTTGCTATACATGTTCTGACTCTGGTAAGAAGGTGTGTCACGTCATCAAATTATGAACTCAACACTCTAGAAGAATACCTTTGGTGTGTTACAAAGTTAAGTCAAGATTAAGGAATGTGTCTTACGCAACGGTTCTAAGGAATGTTAATAAAGAGCTTATGATTGTAACTTATTTAAGAAAGCTTTGGAGACCTTCTAAAGCTTTACTTCTCATGTTACAAGTTTTGAAGATGCTGAAGAAAAATGTTCTGCCGAACAAAGTTCTGAAGACATTCTTCTGAAGACCAAGTGCTGAAGACTGAGAAGGCAAGAGTTCTCTGAACAAGCCCTAATAGGTTCTAATGACTTAGGTTCTGGAAGATACTAGTTCTGATCCTTCTACAACATACTTCATCAACAAATACATCAGAAGCCTCTAAAGACATAAAAGACAAAGATCAAGACTAAGGGATTGCATGTGATGAGGAGTATAAAAGTACAATGTGACCTTTACTCTCTAGAGTTGCGCATGGACAAACCTTTTTGTACTATTGTCTACCAGTCTGACCATGACCGTTAAGAACAATACAACTGTATTTGCATTTCCTATTCTACCCTCCAACAGATCTCTTCTTTTCAGCTGTGATATTGTGGCCAGAACCAGACTGTTTTGAGAATGCTGGTTTGCGTTTTGCGTTTGTTTTTGCAAAATTTCGTGGTAAGCAAGAGTCGCCACCGACTTTTATTTTATCCAACTAGGAAAGGAAAAAAGCACAGAAAAATTTCTTTTTCGAGATTTTGAGTACGGGGGGTAGATTATAGAAAGGGAAGGTATTAGCACCCTTTCTATCTATGGTTTCCACGGGCTCTTAGGTACTTGCTCATCATTTTAAAAATTACTTCTGTGTTTGTGTGATTTGAAACGTTTTGACTTCGATTTAACCTTCGCTTATGTCTTCAAGAGTGTTATGAAGTGTTTTTGAAAACATTGTTTGAAAGAGATGTGTAAGTGTGAAAAAGTTTGTTTGGATTGAGCAAGTACTTAAGAACTAATCTACCTACTCGAAAAAAGAATTGTTCTATGTTCGTTTCCTTTAGACAGCGCTATCCCACTATTAGTGAGTAGGTAGCACCGTCGTTGGAGTTTTAAGGGTCAATTCAAAAAGGGACGTACGATCACTAAAGCAATGTTAGGACGTCTTAGTAGTAACTCTAATGTCTTAAGATCGTATTCGAGGCAACCTTTCCGAGGCAACTTTGATCTTTGAGATAAAAGAGCAACCACTAAAATACCCTATACTTAATGACGGTTTACCGAAGGCAACCGAAGTGAGAGTATACCCTAGGAGTACGCATGTGCGAGTGATTCAATTTCAAGTTTATTATCTTTGCACATTTAGGGTTTGCTAACGTTTTAAAGTTAATCATACATTCTTGTCATGCAACCCTAATATTCATACATCTAACAGTTAATATTTTGCAGAAGTTAAAATTCGGAAAATAAAGCTAAGCTATTACAAGGCTTCGGGTATTAATTACATAGCCAAAAACAACCCGTAAAAAATGATAAACGAAAGTAAAAGTCCTAATTAATCTATTACAACTTGTGAGCAATTACATTAATATGGTAAAAATAATTAAAGTGCGCGCGAATAAAGAACGAGAGAGAACTAGGTTTTTGACCCCATCTAACCTAATTAAAAGGAAAAATTATTTTTATCGTTTTTAATTATTTTTAAGAAAAAAGAGTTAGGTTTTTTTAAAAATTAAATACAAAATTAATTAGTAATTAAATTAATTAAAGAAAATGACTAAATTTAACCTATTTTTATGTTTTTGGTTATTTTAAAAAAAAGAAATATAATTAAGTTAGAAACAAAAACTCTAATTGTTCTAATTGTTTTTAATTTATTTACAAAATAATTAAAATTACCCTAAAATTAAATAAAGCTAATTAAGTTAATTTTTTGTATAAAAAATATAAAGCCTAAATCTAATTGGATGAAAAATATTGATTTTTTGATTTTTTTGATAAAAAGAATTATTTTTTTATGTTAGTAGAAATAATTAAATAAATTAAATAAAATAAAAGAAAGTATAAAAAGAATAGAGAAAAGAGATATTGGGCCTGAGAAATAGCAAATTGGAGGGGGGGGGGGGGGTGAATAGCAAATCTGGGCCCAAAAGAAGGTGACCCACGCTTGACTTTATGGACTCCATGCTATGCGTTGACTGAGGCATATCATGGTCCCTCAAATGATGGCCATCAGGTTTGGCCTTTTGACATCTGGCTGGCTGGAAGATGGTGGTCCATGGTGGGCTTCAAATCTACATGCGTGCCTGATCACAAGAACGAAAATAATATGAAAGAAATGGGGGGACCTAGGATTCAAACCCAGGCCCTAAAGCATTTTCCATCACCTGGCTACCAACTGCGCTGCACGTTCATGTTGTACATAGAATAATGACAATAGATAATATGCAATAAAGAGAGTTAGTGGAGAAAATAAAAATAAAAAACGCGCCAGAATTTTGAATAGACGAATGAGATGGAGCCACGCAGGTCGTCCATGTCCTCTCTTCGTTGGTAAAAAGTCAAAGACTTTTACCTACGGACATATGTCCGTAGCTACAACCTTGGCTCGTTCCAAAATCAAACACATGCATGGTAAACAAAATCTAATGCCATGGATCAATTCGCCTTGGCCTGCTGAACATGATGGTGTCCCTTTTGTTGCCCAATTTTACCTGTGTGAAAAGATCCCAAATCGAGACCAAGAACCCTAACAATGGCAAATCTTGATACAGTCCCCAAAAACACAATTAAATGTTATAGAGAGCTTGCAAATGTGTCAAGGAACAAGAATATACTATTAAAACATGATGAATATGCAGGAATAGCAAGATTTGATTCTGAAAAATATGGCAAACCGTGTATCACTTACATTGAGTTTTTGCACTGGAAAATCCCTGTTCTTGGTTGGTATAGCTTGCTGGCAATCCCAGGAAACGAATGAGATGGTTAGGGAGCCTTGTAAATGCCTGAAAGTGCAAAATCAGTTTACCACTTTTCTTTGTTTTTTCCAAGTTTTGTTCTCTCTTTTGCGCCTCCAAAACCCTATGATTTTTGTCTGCAAATGTTCCCTATATACTGAGGAATGAATTAGGTTTAAAATTATGCTCTCAATCTTACTCCATTATAGCTTTTGATTTAGATTTGATTCACTTGAAAATCTTTCTAAAAATAGGTCAAAACCAATCTTTTTGTGCACACAAAGGTTTTGCACGATTTGAATCTTTTGCTAGCTGGATATAGAACCTGAAACATGCACAATATCTTGAGGTTTCAATGATTTGGATTTTCTATGATTTATTTTGATTTAAATTGATTTAATTCAAATAAAAATCAAAATAAATAATAAAATAAGATAAAGACAAGTGGGAGAAACTAGGACTCGTGGACCATGCTACCAATTCAAAACAAGTGCAAAAGATTAGGCCCATTTAGCAAAAATTGCAATTTGAGGCATAGTTGACTTTTGACAATTTTGCAAAAAAGGCCAACTTTACCAATGCATAAATTCCTCAATTTTGACTCTTTGAAGGTGTTCTTGGACTTTTTAGAAAGCTTGAGGTGTCCTATAAGCAACCCTTTTGGTCTCATCTCAATTTGGTATTCCATGTTCATGTATGAAGCTTTGACAAAAAAGGTGTTTTTGTTGACTTTTCAAAATGACCTATAATGTCCAAATTCATAACTTCTTGTGAGTGCATATTTTGAACTTTGGAGATGAATATGGATTGTATAGAATTGCATCCTCTTCAAAATGAGCTTTGGATGGGTCATTTCTCATAAAGTATGAGAAAGTTATGCTTGGTCAAAGTTGAGTTGACTTTTCCTACAAAACCCTAATTTAGGAACTTTTGGTTCTTGATGAATTACGAGCAATCCTTGATGAATCATGATCAACCCTTGATCAAATGATGAAATATACTTCAAAATGAGGATGTTGACCAAAAATCTTGAAGTTTGACTGTATGTGGGCTATAGTTGACTTTTGCCCTAGCACAGTCGATTTTCAGGCCTTTGAGCAATTGACTGAGCAAACTTCTTCTGCAAGGCTTGAAACTTGACATGGATGATCTTGAGAGCGTATTAGGACAATAGTGAGAATTTGGGATCCCTTGGACTCAAGTATCTTGATGCAACATGAAACCCTAATTTGAGGTAGACTGCCTTAGGAGAGAGTTTGTTTGGTCAACCTTTGGACTTCCTTGAGCAATTTGAAGACCTCACTTGAAATGTTTTGAGAAATATGGGAGGGAAAATTTTGGGGTACAACAGCTTCCCCTGTTCAATCTTCTTAAACCTGAAGATTTAGATTGGCTTGTCTGCGTTTCGTGATCTGAAGGTGGAAGATGATTAAACACTAGAGTGCCCAGAAATTTGCACTCGCATGAAGTGGTATTTGTCTTGTGATGTCGGGAATGTGCTTACAGATGCCATTTGGAAATTGGTGACAGAAGATGGGCTTAAAGATGCCATCTGAAGGAGTGTCGATCGCCTAAGAGATTCCTTAGCGGGAGTCAGTATACCTGTTGTTGAGGAAGACTACGCTGGGGGATGTTGATCTCTGTCTTGAGAGAAATAGAATTTTAGGAGCTTAGGTCGTCTGTTATTCTACTGGGGAATCGTCTCTTGGTCGAAGAGGTGAAAATGAACTACTATCTGGTCGTGATCCAAGCTTCATAGTGATAAGACCGACTGCTATTTGGTTGTAATACAGGCTTTACAGTGACTTACTGGGGAGATGAGATTACACGTGCTATCCGGTTGTAGTCCAGGCTTTGCAATTTCTCAATTCTTATCTGGTCGTAATCTAGGCTTCAAAAGGAATTCAATTGTTATCTGGTCGCATCCGGGCTTCAACTTGGATTTAGGGCACACTAATATCCGGTCGACTCTGGGCTTCTTAGTAATTGTCCAGGTAAACTGCTATTTGGTCGAAATCTAAGCTTCATAATATCTTGTACTGTTATCTAGTCGTAATCCAGGCTTCAGTCCTTTTATCGTTATCTGGTCGTAATCCAGGCTTCACGATGCTTTTATACCAATATCTGGTCGAATCCAAGCTTCATGGTGTTCTGTACTGCTATCTGGTCGTAATCCAGGCTTCACAATACCTTACTTCTTATCTGGTCGTAATCCAGGCTTCCGAAGAAATCAAGTGGTTATCCGGTTGCCTCCGGGCTTCCATTTGATTTTTGGGCCTACTAATATCTGGCCGAATCTGAGCTTCATATTAGTTGGTCGGGTAAACTGCTATTTGGTCATAATCCAAGCTTCAGTGTCCCTCATTGTTATCTGGTCGTAATCCAAGCTTCAGTGTCTTTTACCGTTATTTGGTCGTAATCCAGGCTTCACGATGTCTCATACCATTATCTGGTCGAATCCAGGCTTCATGGTGTTCGGAGAAAATCAAGATACTATTCGGTCATAATCCGGGCTTCATAACTTGTATTAAAGATATACCACTATCTGGTTGTAATCCAGGCTTCGCGGTGTCTTTGGCTGCTATCTGGTCGTAATCCAGGCTTCACAGAAACTTGTATTGCTATCTGGTCGTAATCCAGGCTTCACAATAACTTGCTGAGCTGTTATCCGGTCGTAATTCGGGCTTCACGGCTTGTGTTTATGGTATACCACTATCTGGTCGAATCCATGCTTCATGGTACTTGTTGAGCTATTATTCGATCGTAATTTGGGCTTCACGGCTTTGTTGGGGATTAAACTATTTTCCGGTCGAATTCAGGCTTCATAGCTTGCTTTTAAGAGATGCCACTATCTGGTCGAATCCATGCTTTGCGGTGTTTGATACTGTTATCCGGTCGTTCTTCGGGCTTCACAGTATGATGTAGAAATCAAGATACTATCTGGTCGGATCCGGGCTTCATAGCTTGAACTTGGTGGGAATTTGATTGTATCTTTCCTGAAAGGTAAAGGTTGGTTGTATGTAATGCATGATATGTATCAGGCAATGATGTTCTCAAAATAAATGAGATTTTGCTGTTTGATGCGTATGCACATGTCATGATGTATGGATATGCAAGGTTTTTATGATGTTCTCTAGCTGGGGAAAATAAATCTCGGACTGCATGCTGGAGAATATAAAGAGTTTCGCTCGTTGGGGATAACGACTGAAGATGATTGGGAGAATAATCCTACTGGAGAATACATTGGTGAGAGAATGACTATGTGGGGAAGAGATACTCTGTTAGAAGATCCGCTGACCTGAAGAAATAACCTCGGTTGTGGATGAATTACCGTTGTTGGCGATGATAAACTCTGTCGGAGATAAAGTTTCTGTTTGTGGAAGAAATAAACTCCACTGGGGATTGTCTTCCATTGTTGGTGAAAGGTGAACTCTGCTTGGAGAGAATCTTACTGACTCATTCGCGATTGCGAACCTCAGCTGGGGAGAGCTAACACCACTGTCTTTTTATTATTCTGCGGGGAGCGTACAAATTTTTAGTCATTTTCTTCAGCTGGGTTTATCCCTGTACCTGGTGAATAGAGTAACTGTAAGGTCTGACATTTCTTGTTTTCCCCTGTTTCTGATATTACGAGTAATCGTCTTTTGTTTCGCATGTAAATATTTATGAGCAGCAATTATTGTCAAATGCATATATCAAAAATGAAACATTGGACGTTCTTGCAAAACAAAACAGAAAAAGAAAAGCAATTTGAAATTTCTTTGTGAAAATGAATTGTATTGATTTTGAAGTTGGCCTGTAAATAGGCGTTTTTGTACAAGAGGCTGACGTCCTAGTAAGAGAACGCTGCTGAAAGATAGAATTTATACAATTTGTGTAAAAGAAAGAAAAAAGCTATGTGAACAATCCCACTGGGTTCCAACTCTGCTATTTACCCTACATCTTTGAGAGTCTTATCACTTTGCTACTTGGTTGAAGGTAGATCAGATTGATCAGTGCCGTCCGAGCTTGGTAGTCGATACCGAAGCCTGGTTGCAAGATGATCCAATGAGACATAATGTTACGCTTTGATCCCTAATTTTTGCCTGGACCGCCTGTGATACGGTGGGAGAGAACTGACTGTTTTTTGAATGCTGGTTTGCGTTTTGCGTTTATTTTTGCAAAATGTCGCGGTAAGCAAGAGTCGCCACCGTCTTTTATTTATCCAACAAGGAAAGGAAAAAAGCATAGAAAAATTCCTTTTTCGAGATGTTTCTCGGGTCCGGGGGGTAGATTATAGAAAGGGAAGGTGTTAGCACCCTTTCTATCAGTGGTTATCCACGGGCTCTTAGGTACTTGCTCAAAGTGTTTTCAAAAATTTGCTTTTCTTTGTGTTTGTGGGTTTGGAAGAAGTTTTTTGTTTGAAAGGTGTAAGTGCGAAAAGTTTTGTTTTGTTTTGAAGGAGCAAGTACTTAAGAACCATCTACCTACTCGAAAAAGAAATTAATCTGTGCTAATGTCCTTTAGACAATTTTATCCAACTATTGATGAGTAGGTAGCATCGTCATTGGAGTTTAAAGGGTCAATTCGATTAAGGGACGTGCGGTCACTAAAGCAATGTTAGGACGCCTTAGCTGTAACCCTAATGTCTTAGATCATTTTTCCGAGGCAACCGTTTCGAGGAAACTATGATCTTTGGACAAGAGTGCAACCTCTAAAACTTCTTATACTCAATGACCGCGTTCGAAGGCAACCAAGTAAGGTGTACCCTAAGAGTGTGCATGTGTGAGTGTGTTGTTTCGGTTAATTTTATCTTTGTACATGTCAATGGTTATCTATGTTGATTTTAGGTTTAAATATTCGATCTTGTCATGCATTCCCTATTACCAAACATCTAACAGTTTATAAGTTGCGGAAATTAAATTACGGAAATTAAACTAACTATTACAAGGCGTCAGGTATTTACATCGCCAAAAGCAACCCTTGAAATTAAAATGCAGAAAATAAATAAAGCGATAAAAAAGTAACGTCCTATTAAACTATTACATTCCAGGAGACAGATACAATATTGAGTAAAAATGGAACGCGTGTGGGAAATTAAATCGGGCGAGTTCTAGGGTTTTAACCCTTTGTTATTCAAGAAAAGATTTTTTTTTTTGGTTATTTTGAATTAAAAAGGAATTAAACTAAGTTAATTATTAAATTAATAAATTAATTAATTAATAAAAATGATATTTTTGGATTTTTGATATTTAAAGAAATAAAAATAATTTGATCAAAGTTAATAAAACCTAATTGTCTAAATTAATTTTAATTATTACAAAAAGATATCAAAGTTATTTCTAATTAAAACTAAATTAATTAAATTAACAAAAATAAAATACTGAAATTTAATTTTAATAAATAAAATATTTTTTGGTTTTTTTATTTTATTAAGAAAAAGTTTTAATTGGTTACTTAATATAAAAATAATAACAATAATTAATTAAACAAAATAAAAAAAGAAAATAGGAAGAGTTAGAAATATATGGGTCTGAAAGGAGGTTTGGATAGCAAGTTCAAGGCCCATTTGCATGCTGGCCTGGTGGACTTTTCCTGATTCTCTGTGGCACGTTGACTAGGGCATATGATGCACACTCCATCTGGACCACCAGATCTGGCCTGGGGCCATCTGGCAAGCATTTGAGTGAGGGAGCATGATGTACCACAATTCTTGAAACGTGCTGGAATACCTAAAGAAAAATAGAAAAGCAATATGGGGGGACCTGGGATTCGAACCCATGTCCTGTTGGTATTTGGAGACACGCCTTTGCCACTGAACCAATGTGCTTCAATTGTTAATACAATGGACAACAATAATTATATGGAAAAAAACAATAATATGACAGAAATAAAAAAACTCGCGCCAAGTTTGAATCGACCAATAAGAGGGGGCACATCTTCATCTTCTTCGTTCAACCTGGATATTTACCTGCAGATTTATATCCGCAGCGAAATTCGCATGTGCATTCTAAATTCTATTCTAGGCCATGAAAATCAAATCCAGGACCATGGTCATGCTCGTCTTCCTCCACTGATCATGCCTATGTCCATCAATGGGGCTGATTTTGCCTGTAAATAAAATACCCAAAAAGCAATCTATGAAACCCTAGGTTCGGTTACAGGGCTATGGTTCATATAAACGCAATCAAATAATGCCAAAAGTTCAGAAATTGAATGAGCATCATGAATATACCAAAGATTTATCAAAAATATGCAAGAACATGAGTTTACGATTTCGAATACAGGGCAGTTTTTTGAGAGACTTACAGCGCGATTGAGAGGGTGTGAGGGTTTGCTTTTGATTGCAGGAGGTTCAGTGGACACCCAGCAATGGATTGGTGTTGAGATTTGCTTCTGAATTGACCTCTATGCACGATTTCGGTTTCACACTTTTTCACCTTTTTTTCAAGTTTTGCTTTTTGTGTTCTTGCAGCTTCTAACCTCAAATTCGTGTGCCTTTCACTTGTATATGTAATAAGCAATGCATTAGGTTAACATTTGTGGACTCAATCCTTGTACATCAATGCTTGGAAATTTGATTTGATTCACCATTGATAACCTTCCAATTTTGTCCAAAATCCAATCTTTTTGCACATGGAATGATTGATACGAATTTGATTCACTTGATGTTAGGTCCTGAAAATAGAAAAAGATCTCATGTAATCAAGTTTTGTGATTTTATTTGATTTAAATTGATTTAAAATGGAATAATTCAAATAAAAATCAAATAAAATAGAAAATTTGATAAATGGACACAAGGATGAATCTAGGACACGTGTGTAGTGTGATAAGATCAAATCAAGTGGAAAAGAATGGGCCCATTTGACAAAATTTGAAGTTTTGGGGATAGTTGACTTTTGGCAATTTTGCAAAAATGCCCAACTTCAACAATGCATAACTTCTTCAATTTTTAACTTTTGGAAGTGTTCTTGGAATTTTTAGAAAGCTTGAGATGTCCTCTAACTAACCCTTTTTGTCTCATCTCATTTTGATATTCAATGCTCAAGTTATAAGCTTTGGAAAAAAAAGGTGTTTTTGTTGACTTTCAAAAATGACCTATAATGTCCAAATTCATAACTTCTTGTGAGTGCATTTCTTGATATTGGGTTATGAATATGGATTGTAGGAAATTGCATCCTCTTAAAAATGAGATTTGGATGGGTCATTTCTCATAAAGTATGAGAAAGTTATGCTTGGTCAAAGTTTAGTTGACTTTTCCTACAAAACCCTAATTTAGCAACTTTTGAGTCTTGATGAATTTTGAGAAATCCTTGATGAATCATGATCAAACCTTTATCAAATGATGAAATATCCTTCAAAATGAGAATGTTGACAAAAAATCTTGAAGTTTGACTGTATTTGGGTCACAGTTGACTTTTGCACTAGCATAGTCGATTTTTGGACCCTTTGAGCAATTGACTGACCAAACTTCCTCTACAAGGCTTGAAATTTGTCATGGATGAACTTGAGAACATATTAGGACATTGGGGAGCACCTGAGGTCATTTGGATGCAAGGACCTTGATGCAACACAAAACCCTAATTTGAGGTTGACTGCCTTAGGAGATAGCTTGACTGTCCAACTTTTGAGCAATCTTGAGCCACTTGGAGAATTTTCTTGAAATGTTTTGAGAGATATGAGAGGGCAAATTTTGGGGTACAACAGCTGCCCCTGTTCAATTTTCTTAAACCTGAGGATGTAGATTGGCTTTCGGGCCTTTCGTGATCCGAAGGTGGAAGATGATTGAACACTAGAGTGCCCAGAAATTTGCACTCGCATGAAGTGGTATCAGCCTGGTGATGTCGGAAATGGGCTTACAGATGCCATTTGGAGATTTGTTGATAGGTGGTCTGAACTTTGACTGGAAAACGAATTAGGGAGATCTTATCGTCGATCTGAATGAACCAGAGGAGGTCTTGGATTAACTTTGGCTGGATCGACATCAGAAAAATCTTCGTATCGATTTAACTGGACCAGACAAAAGTCTTGGAATAACTCCAACTGGAATACGAATCAGGGAGATCTTATCGTCGATATGACTGAACCAGAGGAGGTCTTGGATTAACTTTGACTAGATCGGCATCAGAAAAATCTTCAAATCGATTTAACTGGACCAGACAATAGTCTTGGAATAACTTCAATTGGAATACGAATCAGGGAGATCTTCGCAGCGATCTAACTGAACCAAAGGAGGTCTTGGATTAACTTTGACTGGATCGACATCAAAAAAATCTTCGAATCGATTTAACTGGACCAGACAATAGTCTTGGAATAACTTCAACTGGAATATGAATCATGGAGATCTTCACGGTGATCTGACTGAACCAGAGGAGGTCTTTGATTAACTTTGACTGGATCGGCATCAGAAAAATCTTCGAATCAATTTAACTGGACTAAACGAAAGTCTTGGAATAACTTCAACTGGAATACGAATCAGGGAGATCTTATCGGCGATCTGACTGAACCAGAGGAGGTCTTGGATTAACTTTGATTGGATCAGCATCAGAAAAATCTTCGAATCGATTTAACTGGACCAGACAAGAGTCTTGGAATAAATTCAACTGGAATACGAATCAGCGAGATCTTCGCGGCGATCTAACTGAACCAGAGGAGGTCTTTGATATATCTGAGAATTTAACTGCATCTTTCCTGAAAGGTAAGGGTCAGTTATATGCAATGTATGATATGGATCAAACAATGATGTTCTCAAAATAAATGAGATTGCATTATATGATGTGTATATGCATGTATCATGATGTATGGAAATGTAATGTTTTAGCTGGGGAAAATAAATCCCGGATAGCTGCTGAAGAATGGAGTTGAATTCTTCGTTTCCGCTGGGGATGACGAACGAAGATGGTCGTGAGAATAAACCTGTAGGAGAAGATAACTCCATTGGGGAATAAACTTATGAGGAGATTACTCTGTGGGGAAGAGATGCTCTGCTGAGGATTCCACTGATAAATTCCGTCGGGATGAATTATCGTTGCTGGTGATATTGAATCCTATTGGGGATTGAATTCCTGTTTGTGAAAGGAAAGAACTTCGCTGGGGCTGATCTTTCAGTTGCGACTTGCTGGGGATAACCTTGTTAGACTCTTGTGGGGATAATCCTCTAAATTCTGCTGGGGACAATCTTCCTTTGAACTTGGCTAGGGGAGATTTATTTTGTACTCCGCTGGGGATAAACTTCTAGAGTCTACTGGGGATGATGCTTCAACTCCGTTGGGGAAGCTTTTTCAGACTGCGCTGGGAAAATTTTGACTCCACTGGGGATATCTTGTACCCTGCCGGGGAGCATTCTTATACTCCGCTAGGGAATATTAAGTATGTCGGGGATATCAATCCTTTCTAGTATTGATGGTAGATAAACTCTGCTTGGGGAAAGCATTGATGATTCGTTCATAGTTGTAAGTCTTAGCTGGGAGAGCTATCATTATTGTCTTATTCTGCGGGGAGTGAAGGCATCTTAGTCATATTCTTCAGCTGAATTTACCGTTGTACCTGGTGGACAAAGCAACTATACAGCTTGGACAATTCTATTGCCCCTGTTTCTGATATTACCAGTAATTCGTCTTTTGTTTCGCCCGTAAATATTTATGAGCAGCAATTGATGTCAAATGCATATATCAAAAATGAACATTGGACGTTCTTTGCAAAACAAAACAGATAAAGGAAAAACAGTTTGAAATTTGTCTGAAAATGAATTTGTATTGATTTTGAAGTTTAGCCTGTAAAATAGGCGTTTTTGTACAAGAGGCTGACGTCCTAGTAAGAGAACGCCGCCGAATAATAGAATTTACAATTTGTGAAAAAGAAAACAAAACAACTATGTGAATAATCCCATTGGGTTCCAACTCTGCTATTGCCTTTATGTTCTTGAGCATCTCATCACTTTGCTACTTGGTTGAAGGTAGATTAGATTGATCAGTGTCGTCTGAGCTTGATAGTTAATACCGAAGTCTAGATGCAAGGTAATCCAATGAGACACAGTGTTATGCTTTGATCCCTAATTTTTTCCTGGACTGCCCTTTCGGGTTTTCAGTCCACCGGGATACCCTTTTTTGCCCAAGCCGCCTTTTCAGGTTTTCGACTTGCCGGGTGTACAGATTTTTCCTTTTCATCCCTTATTTTTGCTCGAACCCTTTTGGTTCGCCGGGAAGCCCTTATTTATGCATAGGCCAGTCAACCTAGCGGGTCTTTGGTTATGCGTAGTATCTTTTCACTATGTCTGCATTGACGGGGTGAGGAAGGTCGTCACCATCCATGGTGGTTAGAATCATAGCTCCGCCTGAGAAAATGTTCTTAACCACAAATGGCCCTTCATAAGTAGGGGTCCATTTGCCCCTGGGATCACCTTGAGGTAGGATAATATGCTTGATTACTAGGTCCCCAACTTGATACTCTTGTCATCTAACTTTCTTGTTAAATGCCTTGATCATTCGCTTTTGATATGTTTGACCATGACAAATAGCAGTAAGTCTCTTTTCGTCGATTAAGTTCAGCTGATCAAGTCGGGTCTGAGTCCAGCCACCTTCTCTTAAACCTGCATCCTTCATGATTCGGAGAGAGGGTATCTGAACTTCGATAGGCAAGACAGCCTCCATGCCATATACCAAGGAATATGGTGTTTCCCCCGTTGACGTCTGCGCTGAGGTACGGTACCCATGAAGAGCAAATGGTAACATCTCGTGCCAGTCTTTGTATGTCACCGTCATCTTCTGCACAATCTTCTTAATGTTCTTATTAGTTGCTTCCACAGCCCCATTCATCTTCGGACGGTAGGGAGAAGAGTTATGATGCTGTATCTTGAATTGCTCGTAGAGCTCGGTGATCATCTTGTTGTTAAGATTGGTACCATTGTCCGTAATGATCCTCTCTGGTACACCGTATCGACAGATCAGATTGTGCCGAATGAACCGTGCCACGACGTTCTTGGTTACAGTAGCAAAGGAAGCTGCTTCAACCCACTTCGTAAAGTAATCAATTGCTACCAGGATGAAACAATGCTCGTTGGATGCCGTAGGTCTGATCTCGCCGATCATGTCAATGCCCCACATTGCAAAAGGCCAAGGTGCTGTCAAGACGTTTAGAGGAACTGGAGGTATGTGCACCTTATCAACATAGACCTGGCACTTGTGACATGTCCGAGAATGCTGATAACAGTCGGCTTCCATAGTGGACCAATAATATCCTGCCCAAAGGATTTTCTTTGCCATGGTATGTCCACTGGAATGAGTTCCGAAAGTACCTTCATGTAACTCTGCCATGATCCTTTCTGCTTCATTCTTATCCACACAACGCGGTAAGGTTGAATCATGGTTACGCTTGTAAAGGATGCCATTACTGATGAAGAACTTCGCCGCGAACCTCCTCAGAAATTTCTTGTCATTAACAGATGCACCCTCGGGGTATTCCTGAGCCTCAAGGTACCTCTTTACTTCATGAAACCAGGGTTTATCTGTTACCTCTTCAGTCTCAATATCATAGCACTGTGCAGGTTCGTCCAGTATTTCAATGATAATCTGGGGAGCCTCGTTGTACCAATTGACCTTGAACATAGAAGACATCGTAGCTAGTGCGTCCGCCAACTGATTCTCCTCTCTAGGGAAGTGTTCAAAGGTTATCTCCTCAAAATGGGGAAGCAATGTCAACACATACTCTTTGTAAGGAATAAGATTAGGGTGTTTCGTATCCCACTCGCCTTTGATCTGACTGATCACGAGAGCGGAATCTCTGAATACACTTAAGAACTTAATCCTTAGGTCAATTGTTGCTCGAAGACCCATGATGCATGCTTCATACTCCGCCATATTGTTGGTGCAGTTGAAACATAGTCGGGAGGTAAACGGAGTATGAGAGCCTTTAGGAGGTATAATCACAGCGCCAATGCCATTACCCAAAGCGTTCGAAGCTCCATCAAATTACATAGACCATCGGGATCCTTCCTCAGGTCCTTCATCCAGTCCAGGTGTCTCACAATCAGTTACTATCATGATATTCTCGTCCGGGAATTCAAAGTTCATAGACTGGTAATCATCCACTGCTTGATGTGCCAAATGGTCTGCCAACACACTTCCCTTAATTGCCTTTTGGGTCGTATACTGGATGTCATACTCAGTCAAGATCATCTGCCATCTTGCTATTCTTCCGGATAAGGCGGGCTTCTCGAAGATATACTTGATTGGATCCATTTTTGATATCAACAGAGTAGTGTGAGTCAACATATACTGTCTCAGCCGGCGAGCAGCCCATGCCAAAGCGCAGCAAGTTTTCTCGAGTAGTGAGTATCGGGTCTCACAGTCGGTAAACTTTTTGCTAAGGTAATAAATAGCATGCTCTTTTCGGCCAGACTCGTCATGTTGACCCAACACACACCCCATTGAGTTATCGAGTACTGTCAAGTATAGGATCAGAGGTCTCCCTTCAACTGGAGGCATCAGAATGGGTGGCTCTTGGAGATACTCTTTGATCATTTCGAAAGCGGCCTGGCATTCATCATTCCATCGTACCACTTGATCTTTCTTCAGTAACTTGAAGATTGGTTCACAAGTAGCAGTCAGGTGCGAGATGAATCGGGCAATGAAGTTCAGACGTCCCAGAAAACCTCTGACTTCTTTCTCTGTTCTGGGAGCTGGCATCTCCTATATGGCCTTCACCTTGGTGGGATCCACTTGAATACCTTTATCGCTTACGAAGAATCCTAGCAACTTACCAGATCTCACCCCGAAGGTGCACTTGTTCGGGTTTAACCTTAGCTTGTACAACTTTAACCTGCCAAACAACTTCTGAAGGTGGTCAAGGTGTTCCTCCTCAGTTTGAGATCTTGCAATCATGTCGTCGACGTATACCTCAATCTCATGATGGATCATGTCATGGAACAAAGCAACCATGGCACGCTGATACGTTGCCCTAACATTCTTCAATCTGAAAGGCATGACCTTGTAGCAAAAGGTACCCCATTGAGTAACAAAGGTTGTCTTTTCCATGTCTTCGGGAGCCATTTTAATCTGATTATAACCAGAGAAACCATCCATAAAGGAGAATACCTTGTGCTGAGCGGTGTTGTCAACCAGAACGTCGATATGAGGCAGAGGGAAATCATCCTTGGGGCCCGCCCTGTTCAAATCCCTATAGTCAACACACATTTGAACCTTTCCATCCTTCTTCGGCACAAGAACCACATTGGCAACCCACTAAGGGTAAGAAGTAACTGCTAGAAAACCGGCGTCAAACTGTTTCATCACTTCAGCCTTTATTTTCTCAGACATCTCTGGGCGCATTCGGCGGACCTTCTGTTTCACTAGAGGACAATCTTTCTTGGTAGGCAGGCGATGAACCACAATATCATTATCCAACCCAGGCATATCTTCATAAGACCAGGCGAAGATTTCAATGTAGTCATGCAGCATCTGAATCAATCGTTGCTTCACACTAAGCTCCAGATTTTCCCCGATCTTGACCTCTTTTTTATCCTCTTCTGTACCCAGATTTACTGATTCCACTGGATCTTCATGTGGCTGTATAGCCCTCTCTTCCTGAAGTAACAGTCTTGCAAGTTCACCAGGCACTTCGTAATCATCTTCACCTTTGTCTTCGGCTAAGTTGATCGGACTTTCGAAGAAAAAGCTGGCAGTAGCAGAGTCGTTACCAGTGAGATCCAGAGTGGATGTAGACCTGTATATGTGAGTGTGTGTAAAATAGTTGTTTTGCAATATATAATAAAAGAAAGACAAGGAGCGCAAGATTTGAAATGCAAGAAAGGTCCAATGCTTTTATTAATGATATATTAAAATGACACACATAAAGCCCTCACAAATGAAGCCACAGTGCCCCGGGTAAGACACCGGGCCATAAAGTTTAAAACATTGTTTGTTACAAATTCAAAACAAAAAGTTTCATTACTGGGTAACAAAAGAAATAGGGATGAAGTCATTTGCTGTCCAGTTGCTTGGTCCACCGTCGGTCGTAGGATAGATCCAACTATCGAACTCAGACTCTTCCACATTGTCTTCAATGGCATTCACTCCCGAGTTGCTGATGAACACAGGAGGTCTTCTGATCCATGCATTCCGAACAGCCCTTTGAGCTTCTGCAGTGAAACCCAAACCAAACTTGTTAGTCTTCTGTGTAAAATCAGGGAGTTGTCCCTAATTCGCACACCCACCTTTCTCGACAACAGCACAGACATCCTTAAAAGAAGCCATCTTCATAAGATAATCATCAACAACAGTCTCAGTTGACGCCAGCGTCTGGGGAACTTCTTCAAAATGCTGAAATAGGGTCTCAATGAACTCCCCGTCCATCTCTACATATCGGAAAGAGTTGAGGTGGCTAACCATGTACTCTTCCTCCCCTTGTACTGTCACAATCTTCCCTTTGACCGGGTACTTCAGCTTCTGGTGGAGCGTTGAGGTTACGGCCCCAGCTTTGTGGATCCATGGACGACCCAGCAAACAAGAATAAGATGGCCGAATTTCCATCACATAGAATGTAGAGTTAAAAACCTGAGAACCAACCTTAATTGGAATATCAACTTCTCCGTGCACCATCCTTTTAGACCCATCAAAGGCCCTGACGACAATGTTGCTTGGTTTCAACTCCAACCCTTCACAATCCAACCGGTCTAGAGCCTTCTTAGGCAAGACGTTCAATGAGGAACCAGTATCCACCAATACATGTGCAAGAGTAGTGCCCCTGCATTCAATGGAGACATGCAGGGCATCATTGTGATTCTTCCCTTTAGCAGTTAAGTCGGTGTTAGAGAAACCCAAGCCATTATCAGCAGTCAGATTGGTCATGCAATCTTTAAACTGATCAGCTGATGTCTCTTGTGGTACGTGTGCAGTCTTCAGAAATGTAATCAGAGCCTTGGCATGGGCCTCTGAGCATAGCAATAGTGACAACATAGAAATCTTGGACGGGGTTTTCCCCAGCTGTTCAACTACATTGTAGTCACTCTTTTTGATTATCTTCAGAATCTCTTCCATCTCTTATTTAGAAGCTTCAACAGTAATCGTCTTCGGTGCCTCCGTCTGGGCAGGCTCACTTGTGATCCCTTTGCCCCGAGTGTCAGATGACTCGGCGACAAGGGTAAGAATAGGGACTTGAATAGGAATGGTAGCAGGTACACTGGCAGGTGTAATAACAACAGGTTTTCGGACAGTTGGTGGAGAGATATCAGGTGAGAAAAGTCTTCCGCTGCGGGTGACTTTAGCAGGTCCAACAATATTGCTGACGTCAGTATCAGCATCCAGCTCTTGCTTAACTCCATGAAAATAAACATCGGCCCCGTAATGCCAAAGGACAACTTTATCAGAGGTGTAGGGGATAGGCCCAGGAACAGTGATGATCAATGGTGCGATTCTTGGAACAAATGTAATTCTAACAGGCTTCCTCGAGGGAGCCTTGGAAGAATTATCGAAAATGGTAATAATAGCTGTTGTACCCCAAAATTTGTCCTCCCATATTTCTCAAAACATTTCAAGAAAAATTCACAAGTCCAACCCGGCGCGTCATATTCAAGTGTTCTTTCACCAAGATATCTCTGATAACGTATTCTCAAATTCAGGTTCGGCTCAAAAGTCAATTCTTTAAAGAAGGTATCTGAATGTATGAGTTTTCTTGAAGAAATATGGTGAAAAAGTGTGCTGAAAGTGCAGTTTTTACGCGCTAAAAAATTCATAACTTGAAGATCGTGACTCGTTTTGAACCCGTTCCGGTGGCCAAAATTCCGTCTTGACATTATCTACGTTTTCATCTCTCACAGCTGGAAGCCAATTTCGATCAGAAGGTCTTCAAAAATGTGGATTTATCAAGTATTTTCGTACAGAAAATTTGTGACAGAAGTTTATTTGCATCATGTTCAGAAAATCATAACTTGGTCGATTTTCATCGTATCGAGCTGGTTCCAGCGCCAAAATTTCACAAATTGAGTTGCCTACATTTTCACATAAGGTATTGAGTTCAAAAGGTATTCAAAAGGCCTTTGTTTTTTGCTTAGAGTGCGCGACACGCCGAAAATCCTGAATGCTGAATATTATTTCATCTGGGCTGAAACTTCGAAAATTCATAACTCGGTCAATTTTTATCGGATTGGGCTCATATTTTTACACAAGGTCACTGACTCATAGATCTACAACTTTGCTTCAAAAGTCGAGACCGGATTATGCTCCGATCATTACCAGTTTTTTATTGAAGAACGTGTAAGAGTCGACACTGGAGCCCAAAATAAGTTTGTCTGAGCTGAAACTTCAAAAATTCATAATTAATTCACTGTTTATCCGATTGAGCTGATTTTCGGACAAGAGTTAGTTCTCGATATCGGCTACATTTTGTATTTACATTTCAACTTCAAAAATTGCACTTAAGTCCCTGCGATTTAGCCTGGAAAGTGACGAACTCAAGTGAACATTGGAGGCCCAATTGCATATTCAAAGCCCATTTTCTTTACCCTAATTTCCATTATATAATCACATTCTTTTCACACAAACAAGAAAAAATAAAAAAAAACCTTGCCACAACACTGTCAGAATATCAAATTCTTTCAAGAACCCTAAAACCTTGAAATCCTTATTACAAATCCCCCTCTCACTACAAACAAGCCATCCTAGTTACAAACCAACATCTCACTACAAACAAGCCATCTCAGTTACAAACCAACATCTCACTACTTCTTCAGTAAGGGTAAGGCTGACTTGATCTCCATGATCAAAAGGAAATAAAAGCATTCATGTCACTATTTTTCCAGTAAGGGTTCATTAAGGAACGTTGAGACCAAAACACAAATGGTCAAAAGCCAAAAGCCAAATGGCCAAAACAGAACACCTTACAAATGACACCAATACATGGCGAGACAGACATCCTGAGAAGGTTAAGGAATGTTGAGGCCAGAACACAAATGGCCAAAAGCCAGAACATAAATGGCCAAAAGCCAAAACACAAATGACCAAAACAAAACAGTTTACACATGACGCCAACAGCTGTTTCACCCCTCCAATCAGGCCCGTATACTCCTAAACTCTCTCTCTATTTGTATTATGTTCCTTTAATTAATTAATCGTTATTATTTTTATTAATCACTAACCAATTAACATTTTTTCTTAATAAAATCAAAAACACAAAAAAAATATTTTATTTATTAAAATTAGCTTCATCACTTCTATTTTTGTAAATAAATTAATTTAATCAATTTAGCTTTAATTAGATTTAACTTTTAATATTTTTTGCAATATTTAAAATCAATTTAGAATATTAGGTTTTTATTAGCATTAATTCAATTTATTTTATTTCTTTAAAAAAACTCAAAAATCCAAAAATATTTTTATTTTAATTTAATTGTTCATTTAATTTAATTCCATTTAATTCAAAAATAACCAAAAAAATCACTTTCTCTCAAAAAAGGGGTCAAAACCCTAAAAACATTCCGATTCAATTCTTTTCGCGCATTATCATTATTTTAATCATATTTATGTAACTGTTTCCAAGGATGTAATAGTTAATTAGGCTTTATCGCTTTCCTTAATTTTCCGCATTTATTTCCAAACGGGTTTTGTTTTTGGCGATGTATAGACCCGCGCCTTGTAATAGCTTAGATTTAATTTCCCGCCATTTACTTCCCGCAAATTATTAAACTGTTAATTATGCATGACAAGATTTGTATGACAAATAAAATCAACCCGTAGCTCACAATGATGCATGTTCAAAGATAAACATAAACTGAAACCTGACACACGTGCACATGCCACTCCTAGGGTACGCCTCATTGGTTGCCTCGAACGTGGTCGTCAAGTATAGGGTGTTTTAGAGGTCGCCCTCCTGTCTAAAGATCCTGTTGCCTCGAAACGGTTGCCTCAGATAAAAAAGGATCTAGGATATTAGGGTTACTTCTAAGGCGTCCTACTATTGCTTCGGTGACCACATTGTCCCTAATAATCGAATTGACCCGAATAACTCCAACGATGGTGCTACCTACCTCTCAATGGTGGGATAGCACTATCTAAAGGACCCTTACACAGCCTAATTCCTTAGAGTAGGTAGATTCTCATGGGTACTTGCTCTCTCAAAAACAAACAAAATACTTTTCACACCTACACTTTCTAAAAGTTTTCAAACAAATTTTTCATACACTCTTGAGGACAGATACAAGAGTTACTTAGAAATTTTTCGAACGAAACTTTTTTTCAAAACCCACACACACTTGAAAAGCAAACAAATTTTTGAAAACATAAGAGCAAGTACCTAAGAGCCCGTGGATAACCACGGATAGAAAGGGTGCTAACACCTTCCCTTTCTATAAATCTACCTCCCGAACCGAGAGACATCTCAAAGAAGGAATTTTGCTGTGCTTTTGTCCTTTCCATGTTGGAGAACATAAAAGACGGTGGCGACTCTTGCTTACCGCGACATTTCGCGAACCAGCTTAAAAAACAGTCAGTTCTATTTCCACCGATCACAGAACTGGCGACTCTGCTGGGGATACTAATAAGTGAGGTGTACCTTAGGATTAGACCACTCTTATGTTTTCAACTGAATGCTTTGTTTTCTTTTATATTTGTGGGCTTTGCATCAGAGTTTCATAGATCCTAACCCGGATCTGGGGAATACCCTTTTAGGTAGCATAAGCTGTGAGGGACCTGTCCGGCGTAGACCGACACGGGTGAAGCAGTGGCTACGTTGGTGTGACACATTGGTCTGTACCGATATCCCTTGTGTTGCAACGAGGAGAATATGGGTCTTCTGAGGAGTCATTAAGCACCAACCGACCTTAGAACCCTAAATTGACCCAACTTGGCCATAGAACAGTAGCAGTATGCTACACTCATTGAGGCTAAACTCTCGCGATGGTTCTGGCTGCAAGAAAAGATTGCGACGCTGGAGTTATGACCGGTTGAGGGTAGCCGATGATATTGAGATCCTCTAGAACCCGATTACTTTTGATAGGACAGGTCTTAACCAACTGAAACTGAAAGAGGGTAGTACCTAAACTTCATGCTGGCCTAAACTCTAAGGGTTGTCTTGTGTGACTTGTGTGCCTTCAAACTTGAACTACTTGCGCATGCTTGTTATCTGACACGTGAGTTTCTTGCAGGTTTTGTTTACAGTCCTTAATCTGGACTCATAACAGGGTTTACCTACATTACTCCATGCATAGCATAGCATCATACCATCATACCATTGCATGCATCCTGCATAAGGACTAACCCATTTCAAGGATCTCAAGGGTTTGTGATGCAGGTCATGATGAATCAAACTCTCTAGCAAGGGGCAAAGGGGATTTATTTTCCTCTAGCCAAGGTTGATAACTTGAGTCAGGGGCTATGACCCACTCGATATGGTGAGCCTTGACTCTTGAAGAAGGACTCTCAACAATATGAAGTGCCTTCAATCAAGCCACCGGATTCCAATTCTAACAATTTCTTGTTTACCCCGCGAGATCCTTGAAAGCATCGCATGCATATCATACATATCATTGCATTACAGGTACCCTTGTTACAGGTCACTTACCTTCTTCGCTGTTTATTTCAGCAATCATCATGAATCCTGAATCATCCAATGAACAAGCTATCAAGGCCCTCCAGGCCCAGAACGCCCAGTTCCAAGAGATGGTTATGAGCCTAGCCCAGGGTCAACAGGATTTGAAGACTCTGCTTATGAAGAAGAAGAAGAAGAAGAGGACTGTTTTGTTCAACCCTAGACGCAGATCTGGGAATGGATCACAAAATGAGGCTGAGCTGGCTACCTCATATGTGGGCAAAGACAGTCCCCAAGAGAGGAAGGTTCCTAGTCCCGTGGTCTACGACAACGAGACAGATTTCAATGATGAACAGTATCCTCCTGCCGAAGACAGGTACAAACAGCTAGAGGACCGGTTAAGTGCTATGGAGATACAGAAAGTGCCCGGCCTGGACTTCGAAGATCTAGGTCTATCCTCTGGGGTGGTGATCCCTCACAAGTTCAAGGCACCTACTTTTGTGAAGTACGACGGAGCTTCCTTCCTTAAGCTACATCTCAGATCATTTGTCAGGAAGATCCAACCGTATACAGCTGACAAGAATTTATGGATCCATTTCTTCCAGGATAGTCTTTCAGGGACTCAACTCGAATGGTTCTATCAGCTGGATGGAACCAGCATTCGTAACTGAGAGGACTTGGCTACTGCGTTCTACAAGAAGTATCAGTATAATTCCGACCTTGCTCCTACGCGTACCCAACTCCAGGGTATGTCACTAGGGACGGGTGAAGGATTCAAGGAGTACGCTCAAAGATGGAGAGACCTTGCTGGAAGGGTGCAGCCACCTCTAACTAACCGTGAACTCGTTGACATGTTCTTGGGGACCCTGTCTGGTCCATTCTTCAACCATCTGATTGGGAATTCTTCTGCTGGGTTTACAGATCTGATCTTGACTGGTGAAAGGATAGAAGCTGGTATCAAGTCGGGGAAGATACAGAAGGGTGACTCCTCGAACACTGAGAAGAAACCATCCAAGAAAGAATCTAGTGTTGTCAACGCAGTAGTTATTTCAAAACCGACCAGTGGTCCTCAACATCACAACCAACAAAGGGAAGAAAGACCTAAAAGGCAATTCACTCCCCTTGGCATGACCTTGTCCCAGATATTGCCACAGTTGTTGGAGACCAAGTTGGTAACTCTAAGGAACCCTCCTAAGAATCCCAGCAAGACACCTTCAAGGTATAACCCCAACGCCCGCTGCGCTTATCATTCTGACAGCCCGGGGCATGCTACAGATGATTGTTGGACTTTGAGGAACAAGGTTCAAGACCTAATCGATGCAAAGGAGGTCGAGTTCGAAGCGCCCGAGACTCCCAATGCGATCACTGCTCCCTTGCCAAAACATGGCTAGGATTAAGAGACTTTTGTTCATTTGAATTCTGATATTGTATTTTTCTTTGCTTATTCAAACAATTATCATGTCAAACTCTCTTATTTCATTAATGCATTACACGTGTCTGTTTTGAAGTAATTGTGTCCATTATATTCAAATTACTTTCATATTTGTGATGATCAACTCTCGATTAAAAATTCTAAGCCTTTTGAGGGAGGATGACGAAAACGATACCACGATCTTTACAGTATGCTTTTGAACAGACCCTGCTGACGATGTACAGGAATTGTTTCAAATCCTAAACAGTGGAGTTATAAGGAAGATAATCCCTCATCCATCCCCTTTGAGCCAAAGAAGTTGGAGTTTTTCTTTTCAAAAATTAAAACCCTTAATCATAACCTGGGGCAGGGTAGTTCTCTCAGTTGATCCCGGGGCACAATGAATGGCATCAAAGGAGCCCTTCCAAGACAAAAGACAGTGATGGTTCCGAATAATCATAAAGACAGGCAGTCATTATCTCTCAAAATAAAAGCCCATTAAGTCAAAACCTATGAAGGAGACTTACAAAACTGGGGCATCCCGCTGACTGTAATCACCAAAGAAACAGTTCAGGCAAAAAAACAGGGATAACGAAATCAAAAAAGAAAGAGGTCCTATAAACCCTCAACAAAAAAAAGAAATGACTGCCTATTCAAAATAAACTATCAGTATTCGAACCATCACTGGAATATCAGGACAAAGACTCAAACAAGGTCTAATGCATGATCAGCTGAGTTTAGGTTTGAAGAACATCACGAAGAGCGGGTGGGTACAAATATAATTTGAGGCTTTATCCTTTGTTTCTTAAACCGTGAACCAGGCCACGTTATAACCCTCAAAAGTCCTAGCTGAAGCATGGGTTAGTTCGAAAGCATACTGTTACGAAAGGTATCCTGACTCCTTAAGGCTTGCAGTAAAATAACGAGTTGACATCACAGTTTACAAAATTCACTTGTTTTTATGAAAAAATGCATTTTCAAAAACTTCAAGACAGACATAAGCTTTGCATTCCTGATATAACATTGTTTGCATATGACTATTTGTTCGAACAGCAGAGAAATTCGCACGACGAATATCTAGTGAACAAAAATCTTCTCAAGGATCACATCAAGTGGAAAAACACTTCCAATCCAGGGGCACGACATGAGCATTGTCCATCATTTGGGGCAGTCAAGTCAAGATTCAAGGAATCTCTCAAGATGCCAAATAGCCAGGGGCAAATCTCCGCCTGAGTCACTTGGGGCATTGGACATGAATTCCTGCAACGAATCTTGCACGATCAGACATCTTCTGGCGGTATGGCAACACAATGCTACTGACAGTGACAACTCCCTGCACTCTGAGAGCATGGACATAGTCGAAAAAATACTATGCACAATCAAAGACCCGTTAGGTCGACTGGCCTAGGCAAAAATAAGGGCTTCCCGGCGAACCAAAAGGGTCCGGGCAAAAATAAGGGATGAAAATGAAAAAAATCTGTACACCCGGCAAGTCGAAAACCTGAAAAGGCGGCTTGGGCAAAAATGGGTATCCCGGTGGACTGAAAACCCGAAAGGGTGGTCCAGGCAAAAGTTAGGGATCAAAGCGTACGACTATGTCCCGTCAGCTCGTCACTTGCCTACCAGAAGAAGATTTGTCAATCGGCAGTCATCAAGCACCTCCATAGGTATCTTCTCCCACTGAAGCTGGGGCAATCAGAATTGTCTAAGCGGTCTAGCTGCTCTGTCCTCCAGGTATAAGGTAGTTTCAGCTGAAGAATACGACCAAGAAATCTTCACTCCCCGCAGAGCAAGACAAGGTTCAGCAATACTCTCCCCCGAGCAGAGTTGGTCTCCCGTCAGCCCCATCAAGGCACAATTTCCCCGACAAGTCAGCAATACTCTCTCCCTAAGCAGAGTTAGGCTACTGTCAACCCTAAGGAAGTTGGGTATTCCCAGAAGATCTCAACATTCCCCCAGCGGAGTATACAAATGTTCCTAAACAAGCATCCCCGGCAGTCTTAATATAAGATTGTTCCCCGGCGGAATATTAGACACCTCAGTGGAGCCATTTCCCCAGTACAGTTCAAAAGTCTCCCCAGGAGAGTTGAATCAATCTCCCTAGTAGATTCTGGAAGCTTATCCTCAGTAGATTCTGGAAGCCTATCACCTGCAGAGTACACACGTCTCTCCCCGGCTTTATTCAAAGGTTATTCCCCACCAGAGCTTATAACTGGGTTATCCTCAGCTGATTACCACGGAAAGATCGTCCTCGGCGAAGTCCTTCCTATCCCCCAACGGAGTTCATCAAATCTTCCAACATAACTTATCAACGGAATCCCCAGCGGAATTATCATCCAAATCTCAGTGAAGTATCTCTTCCCACAGAGTAGTTCCCCGTAGAATAATCTCTTCACCAGGTTTATTCCCCAACGGAGTCTTCTTCTCCTACAGGTTTATTCTTGCAATCATCTTCGTTCATCATCCCCAGCGGAAACGAAGAGCTCTACTCTTCAACAACAGCCCAGGATTCAACAAATTCCCAGCATTCGTCAAGGATTTATTTTCCCAGACGAAAATACATTCACAAACATCACATTTTCATACATCATGATACATACGTATACGCATCATATCACACAATCTCATTTATTTTGAGGACATCATGACATCATGCATTTCATACATCATAACATTGCATACAACTAATGTTTTGCCTTTTCAGGAAAAGGTCAATCAAAAGACGATTACCATCAACTCTCGCAGTTCCAGATTCGACACCTGTATCTAGCCAGGGCATATCTATGAGTGATTGATTGTAGATTCGATACCTGTATCCAGCCAGGGCATATCTGCATGAAGAGTTTAGAGATTCGATACCTGTATCTAGCCAGGGCATATCTGTAGACGACTAATTCCAGATTCGATACCTGTATCTAGCCAGGGCATATCTGTGAGTGATTGATTGTAGATTCGATACCTGTATCCAGCCAGGGCATATCTGCATGAAGAGTTTAGAGATTCGATACCTGTATCCAGCCAGGGCATATCTGCATGAAGAGTTTAGAGATTCGATACCTGTATCCAGCCAGGGCATATCTGTAGACGACCAATTCCAGATTCGATACCTGTATCTAGCCAGGGCATATCTCTGAGTGATTGATTGTAGATTCGATACCTATATCCAGCCAGGGCATATCTGCATGAAGAGTTTAGAGATTCGATACCTGTATCCAGCCAGGGCATATCTGTGAGCGATTGATTAAAGGTCTACACCTGTATCCATCCAGGAAAGCCATCTCTACCAACCTTTTGAAGTTCCAGATTCGATACCTGTATCTAGCCAGGGCATATCTGTGAGCGACTGATTAGAGGTCTACGCCTGTATCCAGCCAGGAAAGCTATCTCGATCAACCTTTTGAAGTTCCAGATTCGATACATGTATCTAGCCAGGGCATATCTGTAGACGACTAATTCTAGATTCGATACCTGTATCTAGCCAGGGCATATCTGTGAGCGACTGATTAGAGGTCTACACCTGTATCCAGCCAGGAAAGCTATCTCGATCAACCTTTTGAAGTTCCGGATTCGATACCTGTATCTAGCCAGGGCATATCTGTGAGCGATTGATTAGAGGTCTACACCTGTATCCAGCCAGGAAAGCCATCTCTACCAACCTTTTGAAGTTCGAGATTCGATACATGTATCTAGCTAGGGCATATCTGTGAGCGACTGATTAGAGGTCTACGCCTGTATCCAGCCAGGAAAGCTATCTCGATCAACCTTTTGAAGTTCCAGATTTGATACCTGTATCTAGCCAGGGCATATCTGTGAGCGACTGATTAGAGGTCTACGCCTGCATCCAGCCAGGAAAGCTATCTCGATCAACCTTTTGAAGTTCCAGATTCGATACTTGTATCTAGCCAGGGCATATCTGTGAGCGATTGATTGTGGATCTATACCTGTATCTATCCAGGAAAGTTATCTACATGAAGAGTTTGAAGATCAACACCTGTAACAGGCCAGGAAATTATCTTTTTTTCTCAAGTACGCAAGTTCTCGCTAAGGAATCTCTTACGCGATCAACATTTCCAGATGGCATCTTTAAGCCCATCTCCACAACTATCCATTACATTTCCAAATGGCATCCATAAGCCCATTCCCGGCAAGATTCTGTCACATTTCCAGATGGCATCTGTAAGCCCATCACCGACAAGATTCTGTCACATTTCCAGGTGGCATCTATAAGTCCATCCTCCTATCCATCATCTCTCCAAATGGCATATGTAAACCCATTCCCGACATCACATTGCTGATACTATACTATGCGAGTGCAAATTTCTGGGCACTCTAATGTTCAATCATCTTCCACCTTTGGATCACGAAAGGCACGCAAGCCAATCTACATCCTCAGGTTTAAGAAGATTGAACAGGGGCAACTGTTGTACCCCAAAATTTGTCCTCCTATATTTCTCAAAACATTTCAAGAAAAATTCACAAGTCCAACCCGGCGCGTCATATTCAAGTGTTCTTTCACCAAGATATCTCTGATAACGTATTCTCAAATTCAGGTTCGGCTCAAGAGTCAATTCTTTAAAGAAGGTATCCGAATGTGTGAGTTTTCTTGAAGAAATATGGTGAAAAAGTGTGCTGAAAGTGCAGTTTTTATGCGCTAAAAAATTCATAACTAGAAGATCGTGACTCGTTTTGAACCCGTTCCGGTGGCCAAAATTCCGTTTTGACATTATCTATGTTTTCATCTCTCACAGCTGGAAGTCAATTTCAATCAGAAGGTCTTCAAAAATGTGGATTTATCAAGTATTTTCGTACAAAAAATTTGTGACAGAAGTTTATTTGCGTCATGTTCAGAAAATCATAACTTGGTCGATTTTCATCGTATCGAGCTGGTTCCGGCGCCAAAATTTCACAAATTGAGTTGGCTACATTTTCACATAAGGTATTGAGTTCAAACGGTATTCAAAAGGCCTTCGTTTTTTGCTCAGAGTGCGCGACACGCCGAAAATCCTGAATGCTGAATAATATTTCATCTGGGCCGAAACTTCGAAAATTCATAACTCGGTCAATTTTTATCGGATTGGGCTCATATTTTTACACAAGGTCACTGACTCATAGATCTACAACTTTGCTTCAAAAGTCGAGACCGTATTATGTTCCGATCAATACCAGTTTTTTATTAAAGAACGTATAAGAGTCGACACTGGAGCCCAAAATAAGTTTGTCTGAGCTGAAACTTCAAAAATTCATAATTAATTCACCGTTTATCCGATTGAACTGATTTTTGGACAGGAGTTAGTTCTCGATATCGACTATATTTTGTTTTTACATTTCAACTTCAAAAATTGCACTTAAGTCCCTGCGATTTAACCTGGAAAGTGACGAACTCAAATGAACATTGGAGGCCCAATTGCACATTCAAAGCCCATTTTCTTTACCCTAATTTCTATTATATAATCACATTCTTTTCACACAAATAAGAAAAAAGAAAAAAAAACCTTGCCACAACACTGTCAGAATATCAAATTCTTTCAAGAACCCTAAAACCTTGAAATCCTTATTACAAATCTCTCTCTCACTACAAACAAGCCATCCCAGTTACAAACCAACATCTCACTACAAACAAGCCATCTCAGTTACAAACCAACATCTCACTACTTCTTCAGTAAGGGTAAGGCTGACTTGATCTCCATGATCAAAAGTGAATAAAAGCATTCATGTCACTATTTTTCCAGTAAGGGTTCATTAAGGAACGTTGAGGCCAAAACACAAATGGTCAAAAGCCAAAAGCCAAATGGCCAAAACAGAACAGCTTACACATGACACCAATACATGGCGAGACAGACATCCTGAGAAGGTTAAGGAACGTTGAAGCCATAACACAAATGGCCAAAAGCCAGAACATAAATGGCCAAAAGCCAAAACACAAATGGCCAAAACAAAACAGTTTACACATGACGCCAACAGCTGTTTCACCCCTCCAATCAGGCCCGTATACTCCTAAACTCTCTCTATTTGTATTATGTTCCTTTAATTAATTAATCGTTATTATTTTTATTAATCACTAACCAATTAACATTTTTTCCTAATAAAATCAAAAACACAAAAAACTATTTTATTTATTAAAATTAGCTTCATCACTTTTATTTTTGTAAATAAATTAATTTAATCAATTTAGCTTTAATTAGATTTAACTTTTAATATTTTTTGCAATATTTAAAATCAATTTAGAATATTAGGTTTTTATTAGCATTAATTCAATTTATTTTATTTCTTTAAATAAACTCAAAAATCCAAAAATATTTTTATTTTAATTTAATTGTTCATTTAATTTAATTCCATTTAATTCAAAAATAACCAAAAAAATCACTTTCTCTTAAAAAAGGGGTCAAAACCCTAAAAACATTCCGATTCAATTCTTTTCGCGCATTATCATTATTTTAATCATATTTATGTAATTGTTTCCAAGGATGTAATAGTTAATTAGGCTTTATCGCTTTCCTTAATTTTCCGCATTTATTTCCAAACGGGTTTTGTTTTTGGCGATGTATAGACCCGCGCCTTGTAATAGCTTAGATTTAATTTCCCGCCATTTACTTCCCGCAAATTATTAAACTGTTAATTATGCATGACAAGATTTGTATGACAAATAAAATCAACCCGTAGCTCACAATGATGCATGTTCAAATACAAACATAAACTGAAACCTGACACACGTGCACATGCCACTCCTAGGGTACGCCTCATTGGTTGCCTCGAACGTGGTCGTCAAGTATAGGGTGTTTTAGAGGTCGCTCTCCTGTCTAAAGATCATGTTGCCTCGAAACGGTTGCCTCGGATAAAAAAGGATCTAGGACATTAGGGTTACTTCTAAGGCGTCCTACTATTGCTTCGGTGACCACATTGTCCCTAATAATCGAATTGACCCGAATAACTCCAACGATGGTGCTACCTACCTCTCAATGGTGGGATAGCACTATCTAAAGGACCCTTACACAGCCTAATTTCTTAGAGTAGGTAGATTCTCATGGGTACTTGCTCTCTCAAAAACAAACAAAATACTTTTCACACTTACACTTTCTAAAAGTTTTCAAACAAATTTTTCATACACTCTTGAGGACAGATACAAGAGTTACTTAGAAATTTTTCGAACGAAACTTTTTTTCAAAACCCACACACACTTGAAAAGCAAACAAATTTTTGAAAACATAAGAGCAAGTACCTAAGAGCCCGTGGATAACCACGGATAGAAAGGGTGCTAACACCTTCCCTTTCTATAAATCTACCTCCCGAACCGAGAGACATCTCAAAGAAGGAATTTTGCTGTGCTTTTGTCCTTTCCATGTTGGAGAACATAAAAGACAGTGGTGACTCTTGCTTACCGCGACATTTCGCGAACCAGCTTAAAAAACAGTCAGTTCTATTTCCACCGATCACAATAGCAACTTCTTCAGTATGAACTAAGGGAACAACAGTCTTCTCAAACTAAATTTCCTTATTATCCATCAGGCGTTGGATACCTGACTTCAAAAGATGGCAACCGGTTGGTAGGGCGGAACACATACGGAAACCTTCGTCACAGCCCGGAAATAAACCGGCTAGCAAAAGGTTCTTCTTCACAGTCATCAAAGGGGTAACAATATCGTTCACAGAAGCCACAAACAAGTCTCCATCTATAGCATTCACTCCATGCTTGGGCATAGGAGCAGTCACAACATTAGGTCTTTCGGGCACCTCAAACTCAATCTCCTTTGTATCAATTAAGTCATGTATCTTGTTCTTCAAAGACCAACAATCATATGTATTATGCCCCGGGCTATCAGAGTGAAAAGCACATCGGGTATTAGGGTTGTACTTCGGTGATGTTGTATTTGGATTCTTCGGGGCTTCCCTTTGAATCACTAGGTTGGTTTTCAGTAACTGTGGTAGAATCTAAGACAAAGTCATGCTGAGACGGGTGAATTGCCTTCAAGGTCTCTCGTCCTTTTGTTGATTGTTGTGCTGAGGAGCACCAGCATGTCTTGAAATAACAACTGCATTAACAGCTTGGCAGCGTTCAGGTCTATTCTGGCTTTTCGAACTGTAGACAACACTGGACTCTTTCTTAAAAGGCTTTTTCTCGGTGCTTGATGAGGCGCCCTTCTGTATCTTACCAGCCTTAATACCAGCCTCAATCCTTTCACCGGTTATAATTAGCTCTGTAAACCCAGACGAAGAACTTCCGATCAGATGGTTGAAAAATGGACCAGATAAGGTCCCCATAAACATATCCACAAGCTCTCGATCAGCCAAGGGTGGTTGTACTCTTCCGGCGAGGTCCCTCCACTTCTGAGCATAATCTTTGAAACCTTCGCCCCTTCCCATTGACATACCCTGGAGTTGGGTACGCGTGGGAGCGAGGTCGGAATTGTATTGGTACTGCCTGTAGAAAGTAGTAGCCAAATCTTCCCAACTGCGAATACTGGCTCCGTCCAACTGGTAAAACCATTCAAGCCGAGTCCTTGAGAGAATGTCTTGAAAGAAGTGGATCCATAGGTTCTTATCAGCGGTGTACGGCTGAATCTTCCTTACATATGACCGGAGGTGCAGCTTCGGACAAGAAACTCTGTCATACTTAGCAAAGGTTGGTGCCTTGAACTTGTGGGGAATCACTACCTCAGATGATAGACCCAGATCACCAAATTCTAGACCAGGCACTTTCTGAACTTCCATCGCATTCAACCGGTCTTCCAGTTGTTTGTATCTATCCTCAGCAGGAGGATACTGGTCTTCATCGAAGTCCATTTTGTTGTCTGAGACCACAGGGCTAGGAGCCCTTCTTTCCTCTTGACTATATATTCCTCCAGATGAAGTGGTCAAATCAACTTCATCCCGTAGCCTGTTTCCAAACCTGTGACCTGTGTTAAACAGGACTGTCCTCTTCTTCTTCTTCTTCTTCTCTTTCAGAATCATGGTCTTCAGATCTTGCTGACCCTTAGCTAGATTCATGAACAGCTCTTGGAATTGGGCATTTTGAGCCTGTAGGGCCTAGATTGCTTGCTCAGTTGATGGTTCAGCAGACATGATGAGTGCTGAAATAAACAGCGAAGAAGATAAGAGACCTGTAATGGGTACCTGTTATGAAGTGCATGGGATGAAATACGTATGATATGATTTCAAAGACAATCGGGAGATTCAAATTCGTAAACAAGAAATGAAACACACTTTTATTAGATAAACTTTGAAATTCAAATTGTTCAACAGATGCCCTTAAGGCGTTACAAGAAAGGAAATACTGAAAAGTAAATAAAAACTGGAAATAAAATAATCAAAGGACAATCAGTGCTCCCATGGTCGCTTCTTGTCGGTGCGGACATAGTCATTGAGAATCCGCTCGTTCTCCAGCTGCCTAGTCAACTTCTGGATCTTCTGCTCTTGCTCGTTAAACTTTTCTCGGTAAGCATCCCGTTCTTCTCTCAGCTACATCCAAGACCTTTTCAGTGCCCCAATGTCATTGGGCATGTAAGGATGGAGGATGGTAGGAAGAACCCCCTCTTCATTAGCAACTTCAACAATGATAGGCAGGACGACTTCATATGGCATACCCAGCTTTTGGGCACGGATACGGACCCATCTGAGATATGGCTCCATTGGAAGAGAATTCTTTGGGCCCAGCTCATGTGGATCAGATCTGTGAACTCTATCCCAAGCCCTTATGAATCTGCGGTGTTGCTCGTCGCTATCCCCTTGAAAATCAAAGATGATACTAGGCATTAGCAGCTCATGAGGTCCTTCTCTTCTGGCACGCCCAAACTGACGTAAGGCCAAGCATGGATTGTAAAAAATTCCTCCATGGGTTCCTATCAATGGAACAATGGGGTATTCCCCATAGTGATCAATAATAGCCACCTCATCCATACCCTTGATAGTCCAGATGATATCATTATGTGAGAGAGACATAACCCTATAGGCCTAGCCCATGCCTTCTTTATTCTTCAGCACTGACTTGGGAAGGTGCAAAATAAACCACCTCGCCAATAACGGAGCACAGCACATCAAGGTTCCCCGCTTACGAGCAATACAAGCATAAAGCTGATGAAGGATGTCACCCAAGAGAGTGGGTACAGGATTACGAGAGATGAAGATTTTCACCGCATTCACATCAACAAAGGAGTCAGGATTCGAAAACAATACCAAGCCATATATCAGAAGAGCCAGAATATCCTCGAATGCCTTGAAGTCTAGACTATCCCAGAAATAATTAGCCTTACCAACCAAGAACTTAGTCAGAAAGCCCTTTGCTCCACTTCTAGTCTCCCAATTAGCCATTACCTCATCTTTGGTCATATGAAGGGCTGCAACAATCTCTTCGGGCCTAAGGATCTTCTCCCAACCAGTAAACGGGGTCTGCTCCAGAATAGAGATACCGAGCAGATCAGAGAACTCTTCTAAGGTGGGAACCAACTGGTAGTCCTGGAAAGTAAAGCAATGGTACAGCGGATCATAGAATTGGACCAAAACACTCATCATCTGCTCGTCCAACTTGGAGGTGACCAAACTGAGAAGATACCCATGTCTTCTGATGAAGGAGGTAGTGTCAGGCATCTTTGCAATCAATTCTTTAAGCACAGTGGGAACCTGGACAAAGTTGATCCGGATGGTATTCCTACGCATGGGCATCATGACCTACAAAACAGAACAAAGATGAATCCCTCTTGTCTTTGAAATAGGTTAGTCTAATGCAAGATGCATGCAAATGTTATGATGTCATGATGTCATGATAGAAAGCACACCACAAGTATCCACAAACAGCAAACATGGTAAAGGCACATAAGTCACACAGAGAGCCCTTAGATTTCAGGATAGCAAGGAGCTTAGGTACTACCCTCTTTCAGTTCAGTTGGTTTAAACCTGTCCTAAAAATAGTAACCGGGTTCTAGAGGATCTCAATATCACTAACTACCCTCAATCGGTCATAATTCCAGTTTAGCAACCTTTTCTTGCAGCCGGAATCATCGCGAGAGTTTAGTCTCAATGAGTGTAGCATACTGCTACTGTTCTATGGCCAAGTTGGTCAATTTAAAGGTTCTAAGGTCAGTTGGTGCTTAATGACCCCTTAGATGACCCATATTCTCCTCGTTCCAACACAAGGGATATCGGTACAATCTAAAGTGCCACACCAACGTAGCTACTGCTTCAACCGTATCGGTCTACGCCGTACAGTTCCCTCACAGTTTATTTCTACTTACCTAAAGGGTATCCCCAGATCCGGGTTAGGATCTATAGTAACTCCGATTCAAGCCCACAAAGATAAATCATACAAAGCAAACAATTGAAAATACAATGAACTATTCCTAAGGTACACCCCACTTATTCAAGTCCCCAGCAGAGTCGCCAGTTCTGTGATACAGTGGGAGAGAACTGACTGTTTTTTGAATGCTGGTTCGCGTTTTGCATTTATTTTTGCAAAATGTCGCGGTAAGTAAGAGTCGCCACCGTCTTTTATTTATCCAACAAGGAAAGGAAAAAAGCACAGAAAAATTCCTTTTTCGAGATGTTTCTCGGATCCGGGGGGTAGATTATAAAAAGGGAAGGTGTTAGCACCCTTTCTATCCGTGGTTATACACGGGCTCTTAGTTACTTGCTCAAAGTGTTTTCAAAAATTTGCTTTTCTTTGTGTTTGTGAGTTTGGAAGAAGTTTTTTGTTTGAAAGGTGTAAGTGCGAAAAGTTTTGTTTTGTTTTGAAGGAGCAAGTACTTAAGAACCATCTACCTACTCGAAAAAGGAATCAATCTATGCTAATGTCCTTTAGACAATGCTATCCCACTATTGATGAGTAGGTAGCGTCGTCGTTGGAGTTTAAAGGGTCAATTCGATTAAGGGACGTGCGGTCACTAAAGCAATGTTAGGACGCCTTAGCTGTAACCCTAATGTCTTAGATTATTTTTCCGAGGCAACCGTTTCGAGGAAACTATGATCTTTGGACAAGAGGGCGACCTCTAAAACTTCCTATACCCAATAACCGCGTTCGAAGGCAACCAAGTAAGGTGTACCCTAAGAGTGCGCATGTGCGAGTGTGTTGTTTCGGTTAATTTTATCTTTGTACATGTCAATGGTTATCTATGTTGATTTGAGGTTTAAATATTCGATCTTGTCATGCATTCCCTATTACCAAACATCTAACAGTTTATAAGTTGCGGAAATTAAATTGCGGAAATTAAACTAACTATTACAAGGCGTCGGGTATTTACATCGCCAAAAGCAACCCTTGAAATTAAAATGCGGAAAATAAATAAAGCGATAAAAAAGTAACATCCTATTAAACTATTACATTCCATGAGACAGATACAATATTGAGTAAAAATGGAACGCGTGCGGGAAATTAAATCGGGCGAGTTCTAGGGTTTTGACCCTTTGTTATTCAAGAAAAGATTTTTTTTTGGTTATTTTAAATTAAAAAGGAATTAAACTAAGTTAATTATTAAATTAATAAATTAATTAATTAATTAATAAAAATGATATTTTTGGATTTTTGATATTTAAAGAAATAAAAATAATTTGATCAAAGTTAATAAAACCTAATTGTCTAAATTAATTTTAATTATTACAAAAAGATATCAAAGTTATTTCTAATTAAAACTAAATTAATTAAATTAACAAAAATAAAATACTGAAATTTAATTTTAATAAATAAAATATTTTTTGGTTTTTTTATTTTATTAAGAAAAAGTTTTAATTGGTTAGTTAATATAAAAAATAATAACAATAATTAATTAAACAAAATAAAAAAAGAAAATAGGAAGAGTTAGAAATATATGGGCCTGAAAGGAGGTTTAGATAGCAAGTTCAAGGCCCATTTGCATGCTGGCCTGGTGGACTTTTCCTGATTCTCTGTGGCACGTTGACTAGGGCATATGATGCACACTCCATCTGGACCACCAGATCTGGCCTGGGGCCATCTGGCAAGCATCTGAGTGAGGGAGCATGATGTACCACAATTCTTGAAACGTTGTGGAATACCTGAAGAAAAATAGCAAAGCAATATGGGGGGACCTGGGATTCGAATCCAGGTCCTGTTGGTATTTGGAGACACGCCTTTGCCACTGAACCAATGTGCTTCAATTGTTAATACAATGGACAACAATAATTATATGGAAAAAAAACAATAATATGCCAGAAATAAAAAATCTCGCGCCAAGTTTGAATCCACCAATAAGAGGGGGGGCACGTCTTCATCTTCTTCGTTCAACCTGGATATTTACCTGCGGATTTATATCCGCAGCTAAATTCGCATGTGCGTTCTAAATTCTATTCTAGGCCATGAAAATCAAATCTAGGACCATGGTCATGCTCGTCTTCCTCCACTGATCATGCCTATGTCCATCAATGGGGTTGATTTTGCCTGTAAATAAAATACCCAAAAAGTAATCTATGAAATCCTAGGTTCGGTTACAGGGCTATGGTTTATATAAACACAATCAAATAATGCCAAAAGTTCAGAAATTGAATGAGCATCGTGAATATACCAAAAATTTGTCAAAAATATGCAAGAACATGAGGTTACGATTTCGAATATAGGGCGGTTTTTTGAGAGACTTACAGCGCGATTGAGAGGGTGTGAGGGTTTGCTTTTGATTGCAGGAGGTTCAGTGGACACCCAACAATGGATTGGTGTTGAGATTTGCTTCTGAATTGGCCTCTATGCACGATTTCAGTTTCACACTTTTTCACCTTTTTTTCAAGTTTTGCTTTTTGTGTTCTTGCAGCTTCTAACCTCAAATTCGTGTGCCTTTCACTTGTATATGTAATAAGCAATGCATTAGGTTAAAATTTGTGGACTCAATCCTTGTACATCAATGCTTGGAGATTTGATTTAATTAACCATTGATAACCTTCCAATTTTGTCCAAAATCCAATCTTTTTGCACATGGAATGATTGATACGAATTTGATTCACTTGGTGATGATGATTAGGTCCTGAAAATAGAAAAAGATCTCATGTAATCAAGTTTTGTGATTTTATTTGATTTAAATTGATTTAAAATGGAATAATTCAAATGAAAATCAAATAAAATAGAAAATTTGATAAATGGACACAAGGATGAAGCTAGGACACGTGTGTAGTGTGATAAGATCAAATCAAGTGGAAAATATTGGGCCCATTTGACAAAATTTGAAGTTTTGGGGATAGTTGACCTTTGGCAATTTTGCAAAAATGCCCAACTTCAACAATGCATAACTTCTTAAATTTTGAACTTTTGGAAGTTTTCTTGGACTTTTTAGAAATATTGAGATGTCCTCTAACCAACCCTTTTGGTCTCATATCATTTTGATATTCCATTCTTAAATTATAAGCTTTGGAAAAAAAGGTGTTTTTGTTGACTTTTAAAAATGACCTATAATGTCCAAATTCATAACTTCTTGTGAGTGCATTTCTTGATCTTGGGGTATGAAGATGGATTGTAGGAAATTGCATCCTATTAAAAATGATCTTTGTATGGGTCATTTCTCATAAAGTATGAGAAAGTTATTCTTGGTTAAAGTTGAGTTGACTTTTCCTGCAAAACCCTAATTTAGCAACTTTTGAGTCTTGATGAATTTTGAGCAATCCTTGATGAATCATGATCAACCCTTGATAAAATGATGAAATATCCTTCAAAATGAGAATGTTGACAAAAAATCTTGAAGTTTGACTGTATTTGGGCCATAGTTGACTTTTGCCCTAGCACAGTCGATTTTTTGACCCTTTGAGCAATTGACTGACCAAACTTCCTCTGCAAGGCTTGAAATTTGTCATGGTGTTTCCAGTGATTTCTGGTAAACAACCGCTAGTCTTCCAAACTATCGAATAATCTTTCTGACTGTTATTCAATTCCTCTGGTAACTCACAGGATCGACTAGATTGATCCTAGGATTCCTTGGACATTAAGGTTGCTCTCACGATCAAACAGATACTCATGGTTGATATTTGAGTGTTGTATATGCGTTTGGCTTATTTCGATTTCTCTCTCAAAAAGTCTAAAGATGTAATCAAAATGTGTGTGTGAAACTAAGTTGCATGAGTAAATGTTAATTGTAAAGACATGTGAAATTGCATAAAAGTCAAGTAAATGGTTTCGTATTATAAAACAATTAATGTAAAGAAATTCTGGAACGTAAAAGGTTTGAAACATGAAGAAAGCGTTTAATGCAAGAAATCTGTAAATGACTTTAAGTAAAAATATGCGTTCGAAGAATAAGACTTGAAGGTAAAGGTATGGAAAATATGACAGTTTTCTAAGATGTAAATTGCTTGAAATGTGAAGAAAACATTAAAATGTGAAACTTTGAAGAAGAGATTTCAAAATGAAAAGGTTGTAAATGAGAAAACTTGTAAATGTTATTTGACAAAAAGATAAAGGAAAGTGCTGGAAATGGTAAAAGGTTTTCATTAAATCAGAAATACATGGTGCTATCATACGTACATTTCTCTTGCATTCGTTTCCCTTGCCATGTGGTAGTTTGAATGTTACTGAGTATTTCGTACAATAGATATGACACATGAAATCCTAATACTAAGACTTCTATTTATACTAATTCGACCATAACGGTCTTGCTATAGGATTATGCCACGTTCAGAACATGCAGGACAATGCCTCTTTCTTCTTTCCACGTGTCCCCAAATGCACCAGCACATAACTTTCAAACTTCGAAAGTCCCGCTTCCATTTGAATTTCAAATGCTTTGGTACTTCTCTGTTTCGAACGCTCTTCCCAGACACAGCCTTGTTGTTATTTCGAGACTTCTTTAGATATGTTCCCATAATTGCCACTCGAAGCTCCAAGCTCTGACATGCTTATTCGAAACACTACTTCTGCTACTTCGAAACATGACACTTTACCTTATTTCGATCGAAACGTTTAATTCATTTGGCTTCTAATAACATTATCAAAATCTTCAGCCAACAAATTGCCCCTTTAAAATATGTATTTCGATTCCTCTGAGAAATACCTATTTTAAACAACTACACAAGATTTTGATGTGACTTTCGAATCATCGTAACATTTAATGCATTTGACTCCAGTCACGTCAATCATAGCACCTTTTGGATTCCTTAACCGCCTGGAGCCACTTCACAGCATGGTGCAGTTACAAATAATGATTATCTTTAAATCACGCCTATTACCCATGTTAACTTTACGCCACCTCTTCATCACACCAACCCATGATTTCCACGTATCACACCCTTATTCAGTGGATGCTTAAACTTCCCCATTATAAAACATCACCAACTTAATCTTTTTCTTTTCTTTTCACACTCTAAATCTTTTACCCTCCTTCTCTCGTCAAAAAAACCCAAGCTTTCAACATCTTTCAAAAATGTCTTCTTCTACTTCATCCCAACTCAAGAAAGTCTCCAAGAAGAAAGGAAAAACTGCAGGAGCTACCATGGAAAGTAAAATCATCACTCACCAAGGTCAATCCGTTCTTGCCCCTCAGATGATTTCAAAGGAAAAAGAAATGTTGTATGCGTCACAGGTACACAAGATTTTAAACACCTACACAAGATTTTGATGTGACTTTCGAATCATCGTAACATTTAATGCATTTGACTCCAGTCACGTCAATCATAGCACCTTTTGGATTCCTTAACCGCCTGGAGCCACTTCACAGCATGGTGCAGTTACAAATAATGATTATCTTTAAATCACGCCTATTACCCATGTTAACTTTACGCCACCTCTTCATCACACCAACCCATGATTTCCACGTATCACACCCTTATTCAGTGGATGCTTAAACTTCCCCATTATAAAACATCACCAACTTAATCTTTTTCTTTTCTTTTCACACTCTAAATCTTTTACCCTCCTTCTCTCGTCAAAAAAACCCAAGCTTTCAACATCTTTCAAAAATGTCTTCTTCTACTTCATCCCAACTCAAGAAAGTCTCCAAGAAGAAAGGAAAAACTGCAGGAGCTACCATGGAAAGTAAAATCATCACTCATCAAGGTCAATCCGTTCTTGCCCCTCAGATGATTTCAAAGGAAAAAGAAATGTTGTATGCGTCACAGGTACTCATTCCTACCAACGTTGCTGGTAAGAGGTTAGCTTTAAATGGCCCTCTTACGGTTTTTGAAATATTAAAAGACACCAGGACGATTTTCCCAGTTTGTTATAGTTTTAAACCCTTATTTAACAAAATGGACGCCCCTAAGGCAGTAGAATCTTCTAGTTCGAATACCATAGAAAACCCAACTGTTCCTCCTAAGGACCCCTTTGTATTGGATTATGTAAAAAGTAATTTTAAGCCATTTCGATCTTGCCCCACCTCTGATATTGCTTATCAAAATTGGTTCAAGAAAGTAGAAGCTAAGAAATCCCAGCAATGGGAAGAACTAGGTATCTATAACCTGATTAAGCTATCGAAGCCTGGTTTCACCTACAGCCACCCTCTGCTATTCGCGTCCCTCTATTTCTGGGACAGTACCTATAACACTTTCCATCTCCCAGGTGGAATGATCACCCCAACCTTCTTCGACATAGCGGCCATTACTGGGCTATCGCCAGTGGGAGAAACTTATGTACCTGACAACGAAGAACATTCAAGCATAATTGACTTCGAAGTCAAGCTAGCCAGTTTTTCCAAGTTTATCAGTCATTACCATGCTGAGGGGGACAATGTATCTGACGTAGAGCACATTGCTTTCTTAACCCTGTGGCTGTCAAGATACGTTTTCTGCAGTAGATCCCTACAGGTAGCTAGTAGGTTCATTCCTCTAGCTAGGGACTTGCATGAAAATCGAAAAGTGTGCCTAAGTGAACTGCTCTTAGTTGACCTTTATGAAAGCCTGAGGTCAGCTGTTTCGAGCCTCAAATCCCACACCTCCAAAAATATTCTGTTGGCTGGCCCTTTTTGGTTGCTTCAACTATGGATAAATGCCATGTTCAAACCCTCCTTATCAACCGCCAACACCATTGATGAGCAAGATTCTGAGATAAATGATAGGATAGTCGAAGGCACTAGGCTTCGAAGATTAACTCCCAATGACGACAAAGATGACTTCAAAGTCCAATTCTCGAAGTACATCATGATATTCTCCAAAAGGCACAAGTTCGAAGAGAGCATGGCACCTTTTGCTTCGAGGGCTCATGGACCTTCTTGGTTCACCATGGCTCTCTCAGAAGCTATCAAGAGCAAGGAGATTCAGGATGTATGGAGAGCTTTTTTGCTGCCTAGACTCATTTCTTCAAGAATAACTCCAGCCAAGAACCAGATTTTCCTCTTTGCCTACCAACCAAACTTTGTTTCGAGGCAGTTTGGCTTATGCCAACTGATTCCTGAACCTTTATTTCAAACCGAGAGTGCCATCACTTCTGGACGAACTTTCAAGGCACGGGAAGCCAAAATACAGCAAGAACAATATCAAGGTTTTGCCCAATTTGAGCTGATAACCTTCGAACCTACCCATCTCACAGCTAAAGGGTTTCTGGAATGGTGGACCAAGTTTTATCAAACTTATATGTTCGATACACTTACAATTCAACAGAAACTAATTGATGCCTTCGATGTTCAGGTACCAACAAAGAAAGGTATGTTTACTCATGCCAAAGAGATTAAAGCTTTCCAAAATTATTTTGAAACTACTTACGACCCCACGCGCTTGGACTCCACTGTGCATCAAGCGGCTGAGACCTTGAAGGAAAAATTTAAACAAAAAGTTTCTAAGTTAAAACTTCCTTCAGGGCTGTCACCTGAGGATAGGTATAGGTTGGCATTCGAAATGCATCCACCTAAATTTCCCAGATTACCTACCTCTGAACTGGCTCTGGCTTGGTTTCCCCCATATCCTTGGTGGTTTACTTGCAAAGAGATGTTCAAATATATTCAAAGGAAACCAAAGCCATCTGAGACTGTGACATGGGCTCGATACTGGCTTCATGATTTCCCAGGACACCTTCGATACGACCTTTATGCCATGTCAATTAAATCTGATCAAGGCACAGGTGCGAATGCTTGGGAAAATCCCAAATGTCTTTTATTTTCCATATCTTTAACCTTTGCTTTAATTGTTTCGATTTTCAGCCATCAGGATAAAGACAGCTGCCTCGAAGTCGAAAGAAGGGAGCACCTCTCAAGCCTCCATCGAAACTACTGACAAAGTGACTCCACCCGAAACAACCACTATTGCTGCAACCACAACAACAACAATAATACCAACAACAACCAGTGTTCCAATTCCAACGGTAATCACTTAGCCTTGATGTTTCGAATTCACTCATGCTTTATGGTTTGCATCTAACTCTTCGTTTAAAATCTTTTCAGACCAACAAGCTTCCTCCTACTACTCCCAAGAAGCGGAAATCAAGCACCACTGGGGAAGATCCCAAGGCTGGAGGAAACTTAAATACTGCTTCGAAGAAGAAGCCAAAGAAAGACATTTCGAAAAGTACCGTTCCGACTAGTGTCTCTGGACTTGATTCCAGGGATGCTGCTCCCTCACCCAAATCCAAAAATCCACCTTCGACCTCCAACCCAACGTTGGAACGTATAGCTAGTAACCTCTCCTCCGAGAGTCCACATGTAAATTGAACCTTTAAAATTTTTTTACAATAATAACTTCTTATTACCTTGGTGAATATTTTTAACATTCTGTTGTTCTTTGCAGAACATCTTGAATCCAGCTTCCACTATTTCGAACTCACCATCCAGAGCTGCTGCTCCGCTCAACTCCTCTCCTCAAGGAGATTCCAGCAACCTGGTTCAAAATAAAGGTTCCTCCAATATGGCGGTTCTGGCTGGAACTTCTGAACAGCAAGATGATTAAGGTACCTCTATTCCTCTGAAAAAGATAAACGAAACAACACTTCAAACATCTGCAGAGGATTTGCAAAGGGCTTCTCTTCAAAAGTCCCCTCTTGAAACTCTTCAAGAGGACCCAAAGGACACTCAAACTGAAGAAGAGAAAGCTGATTCTGGGCAAAGAGCCGAAGAATCTGCAGGCGAAGAATCTGAGGAGGAGAATGCCAATGACGGTTCGACTGTTGGGACGGAGTCCAACGCAAATAGCAGTGAAAGGGATGGTATCGAAGTGGTGGACTTGGATGAGGATGAAGAAGACCAAGAGCACGAAACGAATGAAGGGGATGGTAATGCAACCAACGAACCCATAGAGGTTGAAATGGACGTGGCTCCCCTACGTGTGGAACTCCATCAATCCTCTCTGTCTCGAATGACTGACAAGGAACTGGCACTTCTGAGACGGAATGACCCTATTGGGTACATGAAGGCGAAGTTGGCTCAGAGGGACGTCCCACTTGCTAGGGCTGGCACAAGTTCGACCAGCTATCCTCTTCCCACAGATGAGAGAATTGTTCTTCTTAATAAAATTAGGAAAACCATTCTCAATATGGATATATTCGAAGTGCTTAAGCAAGATAGTACTGCTTGCTATACTATGAAGGAGCTGCTCACAAAGGTCAATCTTTCTACCTGCTCCTTGCCAGTTAGTACTCTCTTATTCGATCTTCAGGCTTTGCTGGACAACGTAACTGGTTACCTTCTCCAAGACGAATATGCTGCCAAGAAGGTTCAAGAGAAACGCATTGCCATGGATGCTGCTTATGAACAAGCTTCGAAACTCTCTCAAGAAGCTGAGGATCAAGCTATACATCTGAAGCAGGCGAAAACTGATTATGAGGCTCGAGCTGAGTCCATACTTCTTTGGGAAAGGCAGATTCTGGAACTTCAACAGAAGGTTAAGGAGGCTAAAGAACAACAAACAGCCTTCGAAACCAATACTGCTGGTAACCAATTCGAAGAGCTTCTCAACCAGGGGCTTGCGGAAATGGAGACTGCAGAACAACTTAAAGGAGAAGTGGCAACCTTGGAAGGAGCCAGGCGGTTCGCTCAGCAGAAACTTGAATCATTTCGAAGCACTTTTAATCGGTTGAAAAATAACTCTTATTTCTAGATTTTGGTGTTTATTTGACTACAATTTTGGTTTCTTATGTGTAATATTCGAACAACGCCATTTTGGCATTTTATCTTGCCATCTTGGCCTTTTATAACATCTTGGTTATGTTGTTACTATTCGAATCTCCTGCAGGCGTGGCTTATATTTCTTTAAATATTTCCCATTAACCTTTAGGATACGTTTATCATCCACGAGTTCTTCGATTTCGTATGCATTGTTTGAGAATACTTTTAATATTCGAAAAGGTCCTTCCCAATGAGGTGACCATTTACCTAACGCTTTATTCTTCTTGTCCATAGGCAATATGACTCTCCAAACCAAGTCATTAATAATGAATACTTTTTTCTTCACCCTTTTATTGTATGTTCTGGCCACTCTTTCTTTTTGTCTCATCAAAATTTCCAATGCATGTAATCTAATTTCGTCCAACTCAACTAATTCATTCATCATCATTTCCCAATATAATGCAGCTGGGATTTCGTTTTGTCTCTGAATTCGAACTGATTGTAGATGAATTTCTACTGGCAACACTGCATCATGACCAAATGTGAGTTGGAAAGGCGTAGTGTTAGTAGCTTCCTTAGGAGATGTTCTACAAGCCCATAATATTTGGTCCAGAGTTTTGTGCCAGTTTCTTGGCTTTTTGCCAATATGCTTCTTAATTAATCCTATTATTATTTTATTTGCTGCTTCGATTTGACCGTTTGCTTGAGCATAATATGGCGTTGATGTTAGCAATCTAAACCCCATTTCTTGGGCAAATCCTTGCATCTTTCTACCAGTAAACACAGAGCCTTAGTCTGTGGTTATGCTCTCTGGAAATCCAAACCTATAGATAATGTGCTTTTGTATAAATTCAATAATAGCCTCTTGATCAGCAACTATCAGTGGTATAGCTTCGATCCATTTGGTAAAATAATCTATTCCCACCAAGATGTATTTCTGTCCTTTGGACGAAGCAGGATTTATTTCTCCTATCAAATCTAATGCCCATCCTCTAAATGGCCATGGTTTGATGATCGAATGCAACTCACTTGCAGGGGCATGTTGAATTCCTGCATGTTTCTGACATTCCTCACATCCTTTAGCAAAGTCTATGCAATCTTTGAGCATGCTAGGCCAATACAAGCCGTATCGAAATAACAACCATTTCATTTTATGGCCTGCTTGATGTGCCCCACATGCCCCATTATGGACTTCAGACAATGCTAAATATGCCTCACTTTCTCCTAGGCATTTCAATAATACACCCTCTTGGGTCTTTTTAAACAATTCGTTCCCCATGAGGAGATATGACAATGCTCTATATTTTGTCTTTCTATCCACCTTTAGAGTTGGGTCTGCTAAATAACTCTTCAACGGACTTCGCCAATCTGCATCTGACAAAGTATATATGGCTAATATTTCGAATCCCTGTTTCTCAGCATATCCCAATCTCATACTTTCCAGATCCGATGGTGTGAATCTAGTAGCCATAACTCTTCCCCTTAATTCAACCAAATCCTTGAAGTTCTTGGTAGACACTTTATAACCCGAAGCCAACTGCGCTAAGTCATTTGCTTCTTGGTTCTCTATTCTTGGTATGTGTTGAATATCCATGTATTCAAATTTCCTCAATAGCCTATTGACTATGACGAAGTATACCATTAAATTTTCCTTTATGCACTTGTATTCCTTTGTGATTTGTTTGACCACTAATTCAGAGTCTCCTTTAATTTCGACTCTGGTTGCCCCCAATTCCAACAAAGCTTCAAGTCCAACAATGAGCGCTTCATACTCAGCTTCGTTGTTCGAACAACGAGGACCATCTAATTTATACTTGAATTTTGTTGGAATTCCTTCAGGAGAGATCAGAAGGACTCCAACACCACTTCCTTTCCTGTGGGTTGAACCATCAAAGTACAATTTCCATGGTTGCATTTCGACGTAACTCATGGCAGTCTGCTCAACCAAAGAATGGTCCACAATGAAGTCAGGAATCACTTGACCTTTCATAGCTTTTAAAGGCATGAAAGTCAAAGAATGTTCTGTTAAGGCTAAAGCCCACTTGCCAACTCTGCTATGCATTATTGGTTTTGAAAGCATATGTTTAATGACATCTAAATGAGATGAAACATAAACATCAACAGGTTTTATATAATAATTGAGTTTCATACAAGAGAAATATAAGCAGAGACATAGCTTTTCTAAATTGCTATATCTGGTCTCTGCATCATTTAGCACTCTACTTAAATAGTATATGGCTCTTTCGATGCCATTGCTATCTTCTTGTGCTAGCATACTACCTATACTAACTTCAGAGGCAGATATGTACAATCTCATGGGATTCCCCCATGAAGGTGGAGACAAAATAGGAGGCTAAGAAAGGTATTCTTTTATCCTGTCAAATGCCTCCTGGTGAGCTTCGTTCCATTCGAAGGCTTGGCCTTGCTTTAGACGCGGTAACGGAGAGAAAGCTTGGGTTCTTCCACTTAGGTTCGAAATGAATCTTCTGAGGAAGTTAATTTTCCCTAGCAGAGATTGCAACTCCCTTTTTGACGTAGGTGGTTTCGTCTCCATTATGGCTTTGGTTTTGTTCTGGTTGATTTTAATTCCTTTCTTGTGAACCACAAAACCAAGAAAATCTCCAGCCTGCACAAAAAATGCACATTTAAGGGGATTCATTTTTAAGCCATGTTTTCTCATTCGCTCGAATGATTGGCTTAAATGATGCAAATGTGTTTCTGCAGATATGGATTTGATGACTATATCATCAATATACACCTGCATGAAGGTTTCAATGAAATCATGAAAAATTGAATTCATTGCCCTTTGATAAGTTGCCCCAGTGTTCTTTAAACCAAAAGGCATCACCACCCATTCGTAGGTGCCTAAGGCTCCTGGGCAACGAAATGCTGTCTTTGCAACATCTTCTTCAGCAATGAAAATCTGGTTATACCCAGAGTATCCATCTAACATACTCAAGTATTCGAAACCTGCAGCAGAATCTACTAGCATTTCTGCCATAGGAATGGAATATTCATCTTTAGGGGTTGCAGTGTTTAAATCCCTAAAATCTATGCAAATTCTTACAGAACCATTTTTCTTAATAACAGGTACTATGTTTGCTAACCATTCGACGTACCTTGTTGTTCTGATGAATTTGCAACGCAACAACCTTTCGATCTCAGCTTTAATTTTTGTGAGAACCGCTGGTGCGAATCTTCTGGGAGTTTGTTTGATGGGCTTCTTGCCATCTTTGATTGGCAGTCTGTGTTTGACCAACTCCCTCTTTAAACCAGGCATCTCGTCATAATCCCATGCGAAGCAATCTTTGTTTTTCTTAAGGACTTCGATCACTTCCTTCTTGAGGCCTGGGCTAAGTTTAGCACTTATGTAGGTTACTCTTTTCGTTTTTTCATCCCCTAAGTTGACTTCTTCGAGTGGATCTTGTGCCAACATTTTGGCACCTGAGTTTATGGGGTCCCTTTCGAAGCCTAAGGGTTCTTTATCATAGATGGCATCCAACCTTTGATCCATCTCAAACTCTTCGAAGGGTGAGCATTTCGAACCATCCCCACTTACTTTGTTCATCTTTATAGTTGATTTATTTATTTCAGCCTCTAGGGCCGCTTTTGATTCGTTCTCAGCCATATAGGCCGAAATCCTTTCGAAAAAGGTAGACTCAGTCATGGATAAGGTTGTCGAAGTCCTAGCCTGCTGGCCGTTTTTGTATAGTGCTTTCGACTCCCTCTTCTTCACTGATTATTGTTCTATCCCAGTAAAGGCCATCATGGCGAAGGTTCATGTAGTAGTGGGCGTTTCTAGTTTCATTAATCTCATCATTTGGAACACACAGAGCAATCTTTGCCAGATTTTTATCATAGTCCCTCTTGTCAACTAAATTGACAGTTGACATAAAGTAACTCTGGTCTGCTTCGATGTTTTCCATGATTCCATCATCTCTCCACAGAACTAGTCGCTGATGCATTGACGAAGGAACTGCCCCCACGCCATGGATCCACTCCCTCCCCAGCAGTAAGTTATAGTTGGCCTTGGCTTCGATCACCATAAACATGGTGAGCCTACAGCTTGAGCCTATTGTCAATTCCAACTGGACCACTCCCAGGGTTTTGCCCACTTTTCCCTCATAATTGGACAGAACCATATTATGGGGCTTGATGTCTCCTTCGCGGATCTCTAGTCTTTTTAGCATGAAATGGGGTATCAAATTGACTGCAGCACCCCCATCCACCAGAACTTTGTTCACACCATGGACACCAACTTTTGCCCGAATAAAAAGAGGCTCGAGATGGTTCTTCATTGCAGGTTCTGGACGTTCGAAGAACGCATTTTGTTCCTCCACAGCCCCATTGTCCATCACATAGTAGCACACAGGCTTATGTTTCATCAAATCTGTGGTGTCTTCCTCCTCATATTCATCGATTTCGGTTTCCTGCCCAAATTCGCAGGGAAGCACAGACACCACGTTACAGTTCAAGTTAAATGAAGACTCCCCCTCCGATTCGAAGTTATCTGTTATCATATCTCCGTCCTCTTCCGGGCCTGGAGTGTATTCCTTTGGTTCATCGCGTTGTTCTTCAGAGAAGAGCCTCCTATTGACTGGAGGTTTGTCTTCAGTTTGATTTTTTGGTTTGTTGGTGCTAGATTCACCTTGGTTTTTCGTTGAAGTAACCCCTTTGTTTGCCACAGCTTCTCTCTCAGCCTTTCGAATCCTTTGCTGTCTGCGCCACTGGGATCTTGACATGGGGTTCCTTCCTTTGTAATTTTCTAATCTCACCTCCTCCCTTTTTGCTGTGTTAAATTGCCTCCTGTATGTCACAGCATGGCGTGCATTTCGTTCAGCGTTTCTCCATCTATCTTTGCCTTTGTCATTTCTGACCTGTAACCATCTATCGGTTGGCACTTCAGCAGGGAGTTTGAAAGTCACTCTTCGAGCAGCCTTGGGGTGAGGGCTATCAGGCCTTCGCTGTTTATGTCTGCTATCGAAACATGGGCCCATCTGGACAGTTTCTTGATGGTTCCAGCAAGGGGCAAAGGGAATCGTTTCGAAGGCCCTGGCCATGCTTTGGTCATACACAGCAGAACACCTTGGGCAAATCAAGCACTTGGTTGCCCCTTTGTAGCAGCGAAACACAAATTCCAGCAAACTTTCTCCAGCCTTGGGATAACACCTAAAAAGCTGGTTATCCTGGCGCCAATTGTTGCCAGTTCGAGTCCTCTGTACCCTTTCAAAATTCGCAGCGATTCTTTGATTGCAGAGGATGCTGCACCTAGGGCACAATATCATGCCTGAATCTCCTTTGTGGCATGTCATGAGATAATCTTTGAGACTAGCATCTCCAGTGTGATTATCCCCCATTCTATACTTCTCTTTTTCTAAGTATTTTTCTACTTCCTCCATCTCAGAGCGAGGTCTTTCCATATCCACCATATTTATTTCGACATCTTCTCCCTTAGCTTCATCATCGCCCCATCCTGTGGGGTTTATATCCTTAATCTGAACCTTCGAACTCTCTGGGGCGGAATATTTGACCAAATAGTCAAATTTTCCACTAGGTTCCCCTAGAGTGTCCCATATTTCCTTTTGAGGGGAAATTGGCTGCGTGATTTGGACTTTCTCCAATTCCAGCCTCAAGCCTTCAGTGACTTGTGTTAGTTCTTGGTTTTGATTTCCCTGGCCTTCAATAGCCTGGGTTTCTCTTGCAACAGCTACAGGTGCGGCAATCGAAGTCTCTGGCGTATTCTGGATGTCTTCAATGACCTCCTTACTGACTTCGACCATCACCCAGTTTTCAACTTCAGTACCCTTCTCTCCTGTTAGAGCGCCGCTTTGATCAGTTTCCACCATGTTAACCTCTCCAATGCATGCAGGCTCGGAGTAGTTGGTGTTTGCGACGTCCAAGGGATCTTCGTCCACTTTCATCTTCACCTTATCAGCAAACTTTAGCCTGCCATCTTTGATCGCGTTTTGAATTAGGTCCTTGAAAAGAAAACATTGTGAGGTTTTGTGGCCTAGGAAACTATGATATTTGCAAAATCCTCTCTTCTTTCTCTGATCCAAAGGAGGTATTTTGACATTTGATGGCACAATTAGTTGGCCATCTTTGACAAGTAAGTCAAAAATCTCGTCACATTTAGTGACATCGAAGGTATAAACCTTCTTTGGAAATTTGTCACTTTTCTCATTTTCGACAATGTCTTTCCCTTTTGTGGGAACTAACAATTTGTAGGAATAAGGCGGGGCCTATTTTAATTCAGCAAGGTCGATTTCGACCTCTTCGAATTCGAATTCAGGATATTCTTCTGCTTCCTCAGTCCCAACATAAGAAATCCTTTCTTTCTTGCTATTCTTAAAGACTCTGGCTTTTTCGGCCTTTAGTCTTTCGACCTGTCGAACCCTATCGGCTAACTGAGCCATATCCCTCAAATATTGAGTGTCTAGTTTCTTTCGAATAGAATAATCCAAGCCACCAGCGGCCATTTCGACTAACTCATGTTCAGGCACTACTGTGTAACATCTGAATTTCAAAAGCCTAAATCTATTCAGATAATCATCTATGGGTTCGGTGAACTTTCTCTTAACACTGGCCAATTCCTTCAAACTTATTTTCGACTGTCCCATGTAAAATTATTCATGGAATAATCTCTCTAAGAGAGCCCAAGTGTCAATGGACCCAGGAGGCAAAGTGGTAAACCATGTGAAGGCGTTTTTTGTCAAGGAACTTGGGAAGTATTTGATCCTGAGATCTTCATTATTGGCTATATCTCCCGCTTCGGTTAGATATCTCGCTATGTGTTCGACTGTTGACTCATTGGTATCCCCAGCGAACTTTGTAAATTTATGGACTTTATATCCCCTTGGTAAATCAGTATGCATTATGCAATCCAATATAGGAGAAGCATAATTTGGCCTTCTCATTCCTGTGTTGAGGCCATTCTGGGCCATGACTCTCTCTATCATGGTGGTTAGGTTATTTTCTACCAAGATGTTATCGTTTCGAATTCTCTGAACGACAGCATCGGCATCTTGATTTCGACCAACCAAAACAACTCCCCTAGGTTGTTCTTCTCGAAACTCTGGGGCTTCTAGCCTTTCGACCCTTGCCCCTGGTTCCATAATTTCTCTTTGTGGGCCCGGGATTATTGGGGCTTCTAACCTTGGTGCCCTGGCCCCTAAGTTAACTTCTTCTCTAGGTGGTCTATAAATTGGGTCGTTAGCAATTTGTTCTATAACAGGCTTGTTTGCTCGAAATCCCGCCTGATTCTGCCTACGCCTTTCTGGGGGAGCAAAGAAATCTGCTATTCGACTCATATTGTCAGCATTTTCTCTGTTTGTCACAGTCACATTTTGCACTATTAGGGAAAATATCTCCTGCATGGTCTGTGCACACCCCTATCATATTATGGTTACTGTCATCCATCAATTGCCTAAAAGCCAACTGGTTGTCTGTGGTTAAGATAGGCATTGTGCTATAACCCACTGACCCTTGGTTATTTGTCATAAACTGATTCGCCCCAGACCCAGACCCTAGTTGTGGAGATGAATTCGATGTGGAATTGTGTAAACCTGCCATAAAAGATGTTGGCATTCCATAAGAGGAATTTCTGGTTCTATTCCCATCGAAACCGGGTGGTCTAGTTGATGGAGTGGCGAAATGGGATTGTGTCCCTGATGGTGGAACGAATCCCCCAGGGTAACCAATGGTTCCAGTATTTCCTAAGATCAAACTATTATTTGATATGCCACTTACTCCATTGGTGGCTATGTTACTGGTTGAAGATGCAACAGACTGTGCGTTCGAAGGGATTACATTAGATGTTCCGATCGAAGTGGACGCATTAGTGCCTGTTGTATGTGGGCCATTTTGGTCCCCTTGTTGATTGTCAGAATTAGACATTTTGTCCAAACGTTTTCTTCTGGATAGAGGTTGGTTGCTGTTGGTTATTTTACCACTTCTCAGGTTCATAAAACAGCAAACTTCTTAGGTTCCAACGTCTTTGTAATGGTTATGTCTCAACAATCTTTATTTCTAATATCCAATTATTGGTCCCACCAGGTGTGCCAATTTGTTTCCAGTGATTTCTGGTAAACAACCGCTAGTCTTCCAAACTATCGAATAATCTTTCTGACTGTTATTCAATTCCTCTGGTAACTCACAGGATCGACTAGATTGATCCTAGGATTCCTTGGACATTAAGGTTGCTCTCACGATCAAACAGATACTCATGGTTGATATTTGAGTGTTGTATATGCGTTTGGCTTATTTCGATTTCTCTCTCAAAAAGTCTAAAGATGTAATCAAAATGTGTGTGTGAAACTAAGTTGCATGAGTAAATGTTAATTGTAAAGACATGTGAAATTGCATAAAAGTCAAGTAAATGGTTTCGAATTATAAAACAATTAATGTAAAGAAATTCTGGAACGTAAAAGGTTTGAAATATGAAGAAAGCGTTTAATGCAAGAAATCTGTAAATGACTTTAAGTAAAAATATGCGTTCGAAGAATAAGACTTGAAGGTAAAGGTATGGAAAATATGACAGTTTTCTAAGATGTAAATTGCTTGAAATGTGAAGAAAACATTAAAATGTGAAACTTTGAAGAAGAGATTTCGAAATGAAAAGGCTGTAAATGAGAAAACTTGTAAATGTTATTTGACAAAAAGATAAAGGAAAGTGCTGGAAATGGTAAAAGGTTTTCATTAAATCAGAAATACATGGTGCTATCATACGTACATTTCTCTTGCATTCGTTTCCCTTGCCATGTGGTAGTTTGAATGTTACTGAGTATTTAGTACAATAGATATGACACATGAAATCCTAATACTAAGACTTATATTTATACTAATTCGACCATAACGGTCTTGCTATAGGATTATGCCACGTTCAGAACATGCAGGACAATGCCTCTTTCTTCTTTCCACGTGTCCCCAAATGCACCAGCACATAACTTTCAAACTTCGAAAGTCCCGCTTCCATTTGAATTTCAAATGCTTTGGTACTTCTCTGTTTCGAACGCTCTTCCCAGACACAGCCTTGTTGTTATTTCGAGACTTCTTTAGATATGTTCCCATAATTGCCACTCGAAGCTCCAAGCTCTGACATGCTTATTCGAAACACTACTTCTGCTACTTCGAAACATGACACTTTACCTTATTTCGATCGAAACGTTTAATTCATTTGGCTTCTAATAACATTATCAAAATCTTCAACCAACACATGGATGAACTTGAGAATATATTAGGACATTGGGGAGCACCTGAGGTCATTTGGATGCAAGGACCTTGATGCAACACAAAACCCTAATTTGAGGTTGACTGCCTTAGGAGATAGCTTGACTATCCAACTCTTTAGCAATCTTGAGCCACTTGGATATTTTTCTTGAAATGTTTTGAGAGATATGAGAGGGCAAATTTTGGGGTACAACACCGCCCTTTCGGGTTTTCAGTCCACCAAGATACCCTTTTTTGCCCAAGCCGCCTTTTCAGGTTTTCGACTTGCCGGGTGTACAGTTTTTTTTATTTTCATCCCTTATCTTTGCCCGAACCCTTTTGGTTCGCCGGGAAGCCCTTATTTTTTCCTAGGCAAGTCAACCTAGCGGGTCTTTGATTATGCGTAGTATTTTTTCATTATGTCTACATTGACGGGGTGAGGAAGGTCGTCACCATCCACGGTGGTTAGAATCATAGCTCCTCTCGAGAAAATGTTCTTAACCATAAATAGCCCTTCGTATGTAGGGGTCCATTTACCTTTGGGATCACCTTGTGGTAGTATGATGCGCTTGATCACCAGATCCCCAACTTGATACTCTTGTCGTCTGACTTTCTTGTTAAATGCCTTGATCATTCGCTTTTGATACGTCTGACTATGACAAATAGCGGTAAGTCTCTTTTCGTCGATTAAGTTCAACTGATCAACCCGGGTCTGGATCCAATCGTCCTTGCTCAAACCTGCATCCTTCATAATCCGAAGAGAGGGTATCTGGACCTCAATGGGTAAGATTGCTTTCATGCCATACACCAAAGAGTAGGGTGTTTCCCATGTTGAAGTCCACGCTGAAGTTCGGTACCCATGAAGAGCGAATGGTAACATCTCGTGCCAATCTTTGTATGTCACCATCATCTTCTGCACAATCTTCTTGATGTTCTTATTAGCCGCTTCAATAAACCCATTCATCTTCGGCCGGTAGGGAGAAGAGTTGTGATGCTGTATCTTGAACTGCTTGCAGAGCTCGGTGATCACCGTATTGTTAATATTTATACCATTGTCCGTAATAATCCTTTTTGGTACACCATATCGACAGATCAAATTGTGCCGAATAAACTGTGCCACGACGTTCTTGGTTACTGTAGCAAAGGAAGCTGCCTTAACCCACTTCATGAAATAATCAATAGCTACCAGGATGAAACGATGCCCGTTGGACGGAGTAGGTCTGATCTCACCAATCATATTGATGCCCCATATTGCGAAAGGCCAAGGTGCTGTCAAGATGTTCAAGGGAACTAGAGGTATGTGCACCTTATCAGCATAGATTTGGCACTTATGACAGGTCCGAGAATGCTGATAACAGTCGGCTTCCATAGTAAACCAAAAATATCTTGCCCGTAGGATTTTCTTCGCCATGGTATGTCCACTGGAATGAGTTCCGAAAGTACCTTCATGTAACTCTGCCATAATCCTTTCTGCCTCGTTCTTATCCACACATCGCAGTAAGGTTGAATCATGGTTACGCTTGTAAAGGATCCCATTACTGATGAAGAACTTTGCAGCGAACTTCCTCAAGAACTTCTTATCATTAACAGATGCACCCTCAGGGTATTCCTGAGCCTCAAGATACCTCTTTACTTCGTGGAACCAGGGATTATCTGCTACCTCTTCAGTCTCAATGTCACAACAATGTGCGGGTTCGTCCAACCTCTCAATGGTAATCCGGGGAGCCTCATTGTTCCATCTGACCTTGAACATAGAAAACATAGTAGCTAGCGCATCCTCCAACTGATTCTACTCTCTTGGGAAGTGTTCAAAGGTTATCTCCTCAAAATGCGGAAGCAAAGTCAATACATACTCCTTGTAAGGAATAAGATTTGGGCGCTTCGTATCCCACTCGCCTTTGATCTGACTGATCACTAGAGCGGAATCTCTGAATACACTTAAGGACTTAATCCTCAGGTCAATAGCTGCTCGAAGGCCCATGATGCACGCTTCATACTTCGCCATATTGTTGGTGCAGTTAAAACATAATCGGGCGGTGAACGGAGTATGACAGCCTTCAGGAGATATGATCACAGCGCCAATGCCATTACCCAACGCGTTTGAAGATCCATCAAAACACATAGACCATCGAGATCCCTCCTTAGGTCCTTCATCTAGTCCAGGTTTTTCATAGTCAGTCACCAGCATCATGCTCTCGTCCGGAAACTCGAAATTCATAGACTGGTAATCATCCATTGCCTGATGTGCCAAATGATCCGCCAACACACTTCCCTTGATTGCCTTTTGGGTTGTGTACTAGATGTCATACTCGGTTAAGATCATCTGCCATCTTGCTATTCTTCCGGACAAGGCAGGCTTCTCGAAGATATACTTGATTGGGTCCATCTTTGATATCAACAGGGTAGTATGAGTCAGCATATACTGTCTCAGCCAGCGAGCAGCCCATGCCAAAGTGCAACAAGTTTTCTCAAGCAGTGAGTATCGGGTCTCACAGTCGGTAAACTTTTTGCTAAGGTAGTAAATAGCATGCTCTTTTCGGCCAGACTCGTCATGCTGCCCCATTACACACCCCATCGAATTGTCGAGCATTGTCAAGTATAAGATCAAAGGTCTCCCTTCAACTGGAGGCATCAGAATAGGTGGATCTTGGAGATATTGTTTTATCCTTTCGAAAGCGACCTGACATTCATCATTCCATCTTACCACTTGATCTTTCTTCAGTAGCTTGAAGATCGGCTCATAAGTAGCAGTCAGGTGTGAAATGAATCGGGCAATGTAGTACAGACGTCCCAAAAAGCCTTTGACTTCCTTTTCGGTTCGGGGAGCTGGCATCTCCTGTATAGCCTTCACCTTTGCAGGATCCACTTGAATACCTTTATCACTAACGACGAAACCCAGCAGCTTACCAGACCTTACCCTGAAGGTGCACTTGTTCGGGTTTAACCTCAGCTTGTACATCTTCAACCTGTCAAATAGCTTCCGAAGATGGTCAAGGTGTTCCTCTTCGGTTTGGGACCTTGCAATCATGTCAGCAACGTATACCTCAATCTCATGATGAATCATGTCGTGGAATAAAGCGACCCTGGTGCGTTGATACGTTGCCCCAACATTCTTCAATCCAAACGACATGACTTTGTAGCAAAAGGTACCCCACTGTGTAACGAAGGTCGTCTTCTCCATGTCTTCGGGAGTCATCTTAATCTGATTGTAACAAGAAAAACCATCCATAAAGGAGAAGACCTTATGCTGCGCAATGTTGTCGACCAGAACATCGATATGAGGGAGTGGGAAATCATCCTTGGGACTTGCCCTATTCAGATCTCTATAGTATACACACATACGTACCTTACCATCCTTCTTCGGTACTGGAACCACGTTGGCAACCCACTGTGGGTAAGAAGTAACAGCTAGAAATCCGGCGTCAAACTGTTTCATGACCTCAACCTTGATTTTCTCAGACATCTCTGAGCGCATGCGGTGGACTTTCTGCTTTACCGGAGGACAGTCGTCTTTAGTTGGCAAGCGGTGTACCACAATATCAGTATCCAACCTAGGCATATCCTCGTAAGACCAAGATAATATCTCAACATAGTCGCGTAGCATCTGTAGCAACCGTTGCTTGACGCTAGGCTCCAGATTTGCACCGATCTTGACTTCTTTCTTGTCTTCCTCTGTACCCAGATTTACTATTTCCACTGGCTCTTCATGCGGCTGTATGGCCTTCTCTTCCTGTAGTAACAGTCTAGTAAGTTCTCTAGGCACTTCGCAATCATCCTTACCTTCGTCCTCGGCTTGGTTGATTAGACTTTCGAAGTCATAACTGGCAGTAGCAGAGTTGTTATCAATGGGATCCAGAGTGGATGTGGACTTGTATTATGATATGTGAGTGTGTGTAAGACAAATAGCCGTTTTGATAAAGTGCAAGATAGAAAAGAAAAACAAGGAGCGCAAAATTTGTAATGCAAGAAAATGTCCAATGCTTTATTGATGATATATGAAAATGACAAACAATAAGCCCTCACAAATAGGGCCAAGGTGCCTCGGGCAAGGCACCAGGCCGTAAAGTTTCAAATTGTCTGTTACAAATCTAAAAACAAAAGTTTATTATTGTGTAATAAAAGAAACTGGCACGAAGTCCTTTGCCGTCCAATTGTTCAAGCCACCGTTGGTAGTCGGGTAAATCCAGCTGTCGAACTCTAACTCTTCTTCATCGTCTTCAATTGCATTCACTTCCAGATTACTAATATGCAGGGGAGGTCTTCCAATCCGCGCATGCCGAACAGCCCTTTGAGCTTCTGCAGTAAAACCCAAACCAAACTTGTCAGTCTTGTGTGCGAATTCAGGGAGTTGACCCCAATTTGCACACCCACCTTTTTCAATAACAGCCCTGGCATCCTTGAGGGAAGCCATCTTCATCGAAGATTCTTCAGCAACAGTTTCAGTCAACGCCAGATTCTGGGGGACCTCTTCAAAGTTCTGGCACGGGGTTTCAATGAACTCACCATCCATCTCTACATACTGAAAGGAGTTAAGGTGTCTCACCATGTACTCCTCCTCTCCTTGTACCGTAACAATCTTCCCCTTTACTGGATACTTCAGCATCTGATGGAGCGTAGAAGTCACTGCCCCAGCTTTATGAATCCACGGGCGACCAAGCAAACAAGAATAAGATGGTTGGATGTCCATCACATAGAACGTAGATGCAAAAGTCTGAGAGCCAACTTTATCAGGAACATCCACCTCCCCGTGTACCATCCTTTTGGACCCGTCAAAGGCCCTAACCACAATATTACTTGGCTTCAGAACCAACCCTTCATAATCCAGCCGATCTAATTCTTTCTTGGGTAAAACATTTAATGAGGACCCAGTATCCACCAGTACATGGGCCAGAGTAGTGCCCCTGCACTCGATCGAAACATGCAGAGCGTCATTATGATTCCTTCATTTGGCAGTCAGATCTACGTCGGAGAAACCCAACCCATTGTCAGCGGTCAAACTAGTTACACAGTCTTTGAATTGATCAGCAGATGTTTCCTGCGGCACATGTGCAGTTTTAAGGAAAGCAATTAAAGCCTTTGCATGGGCTTTTGAGCACAACAATAAGGATAACATGGAGATCTCCGACAGGGTTTTCCCCAGCTGCTCGACTATGTTTTAGTCGCTCTTCTTGAGGATCTTTAGAATTTCCTCTATCTCCTGTCTAGAGGTTTCTATAACAATCTTCTTAGGCGCCTCCGTCCGGGCAGGCTCACCTGTGATCTCTTTGCCCCGAGCGTCAGATGACTCGGCGTTTGGGGTGATAATTGGAATATGTACTGGGACAGTAGCATATGTACTGGTAGATGGAATAGCAACAGGCTTTTGAACAGTCGGAGGGGAAATCTCAGGAGAGAAGAGTCTTCCGCTTTGGGTGACCTTGCTAGCCCCGGCAATATTGCTGACATCAGTATCAGCCTCTTCAACCTTCAAGTCTTGTTTGATCCCATGATAATATACATCGGCCCCATAGTGCCACGGGATAGCTTTATCCGAAGTGTATGGGATAGGACCTGGAATAGTAATGATCAATGGAGCAACTCTCGGAATGGATGTAATCCTAACAGGCTTTCTTGGGGAAGCCTTGGAAGGATTGGCGGAAATGGTTATTATGGAAAAATATTCAACGGGAATCAAAAGAATCAAAGCTTTCTCGAACAGGATCTCTTTGTTATCCATCAGGCGTTGAACACCTGACTTCAATAAATGGCAACCAATAGGAAAGATTGAACATAGGTGGAAACCTTCGCCATAACCCGGAAATAAACCGGCCGATAATAAATTCTTCTTTACTGTCATCAACAGAGTAAAAATGTCTTCCACAGAGGTCACAAATGAATCATCGTCCACAGCATTTACTCCATGCTTGGGCATAGGAGAAGTCATGACATTAGGCTTTTCCGGTGCGTCGAACTCAATTTCTTTAGCTTCAATCAAATCTTGCACCTTATTCCTCAAGGCCCAACAGTTGTTTGTATCATGCCCTGGGCTATCAGAGTGATAGGCGCAGCGGGTGTTTGGATTATACAACGGAGATGTGGTGCTGGGATTCTTCGGGGCTTCCCTCAGAGTTACCAGGTTAGTCTTCAACAATTGCGGCAGAATTTGAGATAAGGTATGTTGTACCCCGAAATTTTCCCTCCCATATTTCTCAAAACATTTCAAGAAAGATCCTCAAGTTGCACAAGGAAGTCCAAGGGTTGACCAGACAAGCCCTCTCCTAAGGCAGTCTACCTCAAATTAGGGTTTCATGTTGCCTCAAGATACTTGAGTCCAAGGGATCCAAAATTCTCACTATTGTCCTAATATGCTCTCAAGATCATCCATGTCAAGTTTCAAGCCTTGCAGAGAAAGTTTGCTCAGTCAATTGCTCAAAGGCCTGAAAATCGACTGTGCTAGGGCAAAAGTCAACTGTGGACCACATGCAGTCAAACTTCAAGATTTTTGGTCAACATCCTCATTTTGAAGTATATTTCATCATTTTATCAAGGGTTGATCATGATTCATCAAGGATTGCTCATAATTCATCAAGACTCAAAAGTTGCTAAATTAGAGTTTTGCAGGAAAAGTCAACTCAACTTTGACCAAGCACAACTTTCTCATACATTATGAGAAATGACCCATACAAAGCTCATTTTGAAGAGGATGCCATGCTATACAATCCATCTTCAGCTCCCAAGTTCAAAATATGCACTCACAAGAAGTTATGAATTTGGACATTATAGGTCATTTTGAAAAGTCAACAAAAACACCTTTTTTGTCAAAGCTTCATACATGAGCATTAAATATAAAATTGAGATGATACCAAAAAGGTTGCTTAGAGGACATCTCAAGATTTCTAAAAAGTCTAAGAACACATTCAAAGAGTCAAAATTGAGGAAGTTATGCATTGGTGAAGTTGACCTTTTTTGCAAAATTGCCAAAAGTCAACTATGCCTAAAACTTCAATTTTTGCCAAATGGGCCCAATCTTTTTCACTTGTTTTGAGTTGGCAACATAGTCCACGAACTCTAGCCCTTGGCACTTCTCATTATCATGTTTTTATTATTTATTTTTATTTTTATTTAATTTAAATCAATTTTAATCAAAATAAATCATGAGAAAATCTAAAGCATTGAAAACTCAAGATTTTATACTTGTTTCAGGTCACAAATCCAGTTGGCAAGTATTTGAAATCGTGCAAGGCATTGGGGTGGACAAAAAGATTGATTTTAGGCCAATTTTGAAATGATATTCAAGATAATCAAATCACAATCAAATTTAATAATGGAAGAAGATTGAGTACATTCTATCAACCCTAATCCATTCCTTGGTACATATAGAAGCGATGCAGACCAAAAACTAGGTTGCAGAGAGGCGTATGAACTAGAGCAAAACTTGAAAAAATACCAAGAAAGTGAAAACACAAATTCCTAGTTGCAGGTTGTGATACGGTGGGAGAGAACTGACTGTTTTTTGGAATGTTGGTTCGCGTTTTGCGTTCATTTTTGCAAAATGTCGCGGTAAGCAAGAGTCGCCATCGTCTTTTATTTTATCCAACAAGGAAAGGAAAAAAGCACAGAAAATTTCCTTTTTCGAGATGTTTTTCGGGTCCGGGGGGTAGATTATAGAAAGGGAAGGTGTTAGCACCCTTTCTATCTGTGGTTATCCACGTGCTCTTAGGTACTTGCTCAAAGTGTTTTCAGAATTTTGCTTTCTCTTTGTGTTTGTGGATTTGAAAGAAGTTTTTGTTTGAAAGGTGTAAGTGCGAAAGGTTTTATTTTATTTTGAAAGGAGCAAGTACTTAAGAATCATCTACCTACTCGAAAAGGAATCAATCTGTACTAATGTCATTTAGACAATGCTATCCCACTATTGATGAGTAGGTAGCATCGTCGTTGGAGTTTAAGGGTCAATTCGATTAAGGGACATGTGGTCACTAAAGCAATGTTAGGATGCCTTAGCGGTAACCCTAATGTCTTAGATCATTTTTCCGAGGCAACCGTTTCGAGGCAACTATGATCTTTGGACAAGAGGGCGACCTCTAAAACTTCCTATACTCAATGACCACGTTCGAAGGCCACCAAGTGAGGTGTACCCTAAGAGTGCGCATGTGCGAGTGTATTGTTTCGGTTAATTTTATATTGTACATGTCAATGGTTATCTATGTTGATTTTAAGTTCATACATTCGATCTTGTCATGCATTCCCTATTACCAAACATCTAACAGTTTATAAGTTGTGGAAATTAAATTGCAGAAATTAAATCTAATTATTACAAGGCGTCGGGTATTTACATCGCCAAAAACAACCCTTGAAATTAAAATGCGAAAAGTAAATAAAGCGGAAAAAAATAGTAAAGGTCCTATTAAACTATTACGTTCCGGGAAACAATTACATCAATATGGTAAAATGGATCGCGTGCGAGAAAATTAAATTGGGCGCATTTTTTTAGGGTTTTGACCCTTTTTTGAAAGAAAGTGATTTTTTTTTGTTATTTTTGAATTAAAAGAAATTAAGTTAAGTTAATTATTAAATAAATAAATTAATTTAATTTAAAAAAAAAGTATTTTTGGATTTTTGGATATTTAAAGAAATAAAATAAATCAATCAAAGTTAATGAAACCTAATAATCTAAATTAATTTTAATTATTTGCAAAAGATATTAAAAATTATACCTAATTAAAGCTAAGTTAATTAAATTAATTTATTAACAAAAAATAAAATGTTGAATTTAATTTTAATAAATAAAATATATTTTTGGTTTTTGATTTTATGAGAAAAGGTTTTAATTGGTTAGTGATTTAAATAATAAAAATAATAACAATAAAATAAATAAAGAAAGAAATAGAAAAAGAAATAACCAAAGGGGGGTTTTGGGCCCAGATCAGGGGTGAGACTAGCAGCTTTTTGGCCCAATAATCCCTTGGCCTGGTTGACTATTTTGTTTCCACGCATACACGTTGACTTGGGCGTATGGTGGACTTTCATTCTTGACCATCAGATCTCGCCCGGGGCCATCTAGCGCTTTGAGATCTGAGGGCGTATCATGCACTGCGCGCTGGAGTTCACACCAAATAACCTATTGAAAAATAATGCAAAGGAATATGGTGGACCTGGGATTCGAACCCAGGTCCTGTTAGTTACCAAGCACACGCCTTGCCACTGAGCCAACGCCTTTCAATCGTTAATGGATTAGATAGCAATTATTATATGGGAAACAAATAAAATGCCAGAATTAAAAAAATAAAAAGCGCGAAAGTTTGAATGGTGCAATGGGGTGGGGACACGTTGTCGTCCCTGTCCTCAGATTTTCACAGGGATTACCTGCGGATTCAAATCCGCAGTAAAAGGCATAGGTCCACTCCAAAATCCATCTCAGGCCATAAAAATGGAAGGTGATACCATGGATGAACTCGTCTCGTTCCCCTGAGTGAGATAGTACCCTTCTCACAAGCCAATTGTCCCTATAATGGAAAGCCCTAAAAAAACCCTAAAAAACCTTTCAATGTCGTTTTGGATTATAGGTCAGATAAATACAATCAAATAATATAGAAAGCATGGAAATTGTTTGGTGATTGTAAATATGCCATTAGTTTCTTGTAATGATGTGTAAATCTTGAAACACGAAAGCAAGTTCAGGGGGGAGTCGTATGTCACTTACAGTGCGTTTGAGGAGGTGAATGGCCTTGCTTTTGATTGCTACAGATTCAGTGGATGTCCAACAATTGATTCACGTTGAGTTTTGGTTCTGAATTGGCCTCTAAGACTGATTTCAATTTCAAGCTTTTTTGCAACTTTTCCAAGTTTGGTTCTTGTGATTTAGCAGCCTCCAACCTCTAATTCTCGTGCCTTTAGCTTGTATAAGTAATATGGAATGAATTAGGTTTACTTTCTTGGGTTGAATCCTTATGCATTGATGTTTGAAGATGTGATTTGATTCACCATTAAAAAGCTTCTAAAATTGTCCAAATTCCATCTTTTTGTTCATGATATGGTGAGATACGAGTTTGATCATGTCCATGATGACAATTAAGACCTATATCAATCAAAAAGATCCTAAGTTATCATTATTTAGATTTTATTTGGATTTAAATTGATTTAAAATGAATTAATTCAATAAAAATCAAATAAAATAGAAAAATTAATAAATGGACACAAGGATGAAGCTAGGACACGTGTGTAGTGTGACAAGACCAAATCAAGTGAAAAGGAATGGGCCCATTTGACAAAATTTGAAGTTTTGGGGATAGTTGACTTTTGGCAATTTCGCAAAAATGCCCAACTTCAACAATGCATAACTTCTTCAATTTTGAACTTTTGGAGGTGTTATTTGACTTTTTAGAAACCTTGAGATGTAATCTAACTAACCCTTTTGTTATCATATAATTTTTATATTCCATGCTCAAGTTATAGTCTTTGGAAAAAAAGGTGTTTTTGTTGACTTTCAAAAATGACCTATAATGTCCAAATTTGTAACTTCTTCTGAGTGAATTTCTTGATCTTGGGGTATGAAAATGGATTATAGGAAATTGAATCCTCTTCCAAATGAGCTTTGGATGGGTCATTTCTCATAAAGTATGAGAAAGTTATGCTTGGTCAAAGTTGAGTTGACTTTTCCTATAAAACCCTAATTTAGCAACTTTTGAGTCTTGATGAATTTTGAGAAATCCTTGATGAATCATGATAAACCCTTGATCAAATGATGAAATAACCTTCAAAATGAGAATGTTGACAAAAAATCTTGAGGTTTGACTGTTTATAGGTCACAGTTGACTTTTGCCCTAGCACAGTCGATTTTTGGACCCTTTGAGCAATTGACTGACCAAACTTCCTCTGCAAGGCTTGAAATTTGACATGGATGAAATTGAGACCATATTAGGACATTGGGAAGCACTTGAGATCATTTGTATTCAAGGAACTTGATGCAACACAAAACCATAATTTGAGGTTGACTGCCTTAGGAGATGATTTGACTGTCCAACTCTTGAGCAATCTTGAACCACTTGGAGATTTTTCTTGCAATACTTTGAGAATTATGGGAGGGCAAATTTTGGGGTACAACAGTTTCCCCTGTTCAATTTTCTTAAACCTGAGGATATAGATTGGCTTTCGGGCCTTTCGTGATCCGAAGGTGGAAGATGATTGAACACTAGAGTGCCCAGAAATTTGCACTCGCATGAAGTGGTATCAGCATCGTGATGTCGGGAATGGGATTATAGATGCCATTTGGAGATTGTTGGTAGATGGTATGAACTTCGACTGGAATACGAATCAGGGAGATCTTATCGGCGATCTGACTGAACCAGAGGAGGTCTCAGATTAACTTTGACTGGATCGGCATTAGAAAAATCTTTAGGAATCGATTTAACTAGACCAGACAAGGTCTTGGAATACTTTGACTGGATCGGCATCAGAAAAATATTTAGGAATCGATTTAACTGGACCAGAGAAGGCCTTTGACTGGATCGACATCAGAAAAATCTTTAGGAATCGATTTAACTGGACCAGACAAGGTCTTGGAATAACTTCAACTGGATCGACATCAGAAAAATATTTAGGAATTGACTTAACTGGACCAGAGAAGGCCTTTGACTGGATCGGCATCAGAAAAATCTTTAGGAATCGATTTAACTGGACTAGGCAAGGTCTTGGAATAACTTCAACTGGATCGGCATCAGAAAAATCTTTAGGAATCAATTTAACTGGACCAGAGAAGGCCTTTGTTTGGATCGGCATCAGAAAAATCTTTAGGAATCGATTTAGCTGGACCAGACAAGGTCTTGGAATAACTTCAACTGGACCAACATCAGAAAAATCTTTAGGAATCGATTTAACTAGACCAGACAAGGTCTTGGATTAACTTCAACTGGGTCGACATTAGAAAAATCTTTAGGAATCGATTTAACTGGACCAGAGAAGGTCTTTGACTGGATCGGCATCAGAAAAATCTTTAGGAATCGATTTAACTGAACCAAACAAGGTCTTGGGATAACTTCAACTGGATCAGCATCAGGAAAATCTTTAGGAATCAATTTAACTGGACCAGAGAAGGTCTTCAACATAGTTGAGAATTTTAACTGCATCTTTCCTGAAAGGTAAAGGTCAACCATATGCAATGCATGATATGGATCAAGCAATGATGTTCTCAACATAAATGAGATTGTATAGTATGATGCATATATGCATGTATCATGATGTATGGAAATGTAATGTTTTAGCTGGGGAAAATAAATCTCGGATAGCTGCTGGAGAATAGAGTTGAATTCTTCGTTTCCGCTGGGGATAACGAATGAAGATGATTGCGAGAATAAACCTGTAGGAGAAGATAACTCTGTTGGGGAATAAACTGATGAGGAGATTACCCTGTGGGGAAGAGATGACCTGCTGAGGATTCCACTGATAAACTCTACTGGGGATGGATTATCGTTGCTGGTGATACTGAATCTGTTGAGGATTGAATTCCTGTTTGTGAAAGGAAAGAACTTCGTTGAGGATGATCCTTCAGTTGCGACTTGCTAGGGGTAACCCTGTTAGACTTTTGTGGGGATAATCCTATGAATTTGCTGGGAATGATCCTTTGAACTTAGTTGGGGATATTTATTTTGTACTCCGCTGGGGATAGACTTCCAGAGTCTACTGGGGATGATGATTCAACTCCGTGGGGGAAGCCTTTTTTAGACCGTGTTGGGGAAATATTGACTCCACTGGGGGTATCTTGTATTCTGCCGGGGAGCATTATTATACTCCGTTGGGGAATATTAAGATTGTCGGGGATATCAAGCCTTTTAGTGTTGATGGTAGATCAACTCTGCTTGGGGAGGGCATTGCTGATTCATTCATAGTTGCAAGCCTCAGCTGGGGGACGGAGCTACCATTAATGTCTTACTCTACGGGAAGTGAAAGTGTCTTAATCATATTCTTCAGCTGAATCTACTTTTGTACCTGGTGGACAGAGAAACTGTACAGTTCGGACAATTCTTATTGCCCCTGTTTCTGCTATTATCGGTAATTCATCTTTTGCTTCGCATGTAAATATTTATGAGCAGCAATTAATGTCAAATGCATATATAAAAAATGAACATTGGACGTTCTTTGCAAAACAAAACAGATAAAGGAAAAACAGTTTGAAATTTTCCTGAAAATGAATTTGTATTGATTTTGAAGTTTGGCCTGTAAATAGGCGTTTTTGTACAAGAGGATGACGTCCTAGTAAGAGAACGCCACCGAATAATAGAATTTACACAATTTATGAAAAACTAAACAAAACAGCTACGTGAATAATCCCACTGGGTTCCAACTCTGCTATTGCCCTTATGTCCTCGAGCATCTCATCACTTTGCTACTGGTTGAAGGTAGATCAGATTGATTAGTGTCGTCCGAGCTTGATAGTCGATACCGAAGTCTGGATGCAAGGTGATCCAATGAGACATAGTGTTACGCTTTGATCCCTAATTTTTTCCTGGACCGCCCATTCGGGTTTTCAGTCCACCGGGATGCCCTTTTTTGCCCAAGCCGCCTTTTTAGGTTTTTGACTTGCCGGGTGTATAGATTTTTTTCATTTTCATCCCTTATTTTTGCCTGAACCCTTTTGGTTCGCCGGGAAGCCCTTATTTTTTGCCTAGGCCAGTCAACCTAGCGGGTCTTTGATTATGCGTAGTATCTTTTCACTATGTCCGCATTGACGGGGTGAGGAAGGTCCTCACCATCCATGGTGGTTAGAATCATAGCTCCTCCTGAGAAAATGTTCTTAACCACAAATGGCCCTTCGTAAGTAGGGGTCCATTTGCCCCTGGGATCACCTTGAGGTAGGATAATGCGCTTGATTACCAGATCCCTAACTTGATACTCTTGTCGTCTAACTTTCTTGTTAAATGCCTTGATCATCCGTTTTTGGTACGTCTGACCATGACAAATAGCAGTAAGTCTCTTTTTGTCGATTAGGTTCAGTTGATCAAGCCGGGTCTGAATCCAGTCATCTTCACTCAAACCTGCATCCTTCATGATCCGAAGAGAGGGTATCTGAACTTCAATGGGCAAGACTGCCTCCATGCCATATACCAAGGAATAGGGTGTTGCCCCTGTTGACGTCTGTGCTGAGGTACGGTACCCATGAAGAGCAAACGGTAACATCTCGTGCCAGTCTTTATATGTCATTGTCATCTTCTGCACAATCTTCTTAATGTTCTTATTAGCCGCTTCGACAGCCCCATTCATCTTTGGCCGGTAGGGAGAAGAGTTATGATGTTGTATCTTGAATTGATCGCAGAGCTCAGTGATCATCTTGTTGTTGAGATTGGTACCATTATCTGTAATGATCCTCTCTGGTACACCATATCCATAGATCAGATTGTGTCGAATGAACCGTGCCACGACGTTCTTGGTTACAGTAGCAAAGGAAGCTGCTTCAACCCACTTCGTAAAGTAGTCAATGGCTACCAGGATGAAACGATGCTCGTTGGATGCCGTAGGTCTGATCTCGCCGATCATATCAATGCCCCACATTGCAAAAGGCCAAGGTATTGTCAAGACGTTTAGAGGAACTAGAGGTACATGCACTTTATCAGCATAGACCTGGCACTTGTGACATGTCCGAGAATGCTGATAACAGTCGGCTTCCATAGTGGACCAATAATATCCTGCCCGAAGGATTTTCTTTGCCATGGTGTGTCCACTGGAATGAGTTCCGAAAGTACCTTCATGTAACTCTTCCATGATCTTTTCTGCTTCATTCTTATCCACACAACGCAGTAAGGTTGAATCATGGTTACGCTTGTAAAGAATACCATTGCTGATGAAGAACTTCGCCGCGAACCTCCTTAGAAACTTCTTGTCATTAACAGATGCACCCTCGGGGTATTCATGAGCTTCAAGATACCTCTTCACCTCATGATACCAGGGTTTGTCTGCTACCTCTTCAGTCTCAAGATCACAGCAATGTGCAGGTTCGTCCAATCTTTCAATGATAACCCGGGGAGCCTCGTTTTCCCAATTGACCTTGAACATAGAAGACATTGTAGCTAGCGCATCCGCCAACTGATTCTCCTCTCTAGGGAAGTGTTCAAAGGTTATCTCCTCAAAATGGGGAAGCAACGTCAATACATACTCCTTGTAAGGAATAATATTTAGGTGTTTCATATCCCACTCGCCTTTGATCTGACTGATCACGAGAGAGGAATCTCCGAAGACACTTAGAAACTTAATCCTTAGGTCAATTGTTGCTCGAAGACCCATGATGCACGCTTCATAATCCGCCATGTTGTTGGTGCAGTTGAAACATAGTCGGGCGGTAAACGGAGTATGAGAGCCTTTAGGAGATATGATCACGGCGCCAATGCCATTACCCAAAGCGTTCGAAGCTCCATCAAAGTACATAGACCATCGGGATCCTTCCTCAGGTTCTTCATTCGGTCCAGGTGTCTCACAATCAGTTACCAACATGATATTCTCGTCTGGAAATTCAAAGTTCATAGACTGGTAATCATCCACTGCCTGATGTGCCAAATGGTCTACCAACACACTCCCCTTAATTGCCTCTTGGGTCATATATTGGATGTCATACTCAGTCAAGATCATCTGCCATCTCGCTATTCTTCCGGACAAGGCAGGCTTTTCGAATATATACTTGATTGGATCCATTTTTGATATCAACGAAGTGGTGTGAGTCAGCATATATTGTCTCAGCCGACGAGCAGCCCATGCCAAAGCACAACAAGTTTTCTCGAGCAGTGAGTATCGGGTCTCACAGTCGATAAACTTTTTGCTAAGGTAATAAATAGCATGCTCTTTTCGGCCAGACTCGTCATGTTGACCCATCACACACCCCATTGAGTTATCAAGTACTGTCAAGTATAAGATCAGAGGTCTCCCCTCAACTGGTGGCATCAGAATAGGTGGCTCTTGGAGATACTCTTTGATCCTTTCGAAAGCGGCCTGGCATTCATCGTTCCATCGTACCACTTGATCTTTCTTCAGTATCTTGAAGATTGGCTCACAAGTAGCAGTCAGGTGCGAGATGAATCGGGCAATATAGTTCAGACGTCCCAGAAAGCCTCTGACTTCTTTCTCTGTTCTGGGAGCTGGCATTTCCTGTATAGCTTTCACCTTTGCAGGATCCACTTGAATACCTTTATCGCTGACGACGAAACCCAGCAGCTTACCAGATTTCACCCCGAAGGTGCACTTGTTCGGGTTTAACCTTAGCTTGTACAACTTCAGCCTGTCAAATAACTTCTGCAGATGGTCAAGGTGTTCCTCCTCAGTTTGGGAGCTTGCAATCATATCATCAACGTATACTTCAATCTCATGATGGATCATGTCATGAAACAAAGAAACCATGGCACGCTGATACGTTGCCCTAGCATTCTTCAACCCAAAAGGCATGACCTTGTAGCAAAAGGTGCCCCACTGAGTAACAAAAGTGGTCTTCTCCATGTCTTCAGGAGCCATTTTAATCTAATTATAACTGGAGAAGCCATCCATAAAGGAGAATACCTTGTGCTGAGCAGTGTTGTCAACCAGAACGTTGATATGAGGTAGAGGGAAATCATACTTGGGACTCTCCCTGTTCAGATCCCTATAGTCAACACACATTCGAACCTTACCATCCTTCTTCGGTACGGGAACCACATTGGCAACCCACTGAGGGTAAGAAGTCACTGCTAGAAAACCGACGTCAAACTGTTTCATAACTTTATCCTTGATCTTCTCAGATATCTCTGGGTGCATTCGGCGTACCTTCTGTTTCACTAGAGGACATTCTTCCTTGGTAGGCAGGCGGTGAACCACAATATCGGTATCCAACCCAGGCATATCTTCATAAGACCAGGCAAAGATCTTAACATAGTCATGCAGCATCTGAACCAACCGTTGCTTCACACTAAGCTCCAGATTTGCATCGATCTTGACTTCCTTCTTGTCTATCTCAGTACCCAGATTCACTGATTCCACCGGCTCTTCGTGCGGCTGAATAACCCTCTCTTCCTGGAGTAGCAGTCTTGTAAGTTCACCAAGAACTTCGCAATCATCTTCACCTTCGTCTTCAGCTAAGTTGATCGGTTTTTCGAAGTCATAACTGGCAGTAGCAGAGTCGTTACTAGTGAGATTCAGAGTGGATGTGGACCTGTATATGTGAGTGTGTGTAAAATAGTTGTTTTTCAATATATAATAAGAAAAAACAAGGAGCGCAAAATTTGAAATGCAAGAAAACGTCCAATGCTTTTATTAATGATATATGAAAATGACACACATAGATCCCTCACAAATGAAGCCACAATGCCCCGGGTAAGACACCGGGCCATAAAGTTTAAAACATTGTCTGTTACATATTCAAAATAAAAGTTTCATTACTGGGTGATAACAGAAACGGGCATAGAATCCTTTGTTGTCCAGTTGCTTAATCCACCATTGGCAGTCGGGTAGATCCAACAGTCGATATCGAACTCTTCATCATCGTCATCTCTGATAGCATTCACCCTTGCCTCCTATTTAGGCTTTTCTGGTGCTCCGAACTCAATCCCCTTCGTATCGATCAAGTCTTGTACCTTGTTCTTCAAAGTCCAACAATCATCTGTATTATGCCCCGGGCTATCAGAGTGATAAGCATAACGGGCATTAGGGTTATACTTTGGTGATGTTGTATTTGGATTCTTCGGGGCTTCCCTTGGAATCACCAGATTGGTCTTCAGCAACTGTGGCAGAATCTGAGATAAGGTCATGTTGAGACGGGTGAATTGCCTTCGAGGTCTCTCGTCCTTTTGTTGATTGTTGTGCTGAGGAGCACCAGCAGGTTTTGAAATTACAACTGCATTAACAGCTTCGCGGTGTTCAGGTCCATTCTGTCTTCTTGAACTGTAGACAGCACTGGACTCTTTCTTAAAGGGCTTCTTCTCGGTTCTTGATGAGGCACCCTTCTGTATCTTACCATCCTTAATACCAGCCTCAATCCTCTCACCGGTGATAATTAGCTCTATAAACCCAGCCGAAGAGCTTCCAATCAGGTGGTTGAAAAATGGACCGGACAGGGTCCCCAGAAACATGTCCACAAGCTCCCGATCAGCCAAGGGTGGTTGTACTCTTCCGGCGAGGTCCCTCCACTTCTGAGCATAATCTTTGAATCCTTCACTCGTTCCCATTGACATACCCTAGAGTTGGGTACACGTGGGAGCGAGGTCGGAGTTATATTGATACTGCCTGTAGAAAGCAGTAGCCAAATCTTCCCAACTGCGGATACTGGCTTCGTCCAACTGGTAGAACCATTCAAGCTGAGTCCCTGAGAGACTGTCTTGAAAGAAGTGGATCCATAGGTTCTTATCAGCGGTGTACGGCTGAATCTTCCTCACATATGACCAGAGGTGTAGCTTCGAACAAGAAACTCCGTCATACTTAGCAAAGGCTGGTGCTTTGAATTTGTGGGGAATCACCACCCCAGATGATAGTCCTAGATCACCAAAGTCCAGACCATGCACTTTCTGAACTTCCATAGCACTTAACCGGTCTTCCAGTTGCTTGTATCTGTCCTCAGCAGGAGGATACTGTTCTTCATCGAAGTCCGTCTCGTTGTCGGAGACCACAGGGCTAGGAGCCCTCCTTTCTTCCTAACTATCTTTCCCTCCAGATGAGGTGGTTAGATCAACTTCATTCTGTAGCCTGTTCCCAAACCAGTGTCCTGTGTTAAACAGGATTGTCCTCTTCTTCTTCTTCTTCTTCTTCTTCTCTTTCAGAATCAGGGTCTTTAGATCTTGCTGACCCTTAGCTAGATTCATGAACAACTCATGAAATTGGGCATTCTAAGCCTGGAGGGCCTTGATGGCTTGCTCAGTTGAAGGTTCAGCAGACATGATGAGTGCTGAAATAAATAGCGAAGAAGATAAGAGACCTGTAATGGGTACCTGTTATGAAGTGCATGGGATGAAATGCGTATGATTTATGATTTCAAAGATAATCGGGAGATTCAAATTTGTAAACAAGAAAGGAAACACACTTTATTAGATAAACTTTAAAATTCAAATTGTTCAACTGATGCCCTCAGGGCGTTACAAGAATGGAAATACTTAAAAGTAAATAAAAATTGGAAAAGAAACAATCAAAGGACAATCAGTGCTCCCATGGGCTCTTCTTATCAGTGCGGACATATTCATTAAGGATCCGCTCGTTCTCCAACTGCCTAGTCAACCTCTGGATCTTCTGTTCTTGCTCATTGAACTTCTCTCGGTAAGCATCCCGTTCTTCTCTCAGCTGCATCTAAGATCTTTTCAGTGCCCCAATGTCAGTGGGCATATAAGGATGGAGGATGGTAGGAAGAACCCCCTCTTCATTAGCAATTTCAACAATGACAGGCCGGACGGCTTCATATGGCATACCCAGCTTTTGGGCACGGATACGGACCCATCTGAGATATGGCTCCATCGGAAGTGAAGTCTTTGGACCCAACTCATGTGGATCAGATCTATGAACTCTATCTCAAGCCCTTATGAATCTCCGGCGTTGTTCGTCGTTATCTCCTTGAAAGTCAAAGATGATACTAGGCATTAGCATCTCATGAGGGACTTCTCTTCTGGCTCTCCCGAACTGACGTAAGGCCAAGCACGGGTTGTAAGAAATTCCTCCATGGGTCCCTATCAATGGAACATTGGGGTATTCCTCACATCGATCAATGATGGCTACCTCGTCCATACCCTTAAGAGTCTAAATGATATCATTGTGAGAGAGAGACATAACCCTATAGGCCCAGCCCATGCCTTCTTTGTTCTTCAGCATTGATTTGGGGAGGTGTGAAGTAAACCACCTTGCCAATAACGGAGCACAGCACATCAAGGTCTCCCGCTTTCGGGCAGTACGGGCATAGAGCTGATGAAGAATGTCACCCAAGAGAGTGGGTACAGGATTACGAGAGATGAAGATTTTCACCGCATTCACATTAACAAAAGAGTCAGAGTTTGGAAACAATACCAAGCCATATATCAGAAGAGCCCGAATATCTTCGAACGCCTTGAAGTCTAGACTATCCCAGAAATAGTTAGCTTTACCAACCAAGAACTTAGTCAGAAAGCCCTTTGCTCCACTTCTAGTCTCCCAATTAGCCATTACCTCATCTTTGGTCAAATGAAGGGCTGCAACAATCTCTTTGGGCCTAAGAATCTTCTCCTAACCAGTAAACGGGGTCTGCTCCGAAATAGAGATACCGAGCAGATCAAAGAACTCTTCTAAGGTGGGAACCAACTGATAGTCTTGAAAAGTAAAGCAATGGTACAGCGGATCATAGAATTGGACCAAAACACTCATCATCTGCTCGTCCAATTTGGAGGTAACCAGACTGAGAAGATACCCATGTCTCCTGAGGAAGGAAGTAGTATCAGGCATCTTTGCAATCAGATCTTTAAGCACAGTGGGAACTTGGACAAAGTTGATCCGGATGGTATTCTTATGCATAGGCATCATGATGACCTACAAAACAGAACAAAGATGAATCCCTCCTGTCTTTGAAATAGGTTAGTCCAATGCAAGATGTACGCAATGTTATAATGTCATGATGTCATGATAGTAAGCACACCACAAGAATCCACAAATAACAAACATGGTAAAGGCACACAAGTCACATAGAGAGCCCTTAAATTTCAGGCCGGCAAGGAGCTTAGGTACTACCCTCTTTCAGTTCAGTTGGCTTAAACCTGTCCTAAAAATAGTAATCGGGTTCTAGAGGATCTCAATATCACTGACTACCCTCGATTGATCATAATTCCAGTTTAGCAACCTTTTCTTGCATCCAGAATCATCGCGAGAGTTTAGTCTCAATGAGTGTAGCATACTGCTACTGTTCTATGGCCAAGTTGGTCAATTTAAAGGTTCTAAGGTCAGTTGGTGCTTAATGACCCCTTAGAAGACCCATATTCTCCTTGTTGCGCCACAAGGGATATCGGTACAAACTAAAGTGCCACACCAACGTAGCTACTGCTTCAACTGTATCGGTCTATGTTGTACAGTTCCCTTACAGTTTATTGCTACTTACCTAAAGGGTGTCCCCAAGATCCAGGTTAGGATCTATAGTAACTCCTATTCAAACCTACAAAGATAAAGCATACAAGTCAAACAATTGAAAACAATATGAATTATTCCTAAGGTACACCCCACTTATAAACGATCCCCAGCAGAGTCGCCAGTTATGTGATACGGTGGGAGAGAACTGACTATTTTTTGGAATGCTGGTTCGTGTTTTGCGTTCGTTTTCGCAAAATGTCGCGGTAAGCAAGAGTCGCCACCGTCTTTTATTTTATCCAACAAGGAAAGGAAAAAAGCACAGAAAAATTCCTTTTTCGAGATGTTTCTCGGGTTCGGAGGGTAGATTATAGAAAGAGAAGGTGTTAGCACCCTTTCTATCTGTGGTTATCCACGGGCTCTTAGGTACTTGCTCAAAGTGTTTTCAGAATTTTGCTTTCTCTTTGTGTTTGTGGGTTTGAAAGAAGTTTTTGTTTGAAAGGTGTAAGTGCGAAAGGTTTTATTTTATTTTGAAAGGAGAAAGTACTTAAGAATCATCTACCTACTCGAAAAGGAATCAATTTGTACTAATGTCCTTTAGACAATGCTATCCCACTATTGATAAGTAGATAGCGTCGTCGTTGGAGTTTAAGGGTCAATTCGATTAAGGGACATGTGGTCACTAAAGCAATGTTAGGATGCCTTAGCGGTAACCCTAATATCTTATATCATTTTTCCGAGGCAACCGTTTCGAGGCAACTATGATCTTTGGACAAGAGGGCGACCTCCAAAACTTCCTATACTCAATGACCGTGTTCGAAGGCCACCAAGTGAGGTGTACCCTAAGAGTGCGCATGTGCGAGTGTATTGTTTCGGTTAATTTTATCTTTGTACATGTCAATGGTTATTGTTGTACCCCAAAATTTTCCCTCCCATATTCTTCAAGAATTGCAAAGTCAAAGCTTCAAAATCTCCCCAAGGGTTGCACAGTTCAAGGGCCTCCTAACAGTCAAAAACTAGGGTTTTGGTTCTGACAAAGAAATTGAAGTTTCCAAGGGTCCAATCAAGTCCCACATGCCTACAAACATGGTCAAGCATCCTCATGCCAAGTTTTAAGACTTACAGCTCAAAATTGCACAGTCAAAAACCCTAATTGCACTACAGTCAACTGTAGGGGCAAAATGGTCATTTGACAGTCAAAAGTTCAAATTTTTGGTCAACATCTCATTTTGAAGCCACAAACATCATTTGATCAATGCTTGATCATGATTCTCAAAGCTTGGCTCAAAAAGTCTCAAGATGCAAAAGTTTCCATATTTGGACAGTTGAAAAAGTCAACTGTAACTTGACCAAGGCATAACTTCCACATGGATTATCAGAAAAATTCCATCCAAAGCTCATTTTGAAGATAAAGACATTTCCTACAACTCCTCTTCACATTTCAAGTCCAAGAAATGCTCTCACAAAAAGTTATCAATTTCAACATTATAGGTCATTTTCAAAAGTCAACAAAAAGGGACTTTAAGTCAAAGGCCATAACTTGAGATTGGTAAATCAAAATGACATGGGACCAAAGACATTGGTTAGAGGACTCAAAGACCTTTCCAAAATGTCCAAGAACATGAGCAAAGTTTAAAAATTGAGCAAGATATGCCTTGTGGAAGTTGGGAAATTTTTGGGTATTTTGAAAAGTCAACATTGCTTCAAAAGTCTTAAAAATGCTAATGGGCCACATTTTCTTCCAAGAATCATCATCCAAAGCATGTGCACGACCATTTGGCCCAAAGGGAAGTTTTTTATCATTTTTATTTATTTATTTGGATTTTTAATGGCTAAAAATTCATTTAATTAAAATAAATAGGTGGAAAATATCAAAGCAAGTCAATCAAATCTTTTTGTGCATAGGATAACTTCAGATTTTAGTGCATTATTAGATAGGGAAAGAATCCATGTGATTGAACATGATTTGGTAGCAAATATGCATGAAAAGATTTGAAAATTATGGCATGGAAAATCAAATATTTTCTCATCAATTCATGGATCCTTTGGCTCAGATTTTTTACCCTAATAATTCCATACATAAGCATGAAGCCAACCCTAATGCCAATGACCACAAAGCTGCGCCAGAAAAGCATAGAAAAGTTTGAGTTTTTTGCCAAAAAATTGGAAACTGAAAACAATATTCTAGCACGATTCAGAGCAAGAGACCAATTGCAAAAGCTTCCTCGTGTATTACTGAACCTAACTGCATTGTTTTTCAACCCTTACACGCCCAAAATTGGTATACAAAACTCAAACTGTTTCCACTTTTATGCATATTCGTATTGCAATATTTAAGCATGTTCATTGCATTTTTTTTTATGGATTCACACTAATTAATTGATTCTGAAGCTAACCACATAGTTTGATTGAGTTTTCATACACCATACGCGAAGTTGCCATTGTTGTCTTTTAGGGTTTTCAAAGCTCTGAATTGGGGTTTCCCAGTTAAGGAAAAATTAGAACGTGAGACCCAGACCATTCAACTCAGCGTGCTTGGACGATTTGGACACACACCTCGCGCTCAATTTATGAGCTACCATGTGCTATTCTCTGTTTTGGCATATATCATATAGTGGGGGTTCAAAACCCCCGCAATCCAATTGTTTTTTTATTTCAGGAAAATGCAACAAGGAAGAAGAAGGCTAGGTGGCACAAGCTGGTTGGAACATTTGAATTTTCGCGCGAGAATGTCCACTAACGCCTGATTTACCTTATGTTATTTGTCTTCCATATAATAATTAAAACGCGTTGGTAGCTCCACTGGTCAAGCGAAGGGTTGGTAATCTCTAGGACCTGGGTTCGATCCCAGGTCCCCCTCCCTTTCCTTATATTTTTCTCATAATTGTGTTCTTGTGTAACTCATTTGCAAGCGCCTACCATACACTCAACATCCTGGCACGCCACATGGCTTCAGAGACTGATCTAAGGGTCAGGTCATGCAGGTCACCATACCCCCATGTCAACCATGCATATGTGAACGTTGAAAAGTCAACCAGGCCAAAGATCAATGGGCCAAAAGTGCTGAGCAATACCTCCCATTTGGGGACAGACCCCCCAAGGTTTTGATTTTTATTTTCTTTCTTATTTTATTTATTTCAATTATTTCTTTTTTTAAATTCCTTATTTTAATTTATTTTAATAAACTATAAAAATAATACAAAAAATCAGAAAAGACAAAAAATATATTTTATGTTAATATTTTTTTAATAAATATCATTAATTAATTTTAGCTTTTTTTAAATTAGGTTTAATTCAAATATTTTTCTCAATAAACTTTAAAAAAAAACTTGTAGAATTAGGTTTTAATTATTTTAATTACTTTTTCTTTTATTTTCATCATCTCTAATAATTAATTATTTACTATTATTTTTATAAATCAAATTGCTTTAATTAATTAGGTTAATTTAGGTTTAACTTTAATATTTTTTCTTAATAAATAAAAGTTATAGAATTAGGGTTAATTTAATTTTAATTTCAGCTAATCTTCTCATTAAAAATTCACAACTCCAAAAAACTCAAAAAATCTTTTCTCCTTTTATTTTTTTATTTTAATTAATTTGTTAATAATAATTTAATTACATTAAAAAGGGTCCAACGCCCTCGCTTGCGATTTTTTATTCTCTTCGCGCATTCTATTTATTCCTTCTTTTAAATATTAATGTAATTCTCCCAAAGCATTGTAAACTCGGACATTTTTATTTCTCGCACGTTAATTATTTACTTTCTGTCAAATCGGGTCCTGGATTTTAATTTTGGCGATGTGGACCCGCGCCTTTGTAATAGTTTAGGAATTTTATCTTTTCGCACTCTTTTTTAACTGTTGATAATGGCATGCAAGAATGAATGATAAAATAAAAACAAACGCATAGATCACTTTGACATGAACAAGATAAATGCAAATGAATCTGACACATAAATTCACACACCACCCCTAGGGTACGCCTCACTGTTGCCTTGCCTCGAAAGGTGATGGTCGAGTAGAGGATGTCTTAGTAAGTCCTCATGATCCGGGAACCTGGCATGAGGGTAGCTTCTAAGGTATCTTCCCATTGCTCTGGTGATCACCATATCCCGAACCTCGAATTGACCCGAATACCTCCAACGGTGGTGCTACCTACCTCTCAATGGTGGGATGGCACTACTTTAAGGACATCTACACAGACGAGTTCCTTAGGGTAGGTAGACGACTCTAGATACTTGCTCTAATTTCAAAATAAATTCAAAAATATCTTTTCACAACGACACCTTTTCAAAAAGCTTTCGAAAGCAACTTTTCAAACACTCTTGAGGACCGATACAAGAGTCGAACTGGAATTTTCAAAGAAACTTTTTAAAACCCACAGTTGAGAAGCAAACAAACCATTTTGAAAACACAAGTGAGCAAGTATCTAAGAGCCCATGGATAACCATGGATAGAAAGGGTGCTAACACCTTCCCTTTCTATAATCTACCTCCCGAACCGAGAGCAATCTCTATAAGGAATTTTTCTGTGCTTTTGTCCTTTCCATTTGGAGAAAATAAAAGACGGTGGCGACTCTTGCTTCCGCGACATTTCATGAAACCAGCGTTAAATAGTCAGTTCCAGATCCACCAATCACAGAACTGGCGACTCTGCTGGGGATACTTATAAAGTGAGGTGTACCTTAGGACTAAGATCACTTGTGTTTTCAATTGTCTGAATTGTTTGCTTTATTATTGTGGGGACTGTCTTGGGAGTTATATAGATCCTAACCCGGATCTGGGGATACCTTCTTAGAAAGTAGCAACAAGGCTGTGAGGGAACTGTGTGGGGTATACCGACATGGTTGAAACAGTCTGCTACATTGATGTGGCACTTTGGTGTGTACCGGTAACCCTTGAGTTCAGTCAAGGAGACTACGGGGCCTCCGCGTGGTGTCATGAAGCATCAACAGACCTTAGGAACCTTAATTGAACTATCTTGGCCTCTTTAGGGTAGTGAGATAACTGACTTTGGTGCAGTCCGAGGTTGGTTGATACTCGATACTACACTCAATTGAGGGTTGCTTTCCTGGAATATTTTGGTCGCCAGTTCAGTGGCTAAATCGAAACGATGAACAATGAAAGCAATCCCGTGATATTGGGACCCTTAGAACCCGGTTACTTCTAATAGGACAGGTTGAGCCCACCAACTTCAAGAGGGTACTACCCAGACCCCATGCTGGCCTAAACCCTAAGGGTTTGTCTTGTGTGCCTTGTGTGCCTTACATGTTTGTCTTTGTAAATATTTGTGGTGTGTTTAATCATAGCATCATGACATCATCCTGCATCATATGCATTGACTAACCATTTCAGGGGTTCGAATCTTCATCTTTGTTCTTGTTTTGTAGGACATGGAAACTGTTCGCAGAAAGACAATTCAAATCAGCCTTGTAAGGATCCCTCCTCAGCTTAAGGAACTTATATCCAGGATTCCCGAGAGCTCTTCATTCAGTGAAAGACATGGAAGACTCATCAGCTTAGTCAACACCAACATTGAGGAAGATATGATAAAGGTCCTATTCCAGTTCTTTGACCCTCTGCATCACTTTTTCACCTTCTTGGATTATCAGATGGTACCTACATTGGAGGAGTTCTCCCGGCTCCTGAAGATCCCTATCCTTGATCAACTACCCTACAACGGTACAGAAAAGGAACCCAAGCTTGAAGAGATTGCTAAAGCCTTGCACCTATAAGCATCTGATCTCAAGGGACATTGGGAAGTTAGAAGTGGTATCAAAGGGTTCTTAGCCAGGTTTCTGTTTGAAAAGGCCCATGAATGTTGGAACTCCCTTGACTTACAAGCTTTTGAAGAAGTTGTGGCCCTCCTTGTCTATGGTTTGGTATTGTTCCCTAATCCAGATCAGCTTATAGATATCAGTGCTGTCCAGATCTTCATGTCCAGGAATCCTATACCTACGTTGCTGGGGGACGTCCTTCACTCATGTTACACTCGAACCATGAGAAAAAGAGGTGTCCTTATGTGCTGCACTCCTCTTCTGGGAAGGTGGTTTATTTCGCACCTTCCACAATCAGTTTTGAAGAACGAGCGGGGTTTGAGATGGTCACAACGGTTGATGACTCTTACACATGCAGATATACATTGGTGCCCTCGGTCCAGAGAAGATGTCACTATCATTGATCGTTGCGGGGAGTACCCTAATGTTCCTCTACTTGGAATCAGAGGAGGTATTACTTACAACCCATGCCTGGCTTGGAGACAGTTTGGTTATGCTCGGAGGGATGGCCCTCATGACATGTTAATTCCTGACATAGTTTTTGACTTCGACAACGATGCACAAGGACTTCGCCAGAGATTTATCAGAGCTTGGAGGATGCCAAGTAGGATAGACAGTAAGACACTGGGGCACAGGAACTCCATCCCGTTGGAACCTTATCTCAAGTGGGTACGCGCCCGCTCCCAGAAGTTAGTAATGCCTTATCCTCATATGCTCCCTGTGATCAAAGAGCCAGTCTTGGAAGGAGAAGTGTCCTACACCATTCAGCATCCTGACATGCCTACATCCTGGGAAGAGATGCAGAAGAGCTGGATCCAGCTTAAGGAAGAACAGAATTCTCTTGAGACCAGTCTACATGCTAGTGAAAAGAAAGTCTTGGAGCTCACTCTCCTATTGCATGAGGAGAGGAATCTCAACACCTACATAGCTCCAAAGAGGATGCGTAGTGTCTTTTGGGATTGATTTACTTTGTAATTTGTGCCCATTAGGCTTTGATGTACTGAACAATTATTTCCTTAATGATAATGTGTGTTCTTTTTTGTCTACAACAAATTTGAACTTTCGAACCCTTGAATGCATTGCATAAACACATATCATTCATCATGTGCATAGCAAGTTTTCTTCTTTTCAGGTTGCTTACCGCTCTTCGCTGTTTATTTCAGCATCATGAATCCTGACTCATCATCAACTGAGATGTCCATCAAGGCTCTTCAGGCGCAGAATGCGCAATTTCAGGAATTAATCATGGGTTTGGCTCAGGGCCAAGAAGAGCTGAAGGCTCTGCTCCTGAAGAAGGAGAAGAAGAAGAAGAGAAGAACTGTTCTTTTCAACACGGGCCGAAGGTTTGGCAACACTCTGCAAAATGAAGAGGCTGGTTCTTCTATAGGCAAGGGTACTCCCCAAGGGGAAAAAGGTCCTAGTCCGGTAGTCTCCGACAACGAGACTGATTTTTATGAGGAGCAATATCCTCCTGCAGAAGACAGATATAAGCAGTTGGAAGACAGATTGAATGCTATGGAGATTCAACAGGTGCCTGGGCTGGATTTCGGAGATTTGGGTTTGTCTACTGGTGTGATCATTCCTTGTAAGTTTAAAGCACCATCCTTTACCAAGTATGACGGGGCGTCTTGTCCCAAGCTACATCTTAGATCTTATGTGCGGAAGATTCAACCGTACTCAGTGGATAAGAACTTGTGGATCCACTTCTTCCAAGAGAGTCTTTCAGGGACTCATCTCGAATGGTTCTATCAGCTGGATGGGACCAAGGTTCGTAACTGGGAGGAGTTGGCTACTGCTTTCTATAAGCAGTATCAATATAATGCCGACCTTGCCCCTATGCGTACCCAACTCCAGGGTATGTCGCTAGGGTCAAGTGAAGGTTTTAAAGAGTACGCTCAGAAGTGGAGGGATCTGGCTGGCAGGGTGCAGCCTCCGTTGACTGATCGGGAGTTGGTAGACATGTTCTTGGGGACCCTATCTGGGCCATTTTTCAACCATCTTATTGGTAACTCGTCTACAGGGTTTACTGATCTTATTCTGACTGGAGAGAGAATTGAGGCTGGGTTGAAGTCTGGTAAATTCCGAAGGGTGCATCTACAAGTTCTGATAAGAAACCCTTCAAGAAGGAGGCTAGTGCTGTATATGGCTCTAGAAGACAAGAGAAACCTGAGCGCCGCCAATCTGTCAACGCGGTGATGATTGCCAAGCCTGCTGCCGCTCCTCGGCAAACCAATCCTCAAAGGGCTGAAAGACCCCGGAGAGAGTTTACCCGTTTGAGCATGACCCTATCCCAGATCTTGCCACAGTTGCTGTCCACCAACTTAGTGACTGTTAGGGAAGCCCCAAAGGTTGTAAACACTGCCTCTCCAAAATACAATCCGAATGCCCGATGTGCTTATCACTCCGATAGCCCGGGGCATTCCACTGATGACTGCTGGGCCTTAAGGAACAAGCTGCAGGACCTTATTGACGCCAAGGAGGTACAATTTGAGGCATCTGAGAAGCCTAATATAGTGACAGCTCCCCTGCCTGCTCATGGAGTGAATGCTATTGGGGACGAAGATGAAGTGGATGAAGCTGAGTTTGATAGCTGGATTTACCCGGCAACCGACAGTGCACCTAACAATTGGAGTGCAAAGGACAATCTACCTGTTTCTCTTATTACTGAGTAATGAATTCCTATGTTTTGTTATTTGTAATAAACAATTAAAACTCTATGGCCCGGTGTCTTACCCGAGGCACCGTGGTTTCATTTGTGAGGGCATATAAATTGTCATTTCATATATCATGAATAAATATCTTGGACGTTTTCTCGCATTTCAAATTTTATGCTCCCTTTCTTTCTTTCCTTTCATTATATCGCAAAACAGCTGTATTTACACACACTCACTCATACAGGTTTCAATCCACTCTGGATCTCACTGGTAATGACTCTGCTACTGCCAGTTATGACTTCGAAAATCCGATCAACTTAGCCGAAGACGAAGGTGAAGATGATTGCGAAGTGTCGGGCGAGCTTGCAAGACTGTTACTCCAGGAAGAGAGGGCAATTCAACCACACGAAGAGCCAGTGGAGACAATAAATCTGGGTACTGAGGCAGACAGAAAGGAGGTAAAAATTGGTGCCAACCTAGAGCTCAGCGTGAAGCAACGGTTGACTAAGATGCTACATGATTATATGGAGATCTTTGCCTGGTCCTACGAAGACATGCCCGGGTTGGATACCGATATTGTAGTCCATCACTTGCCTACTAAAGAAGACTGCCCTCCGGTTAAGCAAAAGGTCCGTCGTATGCGTTCAGAGATGTCTGAGAAGATCAAAGCCGAGGTTATGAAACAGTTTGATGTCGGGTTCCTTGCAGTGACTTCTTACCCGCAGTGGGTTGCTAATGTGGTGCCGGTACCTAAGAAAGACGGTAAGGTCAGAATGTGTGTCGATTACAGGGATCTGAACAGAGCCAGCCCCAAAGATGACTTCCCTCTACCTCACATTGATGTCCTTGTTGACAATACAGCTCAGCACAAGGTATTCTCTTTCATGGATGGCTTTTCAGGTTATAATCAGATCAAGATGGCTCCTGAAGACATGGAGAAGACTACCTTTGTTACTCAGTGGGGCACCTTCTGCTACAAGGTCATGCCTTTTGGACTGAAGAACGCTGGGGCAACCTACCAACGTGCCATGGTTGCTTTATTTCATGACATGATCCATCATGAGATAGAAGTGTATGTTGACGACATGATTGCAAGGTCCCAGACTGAGGAATAGCACCTAGATCATCTGCAGAAATTGTTTGACCGTCTGAAGTTGTACAAGCTGAGGTTGAACCCGAACAAGTGCACCTTCGGGGTAAGATCTGGAAAGTTGCTAGGCTTCGTTGTAAGTGATAAGGGTATTCAAGTGGACCCTTCCAAGGTCAAAGCTATTCAAGAGATGCCAGTTCCTAAGACAGAGAAGGAAGTCAGAGGCTTTTTAGGACGCCTGAATTACATTGCTCGGTTCATCTCACACCTAACTGCTACTTGTGAACCAATCTTCAAGCTGCTGAAGAAAGATCAGGTAGTACGTTGGAATGACGAATGTCAGGCTGCTTTTGACAGAATCAAAGAGTATCTCCAAGAACCACCCATCCTTATGCCACCGGTTGAAGGGAGACCTCTGATATTATACCTAACAGTACTTGACAACTCAATGGGGTGTGTGCTGGGGCAGCATGACGAGTCTGGCCGCCATTTATTACCTTAGAAAAAAGTTTACCGACTGTGAGACCCGATACTCACTGCTTGAGAAAACTTGCTGCGCTTTGGTATGGGCTGCTCGCCGGCTGAGACAGTATATGCTGACTCACACTACCTTGTTGATCTCAAAGATGGATCCCATAAAGTATATATTTGAAAAGCCTGCTCTGTCTGGGAGAATAGCAAGATGGCAGATGATCTTGACAGAATATGACATTCAGTACACGACCCAGAAAGCCATCAAGGGAAGTGTATTGGCAGACCACTTGGCACATCAGGCCGTAGACGACTATCAGTCAATGAACTTCGAGTTTCCGGATGAAAGCATCATGATAGTGACTGATTGTGAAGTACCTGGACCGGATGAAGGACCTGAGGAAGGATCCCGATGGTCTATGCACTTTGACGGAGCCTCCAATGCTTTGGGTAACGGTATCGGCGCCATAATCATATCCCCTCAAGGTACTCATACTCCGCTCACTGCCCGGCTATGTTTCAACTGCACCAACAACATGGCAGAGTATGAGGCGTGCATCATGGGTCTTCAAGCTGCGATCGACTTAAGGATCAAGTTTCTGAGTGTCTTCGGAGATTCCGCTCTCGTGATCAATCAGATCAAAGGAGAGTGGGATACGAAACATCCGAATCTTATTCCTTACAGAGAATGTGTGTTGACCTTGATCCCCCACTTCACGAAGATAACCTTTGAACACTTCCCAAGAGAGGAGAATCAGTTGGCGGACGCGTTAGCTACGATGTCTTCTATGTTCAAGGTCAAATGGGATAATGAGGCTCCCTGGATCATCATCTGGAAACTGGACGAACCGACATACTGTTGTGATATCGAGACTGAGAAGCCTTGGTACCATAAGGTGAAGAGATATTTGGAAGCCCAGGAGTATCCTGAAGGTGCCTCTGTCAATGATAAGAAGTTTCTGAGAAGGTTCGCAGCGAAGTTCTTCCTTAGCAACGGCATCCTGTATAAGCGAAACCATGATTCGACCTTACTGCGTTGTGTGGACAAGAATGAAGCAGAAAGGATCATGGAAGAGCTACATGAAGGGACCTTTGGTACACACTCCAGTGGACACACTATGGCAAAGAAGATCCTTCGGGCAGGGTATTTTTGGTCCACCATGGAAGCTGACTGTTACCAACACTCCCGGACATGCCATAAATGCCAGATTTATGCAAACAAGGTGCATGTTCCTCCAGTTCCTCTAAATGTTCTAACTGCGCCTTGGCCGTTTGCAATGTGGGGCATAGACATGATCGGTGAGATTAAACCTACGGCATCTAACGGGCATCGCTTCATCCTGGTAGCGATTGATTACTTTATGAAGTGGGTTGAAGCAGCATCCTATGCTACGGTAACCAAGACTGTTGTGGCACGGTTCATTCGGCATAATCTGATCTGTCGGTACGGCGTCCCAGAGAGAATTATTACAGACAAAGGTACCAATCTCAATAACAAGATGATCACTGAGCTCTGCGAGCAATTTAAGATACAGCACCATAATTCTTCTCCTTACAGACCGAAGATGAATGGGGCTGTAGAAGCAGCAAATAAGAACATTAAGAAAATCGTGAAGAAGATGACAGTGACTTATAAAGATTGGCACGAGATGTTACCGTTTGCTCTACATGGGTACCGTACCTCAGCCAGGACGTCCACCGGGGCAACTCCTTTCTCCTTGGTCTACGGTATGGAGGCAGTCTTACCGATCGAAGTGCAAATACCCTCTCTCCGGATAATGAAGGATGCAAATCTAAACGAAGACGATTGGATCCAGACACGACTTGATCAGTTAAACCTTATTGATGAAAAGAGACTTGCTGCTATCTGTCACGGTCAGACGTACCAGAAACGGATGATCAGGGCATTTAACAAAAAGGTCAGACCACAAGAATATCAAGTTGGGGATCTGGTAATCAAGCGAATCATCCTTCCTCAGAGTGATCCAAGGGGCAAATGGACCCCTACGTACGAAGGGCCATTTGTGGTTAAGCATGTGTTCTCAGGAGGAGCCATGATTCTAACCAACATGGATGGTGACGACCTTCCTCACCCCGCCAATGCAGACATAGTAAAAAGATACTACGCATGAAAAAAGACCCGCTAGGTTGACATGCCTAGGCAAAAATTAGGGCTTCCCGGCGAACCAAAAGGGTTCGGGCAAAATGAAGGGATGAAATGAAAAAAAAATCTGTACACCCGGCAAGTCGAAAACCTGAAAAGGCGGCTTGGGCAAAAACGGGTATCTCGGTGGACTGAAAACCCGAAAGGGCGGTCCAGGCAAAAGTTAGGGATAAAGCGTAATACTATGTCTCATTGGATCACTTTGCATCCAGAATCCGGTATCTGCATCAAGTTCAGACGGCATCGATCAGTCAGCTTCATCTTCAACCAAGGTCATCAAGTGATGAGACGCTCGGAGATATAAAGGCAATAGCAGAATTGAAACCCAGTGGGATCATTCATTTCACACAGCTGTTTTATTTTCTCTTGTACAAAATTTGTATAAACTCTTCTGTTCGGCGGCGTTCTCTTACTAGAACGTCAGTCTCTTGTACATAAAACGCCTATTTACAGGCAACTCAAAAATCAATACAAATATACTTTTCAGCTAAAATTGCCATCTATTTTTCCTTTTTGTTTTGTTTTGCGAAGAACGTCCAAGGTTCAATTTGTGATATATGCATTGACAATAATTTGCTAACTCATGAATATTTGCATACGAAACAAAGGATTAATTACAGGTAACATTAGAAACAGGGGAAATAAAGAGTTGTCTAAGCGATCCAATTGTTCTGTCCACCAAGGTACCAGGGTGGGTTCGACTGAAGAACATAACCAGACATCTTAATTCCCCAGAGAGTGCGTCAGCAAGTCAATACACTCTCCTCAAGCAAAGTTACAGTCAACCTTAAGGAAGTTGGGTATCCTCCGGCAGATCTCAACGTTCCCCAGCAATATACATATTCCTAACAAGCATCCCTGGCAGTCTTGGTCTAAAGATTGTTCCCCGGTGGTATATCAAACATTCAGTGGAGTCACTTCCCCGATACAATTCAAAACTTCCCCAAGAGAGTCCAATCCAGTTTCCCCAGGAAAGTTGGAATCCATCTCCCCAAGCAGTAAGCTTATCCCCAGTAGATTCTGGAAGCTTATCCTCGCAGAGCACGAACACGTCTCCCGGTTTTATTCAAAGAGTTATTTCCCTACCAGGATATAACTGGGTTATCCTCAGCCAAAAGCCACGGAAAGACCGTCCTCAGCAAAGTCTTCTTATCCCCAGCGAAGTCTATTAACACTTCCAACACAACAAGGGTATCCCCAACAAGTTATTATCAACACTCAGCAAAGTATCTCTCTCCCCACAGAGTATTGCTTCCCAGCAAGATCGTTAGAGTACTTTTCTCCCTGCAGAGTAATCCATTCGCCAAGTTTATTCCCCAACGGAGTTATCTTCTCCTACCGGTATTCTTGCAACTATCATCCCCAGCGGAGGCAAAATCTATTCTTCAACATCAGCCCAGGAGTGACTTCCCGGCACCCGTCAAGGATTTATTTTCCTAAGACGAAAACATACATTCATAAACATTTTCATACATTATAGCATGCATATACGCATCACATCTTACAAATCTCATTTATGTTGAGAACATCATTGCTTGATCCACATCATGCATTGCATATGACTAACCTGTACCTTTCAGGAAAGATCCAGTTAAGTTCTCAGCTATGTTCAAGACCTAGACCGGTTCAGTTAAATCGACTCTAAGATTTCTCTGTTTCTTATCCAGTCAAAGGCCTTCTCTGGTTCAGTCAGATCGACCCTAAGATCTCCCTGTTTCTTATCCAGTTGAAGAAATTTCAAGACCTAGACCGGTTCAGTTAAATCGACCCTAAGATTTTTCTGTTTCTTATCCAGTCCAAGGCCTTCTCTAGTCCAGCTAAATCGACCCCTAACAGATTTTCCTGATAAAGACTCAGTAGAAGATATCCAAGATTCTCTCAATGATTACTGTTGAGGTTGTAGTCGCCTGTGGTTCTCTCCTCGTTACTGCGGAGGTAGTAATCGCCCCAAGATTCTCTCAATGATTACTGTTGAGGTTGAAGTCGCCCAAGATTCTCTCAATGATTACTGTTGTGGTTGAAGTCGCCCAAGATTCTCTCAATGATTACTGTTGAGGTTGAAGTCGCCCAAGATTCTCTCAATGATTACTGTTGAGGTTGAAGTCGCCCAAGATTCTCTCAATGATTACTGTTGAGGTTGAAGTCGCCTATGGTTCTCTCCCCGTTACTGCGGAGGTAGTAATCGTCCCCAGATTCTCTCAATGATTATTGTTGAAGTAGAAGTTGCCCCAGATTCTCTCAGCGTTCCTGTTGAGGTTGTAATCATCCAAGGTTCTCTCACCGTTCCTGTTGAGGTAGTAACCATCCCTGGTTCATTCATCACTGTTTGAAGCTCCAGATCCAGCTCCTGTAACCAGTCAGGACACATCTACACAAAGAATTTGAAGACCAGCTCCTGTAACAGGTCAGGTAATCATTTTTCTTTTTCAGGTACGCAAGCTCTCGCTAAGGAATCTCTTACGCGATCAACATCCAAGATGGCATCTATAAGCCCATCCACCATCCATCATATCTCAAGTATGGCATCTATAAGCCCATCATCCTATTCATTAATCTCCAAATGGCATCTATAAGCCCATTCCCACATCATACTACTATGTGAGCGCAAATTTCTGGGCACTCTAGTGTTCAATCATCTTCCACCTTCGGATTACGAAAGGCACGTCAGCCAATCTGCATCCTCAGGTCTAAGAAGATTGAACAGGGGCAACTGTTGTACCCAAAAATTTTCCCTCCCATATTCTTCAAGATTTGCCAAGTCAAAGCTTCAAAGTTCCCCAAGGGTTGCACAGTTCAAGGGCCTCCTAACAGTCAAAGATTAGGGTTTTGGTTCTGACAAAGAAAATGAAGTTTCCAAGGGTCCAATAAAGTCCCACATGCCTATAAACATGGTCAAGCATCCTCATACCAAGTTTCAAGACTTACAGCACAAAATTGCACAGTCAAAAACCCTAATTGCACTACAGTCAACTGCAGGGGCAAAATGGTCATTTGACAGTCAAAAGTTCAAATTTTTGGTCAACATCTTATTTTGAAGCCACAAACATCATTTGATCAATGCTTGATCATGATTCTCAAAGTTTGGCTCAAAAAGTCTCAAGATGCAAAAGTTTCTATTTTTGGACAGTTGAAAAAGTCAACTGCAAATTTACCAGGGCATAACTTCCACATGGATTATCAGAAAAATTCCATCCAAAGCTCATTTTGAATAGAAAGACATTTCCTACAACTCCTCTTCACACTTCAAGTCCAAGAAATGCTCTCACAAAAAGTTATCAATTTCAACATTATAGGTCATTTTCAAAAGTCAACAAAAAGGGACTTTAAGTCAAAGGCCATAACTTGATATTGGTAAATAAAAATGACATGGGACCAAAGACATTGGTTAGAGGACTCAAAGAACTTTCCAAAATGTCCAAGAACATGATCAAAGCTTAAAAATTGAGCAAGTTATGCCTTATGGAAGTTGGGAAATTTTTGGATATTTTGAAAAGTCAACATTGCTTCAAATGTCCTAAAATTGCTAATGGGCCTCTTTTTCTTCCAAAATCCATCATCCAAAACATGTGCACGACCATTTGGCCCAAAGGGAAGTTTTTTTATCATTTTTATTTATTTATTTGGATTTTTAATTATTAATAATTCATTTAATTAAAATAAATATGTGAAAAATACGAAAGCAAGTCAATCAAATCTTTTTATGCATGGGATAACTTCAATATTTCGTGCATGATCAGATTTGGAAAAAATCTTGGTAATTGAACATGATTTGGTAGCAAATATGCATGAAAAGATTGGAAAATTATGGCATGGAAAATCAAATATTTTCTCATCAATTCAAGGATTCTTTTGATCCAATTTCTAACCCTAATCATTCACACATATATACTGATGAAAACCCTAATGCAAAGGACCACAAAGCTGCGCCAGAAAAGCATAGAAAAGTTTGAGTTTTTTGCCAAAAAATTGGAATCTGAAAACAATATTCTAGCACGATTCAGAGCAAGAGACCAATTGCAAAAGCTTCCTCGTGTATTACTGAACCTAACTGCATTGTTTTTCAACCCTTACACGCCCAGAATTGGTATACAAAACTCAAACTGTTTCCACTTTTATGCATATTCGTATTGCAATATTTAAGCATGTTCATTGCATTTTTTTTATGGATTCACACTAATTAATTGATTCTGAAGCTAACCACATAGTTTGATTGAGTTTTCATACACCATACGCGAAGTTTCCATTGTTGTCTTTTAGGGTTTTCAAAGCTCTGAATTGGGGTTTCCCAGTTAAGGAAAAATTAGAACGTGAGACCCAGACCATTCAACTCAGCGTGCTTGGACGATTTGGACACACACCTCGCGCTCAATTTATGAGCTACCATGTGCTATTCGCTGTTTTGGCATATATCATATAGTGGGGGTTCAAAACCCCCGCAATCCAATTGTTTTTTTATTTCAGGAAAATGCAACAAGGAAGAAGAAGGCTAGGTGGCACAAGCTGGTTGGAACATTTGAATTTTCGCGCGAGAATGTCCACTAACGCCTGATTTACCTTATGTTATTTGTCTTCCATATAATAATTAAAACGCGTTGGTAGCTCCACTGGTCAAGCGAAGGGTTGGTAATCTCTAGGACCTGGGTTCGATCCCAGGTCCCCCTCCCTTTCCTTATATTTTTCTCATAATTGTGTTCTTGTGTAACTCATTTGCAAGCGCCTACCATACACTCAACATCCTGGCACGCCACATGGCTTCAGAGACTGATCTAAGGGTCAGGTCATGCAGGTCACCATACCCCCATGTCAACCATGCATATGTGAACGTTGAAAAGTCAACCAGGCCAAAGATCAATGGGCCAAAAGTGCTGAGCAATACCTCCCATTTGGGGACAGACCCCCCAAGGTTTTGATTTTTATTTTCTTTCTTATTTTATTTATTTCAATTATTTCTTTTTTTAAATTCCTTATTTTAATTTATTTTCATAAACTATAAAAATAATACAAAAAATCAGAAAAGACAAAAAATATATTTTATGTTAATATTTTTTTTAATAAATATCATTAATTAATTTTAGCTTTTTTTAAATTAGGTTTAATTCAAATATTTTTCTCAATAAACTTAAAAAAAAACTTGTAGAATTAGGTTTTAATTATTTTAATTACTTTTTCTTTTATTTTCATCATCTCTAATAATTAATTATTTACTATTATTTTTATAAATCAAATTGCTTTAATTAATTAGGTTAATTTAGGTTTAACTTTAATATTTTTTCTTAATAAATAAAAGTTATAGAATTAGGGTTAATTTAATTTTAATTTCAGCTAATCTTCTCATTAAAAATTCACAACTCCAAAAAACTCAAAAAATATTTTCTCCTTTTATTTTTTTATTTTAATTAATTTGTTAATAATAATTTAATTACATTAAAAAGGGTCCAACGCCCTCGCTTGCGATTTTTTTTTCTCTTCGCGCATTTTATTTATTCCTTCTTTTAAATATTGATGTAATTCTCCCGAAGCCGTGTAAATATTTATCTTTCGCACTTTACTTTACTTCTTTATTTTCTGTCAAATCGGGTCCTTGATTAAATTTGGCGATGTGGACCCGCGCCTTTGTAATAGTTTAGGAATTTTAACTTCCGCAACTTTTTAACTGTTAATAATGGCATGCAAGAATGAATGACAAAAAATAAAAACAAACGCGTAGATCACCCATGACATGACAAAAGACAAAAATAAATGAACATGACACACAAATCACACACCACCCCTAGGGTACGCCTCATTGTTGCCTTGCCTCGAAAGGTGATCGTCGAGTAGAGGATGTCTTAGTAAGTCCTCATGATCCGGGAACCTGGCATGAGGGTAGCTTCTAAGGTATCTTCCTATTGCTCTGGTGATCACCACGTCCCGAACCTTCGAATTGACCCGAACACCTCCAACGGTGGTGCTACCTACCTCTCAATAGTGGGATGGCACTACTTTAAAAGACATTTACACAGACGAATTCCTTAGGGTAGGTAGGTTCTCGTAGATACTTGCTCTAATTTCAAATTAAATTCAAAAATATCTTTTCACACCGACACCTTTTCAAAAAGCTTTCGAAAGCAACTTTTCAAACACTCTTGAGGACCGATACAAGAGTCGAACTGGAATTTTCAAAGAAACTTTTTAAAACCCACAGTTGAAAAGCAAACAAACCATTTTGAAAACACAAATGAGCAAGTATCTAAGAGCCCATGGATAACCATGGATAGAAAGGGTGCTAACACCTTCCCTTTCTATAACCTACCTCCCGAACCGAGAGCAATCTCTATAAAGAATTTTTCTGTGCTTTTGTCCTTTCCATTTGGAGAAAATAAAAGACGGTGGCGACTCTTGCTTCCGCGACATTTCGCGAACCAGCATTAAACAGTCAGTTCCAGATCCACCGATCACAGAACTGGCGACTCTGCTGGGGATACTTATAAAGTGAGGTGTACCTTAGGACTAAGATCACTTGTGTTTTCAATTGTCTGAATTGTTTGCTTTATTATTGTGGGGACTGTCTTGGGAGTTCTATAGATCCTAACCCGGATATGGGGATACCTTCTTAGAAAGTAGCAACAAGGCTGTGAGGGAACTGTGTGGGGTATACCGACATGGTTGAAACAGTCTGCTACGTTGATGTGGCACTTTGGTGTGTACCGGTAACCCTTGAGTTCAGTCAAGGAGAGTACGGGGCCTCCGCATGGTGTCATGAAGCATCAACAGACCTTAGGAACCTTAATTGAACTATCTTGGCCTCTTTAGGGTAGTGAGATAACTGACTTTGGTGCAGTCCGAGGTTGGTTGATACTCGATACTACACTCAATTGAGGGTTGCTTTCCTAGAATATTTCGGTCGCCAGTTCAGTGGCTAAATCGAAACGATGAACAATGAAAGCAATCCCGTGATATTGGGACCCTTAGAACCCGGTTACTTCTAATAGGACAGGTTGAGCCCACCAACTTCAAGAGGGTACTACCCAGACCCCATGCTGGCCTAAACCCTAAGGGTTTGTCTTGTGTGCCTTGTGTGCCTTACATGTTTGTCTTTGTAAATATTTGTGGTGTGTTTAATCATAGCATCATGACATCATCCTGCATCATATGCATTGACTAACCATTTCAGGGGTTCGAATCTTCATCTTTGTTCTTGTTTTGTAGGACATGGAAACTGTTCGCAGAAAGACAATTCAAATCAGCCTTGTAAGGATCCCTCCTCAGCTTAAGGAACTTATATCCAGGATTCCCGAGAGCTCTTCATTCAGTGAAAGACATGGAAGACTCATCAGCTTGGTCAACACCAACATTGAGGAAGATATGATAAAGGTCCTATTCCAGTTCTTTGACCCTCTGCATCACTGTTTCACCTTCTTGGATTATCAGCTGATACCTACATTGGAGGAGTTCTCCCGGCTCCTGAAGATCCCTATCCTTGATCAACTACCCTACAACGGTACAGAAAAGGAACCCAAGCTTGAAGAGATTGCTAAAGCCTTGCACCTACAAGCATCTGATCTCAAGGGATATTAGGAAGTTAGAAGTGGTATCAAAGGGTTCTTAGCCAGGTTTCTGTTTGAAAAGGCCCATGAATGTTGGAACTCCCTTGACTTACAAGCTTTTGAAGAAGTTGTGGCCCTCCTTGTCTATGGTTTGGTATTGTTCCCTAATCCAGATCAGCTTATAGATATCATTGCTGTCCAGATCTTCATGTCCAGGAATCCTATACCTACGTTGCTGGGGGACATCCTTCACTCATGTTACACTCGAACCATGAGAAAAAGAGGTGTCCTTATGTGCTGCACTCCTCTCCTGGGAAGGTGGTTTATTTCGCACCTTCCACAATCAGTTTTGAAGAACGAGCGGGGTTTGAGATGGTCACAACGGTTGATGACTCTTACACATGCAGATATACATTGGTGCCCTCGGTCCAGAGAAGATGTCACTATCATTGATCGTTGCGGGGAGTACCCTAATGTTCCTCTACTTGGAATCAGAGGAGGTATTACTTACAACCCATGCCTGGCTTGGAGACAGTTTGGTTATGCTCGGAGGGATGGCCCTCATGACATGTTAATTCCTGACATAGTTTTTGACTTCGACAACGATGCACAAGGACTTCGCCAGAGATTTATCAGAGCTTGGAGGATGCCAAGTAGGATAGACAGTAAGACACTGGGGCACAGGAACTCCATCCCGTTGGAACCTTATCTCAAGTGGGTACGCGCCCGCTCCCAGAAGTTAGTAATGCCTTATCCTCATATGCTCCCTGTGATCAAAGAGCCAGTCTTGGAAGGAGAAGTGTCCTACACCATTCAGCATCCTGACATGCCTACATCCTGGGAAGAGATGCAGAAGAGCTGGATCCAGCTTATGGAAGAACGGAATTCTCTTGAGACCAGTCTACATGCTAGTGAAAAGAAAGTATTGGAGCTCACTCGCCTATTGCATGAGGAGAGGAATCTCAACACCTACATAGCTCCAAAGAGGATGCGTAGTGTCTTTTGGGATTGATTTGCTTTGTAATTTGTGCCCATTAGGCTTTGATGTACTGAACAATTATTTCCTTAATGATAACGTGTGTTCTTTTTTGTCTACAACAAATTTGAACTTTCGAACCCTTGAATGCATTGCATAAACACATATCATTCATCATGTGCATAGCAAGTTTTCTTCTTTTCAGGTTGCTTACCGCTCTTCGCTGTTTATTTCAGCATCATGAATCCTGACTCATCATCAACTGAGATGTCCATCAAGGCTCTTCAGGCGCAGAATGCGCAATTTCAGGAATTAATCATGGGTTTGGCTCAGGGGCAAGAAGAGCTGAAGGCTCTGCTCCTGAAGAAGGAAAAGAAGAAGAAGAGAAGAACTGTTCTTTTCAACACGGGCCGAAGGTTTGGCAACACTCTGCAAAATGAAGAGGCTGGTTCTTCTATAGGCAAGGGTACTCCCCAAGGGGAAAAAGGTCCTAGTCCGGTAGTCTCCGACAACGAGACTGATTTTGATGAGGAGCAATATCCTCCTGCAGAAGACAGATATAAGCAGTTGGAAGACAGATTGAATGCTATGGAGATCCAACAGGTGCCTGGGCTGGATTTCAGAGATTTGGGTTTGTCTACTGGTGTGATCATTCCTTGTAAGTTCAAAGCACCATCCTTTACCAAGTATGACGGGGCGTCTTGTCCCAAGCTACATCTTAGATCTTATGTGCGGAAGATTCAACCGTACTCAGTGGATAAGAACTTGTGGATCCACTTCTTCCAGGAGAGTCTTTCAGGGACTCATCTCGAATGGTTCTATCAGCTGGATGGGACCAAGGTTCGTAACTGGGAGGAGTTGGCTACTGCTTTCTATAAGCAGTATCAATATAATGCCGACCTTGCCCCTATGCGTACCCAACTCCAGGGTATGTCGCTAGGGTCAAGTGAAGGTTTTAAAGAGTACGCTCAGAAGTGGAGGGATCTGGCTGGCAGGGTGCAGCCTCCGTTGACTGATCGGGAGTTGGTAGACATGTTCTTGGGGACCCTATCTGGGCCATTTTTCAACCATCTTATTGGTAACTCGTCTGCAGGGTTTACTGATCTTATTCTGACTGGAGAGAGAATTGAGGCTGGGTTGAAGTCTGGTAAATTCCGAAGGGTGCATCTACAAGTTCTGAGAAGAAACCCTTCAAGAAGGAGGCTAGTGCTATATATGGCTCTAGAAGACAAGAGAAACCTGAGCGCCGCCAATCTGTCAACGCGGTGATGATTGCCAAGCCTGCTGCCGCTCCTCGGCAAACCAATCCTCAAAGGGCTGAAAGACCCCGGAGAGAGTTTACCCGTTTGAGCATGACCTTATCCCAGATCTTGCCACAGTTGCTGTCCACCAACTTAGTGACTGTTAGGGAAGCCCCAAAGGTTGTAAACACTGCCTCTCCAAAATACAATCCGAATGCCCGATGTGCTTATCACTCCGATAGCCCGGGGCATTCCACTGATGACTGCTGGGCCTTAAGGAACAAGCTGCAGGACCTTATTGACGCCAAGGAGGTACAATTTGAGGCATCTGAGAAGCCTAATATAGTGACAGCTCCCCTGCCTGCTCATGGAGTGAATGCTATTGGGGACGAAGATGAAGTGGATGAAGCTGAGTTTGATAGCTGGATTTACCCGGCAACCGACAGTGGACCTAACAATTGGAGTGCAAAGGACAATCTACCTGTTTCTCTTATTACTGAGTAATGAATTCCTATGTTTTGTTATTTGTAATAAACAATTAAAACTCTATGGCCCTGTTGGCTCCTAAATTCGACACCTTTGTTTTGTTGATATCAGCCATTAAAGCTGAAAGATGCTTTCGACTGGCTAAGTCTGTCGAAGTGACCGTCGAAAGATGGTAAAAGTACTTAGAAGATTTCTTCCAAGGAAGAAGGCTGATTGCCTTCGACGTCGAAGGAGTTTTCGTCGAAGATGTCTCTTGACGAAAGTGTTCGATGGTTCAGAGTGGGGCAGTTTGAAATTCAAGCGTTTGGAGGGAAAACGGTTTCCAACGGTTACCACGTGCAAACGTGCAAGAATCTGGAGCGTCGAGCATGGAGAACGTGCCAAGTGGATTGATCTCGAAGCAGTGTAACTGCCCGACGGTTACTTGGGATGTTTTAGTATAAATAGGAGTAGACATGTAGTTTCTCGCGTGTGTTCACAATTCTATACAAAGTCACTCATTTAGATTCGAGTACCCAGCGTGTGAGAAAGAATTGTTGAGAAATGTATGTGTGAAACACCAATTTTATCAATTAAAGTCATTTACTTTCCCAGAATTTTACTTGCTTTTCTCTTTACATTCTTGTCGAACCTTTACTTTAAAGCCTTGTTTATTTTACCAAGTCTTTCCTTTATGCAATGCATTTAAAACCTTTTCATTTAAAGCCTTATCCACCTTAATCAAACTTCAAAATCAACCTATGTCCTAGGATCAATCTGATCGATCCTGCGAGTAACCAAATAAGTAACCATTTGGAGGATCAGCGGTTGTTTACCAAAACCCAAGGTAAACAAATTGGCACACCCGGTGGGACTGTGTGTTGATTGTTGAAAATAATCTCATCTTTTCGAGTTGTATGTTATTGAGAAGTGGTAGAATATACACTAAGGATAACAATACTGCCAGAAGGAGGGAAGAGATGGCGAATCCGCCAAATAATAACGAAATCCCACAAACGAGTGTGGGAGCAACGGTTAGTATGACCGTAAGTGAAGCGACAAACGTTGGTTCGACACCAGCAGTGTCGGTCACAACCACGGGGCCAATAACTTCGTTAGCAGGCCCCAGAATACCTTTGGGGACTCCCCCACCAAGGGGAAATATAGGCACAAGGCCTGTGGTTCCCCCAGGATTTATTCCATTCTATGGTATGCCAACTTCTGAAGTGGCAAGCCTAACGAATGCTGCGTCCACTTTTTCAGACCCTTTCGTGAGTGCCTCTTCGCCACTCCAAGGCTCTGGAGTAGGCATGGCGAATAGAAATAGGACCCAACTCTTAGGAGGAACGTCCCAAGTAGCCCATGGCCTTACAAATGCCTCGACAGCAGTCTTGAGGCAACAAATGGACGAAAGCAACCATGATATGGTGCAAATGTTGGCACAAACTTTGAGTACAGTGCTAAACCCTCTAATACAAAACACTACTCAATCGAATCAGCAAGTTACAGCGCAAATGACGCGTTTGGCTGATTTCTTTGGAGTTCCCCCACCTATTCGACAGCCCCAAAGGGCGCAAATAAGGGGAAATCAGGGGATATTTGTAGAGGAAGAAACCACCATTAACCAGGCTCAACAGCCTGTCGAACAGCCTGTCGAGGAGCCTAGGGTAATAGCCCCAGAGGTAAGGTTAGTTAACAGAAACCAAAATGCTGACGAAGTGGTTCAGCATATCCAATACCAAAATATGGGTTTGGAAAACAATCTGGCAACCATGATCGAAAGGATCATGACTCAGAATGGGATGAACATGGGCTTTCGAAGGCCCAACTTTACATCTCCATTGTCAGAATACGTGTTACAAACGGACTTACCTCCTAGATGCAAAGTCCCCAAATTTACTAAGTTCTCTGGGGACACGACAGAATCTACTGTCGAGCATGTGGCGAGATACTTGATCGAAGCAGGAGACATTTCGAATAACGAAAACCTAAGGATCAAGTACTTCCCAAGTTCTTTAACCAAGAACGCTTTTACTTGGTTTACAACTCTTCCCCCCAATTCGATCCATCATTGGACCCAGTTGGAAAGATTGTTCCATGAACAATTCTACATGGGGCAAACCAAGATAAGCCTGAAAGAACTGGCCAGTGTGAAGAGACGTTTCACTGAACCTATAGACGAATATCTGAATAGGTTTAGGTTGCTCAAGGCGAGATGTTTTACACAAGTGCCAGAACATGAGTTGGTCGAAATAGCCGCAGGCGGTTTAGATTATTCCATTAGGAAGAAGCTAGACACCCAATACCTTAGAGACATGGCCCAACTGGCCGATAGAGTTCGACAGGTCGAACGCCTCAAAGCTGAAAAAGCTAAGGCAACGAAAACTCACAAGAGAGAGAGAATAGCGTACGTCGAGATGGATGACGAAGATCTAGAATCCTTCGACGATACTTTAACTGTCGAAGAAGGAGAAGTCGATTTAGCAGAACTAAAACAAGGGCCACCATACTCTTGTAAACTGTTAGTCCCCTCAAATGGGAAAAATCCCATTGGTCCAGAAAGGACCAACGATAGGTTCCCAAAAAAGACTTATAGTTTTGACATCACAAAATGTGATGAAATATTCGACTTGCTAGTTAAAGATGGCCAAATGATAGTACCCCCAGGGGTAAAAGTGCCTCCTCTTGATCAAAGAAAGAAGAGGGGTTTTTGCAAATATCATAATTTTTTGGGCCATAAAACTTCTCAATGTTTTCTTTTCAGGAATCTTGTGCAAGACGCTATTGAAGAAGGGAGATTAAAGTTTGCTGACAAATCCCCCATGGCTATCGACTCCAATCCAATGAAGGCTGAAGCCCACTATGCTGAACCCTCTGAGGTGAACATGATAGAGGCAACCAGGATCCAGTCGAAGAAGCCAGGAATTACCATGGTCGAAGTCTCAAAGGACCACATCAACATGCCAATCTTTGGCAGTTTTTCTGGAAATTTATCCAGGAAGACAATTGAAGTTGTCCAGAAAGCGGTCGAGAACCCGAAGTCGGAGACTGCTGAAACACAAAAAACTGGATCGAAACCCAGTTCCCACTTGGCCACTGTTCAAGGCCAGACAGAGAATCTGGAGACACAAATGAAGCAGTTAACTCTTGCTAACAAAGATACAATGAATATCAACATGGTCGAGCTTTCTGACCCTAAAGCATCAGAAGAGGCCATAAGGCAAGAGCAGGCTAATAAGACGGCTTTCCCTCGGGAAAACGAGAACTTGGCAGATTTTTTACAAAGATGCCAGAAGAAGAAATCATAGGTGATGCTGTGTCCAAGATGCAGTTCGATCTTTGATAAAAAAGCTGCTGAGCACATTCAAGGCGTGAGAGCAGCGAACAAGAGAAGGGAGAATGCTGACCTTCGACATGATCCCAGAAAGGGTTCTAACCAAGACAAGAGGCCATTGACTTTTAGGCCTCCAACAAATGTGCCAGTAGACACTTGGTACAAAACCTCTGGCCGGAAAAGGCCAAGTGAGGAGAAATGGCATTCTTTCGATGTGCCAAGAGGTTCCTCTTTGACTCAAAAGAAAGAGCCTCAAGTTGCTGCACCTAAGGTTGCACAAGTGTCCAGCAACTACAAGGGTAAAAACCCTATGTCTCGATCTCAATGGAGGAGATATCAAAGGAGACGAAAAGCTGAAAGGGAGGCTGCCAACGAACCTAAGGCAGAAACTAGTTCGAATGTTCCTCAAAGGAAACAAAGGAAGCCTCTAGAGAGAGAGCCAGTTACCAACAGGCTAGTTTGGCCTAACCAAAGTGAAGTCGAAGACGAAGACGATGCTGAGTCCGATGATACTTTGGATATAATGGTGAATATCGTTTCAGTGCTGCCCAGAGAATTCAATCGACAGGTAGAAGTCGAAGCAAGTGACTGGGAAGTGGAACAAGAAATGGCCAAACATAGGCCAGTGTGATATTTTGTCATGGACAATGGCACTACTGAGGAACAAAATGGCTTCTTCGAGCCACCTACAGAGGCGATGAAGAATCACCTCAAGCCTTTGTTCATAAGGGCTAAGCTCGAAGAAACTACTGTGAATAAAATATTGGTCGATTGTGGGGCAACCATCAATATTATCCCTCACTCTATGCTAAGGAAAATTGGCAAAAGGGATGAGGAAATTAAACCTCATAACATGGTCTTGTCGAACTATGAGGGCGGCATAGGGACCACCATGGGAGTGATCCAGCTAGACATCAAAGTAGGTTCGATCCTTCGACCAACGATGTTCATGGTCATATCGGCCAAACCTAACTACAATCTCTTGTTAGGCCGTGAGTGGATTCATGGTGTTGGCGCTGTGCCTTCATCAATGCACCAAAGGCTGCTGCTATGGCGTCCAGATGGGATGGTCGAAAACATAGAGGCAGATCAAAGCTACTACCTTGGCGAAGTGAATCACTTGGGTGTGGCAGATTTCGACAAAAACTTGGCTCACATAGGGCCATGTCCAACACCTGACTTCGACATGGCGCCAGCACCAAACACCTTTTGTTCCCTATACCTGCATCCTGAGCATGGTTTCCAATGGGACAGAGAAGACTTGTCCCACATAGACTTCAGTGGGTTAACTGATATCCAACCAACTGGTTGGGGAAGTGAATTCAGTGATAATGACTGAGTCACAATCTTTGAAGCGAATTTCGGCTTATGTAGCCGAAACCAAGATGATAACGGCTCTCGAAGCCGAAGTAAAGTACATGGCCACACAGGCCAATGATCAACGAATATCTGCTGTTGGCCCAGGAAAGGATTTCGATCCAAAACCTCCTGATATCATGCCAGAGGAAATGCAGGAACAGAGGCTCGACGCCATCTATGACGATGAGCCTTTGGGCTTCGAAAAGGATCCCTTGGCGAACATCATTAAAATGTTAGCACAAGACCCTTTAGAAGAAATCAACTTAGGCGAAGGATCAGAGAAGAGGCCAACTTACATCAGCGCCAAAATCGATCCAGAACTTAGGTTGGAAGTAATCCAATTGCTGAAAGAGTTTAAAGATTGTTTTGCATGGGATTATGACGAAATGCCTGGTCTCGACAGAGGATTGGTAGAACTTCAGTTGCCAATCAAACCTGGGAAGAAGCCAATCAAGCAAAATCCAAGGCGCTTCGCTCCAGAAATACTGTCGAAGATCAAAACGGAGGTCGAAAGACTTCTGAAATGCAAATTCATCCGTGTTACAAGGTATGTCGAATGGATTGCAAATATTGTGCCAGTAATTAAGAAAAATGGCACATTAAGGGTGTGCATAGATTTCAGAGATTTGAATGCTGCCACCCCCAAAGATGAATATCCTATGCCTGTGGCGGAAATGCTAGTCGATTTTGCCGCTGGTTATGAATACCTGAGTATGCTCGATGGTTATTTAGGATATAATCAAATATTCATTGCTGAAGAAGATGTGTCGAAAACAGCTTTTCGATGCCCTGGGGCCTTAGGCACTTACGAATGGGTAGTGATGCCTTTTGGCCTAAAAAACGCTGGGGCAACGTACCAGCGAGCAATGAATACTATCTTCCATGATTTTATTAACACTTTTATGCAAGTATATATTGATGATATTGTTATAAAATCTGTTTCCAGGAAGAACCACATTGACCACCTTCGACAATCATTCGAAAGAATGAGAGAACATGGTCTGAAGATGAACCCTTTGAAGTGTGCGTTCTGTGTGAAAGCTGGAGATTTCTTGGGCTTTGTTGTCCACAAGAAAGGAATCGAAATCAACCAGAACAAGACGAAGGCAATTCTGGAAGCGAAAGCGCCATCGAATAAGAAGGAATTGCAATCTCTCTTAGGCAAGATAAATTTCTTAAGGAGGTTTATATCTAATCTAAGTGGGAAAGCTCAGGCCTTTTCACCCTTACTTCGACTGAATAAAGAGGGGTTCGAATGGGGGCAGGAGCAACAAGAAGCCTTCGACAAAATCAAAGGGTACCTTAGTAAGCCACCTATTTTGGTGCCTCCTTGTAGCAATAGGAGTATGAGATTGTACATAGCTGCATCTGACAAAACTCTGGGAAGTATGTTAGCCCAAGAGGATGAGAATGGAGTCGAAAGACCCATTTACTATCTCAGTCGAGTTTTGAATGATGCAGAAACTAGATATAGCGAAGTTGAAAAATTGTGTCTATGTCTGTATTTTTCTTGTACAAAACTCAAGCAATATATAAAACCAGTTGATGTTTATGTTTCGTCTCATTTTGATGTTTTCAAATATATGTTGTCGAAACCTATCTTGCATAGTCGAATTGGCAAATGGGCATTAGCATTAACTGAATACTCCTTGACCTTTATGCCTCTTAAGGCAGTAAAAGGACAAGTGGTTGCAGACTTCATAGTCGACCACTCAATTCAAGTCGAGGATATTAATTATGTGGAGATAGAGCCTTGGAAATTCTACTTCGATGGTTCCAGCCATAAAGATGGAACAGGGGTGGGAGTCTTGATTATTTCTCCAGATAAAATTCCAACAACATTCAAGTACAAAATATCAGGTTCTTGTTCGAACAATGAGGCTGAGTATGAAGCTCTAATTACTGGCCTTGAGATATTGTTGGAATTGGGGGCAACTCGAGTCGAAATAATGGGAGACTCAGAGTTAGTCATCAAGCAAGTCACAAAGGAATATAAATGCATAAGGGAGAATCTCATTATGTACTTTGTGATAGCAAATCGTTTATTGAAAAAATTTGAAAGTATCAATATTCGACACATACCCAGAGTCGAAAATCAAATAGCCAATGACTTGGCACAAATTGCATATGGGTATAGGATTTCAAAAACGAAGCTACAAAGAGCAATCGAAGTTCGAGAAAAGATAAAAGCAACTTGTCTATCACCAACAGACTTGGAATCGACGAGACTAGGATATGCTGATCACAGTAACTTCGAGATTTCGTTCATTGATAATTTGTCAGAGCAAGATTGGAGGAAACCCATTGTGGACTATCTTCAAAATCCAGGAGCTTCGACAGAACGAAAAACAAAATACAGGGCGTTGAGTTTTGCACTCATGGGTAATGAGTTATTCAAGAAGACGCCTGAAGGGGTGTTGCTGAAATGTTTAAGTGAAACTGAAGCATACATAGCCCTTTCGATGACGCATGCTGGGGCATGTGGGGCTCACCAAGCAGGCCATAAGATGAAATGGTTGTTGTTTCGACAAGGACTATATTGGCCCACTATGCTGAAAGATTGTGTTGAGTTCGCCAAAGGTTGTCAAGAGTGTCAAGTTCATACAGGCATCCAACATGTACCAGCAAGCGAACTTCACTCGATAGTGAAACCTTGGCCCTTTAGAGGATGGGCGTTGGACCTCATTGGAGAGATTCGACCAGCATCATCAAAGAGTCAGAAATACATATTGGTAGGCATTGATTATTTTACTAAGTGGATCGAAGCTATCCCTTTAGTCAATGTAGACCAGGAAAATGTCATTGAATTTATTCAAAAGAACATTATCTTTAGGTATGGAATTCCTGAGACAATAACAACTGATCAAGGGTCAGTTTTCACTGGTCGAAAGATGCAGGAATTTGCTCAGGAAACAGGTTTCAAACTCCTAACATCAACGCCTTGTTATGCACAGGCGAATGGTCAAGTCGAAGCAGCTAACAAAGTGGTGATTGGCTTGATAAAGAAACATGTTGGGAAGAAGCCAAAGAATTGGCATAAGACGTTAGACCAGATTCTGTGGGCTTGTCGAACGTCCCCAAAAGAAGCCACTGGTACAACACCATATAGGCTAACTTTTGGCCATGATGCAGTGTTGCCAGCAGAAATTTGTCTTCAATCTGCAAGGGTTCAGAGGCATTATGATATCCCTTCGGAAGTTTATTGGAACATGATGTTAGATGAACTGGTGGATTTAGACGAAGAGATATTACACGCTCTCGACTTACTCAGGCTTCAGAAGAAAAGAGTAGAAGACTCTTATAATAAAAAGGTAAAACCTAAGGTATTTTTGCCTGAAGAACTAGTTTGGAAGGTAATTCTTCCCATGGATCGAAGGGATCGAAGCATGGGGAAATGGTCACCCAAATGGGAAGGACCCTTCAGAGTTATCCAAACTTTTTCTGGTGGAGCCTATGAAGTCGAAGAGTTAGGTGGAGTTAAAAGGCTCTTGAGAGTAAATGGTAAGTATTTGAAAAAATACAAACCTATACTTCAAGAGATAAAAATAAAATAATAAAAGAACAAGTCTAAATTAACCATAAAAATGCCAAAATAGAAATTTTATTAATTTCAGCCAAGATGGCAATTGTTGTCGAATAACGATTACAGAAGATGGTTACAAAAGAGAATCAATCAAAAGGTAAGAGAGTTCCTGAGTCGAAGATACTTGGCGTGCTGCAGCTCCAACCTCTTCTTGCACCAGGAGTTTTCCTGCACTAGTTTGGCAATTTGAGCGTCGAGGCTTTGGGCCCTCTCAGCAAATTCCAGGCCTTGTTTGATCTCAGTCTGGCTCTCAGTGTCTGAGATGGTCGAAAGAATTTCCTCCTTGAGTACGGTGTTGGCGTTTATCTTCGCCTCTATTTCTGCGATTTGTGTCCGGAAGGAAACATTCTCTCGATCAATGGCATCGACTCTTTCCTGTGCAGACGCTTTCTGTTTCGACAACTCAGCAATTCGAGAAGTCGAATCTGAGACAGCAGTCCACGCAGATGAGCTTTTGCCATACAACACCTCAAGCTGACTGTTAAACCCCCTTTGGCGCCTGTAATCTGCTGAGACCTGATCAATCATAGAGTGTAACTCCATGATCAAGTCTGAGATTTCTGGGGCTACAGCTTCAAAGTCGACAGCATTCAAGACCTCTTTTAAGCATGATGGAGCAGTGGGGTCCCCCTCTAAAGCCTTCATCAAGTCCCTCTTGAAGAACTGGGCTTTAACCTTCGCCAAAGCATCATCAAGGGGAGAAGTTTCAGTAGACTTCCCCGACAGGGTAGGAACTTCCTGACTCGCGTCAGACGAACTCTTGCTCTCGATGATGGCGTTGAGGTAGCTAACAGGGTCAGTTTCTTTCAAGAGTTCCAAGTCCTCTTTTGACCTGTGCTTCGAGGAGGTAACCCTTGCAACAGTATTATCTTGGGTTTGAGGCTGTTGAATGCTAAGTGCCTCGACTGGTTGCTCTTCGACTCGGACTGAGGCAGTACCAGCGTCGACTTGTGGTTCTTCGCTAGCATCACCCTGGGGTCCTTCGCCAGCGTCATCTTGTTGTTCTTCGCTAGCGTCACCCTGGTGTCCTTCGCCAGTGCCACCTTGGTTTTCTTCGTCGGCAGCATTTTGATTTTCTTCAACATCATGGCCTTGGTCCCTTTCTTCATGATTCTCTTCTGACAAATCCACCACCTGAACCGTTTCTGGCTGTTGTTCCTCCACCAGAGGTTCCTCTGTTGTTTTCTCCACTGTTTCAGCATTGGCCTCATTCTCAGTATGGGCTTCGTCATTGCCCAAGCCTTTTTCCTGAGGCCTGCTAAGCTCAGCAGATTCCAGCGTTTCTGAGGTCCTTGGCGGAGAACTCTCAGTGGTGTCCTGAAAAAGGAAAGAAGACAAATCTTCAGATGTCGAAAGAGACACAATCGAATATGGGTATCTATGCCTAAATTATAAAAAGGTCTAAGGGATTACCTGTGGATTAGCTTCAGCCCCAGGGCTGGAATTGTCACTTTCGACAGGCTTGTTAAGAAGAATGTTCAGTTCCTCCTCAGTTGGCTCCTCGATGATCACTGGAGGTGGCCTAGGCTTTCTCACAGCAACCTTTATTCTGACGGTTCGACCTTCAGGAGCAGGAGCAGGAACAGAAGCATCCTTCGTTAACTTTCGCCTTTTTAAGGGGGCAGGAGGAGAGTCACTTTCTTCATCACTCCCAGATTCGACCACCAGTCCTGGCCGTTTCTTGGGCGAAGGTGCCTAGAAAACCAATAGGAATTCGATTTAATAATTACATCGAAAATCAAAATCGAAAGCCAGAAGAAAAATGAAGAAAGTCTGGTTACCGATATAGGAGGCCTCTTCGAAGAGCCTTCCCCCTGTTGGTTGCCTGTGGTCTTCGCCGGCGCTGCAGTCTTCGCCGGCGGTGGAGGTTTTGTTGAAGGGGCTCCTCCCTGTTGGCCTTCTGTAGCCTTCTTGGCTACAGGCTTTCGAACAACTGAAAGCAAATGAAAAATTAACAGGCTAGCAGTCAAAGAGAAAGACAAAAAGTAATATGGGAACATGAACTTACATTTCTTTACTTTGTCCAACACAAGGACAAAAGACTTCTGCAGCTCATCCATGAAGTCCTTCTCGTCGAAGAAGTACTCAGCATAATAGCTTCTCCACCACTCCTCGAAGGATGGTGAACAAAGAAAATTAAGCTGGTAGTTAAACAGCGAGAGGATTGTTCGACCAGCATATCTTCCTATATGCTTGATGGCAGCTTCTTCTGTATAATCGTTGCAGAAGTACAACATTGACTTCTCTCTTTGAAAAATCGGAGAAGGTAGGGTTTGGATAATACCAAACTGGCGAGATACCAGATTTGGTTGGTAGGCAATCAGACTCAAATGAGTCTTTGAGCTCTTGAATCGAAGAGGCATGATCCTTGGTGTAAGGAACGCCTCCCAAAGTATTGTGTGTTCATCAACATTGGGACCACTCGACTCCTTTGGATGTGGCCTTGTGAACCATGCTGGGCCTACTTGTCGTCGAGCAAATGGAGCCATAGTTGAAACAAATTCCTTCCTTCGAGCGAACATCAGAACGAAGTTGGTGAAGGTTTGTTGAAACTCCAGTCCATCTTCTACAGGTGTCAGCAGAGCCAGCCTGATTCCTTCGATGCGTCTATTCGCTATCGCTGGAGCCTGTTCATTTATCTGAACCTTCTTGGGCAAGAAAGATTCGAAAGTGGCATTGAGCCACAGTTGAAGTAGCCAAAAAGGCCCAGCGAGTAGCAAACTGGCCCTGTCCTCGATATGTTTCAGAAGAGTGGCCCCATTGCTGATCAAGTCATAAAGACTAGCCAGAATCAGTTCTGCCAAACAGATGTTTTGGCGGTGATGCAGTTGGGTAGCAAGAGTGACCATCTTTTTGGTCACCTGCAGAGACTTCGAGCAAAACACAAAGCGAGTTAGCCATAAGGCTAGAAACGCTATGTGTTCGACATCCGACACCGCATCTGTCGACCTGTCGTGATAATGGTTGATAAAAGTGGTGTATGTTGGCTTGGTCTCAGAGAAGCCAATTTGGTCCTCCGACATCTCCTCCGGATCGAAGTAATCCCCGGTTGGTCGAAGGCCAGTAATAGCGGCCACGTCGAAGAGTGTGGGGGTTAACATCCCACATGGAAGATGAAAAGTGAAATGGGAGTAGTCCCAGAACAACAGTGAAGCTATCAGCATCTCCGGGGAGTAGTTCAAACCCGTCTTCGACAGCATCACTAGGTCGAAGATTCCCATATCCTTCCAGATCGAGGTTTGGTGTTTCTCCAACTTTGTTAGCCAAGCAACATAATCGGAGGTAAGGTTATGGCAAGACCTGAAGACCCTAACCCCTCTGTTGAAGAAGCGGAGGTCGATTTTTTCACGAGTAGGGTCTTCGTTGTCTTCTGCGTCTTTCTTGGCGCATGCTACTGGCTTGAGTTTCTCGACGATTGGGAAATAGCTCTTGATCTTCAGAGCTTCAGAGATACTTGGATTCATGGGGCCAGACATTGCGAAGATCTGGTTGGAGTATCCAACCGGGATCATCAAGTGGCGTGAGTAGGCGTCGCGAACGGCGATGTCAGAAGGTTCAGGAACCCTTCGTTTGCCTGTAGAGTTTACTACTGGGGCAGTGACGAAAACTTTGGGTTTAACATGTTCAGTTGGTGCGTTAGCACTGGGAGCAGTAGAAGCAGATGCCATCGTTTGGAATGAGGTTGAAGATGAAGTGAAAGAGGAAGAGTTTTCTGCGAAGATAACAAGCTTGTATGGAAACAAGGAAGTTTGAAGGCTAGTTGGCGTAAAAAGTCCCACAATGGGATATTCACTGCTATTTATAGTAGTGGGAAAAATCCCCAATAACGAGGACATTAAATTCCATTTAATGCTGCAGGAGTTAGTGGGACGCGTGGCAGCCCCCTGTTGTTTTGGCCGTTTCTGCAGAAACAGAGGGACGCAGCGTGCGTCCTCGTTTTTGGGATTTGTCATAATGACAAATTATGAAATGACGTTTTGGTACTGCACGCCGTACTGAAAGTGACGTCCTAGGATCAAATCAATGATGGTTTCTTGGGATTGCCAATAGTTGGTAAAAAGCAACAAAAAGTGCACAAGTTAACTTGTGACTAAGCGTGGAAAGACAGGTGTCGAATGGCGTTTCAAAGAATGCCTTTTTCTTTCAGAGTCGAAATAAGGCATTCTTGGGGGGCAATTTGTTGACTCCTAAATTCGACACCTTTGTTTTGTTGATATCAGCCATTAAAGCTGAAAGATGCTTTCGACTGGCTAAGTCTGTCGAAGTGACCGTCGAAAGATGGTAAAAGTACTTAGAAGATTTCTTCCAAGGAAGAAGGCTGATTGCCTTCGACGTCGAAGGAGTTTTCGTCGAAGATGTCTCTTGACGAAAGTGTTCGATGGTTCAGAGTGGGGCAGTTTGAAATTCAAGCGTTTGGAGGGAAAACGGTTTCCAACGGTTACCACGTGCAAACGTGCAAGAATCTGGAGCGTCGAGCATGGAGAACGTGCCAAGTGGATTGATCTCGAAGCAGTGTAACTGCCCGACGGTTACTTGGGATGTTTTAGTATAAATAGGAGTAGACATGTAGTTTCTCGCGTGTGTTCACAATTCTATACAAAGTCACTCATTTAGATTCGAGTACCCAGCGTGTGAGAAAGAATTGTTGAGAAATGTATGTGTGAAACACCAATTTTATCAATTAAAGTCATTTACTTTCCCAGAATTTTACTTGCTTTTCTCTTTACATTCTTGTCGAACCTTTACTTTAAAGCCTTGTTTATTTTACCAAGTCTTTCCTTTATGCAATGCATTTAAAACCTTTTCATTTAAAGCCTTATCCACCTTAATCAAACTTCAAAATCAACCTATGTCCTAGGATCAATCTGATCGATCCTGCGAGTAACCAAATAAGTAACCATTTGGAGGATCAGCGGTTGTTTACCAAAACCCAAGGTAAACAGGCCCGGTGTCTTACCCGAGGCACCGTGGTTTCATTTGTGAGGGCATATAAATTGTCATTTCATATATCATGAATAAAGATCTTGGACGTTTTCTCGCATTTCAAATTTTATGCTCCCTTTCTTTCTTTCCTTTCATTATATCGCAAAACAGCTGTATTTACACACACTCACTCATACAGGTTTCAATCCACTCTGGATCTCACTGGTAACGACTCTGCTACTGCCAGTTATGACTTCGAAAATCCGATCAACTTAGCCGAAGACGAAGGTGAAGATGATTGCGAAGTGTCGGGCGAGCTTGCAAGACTGTTACTCCAGGAAGATAGGGAAATTCAACCACACGAAGAGCCAGTGGAGACAATAAATCTGGGTACTGAGGCAGACAGAAAGGAGGTAAAAATTGGTGCCAACCTAGAGCTCAGCGTGAAGCAACGGTTGACTAAGATGCTACATGATTATATGGAGATCTTTGCCTGGTCCTACGAAGACATGCCCGGGTTGGATACCGATATTGTAGTCCATCACTTGCCTACTAAAGAAGACTGCCCTCCGGTTAAGCAAAAGGTATGTCGTATGCGTCCAGAGATGTCTGAGAAGATCAAAGCCGGGGTTATGAAACAGTTTGATGTCGGGTTCCTTGCAGTGACTTCTTACCCGCAGTGGGTTGCTAATGTGGTACCGGTACCTAAGAAAGACGGTAAGGTCAGAATGTGTGTCGATTACAGGGATCTGAACAGAGCCAACCCCAAAGATGACTTCTCTCTACCTCACATTGATGTCCTTGTTGACAATACAGCTCAGCACAAGGTATTCTCTTTCATGGATGGCTTTTCAGGTTATAGTCAGATCAAGATGGCTCCTGAAGACATGGAGAAGACTACCTTTGTTACTCAGTGGGGCACCTTCTGCTACAAGGTCATGCCTTTTGGACTGAAGAACGCTGGGGCAACCTACCAACGTGCCATGGTTGCTTTATTTCATGACATGATCCATCATGAGATAGAAGTGTATGTTGACGACATGATTGCAAGGTCCCAAACTGAGGAAGAGCACCTAGATCATCTGCAGAAATTGTTTGACCGTCTGAAGTTGTACAAGCTGAGGTTGAACCCGAACAAGTGCACCTTCGGGGTAAGATCTGGAAAGTTGCTAGGCTTCGTTGTAAGTGATAAGGGTATTCAAGTGGACCCTGCCAAGGTCAAAGCTATTCAAGAGATGCCAGTTCCTAAGACAGAGAAGGAAGTCAGAGGCTTTTTAGGACGCCTGAATTACATTGCTCGGTTCATCTCACACCTAACTGCTACTTGTGAACCAATCTTCAAGCTGCTGAAGAAAGATCAGGTAGTACGTTGGAATGACGAATGTCAGGCTGCTTTTGACAGAATCAAAGAGTATCTCCAAGAACCACCCATCCTTATGCCACCGGTTGAAGGGAGATCTCTGATATTATACCTAACAGTACTTGACAACTCAATGGGGTGTGTGCTGGGGCAGCATGACGAGTCTGGCCGAAAAGAGCATGCCATTTATTACCTTAGCAAAAAGTTTACCGACTGTGAGACCCGATACTCACTGCTTGAGAAAACTTGCTGCGCTTTGGTATGGGCTTCTCGCCGGCTGAGACAGTATATGCTGACTCACACTACCTTGTTGATCTCAAAGATGGATCCCATAAAGTATATTTTTGAAAAGCCTGCTCTGTCTGGGAGAATAGCAAGATGGCAGATGATCTTGACGGAATATGACATTCAGTACACGACCCAGAAAGCCATCAAGGGAAGTGTATTGGCAGACCACTTGGCACATCAGGCCGTAGACGACTATCAGTCAATGAACTTCGAGTTTCCGGATGAAAGCATCATGATAGTGACTGATTGTGAAGTACCTGGACCGGATGAAGGACCTGAGGAAGGATCCCGATGGTCTATGCACTTTGACGGAGCCTCCAATGCTTTGGGTAACGGTATCGGCGCCATAATCATATCCCCTCAAGGTACTCATACTCCACTCACTGCCCGGCTATGTTTCAACTGCACCAACAACATGGCAGAGTATGAGGCGTGCATCATGGGTCTTCAAGCTGCGATCGACTTAAGGATCAAGTTTCTGAGTGTCTTCGGAGATTCCGCTCTCGTGATCAATCAGATCAAAGGAGAGTGGGATATGAAACATCCGAATCTTATTCCTTACAGAGAATATGTGTTGACCTTGATCCCCCACTTCACGAAGATAACCTTTGAACACTTCCCAAGAGAGGAGAATCAGTTGGCGGACGCGTTAGCTACGATGTCTTCTATGTTCAAGGTCAAATGGGATAATGAGGCTCCCCGGATCATCATCTGGAAACTGGACGAACCGGCATACTGTTGTGATCTCGAGACTAAGTTGGTGACTGAGAAGCCTTGGTACCATGAGGTGAAGAGATATTTGGAAGCCCAGGAGTATCCTAAAGGTGCCTCTGTCAATGATAAGAAGTTTCTGAGAAGGTTCGCAGCGAAGTTCTTCCTTAGCAACGGCATCCTGTATAAGCGAAACCATGATTCGACCTTACTGTGTTGTGTGGACAAGAATGAAGCAGAAAGGATCATGGAAGAGCTACATGAAGGGACCTTTGGTACACACTCCAGTGGACACACTATGGCAAAGAAGATCCTTCGGGCAGGGTATTTCTGGTCCACCATGGAAGCTGACTGTTACCAACACTCCCGGACATGCCATAAATGCCAGATTTATGCAGACAAGGTGCATGTTCCTCCAGTTCCTCTAAATGTTCTGACTGCGCCTTGGCCGTTTGCAATGTGGGGCATAGACATGATCGGTGAGATTAAACCTACGGCATCTAACGGGCATCGCTTCATCCTGGTAGCGATTGATTACTTTACGAAGTGGGTTGAAGCAGTATCCTATGCTACGGTAACCAAGATTGTTGTGGCACGGTTCATTCGGCATAATCTGATCTGTCGGTACAGCGTCCCAGAGAGAATTATTACAGACAACGGTACCAATCTCAATAACAAGATGATCACTGAGCTCTGCGAGCAATTTAAGATACAGCACCATAATTCTTCTCCTTACAGACCGAAGATGAATGGGGCTGTAGAAGCAGCAAATAAGAACATTAAGAAAATCGTGCAGAAGATGACAGTGACATATAAAGATTGGCACGAGATGTTACCGTTCGCTCTACATGGGTACCGTACCTCAGCCAGGACGTCCACCGGGGCAACTCCTTTCTCCTTGGTCTACGGTATGGAGGCAGTCTTACCGATCGAAGTGCAAATACCCTCTCTCCGGATAATGAAGGATGCAAATCTAAACGAAGACGATTGGATCCATAAACGACTTGATCAGTTAAACCTTATTGATGAAAAGAGACTTGCTGCTATCTGTCACGGTCAGACGTATCAGAAACGGATGATCAGGGCATTTAACAAAAAGGTCAGACCACAAGAATATCAAGTTGGGGATCTGGTAATCAAGCGAATCATCCTTCCTCAGAGTGATCCAAGGGGAAAATGGACCCCTACGTACGAAGGGCCATTTGTGGTTAAGCATGTGTTCTCAGGAGGAGCCATGATTCTAACCAACATGGATGGTGACGACCTTCCTCACCCCGCCAATGCAGACATAGTAAAAAGATACTACGCATGAAAAAAGACCCGCTAGGCTGACATGCCTAGGCAAAAATTAAGGCTTCCCGGCGAACCAAAAGGGTTCGGGCAAAATGAAGGGATGAAATGAAAAAAAATCTGTACACCCGGCAAGTCGAAAACCTGAAAAGGCGGCTTGGGCAAAAACGGGTATCCCGGTGGACTGAAAACCCGAAAGGGCGGTCCAGGAAAAAGTTAGGGATAAAGCGTAATACTATGTCTCATTGGATCACTTTGCATCCAGAATCCGGTATCTGCATCAAGTTCAGACGGCATCGATCAGTCAGCTTCATCTTCAACCAAGGTCATCAAGTGATGAGACGCTCGGAGATATAAAGGCAATAGCAGAATTGAAACCCAGTGGGATCATTCATTTCACACAGCTGTTTTATTTTCTCTTGTACAAAATTTGTATAAACTCTTCTGTTCGGCGGCGTTCTCTTACTAGGACGTCAGTCTCTTGTACATAAAACGCCTATTTACAGGCAATTCAAAAATCAATACAAATATACTTTTCAGCTAAAATTGCCATCTATTTTTCCTTTTTGTTTTGTTTTGCGAAGAACGTCCAAGGTTCAATTTGTGATATATGCATTGACAATAATTTGCTAACTCATGAATATTTGCATACGAAACAAAGGATTAATTACAGGTAACATTAGAAACAGGGGCAATAAAGAGTTGTCTAAGCGATCCAATTGTTCTGTCCACCAAGGTACCAGGGTGGGTTCAGCTGAAGAACATAACCAGACATCTTAATTCCCCAGAGAGTGCGTCAGCAAGTCAATACACTCGCCTCAAGCAAAGTTACAGTCAGCCTTAAGGAAGTTGGGTATCCTCCGGCAGATCTCAACGTTCCCCAGCAATATACATATTCCTAACAAGCATCCCCGGCAGTCTTGGTCTAAAGATTGTTCCCCGGTGGTATATCAAACATTCAGTGGAGTCACTTCCCCGATACAATTCAAAACTTCCCCAAGAGAGTTCAATCCAGTTTCCCCAGGAAAGTTGGAATCCATCTCCCCAAGCAGTAAGCTTATCCCCAGTAGATTCTGGAAGCTTATCCTCGCAGAGCACGAACACGTCTCCCGGTTTTATTCAAAGAGTTATTTCCCTACCAGGATATAACTGGGTTATCCTCAGCCAAAAGCCACGGAAAGACCGTCCTCGGCAAAGTCTTCTTATCCCCAGCGAAGTCTATTAACACTTCCAACACAACAAGGGTATCCCCAGCAAGTTATTATCAACACTCAGCAAAGTATCTCTCTCCCCACAGAGTATTGCTTCCCAGCAAGATCGTTAGAGTACTTTTCTCCCCGCAGAGTAATCCATTCGCCAAGTTTATTCCCCAACGGAGTTATCTTCTCCTACCGGTATTCTTGCAACTATCATCCCCAGCGGAGGCAAAATCTATTCTTCAACATCAGCCCAGGAGTGACTTCCCGGCACCCGTCAAGGATTTATTTTCCTAAGACGAAAACATACATTCATAAACATTTTCATACATTATAGCATGCATATACGCATCACATCTTACAAATCTCATTTATGTTGAGAACATCATTGCTTTATCCACATCATGCATTGCATATGACTAACCTGTACCTTTCAGGAAAGATCCAGTTAAGTTCTCAGCTATGTTCAAGACCTAGACCGGTTCAGTTAAATCGACCCTAAGATTTCTCTGTTTCTTATCCAGTCAAAGGCCTTCTCTGGTTCAGTCAGATCGACCCTAAGATCTCCCTGTTTCTTATCCAGTTGAAGACATTTCAAGACCTAGACCGGTTCAGTTAAATCGACCCTAAGATTTTTCTGTTTCTTATCCAGTCCAAGGCCTTCTCTAGTCCAGCTAAATTGACCCCTAATAGATTTTCCTGATAAAGACTCAGTAGAAGATATCCAAGATTCTCTCAATGATTACTGTTGAGGTTGTAGTCGCCTATGGTTCTCTCCCCGTTACTGCGGAGGTAGTAATCGCCCCAAGATTCTCTCAATGATTACTGTTGAGGTTGAAGTCGCCCAAGATTCTCTCAATGATTACTGTTGAGGTTGAAGTCGCCCAAGATTCTCTCAATGATTACTGTTGAGGTTGAAGTCTCCCAAGATTCTCTCAATGATTACTGTTGAGGTTGAAGTCGCCCAAGATTCTCTCAATGATTACTGTTGAGGTTGAAGTCACCTATGGTTCTCTCCCCGTTACTGCGGAGGTAGTAATCGTCCCCAGATTCTCTCAATGATTATTGTTGAAGTAGAAGTTGCCCCAGATTCTCTCAGCGTTCCTGTTGAGGTTGTAATCATCCAAGGTTCTCTCACCGTTCCTGTTGAGGTAGTAACCATCCCTGGTTCATTCATCACTGTTTGAAGCTCCAGATCCAGCTCTTGTAACCAGTCAGGACACATCTACACAAAGAATTTGAAGACCAGCTCCTGTAACAGGTCAGGTAATCATTTTTCTTTTTCAGGTACGCAAGCTCTCGCTAAGGAATCTCTTACGCGATCAACATCCAAGATGGCATCTATAAGCCCATCCACCATCCATCATCTCTCAAGTATGGCATCTATAAGCCCATCATCCTATTCATTAATCTCCAAATGGCATCTATAAGCCCATTCCCACATCATACTACTATGTGAGCGCAAATTTCTGGGCACTCTAGTGTTCAATCATCTTCCACCTTCGGATTACGAAAGGCACATCAGCCAATCTGCATCCTCAGGTCTAAGAAGATTGAACAGGGGCAACTGTTGTACCCCAAAATTTGCCCTCCCATATTCTTCAAGATTTGCCAAGTCAAAGCTTCAAAGTTCCCCAAGAGTTGCACAGTTCAAGGGCCTCCTAACAGTCAAAGATTAGGGTTTTGGTTCTGACAAAGAAAATGAAGTTTCCAAGGGTCCAATCAAGTCCCACATGCCTATAAACATGGTCAGGCATCCTCATACCAAGTTTCAAGACTTACAGCACAAAATTGCACAGTCAAAAACCCTAATTGCACTACAGTCAACTGCAGGGGCAAAATGGTCATTTGACAGTCAAAAGTTCAAATTTTTGGTCAACATCTTATTTTGAAGCCACAAACATCATTTGATCAATGCTTGATCATGATTCTCAAAGTTTGGCTCAAAAAGTCTCAAGATGCAAAAGTTTCTATTTTTGGACAGTTGAAAAAGTCAACTGCAAATTGACCAGGGCATAACTTCCACATGGATTATCAGAAAAATTCCATCCAAAGCTCATTTTGAAGAGAAAGACATTTCCTACAACTCCTCTTCACACTTCAAGTCCAAGAAATGCTCTCACAAAAAGTTATCAATTTCAACATTATAGGTCATTTTCAAAAGTCAACAAAAAGGGACTTTAAGTCAAAGGCCATAACTTGAGATTGGTAAATCAAAATGACATGGGAGCAAAGGCATTGGTTAGAGGACTTCAATACCTTTCCAAAATGTCCAAGAACATGAGCAAAGCTTAAAAATTGAGCAAGTTATGCCTTGTGGAAGTTGGGAAAGTTTTGGATATTCTGAAAAGTCAACATTGCTTCAAATGGCTTAAAATTGCTAATGGGCCTCCTTTTCTTCCAAAATTCATCATCCCAAGCATGTGCACGACCATTTGGCCCAAAGGGAAGTTTTTTATCATTTTTATTTATTTATTTGAATTTTTAATTGCTAGAAATTCATTTAATTAATTAAAATACATGAAAAATACTAAACCTAAGTTTTTAAATCTTTTTATGCATGGAATACACTCAATATTTCGTGCATGATCAGATTTGGAAAGAATCTTGGTAATTGGACATGATTTGAAGCAAATTTGCATGAAAAAGATTGGAAAATTATGGCTTGAAAATCAAATATTCTCTTCATCAATTCATTTATTTTTTGATCCAATTTCTAACCCTAATCATTCCAGTACATATATACATGAAAACCCTCGTGTCCATGACCTCCCAGCTGCGCAAGAACACCATAACCAAGCTTGAGTTTTTTGACAAAAATTTCAATACTGAAAACCACCTTCCAGTGTGATTCAAGCCAAGATAATTATTCTATTGCCTTGCTGAGACATCAAGAAAGGTGTTTGAATCAAAATCACTAACTCTAACGCCCAGAATTGGTATAGGGAATTCAAACTTTTTCACATTTTTTTCATATTCGTATTTCAATTTCCAAGCATTTTCATTGCGTTTTTTTGTGGATTCATACTAGTTAATTGCTTCTGAAACTAACCATATGATTTAATTGAGTTTTCATGCGTTTTATGAAGAATTACCATTGAAGCACCTTAGGGTTTCAGACCTGAAAAATTGGGGGTTTACTCCTATGGAAAAATTAGAACGTGAAACCCAGACCATTCAACTCAGCATGCTTGGACGATTTGAAAACACACCTCGCGATTAATTTATGATTAGCAGGGTGCTAATCGCTATTTTTGTACTTGTTACTTAGTGGGGGTTTAAAACCCCCGCTATTCAATTGTTTTTTTATTTCAGGAAAATGCAACAAGGAAGAAGAAGGCTAGGTGGCGAATGATGGTTGGGACATTTGAATTCCACGCACGTTTTTTCTACTTTTTGAGCCACTGACCACTTTTCTCTTATAACAATTAATTGTCATTATATATTCAAAACGCGCGTTTGGTACAGATGGTGAAGGCATTGTTTCATAAGGCACTGGGACCTGGGTTCGATTCCCAGGTCCCCCACTCTCTTTCAATATTTTTTCTCTCAACTTAATCCCATGCAGATTCACTCCTAAGATCCACCATACGTCCCTCATATCCAGCTGGCCACATGGCCTGTGACATTAATCCAATGGTCCAGAATCAAGGTCTATGGAACGCTGCAGTCAACGCCTACACATGGTCCCATGAAAAGTCAGAAAGGGCCTTAATCCATGGGCCTAATTACTACAATTACACCTCCAATTGGGGACAGAACCCCCCAAGGTTTGCTATTCTTTTATATTCTTTTATTTTTTATTTTCCTTTAAATTCTTCAATTAGTATATTTTCATCAAATATAAAAATAACATAAAAATCAGAAAAGACAAAATTAAAAATATATTTTATTTTAATATTTTTTAAGTAAACATCATTAATTAATTTAGCTTTGTAAAATTAGGTTTAATTCAAACATTTTTCTTAATAAATTCAAAATTTGTAGAATTAGGGTTTTAATCAATTTTTATCCTTTTTCTTTTCTTTTCACTAATAATTAATTATTTAATTTTATAAATCAAATTGCCATTAATTAATTAATTTAATTTTAGGTTTAAATTTTAACATGTTTTTTTCTTAATAAATAAAAGTTGTAGAATTAGGGTTAATTAGTTAATCTCATTAAATTCTCATAAAAAACCATAAATACAAAAAACTCAAAAAAATAATTTCTTTTTTTCTTTTTAATTTCATTAATTTAATAATCATAATTTAATTTCATTAAAAAGGGTCCAACGCCCTCGCTTGCGATTTTTTTTTCTCTTCGCGCATTTTATTTATTCCTTCTTTTAAATATTGATGTAATTCTCCCGAAGCCGTGTAAATATTTATCTTTCGCACTTTACTTTACTTCTTTATTTTCTGTCAAATCGGGTCCTGGATTAAATTTGGCGATGTGGACCCGCGCCTTTGTAATAGTTTAGGAATTTTAACTTCCGCAACTTTTTAACTGTTAATAATGGCATGCAAGAATGAATGACTAAAGTAAAAACAAACGCGTAGATCACCCATGGCATGAACAAGACAAAAATAAATGAATCTGACACACAAATCACACACCACCCCTAGGGTACGCCTCACTGTTGCCTTGCCTCGAAAGGTGATCGTCGAGTAGAGGATGTCTTAGTAAGTCCTCATGATCCGTGAACCTGGCATGAAGGTAGCTTCTAAGGTATCTTCCTATTGCTCTGGTGATCACCACGTCCCGAACCTTCGAATTGACCTGAACACCTCCAACGGTGGTGCTACCTACCTCTCAATGGTGGGATGGCACTACTTTAAAAGACATTTACACAGATGAATTCCTTAGGGTAGGTAGGTTCTCGTAGATACTTGCTCTAATTTCAAAATAAATTCAAAAATATCTTTTCACACCGACACCTTTTCAAAAAGCTTTCGAAAGCAACTTTTCAAACACTCTTGAGGACCGATACAAGAGTCGAACTGGAATTTTCAAAGAAACTTTTTAAAACCCACAGTTGAAAAGCAAACAAACCATTTTGAAAACACAAATGAGCAAGTATCTAAGAGCCCATGGATAACCATGGATAGAAAGGGTGCTAACACCTTCCCTTTCTATAACCTACCTCCCGAACCGAGAGCAATCTCTATAAGGAATTTTTCTATGCTTTTGTCCTTTCCATTTGGAGAAAATAAAAGACGGTGGCGACTCTTGCTTCTGCGACATTTCGCGAACCAGCGTTAAACAGTCAGTTCCAGATCCACCGATCACAGAACTGGCGACTCTGTTGGGGATACTTATAAAGTGAGGTGTACCTTAGGACTAAGATCACTTGTGTTTTCAATTGTCTGAATTGTTTGCTTTATTATTGTGGGGACTGTCTTGGGAGTCCTATAGATCCTAACCCGGATCTGGGGATACCTTCTTAGAAAGTAGCAACAAGGCTGTGAGGGAACTGTGTGGGGTATACCGACATGGTTGAAACAGTCTTCTACGTTGATGTGGCACTTTGGTGTGTACCGGTAACCCTTGAGTTCAGTCAAGGAGAGTACGGGGCCTCCGCGTGGTGTCATGAAGCATCAACAGACCTTAGGAACCTTAATTGAACTATCTTGGCCTCTTTAGGGTAGTGAGATAACTGACTTTGGTGCAGTCCGAGGTTGGTTGATACTCGATACTACACTCAATTGAGGGTTGCTTTCCTGGAATATTTCGGTCGCCAGTTCAGTGGCTAAATCGAAACGATGAACAATGAAAGCAATCCCGTGATATTGGGACCCTTAGAACCCGGTTACTTCTAATAGGACAGGTTGAGCCCACCAACTTCAAGAGGGTACTACCCAGACCCCATGCTGGCCTAAACCCTAAGGGTTTGTCTTGTGTGCCTTACATGTTTGTCTTTGTAAATATCTGTGGTGTGTTTAATCATAGCATCATGACATCATTCTGCATCATATGCATTGACTAACCATTTCAGGGGTTCGAATCTTCATCTTTGTTCTTGTTTTGTAGGACATGGAAACTGTTCGCAGAAAGACAATTCAAATCAGCCTTGTAAGGATCCCTCCTCAGCTTAAGGAACTTATATCCAGGATTCCCGAGAGCTCTTCATTCAGTGAAAGACATGGAAGACTCATCAGCTTGGTCAATACCAACATTGAGGAAGATATGATAAAGGTCCTGTTCCAGTTCTTTGACCCTCTGCATCACTGTTTCACCTTCTTGGATTATCAACTGGTACCTACATTGGAGGAGTTCTCCCAGCTCCTGAAGATCCCTATCCTTGATCAACTACCCTACAACGGTACAGAAAAGGAACCTAAGCTTGAAGAGATTGCTAAAGCCTTGCACCTACAGTCATCTGACCTCAAGGGACATTGGGAAGTTAGAAGTGGTATCAAAGGGTTCTTAGCCTGGTTTCTGTTTGAAAAGGCCCATGAATGTTGGAACTCCCTTGACTTACAAGCTTTTGAAGAAGTTGTGGCCCTCCTTGTCTATGGTTTGGTGTTGTTCCCTAACCCAGATCAGCTTATAGATATCAGTGTTGTCCAGATCTTTATGTCCAGGAATCCTATACCTACGTTGCTGGGGGACATCCTTCACTCATGTTACACTCGAACCATGAGAAAAAGAGGTGTCCTTATGTGTTGCATTCCTCTCCTGGGAAGGTGGTTTATTTCTCACCTTCCACAATCAGTTTTGAAGAACGAGCGGAGTTTGAGATGGTCACAACGGTTGATGACTCTTACACATGCAGACATACATTGGTGCCCTCGGTCCAGAGAGGACGTCACTATCATTGATCGTTGTGGGGAGTACCCTAATGTTCCTTTACTTGGAATCAGAGGAGGTATTACTTACAACCCATGCCTGGCTTGGAGACAGTTTGGTTATGCTCGGAGGGATGGCCCTCATGACATGTTAATTCTTGACATAGTTTTTGACTTCGACAACGATGCACAGGGACTTCGCCAGAGATTTATCAGAGCTTGGAGGATGCCAAGTAGGATAGACAATAAGACACTGGGGCACAGGAACTCCATCCCGTTGGAACCTTATCTCAAGTGGGTACGCGTCCGCTCCCAGAAGTTAGTAATGCCTTATCCTCATATGCTCCCTGTGATCAAAGAGCCAGTCTTGGAAGGAGAAGTGTCCTACACCATTCAGCATCCTGACATGCCTACATCCTGGGAAGAGATGCAGAAGAGCTGGATCCAGCTTAAGGAAGAACGGAATTCTCTTGAGACCAGTCTACATGCTAGTGAAAAGAAAGTCTTGGAGCTCACTCGCCTATTGCATGAGGAGAGGAATCTCAACACCTACATAGCTCCAAAGAGGATGCGTAGTGTCTTTTGGGATTGATTTGCTTTGTAATTTGTGCCTATTAGGCTTTGATGTACTGAACAATTATTTCCTTAATGATAACGTGTGTTCTTTTTTGTCTACAACAAATTTGAACTTTCAAACCCTTGAATGCATTGCATAAACACATATCATTCATCATGTGCATAGCAAGTTTTCTTCTTTTCAGGTTTCTTACCGCTCTTCGCTGTTTATTTCAGCATCATGAATCCTGACTCATCATCAACTGAGATGTCCATCAAGGCACTTCAGGCGCAGAATGCGCAATTTCAGGAATTAATCATGGGTTTGGCTCAGGGCCAAGAAGAGCTGAAGGCTCTGCTCCTGAAGAAGGAGAAGAATAAGAAGAGAAGAACTGTTCTTTTCAACACGGGCCGAAGGTTTGGCAACACTCTGCAAAATGAAGAGGCTGGTTCTTCTATAGGCAAGGGTACTCCCCAAGGGGAAAAAGGTCCTAGTCCGGTAGTCTCCGACAACGAGACTGATTTTGATGAGGAGCAATATCCTCCTGTAGAAGACAGATATAAGCAGTTGGAAGACAGATTGAATGCTATGGAGATCCAACAGGTGCCTGGGCTGGATTTCGGAGATTTTGGTTTGTCTACTGGTGTGATCATTCCTTGTAAGTTCAAAGCACCATCCTTTACCAAGTATGACGGGGCGTCTTGTCCCAAGCTACATCTCAGATCTTATCTGCGGAAGATTCAACCGTACTCAGTGGATAAGAACTTGTGGATCCACTTCTTCCAGGAGAGTCTTTTAGGGACTCATCTCGAATGGTTCTATCAGCTGGACGGGACCAAGGTTCGTAACTGGGAGGAGTTGGCTACTGCTTTCTATAAGCAGTATCAATATAATGCCGACCTTGCCCCTACGCGTACCCAACTCCAGGGTATGTCGCTAGGGTCAAGTGAAGGTTTTAAAGAGTACGCTCAGAAGTGGAGGGATCTGGCTGGCAGGGTGCAGCCTCCGTTGACTGATCGGGAGTTGGTAGACATGTTCTTGGGGACCCTATCTGGGCCATTTTTCAACCATCTTATTGGTAACTCGTCTGCAGGGTTTACTGATCTTATTCTGACTGGAGAGAGAATTGAGGCTGGGTTGAAGTCTGGTAAGATTCTGAAGGGTGCATCTACAAGTTCTGAGAAGAAACCCTTCAAGAAGGAGGCTAGTGCTGTATATGGCTCTAGAAGACAAGAGAAACCTGAGCGCCGCCAATCTGTCAACGCGGTGATGATTGCCAAGCTTGCTGCCGCTCCTCGGCAAACCAATCCTCAAAGGGCTGAAAGACCCCGGAGAGAGTTTACCCGTTTGAGCATGACCCTATCCCAGATCTTGCCACAGTTGCTGTCCACCAACTTAGTGACTGTTAGGGAAGCCCCAAAGGTTGTAAACACTGCCTCTCCAAAATACAATCCGAATGCCCGCTGTGCTTATCACTCCGATAGCCCGGGGCATTCCACTGATGACTACTGGGCCTTAAGGAACAAGTTGCAAGACCTTATTGACGCCAAGGAGGTACAATTTGAGGCATCTGAGAAGCCCAATATAGTGACAGCTCCCCTGCCTGCTCATGGAGTGAATGCTATTGGGGACGAAGATGAAGTGGATGAAGCTGAGTTTGATAGCTGGATTTACCCGGCAACCGACAGTGGACCTAACAATTGGAGTGCAAAGGACAATCTACCTGTTTCTCTTATTACTGAGTAATGAATTCCTATGTTTTATTATTTGTAATAAACAATTAAAACTCTATGGCCCGGTGTCTTACCCGAGGCACCGTGGTTTCATTTGTGAGGGCATATAAATTGTCATTTCATATATCATGAATAAAGATCTTGGACGTTTTCTCGCATTTCAAATTTTATGCTCCCTTTCTTTCTTTCCTTTCATTATATCGCAAAACAGCTGTATTTACACACACTCACTCATACAGGTTTTAATCCACTCTGGGTCTCACTGGTAACGACTCTGCTACTGCCAGTTATGACTTCGAAAATCCGATCAACTTAGCCGAAGACGAAGGTGAAGATGATTGCGAAGTGCCGGGCGAGCTTGCAAGACTGTTTCTCCAGGAAGAGAGGGCAATTCAACCACACAAAGAGCCAGTGGAGACAATAAATCTGGGTACTGAGGCAGACAGAAAGGAGGTAAAAATTGGTGCCAACCTAGAGCTCAGCGTGAAGCAACGGTTGACTAAGATGCTACATGATTATATGGAGATCTTTGCCTGGTCCTACGAAGACATGCCCGGGTTGGATACCGATATTGTAGTCCATCACTTGCCTACTAAAGAAGACTGCCCTCCGGTTAAGCAAAAGGTCCGTCGTATGCGTCCATAGATGTCTGAGAAGATCAAAGCCGAGGTTATGAAACAGTTTGATGTCGGGTTCCTTGCAGTGACTTATTACCCGCAGTGGGTTGCTAATGTGGTGCCGGTACCTAAGAAAGACGGTAAGGTCAGAATGTGTGTCGATTACAGGGATCTGAACAGAGCCAGCCCCAAAGATGACTTCCCTCTACCTCACATTGATGTCCTTGTTGACAATACAGCTCAGCACAAGGTATTCTCTTTCATGGATGGCTTTTCAGGTTATAATCAGATCAAGATGGCTCCTGAAGACATGGAGAAGACTACCTTTGTTACTCAGTGGGGCACCTTCTGCTACAAGGTCATGCCTTTTGGACTGAAGAACGCTGGGGCAACCTACCAACGTGCCATGGTTGCTTTATTTCATGACATGATCCATCATGAGATAGAAGTGTATGTTGACGACATGATTGCAAGGTCCCAGACTGAGGAAGAGCACCTAGATCATCTGCAGAAATTGTTTGACCGTCTGAAGTTGTATAAGCTGAGGTTGAACCCGAACAAGTGCACCTTCGGGGTAAGATCTGGAAAGTTGCTAGGCTTCATTGTAAGTGATAAGGGTATTCAAGTGGACCCTTCCAAGGTCAAAGCTATTCAAGAGATGCCAGTTCCTAAGACAAAGAAGGAAGTCAGAGGCTTTTTAGGACGCCTGAATTACATTGCTCGGTTCATCTCACACCTAACTGCTACTTGTGAACCAATCTTCAAGCTGCTGAAGAAAGATCAGGTAATACGTTGGAATGACGAATGTCAGGCTGCTTTTGACAGAATCAAAGAGTATCTCCAAGAACCACCCATCCTTATGCCACCGGTTGAAGGGAGACCTCTGATATTATACCTAACAGTACTTGACAACTCAATGGGGTGTGTGCTGGGGCAGCATGACGAGTCTGGCCGAAAAGAGCATGCCATTTATTACCTTAGCAAAAATTTTACCGACTGTGAGACCCGATACTCACTGCTTGAGAAAACTTGCTGCGCTTTGGTATGGGCTGCTCGTCGGCTGAGACAGTATATGCTGACTCACACTACCTTGTTGATCTCAAAGATGGATCCCATAAAGTATATATTTGAAAAGCCTGCTCTGTCTGGGAGAATAGCAAGATGGCAGATGATCTTGACGGAATATGACATTCAGTACACGACCCAGAAAGCCATCAAGGGAAGTGTATTGGCAGACCACTTGGCACATCAGGCCGTAGACGACTATCAGTCAATGAACTTCGAGTTTCCGGATGAAAGCATCATGATAGTGACTGATTGTGAAGTACCTGGACCGGATGAAGGACCTGAGGAAGGATCCTGATGGTCTATGCACTTTGACGGAGCCTCCAATGCTTTGGGTAACGGTATCGGCACCATAATCATATCCCCTCAAGGTACTCATACTCCGCTCACTGCCCGTTATGTTTCTACTGCACCAACAACATGGCAGAGTATGAGGCGTGCATCATGGGTCTTCAAGCTGCGATCGACTTAAGGATCAAGTTTCTGAGTGTCTTCGGAGATTCCGCTCTCGTGATCAATCAGATCAAAGGAGAGTGGGATACGAAACATCCGAATCTTATTCCTTACAGAGAATGTGTGTTGACCTTGATCCCCCACTTCACGAAGATAACCTTTGAACACTTCCCAAGAGAGGAGAATCAGTTGGCGGACGCGTTAGCTACGATGTCTTCTATGTTCAAGGTCAAATGGGATAATGAGGCTCCCCGGATCATCATCTGGAAACTGGACGAACCGGCATACTGTTGTAATCTCGAGACTGAGTTGGTGACTGAGAAGCCTTGGTACCATGAGGTGAAGAGATATTTGGAAGCCTAGGAGTATCCTGAAGGTGCCTCTGTCAATGATAAGAAGTTTCTGAGAAGGTTCGCAGGGAAGTTCTTCCTTAGCAACGGCATCCTGTATAAGCGAAACCATGATTCGACCTTACTGCGTTGTGTGGACAAGAATGAAGCAGAAAGGATCATGGAAGAGCTACATGAAGGGACCTTTGGTACACACTCCAGTGGACACACTATGGCAAAGAAGATCCTTCGGGCAGGGTATTTCTGGTCCACCATGGAAGCTGACTGTTACCAACACTCCCGGACATGCCATAAATGCCAGATTTATGCAGACAAGGTGCATGTTCCTCCAGTTCCTCTAAATGTTCTGACTGTGCCTTGGCCGTTTGCAATGTGGGGCATAGACATGATCAGCGAGATTAAACCTACGGCATCTAACGGGCATCGCTTCATCCTGGTAGCGATTGATTACTTTACGAAGTGGGTTGAAGCAGCATCCTATGCTACGGTAACCAAGACTGTTGTGGCACGGTTCATTCGGCATAATCTGATCTGTCGGTACGGCGTCCCAGAGAGAATTATTACAGACAACGGTACCAATCTCAATAACAAGATGATCACTGAGCTCTGCGAGCAATTTAAGATACAGCACCATAATTCTTCTCCTTACAGACCGAAGATGAATGGGGCTGTAGAAGCAGCAAATAAGAACATTAAGAAAATCGTGCAGAAGATGACAGTGACTTATAAAGATTGGCACGAGATGTTACCGTTCGCTCTACATGGGTACCGTACCTCAGCCAGGACGTCCACCGGGGCAACTCCTTTCTCCTTGGTCTATGGTATGGAGGCAGTCTTACCGGTCAAAGTGCAAATACCCTCTCTCCGGATAATGAAGGATGCAAATCTAAACGAAGACGATTGGATCCAGACACGACTTGATCAGTTAAACCTTATTGATGAAAAGAGACTTGCTGCTATCTGTCACGGTCAGACGTATCAGAAACGGATGATCAAGGCATTTAACAAAAAGGTCAGACCACAAGAATATCAAGTTGGGGATCTGGTAATCAAGCGAATCATCCTTCCTCAGAGTGATCCAAGGGGCAAATGGACCCCTACGTACGAAGGGCCATTTGTGGTTAAGCATGTGTTCTCAGGAGGAGCCATGATTCTAACCAACATGGATGGTGACGACCTTCCTCACCCCGCCAATGCAGACATAGTAAAAAGATAATACGCATGAAAAAAGACCCGCTAGGCTGACATGCCTAGGCAAAAATTAGGGCTTCCCGGTGAACCAAAAGGGTTCGGGCAAAATGAAGGGATGAAATGAAAAAAAATATGTACACCCGGCAAGTCGAAAACCTGAAAAGGCGGCTTGGGCAAAAACGGGTATCCCGGTGGATTGAAAACCCGAAAGGGCGGTCCAGGAAAAAGTTAGGGATAAAGCGTAATACTATGTCTCATTGGATCACTTTGCATCCAGAATCCGGTATCTGCATCAAGTTCAGACGGCATCGATCAGTCAGCTTCATCTTCAACCAAGGTCATCAAGTGATGAGACGCTCGGAGATATAAAGGCAATAGCAGAATTGAAACCCAGTGGGATCATTCATTTCACACAGCTGTTTTATTTTCTCTTATACAAAATTTGTAGAAACTCTTCTGTTCAACGGCGTTCTCTTACTAGGACGTCAGTCTCTTGTACATAAAACGCCTATTTACAGGCAATTCAAAAATCAATACAAATATACTTTTCAGCTAAAATTGCCATCTATTTTTCCTTTTTGTTTTGTTTTGCGAAGAACGTCCAAGGTTCAATTTGTGATATATGCATTGACAATAATTTGCTAACTCATGAATATTTGCATACGAAACAAAGGATTAATTACAGGTAACATTAGAAACAGGGGCAATAAAGAGTTGTCTAAGCGATCCAATTGTTCTGTCCACCAAGGTACCAGGGTGGGTTCAGCTGAAGAACATAACCAGACATCTTAATTCCCCAGAGAGTGCGTCAGCAAGTCAATACACTCTCCTCAAGCAAAGTTACAGTCAGCCTTAAGGAAGTTGGGTATCCTCCGGCAGATCTCAACATTCCCCAGCAATATACATATTCCTAACAAGCATCCCCGGCAGTCTTGGTCTAAAGATTGTTCCCCGGTGGTATATCAAACATTCAGTGGAGTCACTTCCCCGATACAATTCAAAACTTCCCCAAGAGAGTCCAATCCAGTTTCCCCAGGAAAGTTGGAATCCATCTCCCCAAGCAGTAAGCTTATCCCCAGTAGATTCTGGAAGCTTATCCCCGCAGAGCACGAACACGTCTCCCGGTTTTATTCAAAGAGTTATTTCCCTACCAGGATATAACTGGGTTATCCTCAGCCAAAAGCCACGGAAAGACCGTCCTCGGCAAAGTCTTCTTATCCCCAGCGAAGTCTATTAACACTTCCAACACAACAAGGGTATCCCCAGTGTGATCGGTGGATCTGGAACTGACTGTTTAACGCTGGTTCGCGAAATGTCGCGGAAGCAAGAGTCGCCACCGTCTTTTATTTTCTCCAATTGGAAAGGACAAAAGCACAGAAAAATTCCTTAAAGAGATTGCTCTCGGTTCGGGAGGTAGGTTATAGAAAGGGAAGGTATTAGCACCCTTTCTATCCATGGTTATCCATGGGCTCTTAGATACTTGCTCAATGTGTTTTCAAAATTGTTTGTTTGCTTTTCAATGTGGGTTTTAAAAAGTTTCTTTGAAAAATTTCAGTTCGACTCATACGTCAGAGTGTTTGAAAAATTTGCTTTGAAAGCTTTTGAAAAGTGTTGGTGTGAAAAGATTTTTGTTTGTTTTTGAAGAGAGCAAGTATCTATGAGTCGTCTACCTACCCTAAGGAATTCGTCTGTGTAAATGTCCTTTAAAGTAGTGCCATCCCACCATTGAGAGGTAGGTAGCACCACCGTTGGAGGTGTTCGGGTCAATTCGAGTTTGTAGGGACATGGTGATCACCAGAGCAATGGGAAGACACCTTAGAAGCTACCCTCATGCCAGGTTCCCGGATCATGAGGACTTACTAAGACGTCCTCTACTCGATGATCACCTTTCGAGGCAACAGTGAGGCGTACCCTAGGGGTGGTGTGTGCGATTCATGTGTCGTTTTCATTGATATTTGTCTTGTCATGTTTATTGGTGTTCTACGCTTGATTTTATTTTAAGTCCATACATTCTTTCATGCTTATTTAACAGTTTAATATTTGCGGGAAAATAAATCTAAACTATTACAAATGGCGCGGGTCCACATCGCCAAAATTAAACCGGACCCGATTTGACAGAAGATAAATAAAGTAAAAGAAAGTGCGAAAAGTTTAAGTTACAACGCTTTGGGAGAGATACATAATGAATTAAGCGAAATAAAACAAATGTGCGAATTAAATAAATTACGAACGAGGGCGTTGGACCCTTTTGCAAAATATTATTAATAATGGAATTGAAATTAAGAATTAAAAAGAATGTTTTTTTGGTATTTTTGGTTATTAAAATTTAATAGAAAAAATAATTAATTAAAATTAAAATGAAGCGTCAAACCCTAATTCTAATGGTTTTTAAGTTTATTGTGAAAATATTAAGTTTTAACCTAATTTAAATCTAAGTTAATTTACATGCAATTTAATGAAAATAAAATAAGTAATATTATTATTATGAAAAAAAAGGGAAAATTAAAAAGGAATAAAAAGAATTCATTAAACCTAATTCTATATTTTTTTGTATTTTTGTTTAAAAGAATTTAAAATTTGCAACCTAATTAAACTAAATAATTACATATTAATTTATTTATGAAAGTATTGGAATAAAATAATTTATTATGTTTTTATCTTTTTCTGATTTTTTTAGGCATTTTTTATGTATTGTAAAAATAATGAATTAAATTAAAACAATAAAACAAATAAAAATAATAATTAAAAAAAAGATATAAGAAAAATAAAAAAACTTGCAAACCAGGGGGGGTGGAGGTCCCCAATATGGAGGTATGACTTTGCATGATCTGGCCCATTAAGCATGAAATTCGCTAACTTTTCTAGGTGTTATGTGGCATGTTGACTGGGATTGTAGCGTGTTCTTCAATCTATGGCCCTTGATCTGATGCTGGGATGGACGTGGCATGCTGATTTCTGAAGGTGTATGGTGTACTTCAAGGTTGAACCTGCATAGGAATTAGTATAGAAAAACAATATTGAATTTGTTCAGACCTGGGACTCGAACCCAGGTCTTGGATGTGAACGCTACCAACGCCTGCCAGCTGAGCCGTTGAACACTTTTGATATATTAATAACAAACAAATAACAAAAAGAAAAAACAAACGCATTAGTGGTCGAACGCGCGAAATTTAAAACCGGCCTATCGCTGATGGACAACACATCGTCTCCTTCGTTCTATTTTATTTTTTTCTGAAACAAGACTGTAAGGCAACGGTTTTGGATGCGTTTTCTTAGGCCGGTTTCAAGAAAATAGCGATTAGGCTATCCTTGAATATAAATTCATCGCGAATACATGAATCTCTTCGTCCAAGCGTGTTCGTCCTCATGGTCTAGGTCTTAAGCCTCAATTTTGCTTTGTTAGAGAAGCCCTAATTCTGAATCCTGAAAAACCTAAATTTCAAGCATGGCACAATCGCGTATGTAACATAAAAACTCAATTAAACATATCAGTTAGCTTTGAAATCACATCAAGAACAAGAATCAATAATTGAAATGTCATAAAAATGCATAGAATGTAGAATACGATTTTGAAATTTTCATGGAATATGTTGAGTTCTATACCCTGATTCCTTGCCTTTTGATGAGTGTTATGAATTGGAATATGATCAGTGAACCACAAGGAAGCTTTTGGAATGAATTTCGTGCCTTGAATCCACCCCTAACAATGAATTCAGATTTGAGTTTTATGGCTATTTTTTCAAGTTTTCCAATGTATTTCTTGCGCAGCTTTTTGTGTCCAAGGATTAGGTTTTGATTCCTGGTTATGTACTGAGGCTATTAGGTCAACAAAATTCATAAAAATCTCTTGCAATTATGGATTAAGGATTTGATTTGTTAAGGATCTTTTTGAATCTTTTTCATGTGTATTTTGCTCTCAATTATGCCAATCAGCTCCAAATCTTTCCCCATTTGTATTTACACGAAATATTGAGTATCAAACATGCATAAAAAGATTGGTTAAGGCAAGGTAGATATTTTTCATGTATTTAAATAATTTAAATGAATTAATATAAATAATAATTCAAATAAATAAATAAAAAATGAGAAAATACCTCCCTTTGGGCCAAGTGGTCGTGCATATGATTGGAATGATGAATCATGGAAGAAAAATAGGCCCATTAGCAATTTTAGACCATTTGAATCAAAGTTGACTTTTCAAAATATCCAAAAATTTCCCAACTTCCACAAGGCATAACTTGCTCAATTTTTAATCTTTTCTCATGTTCTTGGACATTTTGGAAAGGTCTTTGAGTCCTTTAACCAATGCCTTTTGTCCCATGTCATTTTGATTTACCAATCTCAAGTTATGGCCTTTGACTTAAAGTTCTTTTTTGTTGACTTTTGAAAATGACTTATAATGTTGAAATTGATAACTTTTTGTGAGAGCATTTCTTGGACTTGAAGTATGAAGATGAGTTGTAGGAAATGTCTTTCTCTTCAAAATGAGCTTTGGATGGAATTTTTCTGATAATCCATGTGAAAGTTATGCCCTGGTCAATTTCAGTTGACTTTTTCAGCTGTCCAAATATAGTAACTTTTGCATCTTTGATGATTTCTGAGCCAAATTTTGAGAATCATGATCAAGAATTGATCAAATGATGTTTGTGGCTTCAAAATGATATGTTGACCAAAAATTTGAACTTTTGACTGCCAAATGACCATTTTGCCCCTACAGTTGACTGTAGTGCAATTTAGGGTTTTGACTGTGCAATTTTGAGCTGAATGCCTTGAAACTTGATATGAGGATACTTGACCATATTTGTAAGCATATGAGACTTGATTGGGCCTTTGAAAACTTCATTTCTTTGATCAGAACCCAAACCCTAGTTTTGACTGTATAGGAGACCTTTGCACTGTGCAACCCTTGGGGAATTTTGTGACTTGGCTTGGCAATTTCTTGAAGAATATGGGAGGGCAAATTTTGGGGTACAACAGTTGCCCCTGTTCAATCTTCTTAGACCTGAGGATGCAGATTGGCTGACGTGCCTTTCGTAATCCGAGGGTAGAAGATGATTGGACACTAGAGTGCCCAGAAATTTGCGCTCACATGTTAGCAGTGTGATGGGAATGGGCTTATAGATGCCATTTGGGAATTGCCGGATAGGATGATGGGCTTATAGATGCCATCTGGATGTTGATTGCGTGGGAGATTCCTTAGCTAGAACCTGCATACCTGCAAAAGAAAAAATGAGTACCTGACACGTTGCAGGAGCTGATTTTAGATGCTTGGCATGGATATGTCCTGATTGGTTACAGGAGCTGAGTCTGGAGCTTCAAACAACGATGAATGAACCAGGGATGGTTATTGCTTTAGCATGAATGGTAAGAGAACCTTGGGCGACTTTAACTTCAACAACGCTCGTTGAGAAAAATCTGGGCGGGAATTACCATCTTTGCAGTATCGGAACGAGAACCATAGGCTATTATAATCTGAAAGGGAATCACCTCACTCGCCGTCGGAGAGGGAATCATAGGAAAAGGAATTGTCACCTCACACACCGTCGGAGAGGGAACCATAAGAGACTATCACCTCACACTCATCGTCGGAGAGGGAAACATCTGAAAAAGGAATTACCACCTCACGCACTTGCCGGAGAGGGGACCATAAGACTATCACCTCACACTCATCGTCGGAGAGGGAAACATCTTGAAAAAGGAATTACCACCTCACGCACTTGCCGGAGAGGGGACCATAAGACTATCACCTCACACTCATCGTCGGAGAGGGAAACATCTGAAAAAGGAATTACCACCTCACGCACTTGTCGGAGAGGGGACCATATGAAAAAGGAATTACCACCTCACGCACTAGCCGGAGAGGGGACCATAGGAAAAGGAATTACGACCTCACGCACTTGTCGGAGAGGGGACCATAGGAGACTATCACCTCACACTCATCGTCGGAGAGGGAAACATCTGAAGAATTACCACCTCACTCACCGTCGGAGAGGGGACCATAGGAGACTATCACCTCACTCACCGTCGGAGAGGGAAACATGTGAAAAGGAATTATCACCTAACGCACTTGTCGGAGAGGGGACCCTCACTTCTGCTGAGTCTTTATCAGAAAAATCTGTTGGGAGTCGATTTAGCTGGACTAGAGAAGGCTTTGAAATATGTTTGAGCATTTTAACTGCGTCTTTCCTGAAAGGTAAAGGTCAGTCATATGCAATGCATGATATGGATCAAGCAATGATGTTCTCAACATAAATGAGATTTGTATGATATGATGCGTCTATGCATGCTATAATGGTGTATGTGATGTTTTATGAATATGTTTTTCGTCTAAGAAAGTAAACTCTTTGACGGGTGCCAAGAAGTCATATCCCGGGCTGATGTTGAAGAATAGATTTCCCTTCCGCTGGGGATGATAGTTGCAAGAATACCGGTAGGAGAAGATGACTCTGTTGCGGAATAAACTTGGCGAATGGAAGATTCTGCGGGGAGAAAAGATACTCTAGCGACCATGCTGGGAAGCAATACTCTGTGGGAAGAGGGATGCCTTGCTGAATTGTTGATGACTTGCTGAGGATACCCTTGTTGTTGGAAGTGCTGACAGACTTCGCTGGGGTAAGAAGACTTCGTTGACGACGATCTTTCCATGGCTTTTGGCTGAGGATAACCCAGTTATATCCTATTGAGGAAATAACTCTTTGAATAAAGCCGGGCGACGCGTTCGTGCTCTGCGAGGGGATAAGCTTCCAGAATTTACTGGGGATAAGCTTACTGCTTGGGGAAGATGGACTCCAACTTTCCTTGGGAAACTGGATTGGACTCTTTTTTGGGGAAGTTTTGATATGCTGGGGAAGTGATTCCTTTGAATATTGAGATACCGCCGGGGAACAATCTTTAGGCCAAGACTGCCGGGGATGCTTGTTAAGAACATATATATGCTGCTGCTGGGGGAGTATTGAGATCTACTGGAGGATATTCAATTTCCTTGAGATTTGATAGCTCTGCTTGGAGAAGAATGCACTTTTGTTGGCTCACTCCCTGGGGAATTAGGATGTACTGGTCGCGTTCTTTGGCTGAACCTACCTTGGTACCTTGGAGGATAGAACAATTAGACTGCTCAGACAACTCTTTTATTGCCCCTGTTTCTAGTGTCACCTGCAATTAATTCCTTTGTTTCGTATGCAAATATTTATGAGTTAGCAAATTATTGTCAATGCATATATCACAAATTGAACCTTGGACGTTCTTCGCAAAACAAAACAGAAAAAGAAAAACACTTGGCACGTTTAACTGAAAATATATTTGTATTGATTTTTGAATGGCCTGAATAGGCGTTTTGTGTACAAGAGACTGGCGTCCTAGTAAGAGGTACGCCGCCGAACAAAAGAGTTTATATAAATTTTGTACAAAAGAAAATAAAACAGCTGTGTGAAATATGAATGATCCACTGGGTTTCAACTCTGCTATTGTCTTTATAACTCCGAGCGTCTCATCACTTGATGACCTTGGTTGAGGGTGAAGCTGACTGATCGATGCCGTCTGAACTTGATGTAGATACCGGATTCTGGATGCAAAGTGATCCAATGAGACATAGTATTACGCTTTTATCCCTAATTTTTGCTTGGACCGCCCTTTCGGGTTTTCAGTCCACCGGGATACCCATTTTTGCCCAAGCCGCCTTTTCAGGTTTTCGACTTGCCGGGTGTACAGATTTTTTCATTTTCATCCCTTCATTTTGCCCGAACCCTTTTGGTTCGACGGGAAGCCCTAATTTTTGCCTAGGCATGTCAGCCTAGCGGGTCTTTTTTCATGCGTAGTATTTTTTAACTATGTCTGCATTGGCGGGGTGAGGAAGGTCGTCACCATCCATGTTGGTTAATATCATTGCTCCTCCTGAGAACACATGCTTAACCACAAATGGCCCTTCGTATGTAGGGGTCCATTTGCCCCTTGGATCGTTCTGAGGAAGGATGATTCGCTTGATTACCAGATCCCCAACTTGATATTCCTGTGGTCTGACCTTTTTGTTAAATGCCCTGATCATTCGTTTCTGATACGTCTGACCATGACAGATAGCAGCAAGTCTCTTTTCGTCAATGAGGTTGAGTTGATCAAGTCGTGTCTGGATCCAATCATCTTCGTCTAGATTTGCATCCTTCATTATCCGGAGAGAGGGTATTTGCACTTCGATTGGCAAGACTGCCTCCATGCCATAAACCAGAGAGAAAGGAGTTGCCCCGGTTGACGTCCTAGCTGAGGTACGGTACCCATGCAGAGCGAACGGTAACATCTCGTGCCAATCTTTGTAGGTCACTGTAATTTTCTGCACGATTTTCTTGATGTTCTTATTTGCTGCTTCTACAGCCCCATTCATCTTCGGTCTGTAAGGAGAAGAATTGTGGTGCTGTATCTTGAACTGTTCGCAAAGCTCAGCGATCATCTTGTTGTTTAGATTGGTACCGTTGTCTGTAATAATTCGCTAAGGGACGCCGTATCGACAGATCAGATTATGTCGAATGAACCGTGCCACAACAGTTTTGGTTACCGTAGCATAGGATGCTGCCTCAACCCACTTCGTAAAATAATCGATCGCCACTAGGATGAAGCGATGTCCATTAGATGCCGTAGGTTTGATCTCGCCGATCATGTCTATACCCCACATTGCAAACGGCCAAGGCGCAGTCAGAACATTCAGGGGAACCGGAGGAACATGCACCTTGTCTGCATAAATCTGACACTTGTGGCATGTCCTGGAGTGTTGGTAACAGTCAGCTTCCATTGTGGACCAGTAATATCCTGCCCGTAGGATTTTCTTAGCCATTGTATGTCCACTGGAATGTGTACCAAAGGTCCCTTCATGTAGCTCTTCCATGATCCTTTCTGCTTCAGTCTTATCCACACAACGCAATAAGGTTGAATCATGGTTTCGCTTATACAAGATGCCGTTGCTAAGGAAGAATTTGGCTGCGAACCTCCTCAGGAATTTCTTATCGTTGACAGAGGCACCTTCAGGGTATTCCTGAGCTTCCAGATATCTCTTCACTTCGTGGTACTAAGGCTTCTCAGTCACCAATTCAGTTTCGAGATCACAACAGTATGTCGGTTCGTCCAGTTTCCAGATGATGATCCGGGGAGCCTCATTATCCCATTTGACCTTGAACATTGAAGACATTGTAGCTAACGCGTCCGCTAACTGATTCTCTTCTCTCGGAAAGTGCTCAAAGGTTATCTCTGTGAAGTGGGGAATCAGGGTCAACACACATTCTTTGTAAGGAATCAAGTTTGGATGTTTCGTATCCCACTCTCCTTTGATCTGATTGATCACAAGAGCGGAATCTCCGAAGACACTTAGAAATTTGATCCTTAGGTCGATCGCAGCTTGAAGACCCATGATACACGCCTCATACTCCGCCATGTTGTTGGTACAGTTGAAACACAGCCGGGCAGTGAGTGGAGTATGAGTACCTTGTGGAGATATGATTATGGCGCCGATACCATTTCCCAAAGCGTTGGAAGCTCCGTCAAAGTGCATAGACCATCGGGATCCTGGTTCAGGTCCTTCCTCCGGTCCAGGTACTTCACAATCAGTCACTATCATGATGCTTTCGTCCGGAAACTCGAAGTTCATTGATTGGTAGTCATCTACAGCTTGATGAGCTAAGTGGTCTTCCAATACACTCCCCTTGATGGCTTTCTGGGTTGTGTACTGAATGTCGTATTCCGTCTAGATCATTTGCCATCTTGCAATTCTCCCAGACAGAGCAGGCTTTTCGAATATGTACTTTATCGGATCCATCTTTGAGATTAATAAGGTAGTGTGAGTCAGCATATACTGTCTCAGCCGGCGAGCAGCCCACACCAAAGTGCAGCAAGTTTTCTCAAGTAGTGAGTATCGGGTCTCACAGTCGGTAAACTTTTTGCTAAGGTAATAAATGGCATGCTCTTTTCGGCCAGACTCGTCATGCTGCCCCAGCACACACCCCATTGAGTTGTCAAGTACTGTCAAGTATAGTATCAGAGGTCTCCCTTCAACCGGTGGCATAAGGATAGGTGGTTCTTGGAGATACTCTTTGATTCTGTCGAAGGCAGCCTGACATTCATCGTTCCAACGTACTACCTGATCTTTCTTCAGCAGCTTGAAGACTGGCTCACAGGTAGCAGTCATATGAGAGATGAAGCGAGCAATGTAATTCAGGCGTCCTAAAAAGCCTCTGACTTCCTTCTCTGTCTTAGGAACTGGCATCTCTTGAATAGATTTGACCTTAGCAGGGTCCACTTGAATACCTTTATCACTGACCACGAAGCCTAGCAACTTCCCAGATCTTACCCCGAAGGTGCACTTGTTCGGGTTCAGTCTCAGCTTGTACAGTCTCAACCGGTCAAACAACTTCTGCAGATGATCTAAGTGCTCTTCCTCAGTCTGGGACCTAGCGATCATGTCGTCAACATACACCTCTATCTCGTGATGGATCATGTCATGAAATAAGGCAACCATGGCACGTTGGTAGGTTGCCCCAGCATTCTTTAATCCAAATGGCATGACCTTGTAACAGAAGGTGCCCCACTAAGTAACAAATGTAGTCTTTTCCATGTCTTCAGGTGCCATCTTGATCTGATTGTAACCTGAAAAACCATCCATGAAAGAGAACACCTTGTGCTGAGCTGTATTATCAACAAGGACATCAATGTGAGGTAAGGGGAAGTCATCTTTGGGGCTGGCCCTGTTCAGATCCCTGTAGTCGACACACATTCTGACCTTACCGTCCTTCTTAGGTACCGGCACCACGTTAGCAACCCACTGAGGGTAAGAAGTTACTGCAAGGAACCCCGCATCAAACTGTTTCATGACCTCGGCTTTAATCTTCTCAGACATCTCTGGACGCATCCGACAGACCTTTTGCTTAACTGGAGGGCAATCTTCCTTAGTTGGCAAGTGATGGACCACAATGTCGGTATCCAACCCTGGCATGTCTTCGTAGGACCAGGCAAAGATCTCCATATAGTCATGCAGCATCTTGGTTAACCGTTGCTTCACGCTGAGCTCTAGGTTAGCACCAATCTTCACCTCTTTCCTGTCTGTCTCTGTACCCAGGTTTATTGTTTCCACTGGCTCTTCATGGGGTTGAATTGCCCTCTCTTCCTAAAGCAACAGTCTTGCAAGCTCGCCAGGCACTTCGCAATCATCTTCACCTTCGTCTTCGGCTAAGTTGATCGGATTTTCGAAGTCATAATTGGCGGTAGCAGAGTTGTTATCAGTAAGATCCAGAGTGGATTGAAACCTGTATGAGTGAGTGTGTGTGTAAATACAGCTGTTTTGAAAATTATGTAAAGGAAAGGAAAGATAGAAAAGGAACACAATATTTGCAATGCGAAAAATACGTCCAAGATTTTTATTCATGGTATATGAAATGACAATTCGTATGCCCTCACAAATAGAACCACGGTGCCTCGGGTAAGACACCGGGCCATAGAGTTTATCATTGTTTATTACAAAATAACAAAACATAGGAATTCATTACTTAGTAACAAAAGAAACAGGGAGATTGTCCTTTGCGCTCCAATTGTTAAGTCCTTCGTCAGTTGCCGGGTAGATCCAGCTATCAAACTCAGCTTCATCAACTTCCTCTTCATCCCCAATAGCATTAACTCCATGAGCAGGCAGGGGCGCTGTCACCACATTAGCTTTTCAGATGCCTCAAACTGTACCTCCTTAGCGTCAATGAGGTCCTGTAGCTTGTTCTTTAGTGCCCAACAGTCATCGGTAGAGTGCCCCGGGCTTTCTGAATGGTAAGCACAACGAGCATTCGGATTGTACTTGGGAGATGTAGTATTGGGGAACTTCGGGGCTTCCCTGACAGTCACTAAGTTGGTTGAGAGCAACTGTGGCAGGATCTGCGATAAGGTCATGTTTAACCGGGTGAACTCCCTCCGGGGTCTTTCAGCCCTTTGAGAATTATTTGGCCGAGGAGCGGCAGCGGGCTTAGCAATCATCACCGCGCTGACAGATTGGCGGTGCTCAGGTCTCTCTGATTTCCTAGAACCATACACGGCACTAGACTCCTTCTTGAATGGTTTCTTTTCCGAACTAGATGATGCACCCTTCGCAATCTTCCCAGACTTCAACCCAGCTTCAATCCTCTCTCCAGTCAAGATCAAATCAGTGAAACCAGCAGAAGAGTTCCCAATGAGATGGTTGAAAAATGGCCCAGATAGGGTCCCCAAGAACATGTCTACCAGCTCCCGATCAGTCAATGGTGGCTGCACCCTGCCAGCCAGGTCTCTCCACTTCTGAGCGTACTCCTTAAAACCTTCGCTTGCACCTAACGCCATACCCTGGAGTTGGGTACGTGTGGGGGCAAGGTCGGCATTATATTGATACTGCTTATAGAAAGCAGTAGCCAACTCCTCCCAGTTACGAACTTTGGTTCCATCCAGCTGATAGAACCATTCGAGATGAGTCCCTGAAAGACTCTCCTGGAAGAAGTGGATCCATAAATTCTTATCCGCAGAGTACGGCTGAATTTTCCGAACATAGGACCTTAAATGCAGCTTGGGACAAGACGCCCCGTCATATTTGGAGAAGGATGGTGCTTTGAACTTATGCGGGATAATCACACCAGTTGACAAACCCAGATCTCCGAAATCCATCCCGGGTGTCTGTTGAACCTCCATAGCCTTCAACCTATCCTCCAGTTGCTTATATTTGTCATCTGCCGGAGGGTACTGCTCTTCATCAAAATCTGTCTCGTTGTCGGAGACGACCGGACTAGGAACCTTTACTTCTGCCTGAGAAGGACTCTTGCCAACAGAAGAACCAGCCTCTTCATGCTGCAGAGTGTTACCAAACCTTCGGCCCGAGTTGAACAGAACAGTTCTTCTCTTCTTCTTCTTCTCCTTCTTCAGGAGCATAGCCTTCAGTTCTTCTTGGCCTTTAGCCAGACCCTTGATTAGTTCTTGGAACTGCGCATTCTGCGCCTGGAGAGCCTTGATTGATGTCTCAGTTGATGCAGATTCGGGATTCATGATGCTGAAATAAACAGCGAAGGACTGTAAGCAACCTGAAAAGTGGAAAAACCTGCTATGCACATGATGTATGAAATGTGTATGCAATGCATTCAAGGGTTCGAAAGTTCAAATTCATTGTAGACAAAAGGAACACACGTTATCATTAAAGAAATCATTGTTTAATACATCAAGGCCTCATGGGCAAAAGTACAAAAATCAAATCAATCCCAAAATACACTGCGCATCCTCTTCGGAGCTATGTAAGTGTTGAGATTCCTCTCCTCATGCAACAGGCGAGTGAGCTCCAGGACCTTCTTTTCACTGGCATGCAGATTAGTCTCAAGAGAATTCCTTTCTTCCTTAAGCTGGATCCAGCTCTTCTGCATCTCTTCCCAGGATGTGGGCATATCAGGGTGCTGAATAGTGTAGGACACTTCCCCTTCCAAGACAGGTTCTTTGATTACTGGGAGCATGTGAGGATAAGGCATCACTAACTTCTGAGAGCGGGCGCGTACCCATTTGAGATAAGGCTCCAAAGGGATGGAGTTCTTGTGCCCCAGTGTCTTGCTGTCTATCCTACTGGGCATCCTCCAAGCTCTGATAAATCTCTGGCGAAGTCCTTGAGTATCGTTGTCGAAGTCAAAGACTATGTCAGGAATTAACATGTCATGAGGACCATCCCTCCGAGCATAACCAAACTGTATCCAAGCCAGGCATGGGCTATAAGTAATACCTCCTCTGATTCCGAGTAAAGGAACATTAGGGTACTCCCCGCAACGATCAATGATAGTGACATCTTCTCTGGACCTAGGGCACCAATGTATACCTGCATGTGTAAGAGTCATCAACCGTTGTGACCATCTCAAACCCCGCTCATTCTTCAAGACTGATTGCGGAAGGTGCGAAATAAACCACCTTCCCAGGAGGGGAGTGCAACACATAAGGACACCTCTTTTTCTCATGGTTCGAGTGTAACATGAGTGAAGGATGTCCCCCAGCAATGTAGGTATGGGATTCCTGGACATAAAGATCTGAATAGCACTGATATCAATGAGCTGATCTGGGTTAGGGAACAACACCAAACCATAGACAAGGAGGGCCACAACCTCTTCAAAAGCTTGCAAGTCAAGGGAGTTCCAACATTCAAGGGCCTTTTCAAACAGAAACCTGGCTAAGAACCCTTTGATACCACTTCTAACTTCCCAATGTCCCTTGAGGTCAGATGACTGTAGGTGCAAGGCTTTAGCAATCTCTTCCAGCTTAGGTTCCTTTTCTGTACCGTTGAAGGGTAGCTGATCAAGGATATGGATCTTCAGGAGCCGGGAGAACTCCTCCAATGTAGGTACCAACTGATAATCCAAGAAGGTAAAACAGTGATGCAGAGGATCAAAGAACTGGAACAAGACCTTTATCATATCTTCCTCAATGTTGGTGTTGACCAAGCTGATGAGGCTTCCATGCCTTTCACTGAATGAAGAGTTCTCGGGAATCCTGGATATAAGCTCCTTAAGCTGAGGAGGGATCCTTACAAGACTGACTTGAATTGTCTTTCTACGAACAGTTTCCATGTCCTACAAAACAAGAACAAAGATGAAAATTCGAACCCCTGAAATGGTTAGTCAATGCATATGATGTTGGATGATGTCATGATGCTATGATTAAACACACCACAGATATTTACAAAGACAAACATGTAAGGCACACAAGGCACACAAGACAAGCCCTTAAGGTTTAAGGCCAGCATGGGGTCTGGGTAGTACCCTTTTGAAGTTGGTGGGTTCAACCTGTCCTAATCAAAGTAACCGGGTTCTAAGGTTCCCAATATCACGGGATTGCTTTCATTGTTCATCGTTTCGATTTAGCCACTGAACTGGCGACCGAAATATTCCAGGAAAGCAACCCTCAATTGAGCGTAGTATCGAGTATCAACCAACCTCGGACTGCACCGAAGTCAGTTATCTCACTACCCTAAAGAGGCCAAGATAGTTCAATTAAGGTTCCTAAGGTCTGTTGATGCTTCACGACACCACGCGGAGGCCCCGTACTCTCCTTGACTGAACTCAAGGGTTACCGGTACACACCAAAGTGCCACATCAACGTAGCAGACTGTTTCAACCATGTCGGTATACCCCGCACAGTTCCCTCACAGTCTTGTTGCTACTTTCTAAGAAGGTATCCCCCAGATCCGGGTTAGGATCTATAGAACTCCCAAGCAACCCACAATAATAAAGCAAGCAAAGAAGACAATTGAAAACATAATTATGAGCTAGCCCTAAGGTACACCTCACTTTAAGTTAATATCCCCAGCAGAGTCGCCAGTTCTGTGATCGGTGGATCTGGAACTGACTGTTTAACGCTGGTTCGCGAAATGTCGCGGAAGCAAGAGTCGCCACCGTCTTTTATTTTCTCCAATTGGAAAGGACAAAAGCACAGAAAAATTCCTTAAAGAGATTGCTCTCGGTTCGGGAGGTAGGTTATAGAAAGGGAAGGTATTAGCACCCTTTCTATCCATGGTTATCCATGGGCTCTTAGATACTTGCTCAATGTGTTTTCAAAATTGTTTGTTTGCTTTTCAATGTGGGTTTTAAAAAGTTTCTTTGAAAAATTTCAGTTCGACTCATACGTCAGAGTGTTTGAAAAATTTGCTTTGAAAGCTTTTGAAAAGTGTTGGTGTGAAAAGATTTTTGTTTGTTTTTGAAGAGAGCAAGTATCTATGAGTCGTCTACCTACCCTAAGGAATTCGTCTGTGTAAATGTCCTTTAAAGTAGTGCCATCCCACCATTGAGAGGTAGGTAGCACCACCGTTGGAGGTGTTCGGGTCAATTCGAGTTTGTAGGGACATGGTGATCACCAGAGCAATGGGAAGACACCTTAGAAGCTACCCTCATGCCAGGTTCCCGGATCATGAGGACTTACTAAGACGTCCTCTACTCGATGATCACCTTTCGAGGCAACAGTGAGGCGTACCCTAGGGGTGGTGTGTGCGATTCATGTGTCGTTTTCATTGATATTTGTCTTGTCATGTTTATTGGTGTTCTACGCTTGATTTTATTTTAAGTCCATACATTCTTTCATGCTTATTTAACAGTTTAATATTTGCAGGAAAATAAATCTAAACTATTACAAATGGCGCGGGTCCACATCGCCAAAATTAAACCGGACCCGATTTGACAGAAGATAAATAAAGTAAAAGAAAGTGCGAAAAGTTTAAGTTACAACGCTTTGGGAGAGATACATAATGAATTAAGCGAAATAAAACAAATGTGCGAATTAAATAAATTACGAACGAGGGCGTTGGACCCTTTTGCAAAATATTATTAATAATGGAATTGAAATTAAGAATTAAAAAGAATGTTTTTTTGGTATTTTTGGTTATTAAAATTTAATAGAAAAAATAATTAATTAAAATTAAAATGAAGCGTCAAACCCTAATTCTAATGGTTTTTAAGTTTATTGTGAAAATATTAAGTTTTAACCTAATTTAAATCTAAGTTAATTTACATGCAATTTAATGAAAATAAAATAAGTAATATTATTATTATGAAAAAAAAGGGAAAATTAAAAAGGAATAAAAAGAATTCATTAAACCTAATTCTATATTTTTTTGTATTTTTGTTTAAAAGAATTTAAAATTTGCAACCTAATTAAACTAAATAATTACATATTAATTTATTTATGAAAGTATTGGAATAAAATAATTTATTATGTTTTTATCTTTTTCTGATTTTTTTAGGCATTTTTTATGTATTGTAAAAATAATGAATTAAATTAAAACAATAAAACAAATAAAAATAATAATTAAAAAAAAGATATAAGAAAAATAAAAAAACTTGCAAACCAGGGGGGGTGGAGGTCCCCAATATGGAGGTATGACTTTGCATGATCTGGCCCATTAAGCATGAAATTCGCTGACTTTTCTAGGTGTTATGTGGCATGTTGACTGGGATTGTAGCGTGTTCTTCAATCTATGGCCCTTGATCTGATGCTGGGATGGACGTGGCATGCTGATTTCTGAAGGTGTATGGTGTACTTCAAGGTTGAACCTGCATAGGAATTAGTATAGAAAAACAATATTGAATTTGTTCAGACCTGGGACTCGAACCCAGGTCTTGGATGTGAACGCTACCAACGCCTGCCAGCTGAGCCGTTGAACACTTTTGATATATTAATAACAAACAAATAACAAAAAGAAAAAACAAACGCATTAGTGGTCGAACGCGCGAAATTTAAAACCGGCCTATCGTTGATGGACAACACATCGTCTCCTTCGTTCTATTTTATTTTTTTCTGAAACAAGACTGTAAGGCAACGGTTTTGGATGCGTTTTCTTAGGCCGGTTTCAAGAAAATAGCGATTAGGCTATCCTTGAATATAAATTCATCGCGAATACATGAATCTCTTCGTCCAAGCGTGTTCGTCCTCATGGTCTAGGTCTTAAGCCTCAATTTTGCTTTGTTAGAGAAGCCCTAATTCTGAATCCTGAAAAACCTAAATTTCAAGCATGGCACAATCGCGTATGTAACATAAAAACTCAATTAAACATATCAGTTAGCTTTGAAATCACATCAAGAACAAGAATCAATAATTGAAATGTCATAAAAATGCATAGAATGTAGAATACGATTTTGAAATTTTCATGGAATATGTTGAGTTCTATACCCCGATTCCTTGCCTTTTGATGAGTGTTATGAATTGGAATATGATCAGTGAACCACAAGGAAGCTTTTGGAATGAATTTCGTGCCTTGAATCCACCCCTAACAATGAATTCAGATTTGAGTTTTATGGCTATTTTTTCAAGTTTTCCAATGTATTTCTTGCGCAGCTTTTTGTGTCCAAGGATTAGGTTTTGATTCCTGGTTATGTACTGAGGCTATTAGGTCAACAAAATTCATAAAAATCTCTTGCAATTATGGATTAAGGATTTGATTTGTTAAGGATCTTTTTGAATCTTTTTCATGTGTATTTTGCTCTCAATTATGCCAATCAGCTCCAAATCTTTCCCCATTTGTATTTACACGAAATATTGAGTATCAAACATGCATAAAAAGATTGGTTAAGGCAAGGTAGATATTTTTCATGTATTTAAATAATTTAAATGAATTAATATAAATAATAATTCAAATAAATAAATAAAAAATGAGAAAATACCTCCCTTTGGGCCAAGTGGTCGTGCATATGATTGGAATGATGAATCATGGAAGAAAAATAGGCCCATTAGCAATTTTAGACCATTTGAATCAAAGTTGACTTTTCAAAATATCCAAAAATTTCCCAACTTCCACAAGGCATAACTTGCTCAATTTTTAATCTTTTCTCATGTTCTTGGACATTTTCGAAAGGTCTTTGAGTCCTTTAACCAATGCCTTTGGTCCCATGTCATTTTGATTTACCAATCTCAAGTTATGGCCTTTGACTTAAAGTTCTTTTTTGTTGACTTTTGAAAATGACCTATAATGTTGAAATTGATAACTTTTTGTGAGAGCATTTCTTGGACTTGAAGTATGAAGATGAGTTGTAGGAAATGTCTTTCTCTTCAAAATGAGCTTTGGATGGAATTTTTCTGATAATCCATGTGAAAGTTATGCCCTGGTCAATTTCAGTTGACTTTTTCAGCTGTCCAAATATAGTAACTTTTGCATCTTTGATGATTTCTGAGCCAAATTTTGAGAATCATGATCAAGCATTGATCAAATGATGTTTGTGGCTTCAAAATGATATGTTGACCAAAAATTTGAACTTTTGACTGCCAGATGACCATTTTGCCCCTACAGTTGACTGTAGTGCAATTTAGGGTTTTGACTGTGCAATTTTGAGCTGAATGCCTTGAAACTTGATATGAGGATACTTGACCATATTTGTAAGCATATGAGACTTGATTGGGACTTTGAAAACTTCATTTCTTTGATCAGAACCCAAACCCTAGTTTTGACTGTATAGGAGACCTTTGCACTGTGCAACCCTTGGGGAATTTTGTGACTTGGCTTGGCAATTTCTTGAAGAATATGGGAGGGCAAATTTTGGGGTACAACACCCAGCAAGTTATTATCAACACTCAGCAAAGTATCTCTCTCCCCACAGAGTATTGCTTCCCAGCAAGATCGTTAGAGTACTTTTCTCCCCGCAGAGTAATCCATTCGCCAAGTTTATTCCCCAACGGAGTTATCTTCTCCTACCGGTATTCTTGCAACTATCATCCCCAGCGGAGGCAAAATCTATTCTTCAACATCAGCCCAGGAGTGACTTCCCGGCACCCGTCAAGGATTTATTTTCCTAAGACGAAAACATACATTCATAAACATTTTCATACATTATAGCATGCATATACGCATCACATCTTACAAATCTCATTTATGTTGAGAACATCATTGCTTTATCCACATCATGCATTGCATATGACTAACCTGTACCTTTCAGGAAAGATCCAGTTAAGTTCTCAGCTATGTTCAAGACCTAGACCGGTTCAGTTAAATCGACCCTAAGATTTCTCTGTTTCTTATCCAGTCAAAGGCCTTCTCTGGTTCAGTCAGATCGACCCTAAGATCTCCCTGTTTCTTATCCAGTTGAAGACATTTCAAGACCTAGACCGGTTCAGTTAAATCGACCCTAAGATTTTTCTGTTTCTTATCTAGTCCAAGGCCTTCTCTAGTCCAGCTAAATCGACCCCTAACAGATTTTCCTGATAAAGACTCAGTAGAAGATATCCAAGATTCTCTCAATGATTACTGTTGAAGTTGTAGTCGCCTGTGGTTCTCTCCCCGTTACTGCGGAGGTAGTAATCGCCCCAAGATTCTCTCAATGATTACTGTTGAGGTTGAAGTCGCCCAAGATTCTCTCAATGATTACTGTTGAGGTTGAAGTCGCCCAAGATTCTCTCAATGATTACTGTTGAGGTTGAAGTTGCCTATGGTTCTCTCCCCGTTACTGCGGAGGTAGTAATCGTCCCTAGATTCTCTCAATGATTACTGTTGAAGTAGAAGTCGCCCCAGATTCTCTCAGCGTTCCTGTTGAGGTTGTAATCATCCAAGGTTCTCTCACCGTTCCTGTTGAGGTAGTAACCATCCCTGGTTCATTCATCACCGTTTGAAGCTCCAGATCTAGCTCCTGTAACCAGTCAGGACACATATACACAAAGAATTTGAAGACCAGCTCCTGTAACAGGTCAGGTAATCATTTTTCTTTTTCAGGTACGCAAGCTCTCGCTAAGGAATCTCTTACGCGATCAACATCCAAGATGGCATCTATAAGCCCATCCACCATCCATCATCTCTCAAGTATGGCATCTATAAGCCCATCATCCTATTCATTAATCTCCAAATGGCATCTATAAGCCCATTCCCACATCATACTACTATGTGAGCGCAAATTTCTGGGCACTCTAGTGTTCAATCATCTTCCACCTTCGGATTACGAAAGGCACGTCAGCCAATCTGCATCCTCAGGTCTAAGAAGATTGAATAGGGGCAACTGTTGTACCCCAAAATTTGCCCTCCCATATTCTTCAAGATTTGCCAAGTCAAAGCTTCAAAGTTCCCCAAGGGTTGCACAGTTCAAGGGCCTCCTAATAGTCAAAGATTAGGGTTTTGGTTCTGAAAAAGAAAATGAAGTTTCCAAGGGTCCAATCAAGTCCCACATGCCTATAAACATGTTCAAGCATCCTCATACCAAGTTTCAAGACTTACAGCACAAAATTGCACAGTCAAAAACCCTAATTGCACTACAGTCAACTGCAGGGGCAAAATGGTCATTTGACAGTCAAAAGTTCAAATTTTTGGTCAACATCTTATTTTGAAGCCACAAACATCATTTGATCAATGCTTGATCATGATTCTCAAAGTTTGGCTCAAAAAGTCTCAAGATGCAAAAGTTTCTATTTTTGGATAGTTGAAAAAGTCAACTGCAAATTGACCAGGGCATAACTTCCACATGGATTATCAGAAAAATTCCATCCAAAGCTCATTTTGAAGAGAAAGACATTTTCTACAACTCCTCTTCACACTTCAAGTCCAAGAAATGCTCTCACAAAAAGTTATCAATTTCAACATTATAGGTCATTTTCAAAAGTCAACAAAAAGGGACTTTAAGTCAAAGGCCATAAATTGATATTGGTAAATCAAAATGACATGGGACCAAAGGCATTGGTTAGAGGACTTCAATACCTTTCCAAAATGTCCAAGAACATGAGCAAAGCTTAAAAATTGAGCAAGTTATGCCTTGTGGAAGTTGGGAAATTTTTGGATATTCTGAAAAGTCAACATTGCTTCAAATGGCTTAAAATTGCTAATGGGCCTCCTTTGCTAATGTGCACGACCATTTGGCCCAAAGGGAAGTTTTTTATCATTTTTATTTATTTATTTGGATTTTTAATTATTAATAATTCATTTAATTAAAATAAATATGTGAAAAATACCAAAGCAAGTCAATCAAATCTTTTTATGCATGGGATAACTTCAATATTTCGTGCATGATCAGATTTGGAAAAAATCTTGGTAATTGAACATGATTTGGTAGCAAATATGCATGAAAAGATTGGAAAATTATGGCATGGAAAATCAAATATTTTCTCATCAATTCAAGGATTCTTTTGATCCAATTTCTAACCCTAATCATTCACACATATATACTGATGAAAACCCTAATGCAAAGGACCACAAAGCTGCGCCAGAAAAGCATAGAAAAGTTTGAGTTTTTTGCCAAAAAATTGGAAACTGAAAACAATATTCTAGCACGATTCAGAGCAAGAGACCAATTGCAAAAGCTTCCTCGTGTATTACTGAACCTAACTGCATTGTTTTTCAACCCTTACACGCCCAGAATTGGTATACAAAACTCAAACTATTTCCACTTTTATGCATATTCGTATTGCAATATTTAAGCATGTTCATTGCATTTTTTTATGGATTCACACTAATTAATTGATTCTGAAGCTAACCACATAGTTTGATTGAGTTTTCATACACCATACGCGAAGTTGCCATTGTTGTCTTTTAGGGTTTTCAAAGCTCTGAATTGGGGTTTCCCAGTTAAGGAAAAATTAGAACGTGAGACCCAGACCATTCAACTCAGCGTGCTTGGACGATTTGGACACACACCTCGCGCTCAATTTATGAGCTACCATGTGCTATTCGCTGTTTTGGCATATATCATATAGTGGGGGTTCAAAACCCCCGCAATCCAATTGTTTTTTTATTTCAGGAAAATGCAACAAGGAAGAAGAAGGCTAGGTGGCACAAGCTGGTTGGAACATTTGAATTTTCGCGCGAGAATGTCCACTAACGCCTGATTTACCTTATGTTATTTGTCTTCCATATAATAATTAAAACGCGTTGGTAGCTCCACTGGTCAAGCGAAGGGTTGGTAATCTCTAGGACCTGGGTTCGATCCCAGGTCCCCCTCCCTTTCCTTATATTTTTCTCATAATTGTGTTCTTGTGTAACTCATTTGCAAGCGCCTACCATACACTCAACATCCTGGCACGCCACATGGCTTCAGAGACTGATCTAAGGGTCAGGTCATGCAGGTCACCATACCCCCATGTCAACCATGCATATGTGAACGTTGAAAAGTCAACCAGGCCAAAGATCAATGGGCCAAAAGTGCTGAGCAATACCTCCCATTTGGGGACAGACCCCCCAAGGTTTTGATTTTTATTTTCTTTCTTATTTTATTTATTTCAATTATTTCTTTTTTTAAATTCCTTATTTTAATTTATTTTCATAAACTATAAAAATAATACAAAAAATCAGAAAAGACAAAAAATATATTTTATGTTAATATTTTTTTTAATAAATATCATTAATTAATTTTAGCTTTTTTTAAATTAGGTTTAATTCAAATATTTTTCTCAATAAACTTTAAAAAAAAACTTGTAGAATTAGGTTTTAATTATTTTAATTACTTTTTCTTTTATTTTCATCATCTCTAATAATTAATTATTTACTATTATTTTTATAAATCAAATTGCTTTAATTAATTAGGTTAATTTAGGTTTAACTTTAATATTTTTTCTTAATAAATAAAAGTTATAGAATTAGGGTTAATTTAATTTTAATTTCAGCTAATCTTCTCATTAAAAATTCACAACTCCAAAAAACTCAAAAAATCTTTTCTCCTTTTATTTTTTTATTTTAATTAATTTGTTAATAATAATTTAATTACATTAAAAAGGGTCCAACGCCCTCGCTTGCGATTTTTTATTCTCTTCGCGCATTCTATTTATTCCTTCTTTTAAATATTAATGTAATTCTCCCAAAGCCTTGTAAACTCGGACATTTTTATTTCTCGCACGTTACTTATTTACTTTCTGTCAAATCGGGTCCTGGATTTTAATTTTGGCGATGTGGACCCGCGCCTTTGTAATAGTTTAGGAATTTTATCTTTCCGCACTCTTTTTTAACTGTTGATAATGGCATGCAAGAATGAATGATAAAATAAAAACAAACGCATAGATCACTTTGACATGAACAAGATAAATGCAAATGAATCTGACACACAAATTCACACACCACCCCTAGGGTACGCCTCACTGTTGCCTTGCCTCGAAAGGTGATCGTCGAGTAGAGGATGTCTTAGTAAGTCCTCATGATCCGGGAACCTGGCATGAGGGTAGCTTCTAAGGTATCTTCCCATTGCTCTGGTGATCACCATGTCCCGAACCTCGAATTGACCCGAATACCTCCAACGGTGGTGCTACCTACCTCTCAATGGTGGGATGGCACTACTTTAAGGACATCTACACAGACGAATTCCTTAGGGTAGGTAGACGACTCTAGATACTTGCTCTAATTTCAAAATAAATTCAAAAATATCTTTTCACACCGACACCTTTTCAAAAAGCTTTCGAAAGCAACTTTTCAAACACTCTTGAGGACCGATACAAGAGTCGAACTGGAATTTTCAAAGAAACTTTTTAAAACCCACAGTTGAAAAGCAAACAAACCATTTTGAAAATACAAGTGAGCAAGTATCTAAGAGCCCATGGATAACCATGGATAGAAAGGGTGCTAACACCTTCCCTTTCTATAATCTACCTCCCGAACCGAGAGCAATCTCTATAAGGAATTTTTCTGTGCTTTTGTCCTTTCCATTTGGAGAAAATAAAAGACGGTGGCGACTCTTGCTTCCGCGACATTTCGCGAACCAGCGTTAAACAGTCAGTTCCAGATCCACCGATCACAGTTATCTATGTTAATTTTAAGTTCATACATTCGATCTTGTCATGCATTCCCTATTACCAGACATCTAACAGTTTATAAGTTGCGGAAATTAAATTGCAGAAATTAAATCTAATTATTACAAGGTGTCGGGTATTTACATCGCCAAAAACAACCCTTGAAATTAAAATGCGGAAAGTAAATAAAGCGATAAAAAAATAGTAAAGGTCTTATTAAACTATTACATTCCGGGAAACAATTACATCAATATGGTAAAATGGATCGAGTGCGAGAAAATTAAATCGGGCGCATTTTTTTAGGGTTTTAACCCTTTTTTGAAAGAAAGTTATTTTTTTTGGTTATTTTTGAATTAAAAGAAATTAAATTAAGTTAATTATTAAATAAATAAATAAATTTAATTAAAAAAAGTATTTTTGGATTTTTGGATATTTAAAGAAATAAAATAAATTAATCAAAGTTAATGAAACCTAATAATCTAAATTAATTTTAATTATTTGCAAAAGATATTAAAAATTATACCTAATTAAAGCTAAGTTAATTAAATTAATTTATTAACAAAAAATAAAATGCTGAATTTAATTTTAATAAATAAAATATATTTTTGGTTTTTGATTTTATGAGAAAAGGTTTTAATTGGTTAGTGATTTAAATAATAAAAATAATAACAATAAAATAAATAAAGAAAGAAATAGAAAAAGAAATAACCAAAGGGGGGTTTTGGGCCCAGATCAGGGGTGAGACTAGCAGCTTTTTGGCCCAATAATCCCTTGGCCTGGTTGACTATTTTGTTTCCACGCATACACGTTGACTTGGGCGTATGGTGGACTTTTATTCTTGACCATCAGATCTGGCCTGGGGCCATCTGGCGCTTTGAGATATGAGGGTGTATCATGCACTGCGCGCTGGAGTTCACACCAAATAACCTATTGAAAAATAATGCAAAGGAATATGGTGAACCTGGGATTCGAACCCAGGTCCTGTTAGATACCAAGCACACGCCTTGCCACTGAGCCAACGCCTTTCAATCGTTAATGGATTAGATAGCAATTATTATATGGGAAACAAATAAAATGCCAGAATTAAAAAAATAAAAAGCGCGAAAGTTTGAATGGTGCAATGAGGTGGGGATACGTTGTCGTCCCTGTCCTCATATTTTCACAGGGATTACCTGCGGATTTAAATCCACAGCAAAAGGCATAGGTCCAATCCAAAATCCATCTCAGGCCATAAAAATGGAAGGTGATACCATGGATGAACTCGTCTCGTTCCCCTGAGTGAGATAGTACCCTTCTCACAAGCCAATTGTCCCTGTAATGGAAAGCCCTAAAAAAACCCTAAAAAACCTTTCAATGGCGTTTTGGATTATAGGTCAGATAAATACAATCAAATAATATATAAAGCATGGAAATTGTTTGGTGATTGCAAATATGCCATTAGTTTCTTGTAATGATGCGTAAATCTTGAAACACGAAAGCAAGTTCAGGGGGAAGTCGTATGTCACTTACAGTGCGTTTGAGGAGGTGAATGGCCTTGCTTTTGATTGCTACAGACTCAGTGGATGTCCAACAATTGATTCACGTTGAGTTTTGGTTCTGAATTGGCCTCTAAGACTAATTTCAGTTTCAAGCTTTTTTGCAACTTTTCCAAGTTTGGTTCTTGTGATTTAGCAGCCTCCAAACTCTAATTCTCGTGCCTTTAGCTTGTATAAGTAATATGGAACGAATTAGGTTTACTTTCTTGGGCTGAATCCTTATGCATTGATGTTTGAAGATGTGATTTGATTCACCATTAAAAACTTCCAAAATTGTCAAATTCCATCTTTATGTTCATGATATGGTGAGATACGAGTTTGATCATGTCCATGATGACAATTAAGACCTATATCAATCAAAAAGATCCTAAGTTATCAATATTTAGATTTTATTTGGATTTAAATTGATTTAAAATGAATTAATTCAATAAAAATCAAATAAAATAGAAACATTAATAAATGGACACAAGGCTGAAGCTAGGACACATGTGTAGTGTGACAAGACCAAATCAAGTGAAAAGGAATGGACCCATTTGACAAAATTTGAAGTTTTGGGGATAGTTGACTTTTGACAATTTTGCAAAAATGCCCAACTTCAACAATGCATAACTTCTTTAATTTTAAACTTTTGGAGGTGTTCTTGGACATTTTAGAAACCTTGAGATGTCCTCTAACCAACCCTTTTGGTATCATCTCATTTTGATATTCCATGCTCATGTTATAAGCTTTGGAAAAAAAGGTGTTTTTGTTGACTTTCAAAAATGACCTATAATGTCCAAATTTGTAACTTCTTGTGAGTGCATTTCTTGATCTTGGGGTATGAAGATGGATTTTAGGAAATTGCATCCTCTTAAAAATTATATTTGGATGGGTCATTTCTCATAAAGTATGAGAAAGTTATGCTTGGTCAAATTTGAGTTGACTTTTCCTACAAAACCCTAATTTAGCAACTTTTGAGTCTTGATGAATTTTGAGCAATCCTTGATGAATCATGATCAACCCTTGATCAAATTATGAAATAACCTTCAAAATGAGAATGTTGACAAAAAATCTTGAGGTTTGACTGTTTATAGGTCACAGTTGACTTTTGCCCTAGCACAGTCGATTTTTGGACCCTTTGAGCAATTGACTGACCAAACTTCCTCTGCAAGGCTTGAAATTTGACATGGATGAACTTGAGACCATATTAGGAAATTTGGAAGCACTTGAGATAATTTGGATGCAAGGACCTTGATGCAACACAAAACCCTAATTTGAGGTTGACTGCCTTAGGAGATGATTTGACTGTCCAACTCTTGAGCAATCTTGAACCACTTGGAGATTTTTCTTGCAATACTTTGAGAAATATGGGAGGGCAAATTTTGGGGTACAACACAGGCCAATTCAAGACCCTTGGACCATCTCAATCGATTCCTGGGATTCTCAGCAAGAAAAAGCAATCAAAAGTAAGCATTTCCAGGCCCTATATCGCGTTGTAAGCCATCCACGACATCCATGTATTCTTGGATTCGGTTTGCACGATTTAGGTATTGATAGCATGAATTAATCATATAGTATTTATTCATAGAACGTTTGAAAGCTTTATGTATTCTTTAATTGTGTTTTCATGGCTTGTATGAAGTTTCACCATTATTAGGGTTTACAAGCTCGCTTTGGGGTTTTTGAATCCAGGCAAAATTAGGCCATGAAAGGGCTACCAATGAACTCAGCAGGTCCAGACGAATACAACCATGGCCTTGGTTTTTATTTATCATGTTTGTATTTGATTTTAAGAATTACAGGGGCTATAGCTACGGACAAACGTCCGTAGGTAAAAGTTTGGAACTTTTACCAACGGATCCAAGGAAGGAGATGACCAGCTGGCGAATGACCATTGGCTTGTTCAAATTTTCGCGCGTCAATTTGATACATAGGGCCTTTTTAATATTTGTTTATTATTTTGTATTATTATAACAAACAGAGAATGAGGCGCATCAAGGAGAACCAAACTTGAAAAATCACAACAAAAGTGTTGGATCGAATTCATTGTTCCAAACATCCTCAAGGCGTTCTAGCTATCTCAATCACTTCCTGAGATCCCCAGCAAGCGAAAGCAATCGAAATCAAGCATTTCCAGGCCCTATAACACACTGTAAGGCATTCACGACACCCACCTTTTATTGAATTATGTTTGCATAATTCTTGCACATTCAGCATAATATAATCATAGATTCTTGTTCACCATGACAATTGTAAGCTTTCTATAATACTCAATCGCATTTTCATAGACTGAATCGAGAACTGCCATTGTTAGGTTTTGGGATTCCGTTTTAGCGTTTTTGCTTGCAGGTAAAATTAGCCTTCATGAATGGTACCATCATGTTCAGAATGACAAGACGAATCCAACCATGGCATTAGAAGTCATTTATCGCACCCATGGAGAATTTTGAGAAGAACCAGGCTTGTAGCTACGGACGAACGTCCGTAGGTAAACGTTTGGAACTTTTACCCAAGGAACGAGGTCAGGGATGACCTATGTGTCACCTTTCCATTGGCATATTTGAATCCTGGCGCGCTTTTTCTTTGTGCCCCACTAACTTCTTTTATTTCCCATATTATTATTATTACTTATATTATGTACAAAAAGAACAAGTGGCGCAGTTGGTAAGTGTAGTGTTGGATAATGCTTCAGGACCTGGGTTCAAATCCCAGGTCCCCCCTTTGCTTGCATATTATTTTTCTTTTCAGATTCAGGTGCGCTTGCAAAGCCAAGGGACTACCATAGGCCTCACCATCCAATATGCCAAGTGGCTAGATGGCCAAATCTGATGGCCAGCAATGGAGGAGCACCATGGAGCCTAGTCAACGCAGAAGCAAGTGATTTGGAAGGTCAAACGGACCTCCCTGTTTTTGGGCCCAAAATCTGATTCTTGCACCCCCTATATTGCAGGCCCAATTTTCTTTTCTTTATTCTTTTATGTTTATTTCATTTAATTTATTTATTTTATTTTACTAACCAATCAATTATTTTCTTTTATCAAAAAATTATAAAAATATTTTCACCAATTATATTTAGGTATATTTTTTATCAATAAATTTATTAATTTAATTAGATTTTAATTTTAGGTAAAACTTTAATTTCTTTTTGTCAATAATTAAAATTAATTAGAACAAATAGGTTTTATGTCTAATTTAATTATATTTTCTTTTTCTTAAAATAACCAAAAAACCAAAAATAGGTCATTTTATTTATTTTTATTAATTAATTTAATAACTAATTAATCGTATATTTAATTTAGAAAACCTAATTCTTTTCTAAAAAAATATTAAAAACAACAAAAAAACGTTTTTCTTTTAATTAGGATAGAAGGGTCAAAACCCTAGTTCGCACTCGTTCTAATTCTCATCGCGCGCTTTATTATTTTATTTTTACCCTATTATTGTAACTGCTCACAAGGTGTAATAGTTAATTAGGACTTTTACTTTTCATTCATCGCTTTATTCTTTTTAAAGGGTTTGTTTTTGGCTATGTAAATATCCGAAGCCTTGTAATAGCTTAGTTTAATTTCCGCATTTTTTAATTCTGCAAAATATTAAATTGTTAGATGTATAGATAATTAGGGTTGCATGACAAGAATGTCTGATTAACTTTAAAACAATTAGATAATCCTAAAATGTGCAAAGATAAATAATCTGAAATTGAATCACTTGCACATGCGAACTCCTAGGGTACACTCCCACTTGGTTGCCTTTGGTAAACAGTCATTGAGTATAGGATGTTTTAGTGGTCGTCCTTTTGTCCAAAGATCAAAGTTGCCTCAGAAAGGTTGCCTCGGATATTGTTGCCTCGGATAATTGATCTAAGAAATTAGGGTTACTACTAAGACGTCCTAACATTTCTTTAGTGACCGTACGTCCCTTTTTGAATTGACCCTCAAACTCCAACGACGGTGCTACCTACTCACTAATAGTGGGATATCGCTGTCTAAAGGAAACGAACATAGAATGATTCTTTTTTCGAGTAGGTAGATTAGTTCTTAAGTACTTGCTCAATCAAAACAAACCTTTTTCACACTTACACTCCTTTACAAACAAAGTTTTCAAAAAGACTTCATTACACTCTTGAAGATAGAAGCAAGAGTTAAATCGAAGTCAAAACAAAAACTTTTCAAAGCACACAAACACAGAGAAGCAATTTTGAAAATGATGAGCAAATACCTAAGAGCCCGTAGATAACTACGGATAGAAAGGGTGCTAATACCTTCCCTTTCTATAATCTACCCCCCGTACTCGGAAATATCTCGAAAAAGGAATTTTTCTGTGCTTTTTTCCTTTCCTTTTTGGATAAAATAAAAGACGATGGCGACTCTTGCTTACCGCGACATTTTGTGAACACAAACACAAAACGCAAACCAGCAAATTCCTTAAAAAAAGGAAACACGTCCCGGTTCTGGCCACCATATCACAGAACTGGCGACTCTGCTGGGGAGTTAATAAGTGGGGTGTACCTTAGGAATAGTTCATCATATTGTTTTCAATTGTTTGATTTGTTTGCTTTATCTTTGTGGGCTTTGTATCGGAGTTATTATAGATCCTAACCCGGATCTGGGGACACCTTTTAGGTAAGTAGAAATAGACTGTGAGGGAACTGTACGACGTAGACCAATACGGTTGAAGCAGTAACTACATTGATGTGGCACATTAGTTGGTACCGATATCCCTTGTGGAGCAACAAGGAGAGTATGTGGCTGCTATATGGGTTATTAAGCATCAACTGACCTTAGAGCCTATAATTAACCAACTTGGCCATAGAAAGTAGCAGTATGCTACACTCATTGAGACCATACTCTCGAGATGGTTATGGCTGCAAGAAAAGATTGCGTGACTGGAATTATGACCGATGGAGGATGGTCAGTGATATTGAGAACCTCTAGAACCCGGTTACTATTATTAGGACAGGTTGAACCAACTGAACTTCAAGAGGGTAATACCTAGACCCCATGCAAGCCTAAACCTAAGGCTGTTTGTATAACTTGTGTGCTTTCAATTTGAACTACTTGCATATTTTTGTTATCTGACAACAGGAGTTCCTTGCAGGTTTTGTTTACAGTCCTTATCCAATGACTTGGATTTCTTGCCGGGCTTACTTGTTTACATCACCTCGCATTTTTGCTTAAACGCATATCATACACATCATAACATCATGCCTTAACATTTCCTTAACCATTTCAAGGATCTCAAGGGTTTGTGATGCAGGTTATGGTAAATCAAACGTCTAGCAAGGGGCAAAGGGGATTTATTTTCCTCTAGCCAATGTCGTCTAGAGATCAAAATACGATAACTTGAGTCAGTTGCTATGACCCACTCGATACGATGAGCTTGACTCTTGAAGAAGGACTCTTAACGACATGAAGTTTCTTCAAACAAATTCTAATAGTTTCTTGTTTACCCCGCGAGATCCTTGAAAACATTGCATACATATATCATACATATCATTGCATAACAGGTCTCCCAGTATAGGTCTCTCATGTTCTCGCTGTTTATTTCAGCAATGGACTCAAACAAGACAACGAAGATCTTCAAGAAATTCAGTTCAGGGAAATATTCATAAACCTATCCAAGGGGCAGGAAGAGTTGAAAACACTTCTCATTGGGAACTTGGTCAAGAAAAGTCCTGTAGACAATAAGGACGAGCGGATGGAACAACTGCAAGCAGAGGTAGTTGCAATAAGAACCCAGATGCTGGGGCAGATGGCTCTTATCCAAGGTTTAGCCTGGGAACAAGAATAGTTGAGAACCATTATCAGCCAGCTTCATCAAGACAAATACAAAAGTATGAAGCAAACAGTCGAGACCGGGGACCAAGTCATTGATCAACCTCCAAGAAGACAAAAGGTTGGTTTGGTGAAGAGTGGACCTTTCCAAATTGCTACTACATCACGGGTCCAACAACAACCTCGCCAAAAACAACGGGTTGATCAAAGTAAGCCAGATATTCCCAAAAGGCAGTTCACCAAAATAAACATGTCATTGGCTGAAGCATTGCAATGCCTGTTGAAGGCCAAGTTGGTTATGTTAAGGGACCTTCCTCAGAATCCCAACATAGCCTCCCCAGACTACAATCCTGATGCAAGGTGTGTGTTGTACCCCAAAATTTGCCCTCCCATATTCTTCAAGAAATTGCCAAGCCAAGTCACAAAATTCCCCAAGGGTTGTGCAGTCCAACTGTCTCCTATACAGTCAAAACTAGGGTTTATGGTCTGAGCAAGAAAATGAAGTTTTCAAAGGCCCAATCAAGTCTCATATGCTTACAAACATGGTCAAGCATCCTCATATCAAGTTTCAAGGCATTCAGCTCAAAATTGCACAGTCAAAACCCTAAATTGCACTACAGTCAACTGTAGGGGCAAAATGGTCATTTGGCAGTCAAAAGTTCAAATTTTTGGTCAACACATCATTTTGAAGCCACAAACATCATTTGATCAATGCTTGATCATGATTCTCAAAATTTGGCTCAGAAATCATCAAAGATGCAAAAGTTACTATATTTGGACAGCTGAAAAAGTCAACTGAAATTGACCAGGGCATAACTTTCACATGGATTATCAGAAAAATTCCATCCAAAGCTCATTTTGAAGAGAAAGACATTTCCTACAACTCATCTTCATATTCCAAGTCCAAGAAATGCTCTCACAAAAAGTTATCAATTTCAACATTATAGGTCATTTTCAAAAGTCAACAAAAAGGGACTTTAAGTCAAAGGCCATAACTTGAGATTGGTAAATCAAAATGACATGGGACCAAAGGCAGAGGACTCAAAGAACTTTCCAAAATGTCCAAGAACATGTGAAAAGCTTAAAAATTGAGCAAGTTATGCCTTGTGGAAGTTGGGAAATTTTTGGGAATTTTGAAAAGTCAACTTTACTTCAAATGACCTAAAATTGCTAATGGGCCCTATTTTCTTCCATGATTCATCATTCCAAGCCTATGCACGACCACTTGGCCCAAAGGGAAGTATTTTCTCATTTTTTATTTATTTATTTGGATTATTATTTATATTAATTCAATTAAATTAATTAAATGTGTGAAAAATATCTAAATGAACCAAACAAATCTTTTTGTACACATTTCAAGGTCAATATTTCGTGCACATGCTGATTAGGAAGAATTGGATTGAATTGATCATAATTTGCACAAAAACCATGTGAAAAAGATTGAAAATATAATGAAAAAAAATCAAATCTTCAATCCATAATTACAAGAGATTTTGTTGAAATTTGTTAACCTAATTGCTTCTATACATAATCAGGAATACAACCCTAAGCTTTAGAGACTAAAAGCTGCGCCTAAGAAACTATTACAAACTTGAAAATTGCTTGAAAACTCAAATTCTGAAATCAACCTTAGAGGTCGATTCAAAGCACCATTCTTGTCTCAATAGCTTCATTGTGATTCTCTGAACGTGTGCCAATCACAAACAACAAGCAAAGCTCCAAGAATTGGTAGATTATGTTCAAACTGTGTCACGAAATTTTTGAAATCGTATAGCATAATTCACGCATCCTTTTGCATTTTTATTCATGGATTCTTGTTCAGTGTGATGTTTCTAAGCTAACCAATGCCTTTGATTGAATTATTGCACGTTATATAAGATTCTACCATGTTTGAGATTCTAGGGTTTGCAGGTTTTGAATTAGGGGTTTTCAGACCAAACAAAATTAGACCATCCCAGTACCACCATTGCAATCAGCTCATCAAGACGAAGAGAGCTTGACCCTCGCGATCAATTTATTGATACCATAGCGCTAATCGCTATTTTCTTGAAGCCGGTCTAAAACCACACGTAAAAACCGTTGCTTATAACATTTATGTTTCAGGAAAAAAAGCTGGGCGAAGAAGATAATGCGTTGGCGAAGCATGATTCGCTAGTTTGAAATTTCGCGCGTTTAACCACTACGCGTTGTTTTTTCTTTTTGTTATTTACTTATTATAATATGTTAATTGAAGCGTTGTAGCTCAGCTGGCAGGTGTACGTGCTTGTGACCTTCATGACCTGGGTTCAAGTCCCAGGTCTGGACAATTTCCATATTATTTTGTTATAATAATTCCCATGCAGGCATAATCCTAAGACGCACCATATTCCATCATCATCCCACCATACACGCGTCTAGCTGCTTCAAATCAATGGCCTAGATCTGAAGAACACGTACACAAGGGTCAACGCACTAGCACACAAACTGGCAAAAGTCAGTGGATCCAGAGCTATTGGGCCTGATTTGCTGAACCAAAACCTCCATGTTGGGACTACACCCCCACCCTGGTTTGCAAATGTTTTTTTTTATTTTTCTCATATCTTTTTAATTATTATTTTTATTTGTTTCATTGTCTTAATTTAATTCAATATTTTTACAAAAAAAACATCATGAAAAAACAGAAAAAGATAAAAATATGATAAATTATTTTATTTTAATATTCTCATAAATAAATTAATATGTAATTATTTAGTTTAATTAGGTTACAATCTTAATTTCTTTTAATAACAAAAATGCAAAAATATAGAATTTAGGTTTAATTGTTAATTTTATTCCTTTTAATTTCTTTTTTATAATAATAATATTTATCTTATTTATTTTCATAATTAAATTGTATATAAATAATTTAGGTTTAAATTAGGTTAAAAATTCAATATTTTTCTTAATAACTTAAAAATAATTAGAATTAGGTTTAGCATTTCATTTTGATTTTAATTAATTCTTTTTTTTCCTTAAATCCTAAAAAACACAAAATACAAAAAACATTTGACATTAATTTTAATTCTCATTAACTTTAAATATTTCGCAAAAGGGTCCAACGCCCATGTTTTTAATTATTTAATTTCGCGCATTTATTTCATGTCGTTTATTATAATTATGTAATTCTCCCAAAGCGTTGTAACAATTTTATTTCTCGCACCGTTATTTTCTTTATTTACTTTTTGTCAAATCGGGTCCGGTTTAATTTTGGCGATGTGGACCCGCGCCTTTGTAATAGTTTAGGAACTTTATATTTCTCGCAATTTTTAACTATTAATAATGACATGCAAGAATGAATGATAAAATAAAAACAAGCGCATAGATCACTTTGACAAAAGACAAAAATAAATGAAAACGACACACAAATCACACACCACCCCTAGGGTACGCCTCACTGTTGCCTTGCCTCGAAAGGTGATCGTCGAGTAGAGGATGTCTTAGTAAGTCCTCATGATCCGGGAACCTGGCATGAGGGTAGCTTCTAAGGTGTCTTCCCATTGCTCCGGTGATCACCATGTCCCGAACCTCGAATTGACCCAAACACCTCCAACGGTGGTGCTACCTACCTCTCAATGGTGGGATGGCACTACTTTAAAGGACATTTACACAGACAAATTCCTTAGGGTAGGTAGGTTCTCGTAGATACTTGCTCTAATTTCAAAACTAAATATCAAAAATACTTTTCACACCGACACCTTTTCAAAAAGCTTTCGAAAGCAACTTTTCAAACACTCTTGAGGACCGATACAAGAGTCGAACTGGAATTTTCAAAGAAACTTTCTAAAACCCACATTGAAAAGCAAACAAACCATTTTTGAAAACACAAATGAGCAAGTATCTAAGAGCCCATGGATAACCATGGATAGAAAGGGTGCTAACACCTTCCCTTTCTATAACCTACCTCCCGAACCGAGAGCAATCTCTATAAGGAATTTTTCTGTGCTTTTGTCCTTTCCATTTGGAGAAAATAAAAGACGGTGGCGACTCTTGCTTCCGCGACATTTCGCGAACCAGCGTTAAACAGTCAGTTCCAGATCCACCGATCACAGAACTGGCGACTCTGCTGGGGATAAAACTTAAAGTGAGGTGTACCTTAGGATTAAGATCACTGTGTTTTCAATTGTTTTCCTTGTGTGCTTTAAATTGTGGGTTGCTTGGGAGTTCTATAGATCCTAAACCCGGATCTGGGGGATACCTTTCTTAGAAAGTAGCAACAAGGCTGTGAGGGAACTGTGCGGGGTATACCGACATGGTTGAAACAGTCTGCTACGTTGATGTGGCACTTTGGTGTGTACCGGTAACCCTTGAGTTCAGTCAAGGAGAGTACGGGGCCTCCGCGTGGTGTCGTGAAGCATCAACAGACCTTAGGAACCTTAATTGAACTATCTTGGCCTCTTTAGGGTAGTGAGATAACTGACTTTGGTGCAGTCCGAGGTTGGTTGATACTCGATACTACACTCAATTGAGGGTTGCTTTCCTGGAATATTTCGGTCGCCAGTTCAGTGGCTAAATCGAAACGATGAACAATGAAAGCAATCCCGTGATATTGGGAACCTTAGAACCCGGTTACTTTGATTAGGACAGGTTGAACCCACCAACTTCAAGAGGGTACTACCCAGACCCCATGCTGGCCTTAAACCTTAAGGGCTTGTCTTGTGTGCCTTGTGTGCCTTACATGTTTGTCTTTGTAAATATCTGTGGTGTGTTTAATCATAGCATCATGACATCATCCAGCATCATGTGCATTGACTAACCATTTCAGGGGTTCGAATTTTCATCTTTGTTCTTGTTTTGTAGGACATGGAAACTGTTCGTAGAAAGACAATTCAAATCAGTCTTGTAAGGATCCCTCCTCAGCTCAAGGAGCTTATATCCAGGATTCCCGAGAACTCTTCATTCAGTGAAAGGCATGGAAGCCTCATCAGCTTGGTCAACACCAACATTGAGGAAGATATGATAAAGGTCCTGTTCCAATTCTTTGACCCTCTGCATCACTGCTTTACCTTCTTGGACTATCAGTTGGTACCTACGTTGGAGGAGTTCTCCCGGCTCCTGAAGATCCCTATCCTTGATCAGCTACCCTTCAACGGTACAGAAAAAGAACCTAAGCTTGAAGAGATTGCTAAAGCCTTGCACCTACAGTCATCTGACCTCAAGGGACATTGGGAAGTTAGAAGTGGTATCAAAGGGTTCTTAGCCAGGTTTCTGTTTGAGAAGGCCCTTGAATGTTGGAATTCCCTTGACTTGCAAGCTTTTGAAGAAGTGGTAGCCCTCCTTGTCTATGGTTTGGTGTTGTTCCCTAACCCAGATCAGCTTATTGATATCAGTGCTGTCCAGATCTTTATGTCCAAGAATCCTATACCTACGTTGCTGGGGGACATCCTTCACTCATGTTACACTCGAACCATGAGAAAAAGAGGTGTCCTTATGTGTTGCACTCCTCTCCTGGGAAGGTGGTTTATTTCGCACCTTCCACAATCAGTCCTGAAGAATGAGCGGGGTTTGAGATGGTCACAACGGTTGATGACTCTTATACATGCAGATATACATTGGTGTCCTAGGTCCAGAGAGGATGTCACTATCATCGATCGTTGCGGAGAGTACCCTAATGTTCCTTTACTTGGAATCAGAGGAGGTATTACTTATAGCCCATGCCTGGCTTGGAGACAATTTGGTTACGCTCGGAGGGATGGTCCTCATGACATGTTAATTCCCGACATAGTTTTTGACTTCGACAACGATACTCAGGGACTTCGTCAGAGATTTATCAGAGCTTGGAGGATGCCTAGTAGGATAGACAGCAAGACACTGGGACACAGGAACTCCATCCCATTGGAACCTTATCTCAAGTGGGTACGAGCTCGCTCCCAGAAGCTAGTGATGCCTTATCCCCATATGCTCCCGGTGATCAAAGAACCAGTATTGGAAGGGGAAGTGTCTCATGTTATTCAGCACCCTGATATGCCCACATCCTGGGAAGAGATGCAGAAGAGCTGGAGCCAGCTTAAGGAGGAAAGGAATTCTCTTGAGACAAGTCTGCGTGCCAGTGAAAAGAAGGTCTTGGAGCTCACCCGCCTGTTGCATGAGGAGAGGAATCTCAACACCTACATAGCTCCGAAGAGGATGCGCAGTGTATTTTGGGATTGATTCGATTTTTTGTACTTTTGCCCATGAGGCCTTGATGTATTAAACAATGATTTCTTTAATGATAACATGTGTTCTTTTTGTCTACAACAAATTTGAACTTTCGAACCCTTGAATGCATTGCATACGCATTTCATACATCATGTGCATAGCAGGTTTTTCCTCTTTTCAGGTTGCTTACAGTTCTTCGCTGTTTATTTCAGCATCATGAATCCCGAATCTGCATCAACTGAGACATCAATCAAGGCTCTCCAGGTGCAGAATGCACAATTCCAAGAACTAATCAAGGGTCTGGCTAAAGGCCAAGAAGAACTGAAGGCTATGCTCCTGAAGAAGGAGAAGAAGAAGAAGAGAAGAACTGTTCTGTTCAACTCGGGCCGAAGGTTTGGCAATACTCTGCAACATGAAGAGGCTGGTTCTTCTGTTGGCAAGAGTCCTTCTCAGGCAGAAGTAAAGGTTCCTAGTCCGGTCGTCTCCGACAACGAGACGGATTTTGATGAAGAGCAGTACCCTCCTTCAGATGACAGATACAAGCAACTGGAGGACAGGTTGAAGGCTATGGAGGTGCAACGGGCACCTGGGCTGGATTTCGGAGATCTGGGTTTGTCGACTGGTGTGATTATCCCGCATAAGTTCAAAGCACCAACCTTCTCCAAATATGACGGGGCGTCTTGTCCCAAGCTGCACTTAAGGTCCTATGTTCGGAAAATTCAGCCGTACTCTGCGGATAAGAATCTATGGATCCACTTCTTCCAGGAGAGTCTTTCAGGGACTCATCTCGAATGGTTCTATCAGCTGGATGGGACCAAAGTTCGTAACTGGGAGGAGTTGGCTACTGCTTTCTACAAGCAGTATCAATATAATGCCGACCTTGCCCCCACACGTACCCAACTCCAGGGTATGGCGTTAGGTGCAAGCGAAGGTTTTAAGGAGTACGCTCAGAAGTGGAGAGACCTGGCTGGCAGGGTGCAGCCACCATTGACTGATCGGGAACTTGTGGACATGTTCTTGGGGACCCTATCTGGGCCATTTTTCAACCATCTCATTGGGAACTCTTCTGCTGGGTTCACCGATTTGATCTTGACTGGAGAGAGGATTGAAGCTGGGCTGAAGTCTGGGAAGATTGCAAAGGGTGCATCGTCTAGTTCGGAAAAGAAACCTTTCAAGAAGGAGTCTAGTGCTGTGTATGGTTCTAGGAAATCAGAGAGACCTGAGCACCGCCAATCTGTCAGCGCGGTGATGATTGCTAAGCCTGCTGCCGCTCCTCGGCCAAATAATTCTCAAAGGGCTGAAAGACCCCGGAGGGAGTTCACCCGGTTAAACATGACCTTATCGCAGATCCTGCCACAGTTGCTCTCAACCAACTTAGTGACTGTCAGGGAGGCTCCCAAGTTCCCAAATACAACATCTCCCAAGTACAACCCGAATGCTCGTTGTGCTTACCATTCAGATAGCCCGGGGCACTCTACTGATGACTGTTGGGAACTAAAGAACAAGCTACAGGACCTCATTGACGCTAAGGAGGTACAGTTTGAGGCATCTGACAAGCCTAATGTGGTGACAGCTCCCCTGCCTGCTCATGGAGTTAATGCTATCGGGGATGAAGAGGAAGTTGATGAAGCTGAGTTTGATAGCTGGATCTACCCGGCAACTGACGAAGGACTTAACAATTGGAGCGCAAAGGACAACCTCCCTGTTTCTTTTGTTACTGAGTAATGAATTCCTATGTTTTGTTATTTTGTAATAAACAATGATAAACTCTATGGCCCGGTGTCTTACCCGAGGCACCGTGGTTCTATTTGTGAGGGCATACAAACTGTCATTTTATACATCATGAATGAAAATCTTGGACATTTTTCGCATTGCAAATATTGTGTTCCTTTCCTGTCTTTTCTTTCCTTTACATAATTTTCAAAACAGCTGTATTTACACACACACTCACTCATACAGGTTCCAATCCACTCTGGATCTCACTGATAACAGCTCTGCTACTGCCAATTATGACTTCGAAAATCCGATCAACTTAGCCGAAGACGAAGGTGAGGATGATTGCGAAGTACCTGGCGAGCTTGCAAGACTGTTGCTTCAGGAAGAGAGGGCAATTCAACCCCATGAAGAGCCAGTGGAAACAATAAACCTGGGTACTGAAGCAGACAGGAGAGAGGTAAAGATTGGTGCCAACCTAGAGCTCAGCGTGAAGCAACGGTTAACCAAGATGTTACACGACTACATGGAGATCTTTGCCCGGTCCTACGAAGACATGCCCGGGTTGGATACCGATATTGTCGTCCATCATTTGCCAACTAAGGAAGACTGCCCTCCAGTTAAACAAAAGGTCCGTCGGATGCGTCCAGAAATGTCTGAGAAGATTAAAGCCGAGGTTATGAAGCAGTTTGATGCCGGATTTCTTGCAGTGACTTCTTATCCTCAGTGGGTTGCTAATGTGGTGCCGGTACCAAAGAAGGACGGTAAGGTCAGAATGTGTGTCGACTACAGGGATCTGAACAGGGCTAGCCCCAAAGACGATTTCCTCTTACCTCACATTGATGTCCTTGTTGATAATACAGCTCAGCACAAGGTGTTCTCTTTCATGGATGGCTTTTCAGGTTACAATCAGATCAAGATGGCACCTGAAGACATGGAGAAGACTACATTTGTTACTCAGTGGGGCACCTTCTGTTACAAGGTCATGCCATTCGGATTAAAGAATGCTGGGGCAACCTACCAACGTGCCATGGTTGCCTTATTTCATGATATGATCCATCACGAGATAGAAGTGTATGTGGACTACATGATCGCTAGGTCCCAGACTGAGGAAGAACACCTAGATCATCTGCAGAAGTTGTTTGACCGGTTGAGACTGTACAAGCTGAGACTGAACCCGAACAAGTGCACCTTCGGGGTAAGATCTGGGAAGTTGCTAGGCTTCGTGGTCAGTGATAAGGGAATACAAGTGGACCCTGCTAAGGTCAAAGCTATTCAAGAGATGCCAGTTCCCAAGACAGAGAAGGAAGTCAGAGGCTTTTTAGGACGCCTAAATTACATTGCTCGATTCATCTCTCATCTGACTGCTACCTGTGAACCAATCTTCAAGCTGCTGAAGAAAGATCAGGTAGTACGTTGGAACGATGAATGTCAGGCTGCTTTCGACAGAATCAAAGAGTATCTCCAAGAACCACCTATCCTTATGCCACCGGTTGAAGGGAGACCTCTGATCCTATACCTGACAGTGCTAGACAATTCAATGGGGTGTGTGCTGGGGCAGCATGACGAGTCCGGCCGAAAAGAGCATGCCATTTATTACCTTAGCAAAAAGTTTACCGACTGTGAGACCCGATACTCACTGCTTGAGAAAACTTGCTGCGCTTTGGTATGGGCTGCTCGCCGGCTGAGACAGTATATGCTGACTCACACTACCTTGTTGATCTCAAAGATGGATCCGATAAAGTACATATTCGAAAAGCCTGCTCTGTCTGGGAGAATTGCAAGATGGCAGATGATCTTGACAGAATACGACATTCAATACACAACCCAGAAAGCCATCAAGGGGAGTGTATTGGCAGACCACTTAGCCCATCAAGCTGTAGATGATTATCAATCAATGAACTTCGAGTTTCCGGATGAAAGCATCATGATAGTAACAGATTGTGAAGTACCTGGACCGGATGAAGGACCTGAGCCAGGATCCCGATGGTCTATGCACTTTGACGGAGCTTCTAATGCTTTGGGAAATGGTATCGGTGCCATAATCATATCTCCACAAGGTACTCATACTCCACTCACTGCCCGGCTGTGTTTCAATTGTACCAACAACATGGCGGAGTATGAGGCGTGTATCATGGGTCTTCAAGCTTCAATTGACTTAAGGATCAAATTTCTAAGTGTCTTCGGAGATTCCGCTCTAGTGATCAATCAGATCAACGGAGAGTGGGATACGAAACATCCAAACTTGATTCCTTACAAAGAATGTGTGTTGACCCTGATTCCCCACTTCACCGAGATAACCTTTGAATACTTTCCAAGAGAAGAGAATCAGTTAGCGGACGCGTTGGCTACAATGTCTTCAATGTTCAAGGTCAAATGGGATAATGAAGCTCCCCGGATCATCATCTGGAAACTGGACGAACCGGCATACTATTGTGATCTCGAAACTGAATTGGTGACTGAGAAGCCTTGGTACCACGAAGTGAAGAGATATCTGGAAGCTCAGGAATACCCTGAAGGTGCCTCTGTCAATGATAAGAAATTCCTGAGGAGGTTTGCAGCCAAGTTCTTCCTAAGCAACGGCATCTTGTATAAGCGAAACCATGATTCAACCTTACTGCGTTGTATGGATAAGATTGAAGCAGAAAGAATCATGGAAGAGCTACATGAAGGGACCTTTGGTACGCATTCCAGTGGGCACACAATGGCTAAGAAGATCCTACGGGCAGGATATTACTGGTCCACAATGGAAGCTGACTGTTACCAACACTCTAGGACATGCCACAAGTGCCAGATCTATGCAGATAAGGTGCATGTTCCTCCGGTTCCCCTGAATGTTCTGACTGCGCCTTGGCCGTTTGCAATGTGGGGCATAGACATGATCGGCGAAATAAAACCTACGGCATCCAATGGACATCGCTTCATCCTAGTGGCGATCGATTATTTTACGAAGTGGGTTGAGGCAGCATCCTATGCTACGGTAACCAAGACTGTTGTGGCACGGTTCATTCGGCACAACCTGATTTGTCGGTACGGCGTCCCTGAGCGGATTATTACAGACAACGGTACCAATCTGAACAACAAGATGATTGCTGAGCTCTGCGAACAGTTCAAGATACAGCACCACAATTCTTCTCCTTACAGACCGAAGATGAATGGGGCTGTAGAAGCAGCAAATAAGAACATCAAGAAGATCGTGCAGAAAATGACTGTGACTTATAAAGATTGGCACGAGATGTTACCGTTCGCTCTGCATGGGTACCGTACCTCAGCTAGGACGTCAACCGGGGCAACTCCTTTCTCTCTGGTTTATGGCATGGAGGCAGTCTTGCCGATCGAAGTACAAATTCCCTCTCTCCGGATAATGAAGGATGCAAATCTGAACGAAGATGATTGGATCCAGACACGACTTGATCAACTCAACCTCATTGATGAAAAGAGACTTGCTGCTATCTGTCATGGTCAGACGTATCAGAAACGGATGATCAGGGCATTTAACAAAAAGGTCAGACCACAGGAATATCAAGTTGGAGATCTGGTAATCAAGAGAATCATCCTTCCTCAGAGTGATCCAAGGGGCAAATGGACCCCTACGTACGAAGGGCCATTTATGGTTAAGCATGTGTTCTCAGGAGGAGCAATGATATTAACCAACATGGATGGTGACGACCTTCCTCACCCCGCCAATGCAGACATAGTTAAAAAATACTATGCATGAAAAAAGACCCGCTAGGCTAACATGCCTAGGCAAAAAGTAGGGCTTCCCGTCGAACCAAAAGGGTTCGGGCAAAATGAAGGGATGAAAATGAAAAAAATCTGTACACCCGGCAAGTCGAAAACCTGAAAAGGCGGCTTGGGCAAAAATGGGTATCCCGGTGGACTGAAAACCCGAAAGGGCGGTCCAGGCAAAAATTAGGGATAAAAGCGTAATACTATGTCTCATTGGATCACTTTGCATCCAGAATCCGGTATCTACATCAAGTTCAGACGGCATCGATCAGTCAGCTTCACCTTCAACCAAGGTCATCAAGTGATGAGACGCTCAGAGTTATAAAGGCGATAGCAGAGTTGAAACCCAGTGGGATCATTCATATTTCACACAGCTGTTTTATTTTCTTTTGTACAAAATTTGTATAAACTCTCTTATTCGGCGGCGTTCTCTTACTAGGACGTCAGCCTCTTGTATACAAAACGCCTATTCACAGGCCATTCAAAAATCAATACAAATATATTTTCAGTTAAACGTGCCAAGTGTTTTTCTTTTTCTGTTTTGTTTTGCGAAGAACGTCCAAGGTTCAATTTGTGATATATGCATTGACAATAATTTGCTAACTCATAGATATTTGCATACGAAACAAAAGAATTAATTGCATGTGACACTAGAAACAGGGGCAATAAAAAGAATTGTCTGAGCAGTCTAATTGTTCTATCCTCCAAGGTACCAAGGTAGGTTCAGCTAAAAAACACGGCCAAGTATACCTTAATTCCCCAGAGAGTGGTTCAGCAAAACAGTGCACTCTTCTCCAAGCAAAACTATCAAATCTCAAGGAAGTGGATTATCATCCCGTAGATCTCAATACTTCCCCAACAGCAGCATGTATCCTTAACAAGCATCCCCGGCAGTCTTGGTCTAAAGATTGTTCCCCGGCGGTATACCAACGTTCAAAGGAATCACTTCCCCCGCAATTCAAAACTTCCCCAGGAGTCCAATCCAATTCCCCCAGGAAGGTTGGAATACACATATCCCCAAGCAATAAGCTTATCCCCAGTAAAATTCTGGAAGCTTATCCCCTCGTCGAACACGAACGCGTCGCCCGGCTTTATTTAAAGAGTTATTTCCTTAACAGGATATAACTGGGTTATCCTCAGCCAAAAGCCATGGAAAGATCGTCGTCAACGAGTCTTCTTACCCCAGCGAAGTCTGTCAGCACTTCCAACAACAAGGGTATCCTCAGCAAGCTACTATCAACAATTCAGCAAAGCATCTCTATCCCCACAGAGTATTGCTTCCCAGCATGGTCGTCAGAGTATCTTCGTCTCCCCGCAGAATTATTCATTTGCCAAGTTTATTCCGCAACGGAGTCATCTTCTCCTACCGGTATTCTTGCAACTATCATCCCCAGTGGAAGTAAAAGCTTATTCGCCAATATCAGCCCAGGATACGACTTCCCGGCACCCGTCAAGGATTTACATTCCTAGACAAAAGCATCCATAAAACATCACATACATATATCATTATAGCATGCATAGACGCATCATATCATACAAATCTCATTTATATTGAGAACATCATTGCTTGATCCATATCATGCATTGCATATGAATGACCTTTACCTTTCAGGAAAGACGTAGTTAAAACGTTCAAACATATTTCAAAGTCTTCTTTAATCCAGTTAAATCGACTCCCAACAGATTTTTCTGATAAAAACTCAGTAGAAGTTATGATCCCCTCTCCGACAAGTGCGTGAGGTGGTAATTCCTTTTTCAGATGTTTCCCTCTCCGACGATGAGTGTGAGGTGATAGTCTTATGGTCCCCTCTCCGGCAAGTGCGTGAGGTGGTAATTCCTTCTTCAGATGTTTCCCTCTCCGACGATGAGTGTGAGGTGATAGTCTCCTATGGTCCCCTCTCCGGCAAGTGCGTGAGGTGGTAATTCCTTCTTCAGATGTTTCCCTCTCCGACGATGAGTGTGAGGTGATAAGTCTTCTATGGTCCCCTCTCCGGCAAGTGCGTGAGGTGGTAATTCCTTTTTCAGATGGTTCCCTCTCCGACGATGAGTGTGAGGTGATAGTCTCTTATGGTCCCCTCTCCGGCAAGTGCGTGAGGTGGTAATTCCTTCTTCAGATGTTTCCCTCTCCGACGATGAGTGTGAGGTGATAGTCTCCTATGGTCCCCTCTCCGGCAAGTGCGTGAGGTGGTAATTCCTTCTTCAGATGTTTCCCTCTCCGACGATGAGTGTGAGGTGATAAGTCTTCTATGGTCCCCTCTCCGGCAAATGCGTGAGGTGGTAATTCCTTTTTCAGATGGTTCCCTCTCCGACGATGAGTGTGAGGTGATAGTCTCTTATGGTCCCCTCTCCGGCAAGTGCGTGAGGTGGTAATTCCTTCTTCAGATGTTTCCCTCTCTGACGATGAGTGTGAGGTGATAGTCTCTTATGGTCCCCTCTCCGGCAAGTGCGTGAGGTGGTAATTCCTTCTTCAGATGTTTCCCTCTCCGACGATGAGTGTGAGGTGATAAGCTCTTATGGTCCCCTCTCCGGTAAGTGCGTGAGGTGGTAATTCCTTCTTCAGATGTTTCCCTCTCCGACGGTGTGTGAGGTGACAATTCCTTTTCCTATGATTCCCTCTCCGACAGCGAGTGAGGTGATTCCCTTTCAGATTAAATTTTCTATGGTTCTCTTCCTGATATTGCAAAGATGGTAATTCCCGCCAAGATTTTTCTCAACGAGCATTGTTGAAGCTAAAGTCGCCCAAGGTTCTCTTACCATTCATGCTAAGGCAGTAACCATCCCTGGTTCGTTCATCAGCGTTTGAAGCTCCAGACTCAGCTCCTGTAACCAGTCAGGACACATCTATACCAAGCATCTGAAAATCAGCTCCTGCAACGTGTCAGGTACTCATTTGTTTCTTTTGCAGGTATGCAGGTTCTAGCTAAGGAATCTCCTACGCAATCAACATCCAGATGGCATCTATAAGCCCATCATCCTATCCAGCAATCTCCAAATGGCATCTATAAGCCCATTCCCCCATCATCACTGTTACTATGTGAGCGCAAATTTCTGGGCACTCTAGTGTCCAATCATCTTCTACCCTCGGATTACGAAAGGCACGTCAGCCAATCTGCATCCTCAGGTCTAAGAAGATTGAACAGGGGCAACTGTTGTACCCCAAAATTTGCCCTCCCATATTCTTCAAGAAATTGCCAAGCCAAGTCACAAAATTCCCCAAGGGTTGTGCAGTCCAACTGTCTCCTATACAGTCAAAACTAGGGTTTATGGTCTGAGCAAGAAAATGAAGTTTTCAAAGGCCCAATCAAGTCTCATATGCTTACAAACATGGTCAAGCATCCTCATATCAAGTTTCAAGGCATTCAGCTCAAAATTGCACAGTCAAAACCCTAAATTGCACTACAGTCAACTGTAGGGGCAAAATGGTCATTTGGCAGTCAAAAGTTCAAATTTTTGGTCAACACATCATTTTGAAGCCACAAACATCATTTGATCAATGCTTGATCATGATTCTCAAAATTTGGCTCAGAAATCATCAAAGATGCAAAAGTTACTATATTTGGACAGTTGAAAAAGTCAACTGAAATTGACCAGGGCATAACTTTCACATGGATTATCAGAAAAATTCCATCCAAAGCTCATTTTTAAGAGAAAGACATTTCCTACAACTCATCTTCATATTCCAAGTCCAAGAAATGCTCTCACAAAAAGTTATCAATTTCAACATTATAGGTCATTTTCAAAAGTCAACAAAAAGGGACTTTAAGTCAAAGGCCATAACTTGAGATTGGTAAATCAAAATGACATGGGACCAAAGGCATTGGTTAGAGGACTCAAAGACCTTTCCAAAATGTCCAAGAACATGTGAAAAGCTTAAAAATTGAGCAAGTTATGCCTTGTGGAAGTTGGGAAATTTTTGGGAATTTTGAAAAGTCAACTTTACTTCAAATGACCTAAAATTGCTAATGGGCCCTATTTTCTTCCATGATTCATCATTCCAAGCCTATGCACGACCACTTGGCCCAAAGGGAAGTATTTTCTCATTTTTTATTTATTTATTTGGATTATTATTTATATTAATTCAATTAAATTAATTAAATGTGTGAAAAATATCTAAATGAACCAAACAAATCTTTTTGTACACATTTCAAGGTCAATATTTCGTGCACATGCTGATTAGGAAGAATTGGATTGAATTGATCATAATTTGCACAAAAACCATGTGAAAAAGATTGAAAATATAATGAAAAAAAATCAAATCTTCAATCCATAATTACAAGAGATTTTGTTGAAATTTGTTAACCTAATTGCTTCTATACATAATCAGGAATACAACCCTAAGCTTTAGAGACTAAAAGCTGCGCCTAAGAAACTATTACAAACTTGAAAATTGCTTGAAAACTCAAATTCTGAAATCAACCTTAGAGGTCGATTCAAAGCACCATTCTTGTCTCAATAGCTTCATTGTGATTCTCTGAACGTGTGCCAATCACAAACAACAAGCAAAGCTCCAAGAATTGGTAGATTATGTTCAAACTGTGTCACGAAATTTTTGAAATCGTATAGCATAATTCACGCATCCTTTTGCATTTTTATTCATGGATTCTTGTTCAGTGTGATGTTTCTAAGCTAACCAATGCCTTTGATTGAATTATTGCACGTTATATAAGATTCTACCATGTTTGAGATTCTAGGGTTTGCAGGTTTTGAATTAGGGGTTTTCAGACCAAACAAAATTAGACCATCCCAGTACCACCATTGCAATCAGCTCATCAAGACGAAGAGAGCTTGACCCTCGCGATCAATTTATTGATACCATAGCGCTAATCGCTATTTTCTTGAAGCCGGTCTAAAACCACACGTAAAAACCGTTGCTTATAACATTTATGTTTCAGGAAAAAAAGCTGGGCGAAGAAGATAATGCGTTGGCGAAGCATGATTCGCTAGTTTGAAATTTCGCGCGTTTAACCACTACGCGTTGTTTTTTCTTTTTGTTATTTACTTATTATAATATGTTAATTGAAGCGTTGTAGCTCAGCTGGCAGGTGTACGTGCTTGTGACCTTCATGACCTGGGTTCAAGTCCCAGGTCTGGACAATTTCCATATTATTTTGTTATAATAATTCCCATGCAGGCATAATCCTAAGACGCACCATATTCCATCATCATCCCACCATACACGCGTCTAGCTGCTTCAAATCAATGGCCTAGATCTGAAGAACACGTACACAAGGGTCAACGCACTAGCACACAAACTGGCAAAAGTCAGTGGATCCAGAGCTATTGGGCCTGATTTGCTGAACCAAAACCTCCATGTTGGGACTACACCCCCACCCTGGTTTGCAAATGTTTTTTTTTATTTTTCTCATATCTTTTTAATTATTATTTTTATTTGTTTCATTGTCTTAATTTAATTCAATATTTTTACAAAAAAAACATCATGAAAAAACAGAAAAAGATAAAAATATGATAAATTATTTTATTTTAATATTCTCATAAATAAATTAATATGTAATTATTTAGTTTAATTAGGTTACAATCTTAATTTCTTTTAATAACAAAAATGCAAAAATATAGAATTTAGGTTTAATTGTTAATTTTATTCCTTTTAATTTCTTTTTTATAATAATAATATTTATCTTATTTATTTTCATAATTAAATTGTATATAAATAATTTAGGTTTAAATTAGGTTAAAAATTCAATATTTTTCTTAATAACTTAAAAATAATTAGAATTAGGTTTAGCATTTCATTTTGATTTTAATTAATTCTTTTTTTTCCTTAAATCCTAAAAAACACAAAATACAAAAAACATTTGACATTAATTTTAATTCTCATTAACTTTAAATATTTCGCAAAAGGGTCCAACGCCCATGTTTTTAATTATTTAATTTCGCGCATTTATTTCATGTCGTTTATTATAATTATGTAATTCTCCCAAAGCGTTGTAACAATTTTATTTCTCGCACCGTTATTTTCTTTATTTACTTTTTGTCAAATCGGGTCCGGTTTAATTTTGGCGATGTGGACCCGCGCCTTTGTAATAGTTTAGGAACTTTATATTTCTCGCAATTTTTAACTATTAATAATGACATGCAAGAATGAATGATAAAATAAAAACAAGCGCATAGATCACTTTGACAAAAGACAAAAATAAATGAAAACGACACACAAATCACACACCACCCCTAGGGTACGCCTCACTGTTGCCTTGCCTCGAAAGGTGATCGTCGAGTAGAGGATGTCTTAGTAAGTCCTCATGATCCGGGAACCTGGCATGAGGGTAGCTTCTAAGGTGTCTTCCCATTGCTCCGGTGATCACCATGTCCCGAACCTCGAATTGACCCAAACACCTCCAACGGTGGTGCTACCTACCTCTCAATGGTGGGATGGCACTACTTTAAAGGACATTTACACAGACAAATTCCTTAGGGTAGGTAGGTTCTCGTAGATACTTGCTCTAATTTCAAAACTAAATATCAAAAATACTTTTCACACCGACACCTTTTCAAAAAGCTTTCGAAAGCAACTTTTCAAACACTCTTGAGGACCGATACAAGAGTCGAACTGGAATTTTCAAAGAAACTTTCTAAAACCCACATTGAAAAGCAAACAAACCATTTTTGAAAACACAAATGAGCAAGTATCTAAGAGCCCATGGATAACCATGGATAGAAAGGGTGCTAACACCTTCCCTTTCTATAACCTACCTCCCGAACCGAGAGCAATCTCTATAAGGAATTTTTCTGTGCTTTTGTCCTTTCCATTTGGAGAAAATAAAAGACGGTGGCGACTCTTGCTTCCGCGACATTTCGCGAACCAGCGTTAAACAGTCAGTTCCAGATCCACCGATCACAGTGTGCATACCATTCCAACAGCTGGGGGCATGATACTAATGACTGTTGGGCATTGAAAAATAAAATTCAGGACTTGATTGATGAAGGGGTGCTGGATTTTACACAAGATGGTCAGGCTGAGTTCTTCTACCATCCCTCCAAGGCACGTCCCCTGAAGTGACAAGACCAGACGAGAAGACTTTTTGTTCATTAGAATTTTCAATTTGTAATTTTCTTTTGATTGTTCAAACATTTATTCATGTCAAACTTTGTTACTTTATCAATGCATTGCATATGTCTGTTTTGAATCAATCCATTCATATTCACTATATTCAAATTACTTTTATTTTTGTGATGTTCAACTCTCGATTAAAAAATTCTAATCCTTTAAAGGGAGGATGACGAAATGATATCAAAATCTCTACAGTATGCTTTTGAAGAGACCCCGCTGACGATGTACAGGCGTTGTTTCAAATCCTAAACAGTGGAGTTATAAGGAAGATGATCCCTAGTCAACCCCTTTGAGCCAAAGAAGTTAGAGTTTTTCTTTTCACACAAATTAAAACCCTTAATAACAACCTGGGGCAGGGTAGTTTTCTCAGTTAATTCGGGTGCCCAATGAATGGCATCGAAGAAGTCCTTCTAAAACAAAAGACATTGATGGTTTCGCATAATCATCCAAGAAGGCAGTCATTATCTCTCGAAACAAAAGCTCACTAAGTCAAAACCTATGAAGGAGACTTAAGAAAAAACCGGGGCATCCCGCTGACTGTAATCACAAAAACAAACAGTTCAGGCAAAAGACAGGGATAATAAAAAAAAAGAGGTTCTACAAACCCTCAACAAAAAGAAATGACTGCCTATTCCAAATAAACTGTCAGTGTCCGAACCATCACTGGAATATCAGAGCAGAGACTCAAACGGGATCTAAATGCACAATTAGCTGAGTTTAGGACTGAAGAACATCACGAAGAATGGGTGGGTACAAATAAATTTTGAGCCTTTATCTTTTGTTTCTTAAACCGTGAACCAGGCTACGTTATAACCCTTAAAAGTCCTAGCTGAAGCATGGGTTAGTTCAAAAGCATACTGTTACAAAAGGTATCCTGACTCCTGTAGGACTTGCTGTAAATCCTGAGTTGACATCACATTTTACAAAATTTGCATGTTTTACTGAAAAATGCATTTTCAAAAATTTCAAGACAGACATAAGCTTTGCATTCTTAAAATAACATTGTTTGCATATGACTACTTGTTCAACAGCAGAGAAATTCACACAACGAATATCTAGTGAACAAAAACCTTCTCAATAAAAAGGATCACCTCAAGTGGAAAAACACTTCCAACCAAAGGGAACAACATGATCATTGTCCATCATCTGGGGCAATTAAGTCAAGATTCAAGGAATCTCTCAGAGATGCCAAATAGCCAGGGGCAAATCTCCATCTGATTCACTTGGGGCATTGGACATGAATTCCAACAACGAAACTTGTATGATCAGACGAACATCTTCTGGTAGTATGGAAATACTACTGACAGTGACAACTCCCTACACCCTGAGAGCATGGACATAGTCAAAAAATACTGCACATGAACAAAGATCCGCTAGGTTGACTGGCCTAAGCAAAAATAAGGGCATCCCGACGAACCAAAAGGGTTCGGGCAAAAATTAGGGATAAAAAATGAAAAAAATATGTACACCCGGCAAGTCGAAAACCCGAAAGGGCGGCTTGGGCAAGAAAGGGTATCCCGGTGGACTGAAAACCCGAAAGGGCGGTCCAGGAAAAAATTAGGGATCAAAGCGTACGACTATGTCCCGTCATCTCGTCACTTGCCTACCAGAAAAGGACTTATCATTCTGATCGGCAGTTGCCAAGCACCTCATAAGTTGGGATAATACTCGATCCACAAGGTCTTCGCAAGCACCTTCTCCCGCAGAAACGGGGGCAAAAAAGTCTCGATACAAAGCCATCTTCATATCCTCAGCATGCGTCCCAATAACATTCACTCCCCGCAGAGTAAGAAAAGGACAACGGTGTTAATTCTCCCCAGTTGAGGCTCGCAACCGTGAATGAGTCGGTAAGATTCTCCCCAAGTAGAGTTTATCTATCACCAGCGCTGGAAGATTATCCCCAGTGGAGTCTTGAAGATTATCCCCAGTAGAGTCTAAAAGACCATCCCCACTGGAGTCTAAAAGATTATCCCCAATGAAGTCGCCACTAAAAGCTCATCCCCAGCGGAGTTCATTCCTTTTACAAATAGAAACTCAATCCCTAACAAAGTTTATCATCACCGGCAATGATGATTCATCCCCAGTCGAGGTTATTTCTCCAAATCAACAGGTCCTCTAGCAGAATATGTCTTCCCCACAAAGTTATTTCCTCATCAGTTTATTCCCCAGCGGAGTTATCCTCTCCTGCAGGTTTATTCTCACAATCATCTTCATTCATTATCCCCAGCAGAAACAAAGAATTCAACTCTTTTCTCCAGCAGCAATCCAAGATTTATTTTCCCCAGCTAGAGAGCATCATAAAAACATTACATATCCATACATCAGTACATACGCATAAACATCATACAACACAATCTCCTTCATTTTGAGAACATCATTGCTTGATACATATCATGCATTACATATAACTAACCTTTACCTTTCAGGAAGGATACAATCAAATTCTCACAAAATTCAAGCTGTGAAGCCCGAGTACGACTGGATAATAGTTTAATCCCCAATAAGTCGCTGTAAAGCCTGGATTACGACCAGATAGCAGTTGGTCTTATCACTATGAAACCTGGACCACGACCAGATAGTAGTTCATTCTCAACTTTCCTCTTCAATAGAGATGATTCCTCAGTAGAATACGGACGATCGAAGTTCCTAAAATTCAACAGAGATGATTCCTCAGTAGAATACGGACGACCGAAGTTCCTAAAATTCAACAGAGATGTTTCCTCAGTAGAATACGGACGACCGAAGTTCCTAAAATTCAACAGAGATGTTTCCTCAGTAGAATACGGACGACTGAAGTTCCTAAAATTCAACAGAGATATTTCCTCAGTAGAATACGGACGGCCGGAGTTCCTAAAATTCAACAGAGATGATTCCTCAGTAGAATACGGACGACCGAAGTTCCTAAAATTCAACAGAGATTTTTCCTCAGTAGAATACAACGACCGAAGTTCCTAAAATTCAACAGAGATGATTCCTCAGTAGAATACCGACGACCGAAGTTCCTAAAATTCAGCAGAGATGTTTCCTCAGTAGAATACAGACGACCGAAGTTCCTAAAATTCAACAGAGATGATTCTTCAGTAGAATACGGACGACCGAAGTTCCTAAAATTCAACAGAGATGTTTCCTCAGTAGAATACGGACGATCGAAGTTCCTAAAATTCAACAGAGATGTTTCCTCAGTAAAATACGGACGACCAAAGATCCTAAAATTCAACAGAGATGTTTCCTCAGTAGAATACGGACGACCGAAGTTCCTAAAATTCAACAGAGATGTTTCCTCAATAGAATACGGACGACCGAAGATCCTAAAATTCAACAGAGATGTTTCCTCAGTAGAATACGGACGACCGAAGTTCTTAAAATTCAACAGAGATGTTTCCTCAGTAGAATACGGACGACTGAAGTTCCTAAAATTCAACAGAGATGGATCCTCAGTAGAATACGGACGACCGAAGTTCCTAAAATTTAACAGAGATGTTTCCTCAGTAGAATACGGACGACTGAAGTTCCTAAAATTCAACAGAGATGGTTCCTCAGTAGAATACGGACGATCGAAGTTCCTAAAATTCAACAGAGATGGTTCCTCAGTAGAATACAGACGACTGAAGTTCCTAAAATTCAATAGAGATGATTCCTCAGTAGAATACAGACGACCGAAGTTCCTAAAATTCAAACAGAGATGACTCACCAGCAGAATAACAGACGATCGAAGCTCCTAAAATTCTACTTCTCTCAACAAAGATCAGCCTTCCCCAGCAGAATCTTCCTCAATGACAGGTATACAAGCTCTCGCTAAGGAATCCCTTATGCGATCGACACTCCTTTAGATGGCGTCTTTAAGCCCATCCCCTCGTCAGCAATTTCCAAATGGCATTTATAAGCCCATTCCCGATATCGCAAGACGAACACCACTTCATGCGAGTGCAAATTTCTGGGCACTCTAGTGTTCAATCATCTTCCACCTTCGGATCAAGAAAGGCACGGAAGCCAATCTACATCCTCAGGTTTAAGAAGATTGAACAGAGGCAAGGTCATACTGAGACGAGTATACTGTCTCTGCGGTATCTCTACTCTTTGCTGATTGTTGTATTGTGGGGAAACAATGGGTCTTGATATTACTACCGCATTAACTGCTTGGCGGCGTTCAGGTCTGTTTTGGCTCCTTGAGCTGTAAACTACACTAGATTCTTTCTTGAAAGGCTTCTTTTCTGTACTTGATGAAGCACCTTTCTGTATCTTGCCACTTTTAATACCAGCTTCTACTCTCTCCCCAGTCATAACCAATTCAGTGAACCCAGACGATGAACTACCGATCAAATGATTGAAAAACGGGCCCGACAAAGTCCCAAGAAACATATCCACCAACTCCCTATCAGACAGAGGGGGTTGGACTCTTCCAGCCAGATCTCTCCATTTCTGAGCATAGTCATTAAAGCCTTCACCTGTACCCATAGACATACCCTAAAGCTGAGTACGCGTGGGAGCAAGGTCGGCGTTATACTGGTATTGCTTATAAAAAGCAACAACAAGGTCCTCCCAGTTGCGTACATTAGCTCCCTCCAATTGATAGAACCATTCAAGCTGAGTCCCTGACTGACTATCTTGAAAGAAATGGACCCACAAATTCCTATCGGCAGTGTAGGGTTGGATTTTTCTAACGTACAAGCAGAGGTGAAGCTTTGGACAAGATGCTCCATCGTACTTAGCAAAAACTAGAGCTTTAAACTTGTGAGGAATCACCACCCCAAATGCTAGTCCCAAATCTCTGAAGTCCATATTGGGAACCTTCTGAATCTCCATAGCACTTAATTGGTCTTCAAGTTGTTTGTACCTATCCTCAGTAGGAGGGTACTGTTCATCATCAAAATCAATGTCATTATCAGAGACCACATGACTAGGACCCTTTCTTTCCTCTTGATTCTCTCCTCCTCCAGATGAATGAGACAGATCAGCTTCCTGTCGCAACCTATTCCCAAATCTGTGACCCATATTCAGCAGAACCACCTTCTTCTTCTTCTTCTTCTTCTTCTTCTCTTTTAGGATGAGAGTCTTCAAATCCTGTTGTCCTTTGGCCAAGTTCAAGAACATCTCCTGGAATTTAGCATTCTGAGCTTGAAGAGCTTTGATGGCTTGATCAGTAGGTGTTTCAGAAGACATTCTGTGCTGAAATAAACAGCGAAGAAGATGAGAAACCTATAATGGTACCTGTAATGAGGTGCATGATAATGGAATGCGTATGAAATGATTTCAAAGACTTTTGGAGATTCAAATTTGTAAAACAAAGAAATAATAAACTTTATTAGATTAAACTTGTAACAATGTTTAACAATGCCTTCAAGGCGTTACAAAAGAAATAACTGAAAAGCAAATTTAAACTAGAAACAAATAAAGACATCGGAAATCCCATGGTCGTTTTCCTTTCATGCTGACATAATTATTGATTGTCTTCTCATTCTCAAGTTGCCTCGTGAGCTTCAAGATCTTCCTTTCCTGCTCATGATACTTCTCCCGGTAGGTATCCCTTTCTTCCTTTAACTGGATCTAATACCTTTTCAATGCCCCAAGATCAGTAGGCATATAGGGATGGAGGACTGTATAAGGAACACCTTCTTCATTAGTATGCTCTACAATCACCGACAAAACAGCTTCATAAGGCATCCCCAGCTTTTGAGCACGGGCTCGAACCCACTGGAGATAAGGTTGCATAAGGAGAGAAGTCTTTAGTCCTAGCTCTTGAGGTCAGACCTGTTCACCATGCTCCAGGCTCGTATAAACCTTCGGCGATGCTCATCCACGTCCCCTTTATAGTCAAAGATAATATCTGTAAAAAGTAGCTCATGGGGACCATCTCTCTGAGCGCATCCAAACTGTCGTAAAGCCAAACAAGGATTGTAGGTTATTCCCTCTCTAATTCCAAGCAACGGGACATTAGGGTATTCCCCACATAGATCAATGACAGCTACTCTTTCCATATCCTTAGAACTCCAAAGGATGTCCGTATGAGCAAGGGACATGATTCTGTAAGCCCAACCTACACCTTCCTCATTCTTCAATACAAACTTGGGGAGGTGCGAAATAAACCACCTCGCCAGCAGCGGCATGCAACAAATGAGGGCCCCCCTTCTTCTCACAGTACGAGTATAAAGGGCATGCAAAATATAACCCAAGAGAGTAGGCACTGGATTACGAGACAAGAAGATCTTGACTGCATTCACATCTATGAAGGAATCTGGGTTCGGGAAAAGAACCAAGCCGTAGATGAGGAGAGCTAAGATGTCTTCAAATGCTTGAAAGTCCAAATTATCCCAGAACTGTTGAGCTTGATCCATTAGAACCTTGGCCAATAAACCTTTAACCCCACTTCGTGTCTCCCAGTTGGATACTACATCAGCCCTTTTTAGATGTAAGGCTGAAGCAATGTCCTCAGATCTAGGATCCTCCTCCAAACCTGTGAAGGGTGTCTGCTCGAGGATAAATATGCCTAATAAATCAGAAAACTCATCCAAAGTGGGGACTAGCTGATAATTTGGGAAGGTGAAACAATGATGCAACAGATCAAAGAACTGGAACATCACACTCATCATTTGCTCATCCAAATTTGAAGTGACCAGGCTAAGGAGATGACCATGCCTTATAACAAATGAAGAAGTATCAGGAACTTTTGAGACTAACTCTCTGAGCTGAGCAGGTATCTGCACGAAGTTAACTCGAATGGTATTTCTGCATACTGAAGCCATAATCTGCAAAACTGAACAAAGATAAATCCCATCGGTCTTTGAAATGGTTAGTACAATAAAGTATGCATGCTATGTCATGATGCATGATGTCATGATAAAACACACAACAGGTATAGCAGGTAACAAACATGGTAAAGGCACACAAGTCACACAAGAGCTCTTAAGTTTCAGGCTTGCATGGGGTCTAGGTACTACCCTCTTGAAGTTCCGTTGGTTTCAACCTGTCCTAATAATAGTAACCGGGTTCTAGAGGTTCTCAATATCATTAACCATCCTTCATAGGTCATGCTTTCAGCTCACACAATCTTTTCTTGCGGCCGGAACTATCTCGAGAGTATGGTCTCAATGAGTGTAGTATCGAGTATCAACCAGTTCTCAGCTCTATACCAAGGCCGACTATCTCACTACTTCCTATGGCCAAGTTGGTCAATTATAGGTTCTAAGTGCAGTTGATGCTTAACGACCCATATAGCAACCCTGTATTCTCCTCGTTCTTCCATGAGGGATACCGATACCAACTAATGTGCCACATTAACGTAGCTATTGCTTCAACCGTATCGGTCTATGCCGTACAGTTCCCTCACCGTTTATTGCTACTTACCTAAAAGGTGTTCTTCAGATCCGGGTTAGGATCTATAGTAACTCCGAGACAAAGCCCACAAAAATAAAGCAATCAAATCAAGCAATAGAAGCAATATGATGAACTAATCCTAAGGTATACCCCACTTATTGTCCCCAGCAGAGTCTCCAGTTCTGTGATACGGTGGCCAGAACCGGACTGTTTTGAGAATGCTGGTTTGCGTTTTGCGTTTGTGTTTTGCAAAATGTCGTGGTAAGCAAGAGTCGCCACCGACTTTTATTTTATCCAACTAGGAAAGGAAAAAAGCACAAAAAAATTCCTTTTTCGAGATTTTGAGTACGAGGGGTAGATTATAGAAAGGGAAGGTATTAGCACCCTTTCTATCCGTGGTTTTCCACGGGCTCTTAGGTACTTGCTCATCATTTTAAAAATTGCTTCTGTGTTTGTGTGATTTGAAAAGTTTTGACTTTGATTTAACCCCTGCTTCTGTCTTCAAGAGTGTTACGAAGTGTTTTTGAAAACTTTGTTTGAAAGAGGAGTGTAAGTATGAAAAAGTTTGTTTGGATTGAGCAAGTACTTAAGAACTAATCTACCTACTCGAAAAAAGAATTGTTCTATGTTCGTTTCCTTTAGACAGCGCTATCCCACTATTAGTGAGTAGGTAGCACCGTCGTTGGAGTTTTAAGGGTCAATTCGAAAAGGGACGTACGATCACTAAAGCAATGTTAGGGCGTCTTAGTAGTAACTCTAATGTCTTAAGATCGTATTCGAGGCAACAATTCTGAGGCAACCTTTCCGAGGCAACTTTGATCTTTGAGACAAAAGAGCGACCACTAAAATACCTTATACTTAATGACCGTTTACCGAAGGCAACCGAAGCGAGAGTATACCCTAGGAGTGTGCATGTGCGAGTGATTCAATTTCAAGTTTATTATCTTTGCACATTTAGGGTTTGCTAACGTTTTAAAGTTAATCATACATTCTTGTCATGCAACCCTAATATTCATACATCTAACAGTTAATATTTTGCGGAAGTTAAAATGCAGAAAATAAAGCTAAGCTATTACAAGGCTTCAGGTATTAATTACATAGCCAAAAATAACCCGTAAAAAACCGTTAAACGAAAGTAAAAGTCCTAATTAATCTATTTCAACTTGTGAGCAATTACATTAATATGGTAAAAATAATTAAAGCGCGCGCAAATAAAGAACGAGAGAGAACTAGGGTTTTGACCCCATCTAATCTAATTAAAAGGAAAAATTATTTTTATCGTTTTTAAATATTTTTAAGAAAAAAGAGTTAGTTTTTTTTTTAAAATTAAATACAAAATTAATTAGTAATTAAATTAATTAAAGAAAATGACTAAATTTAACCTATTTTTATGTTTTTGGTTATTTAAAAAAAGGAAATATAATTAAGTTAGAAACAAAAACCCTAATTATTCTAATTGTTTTTAATTTATTTACAAAATAATTAAAATTACCCTAAAATTAAATAAAGCTAATTAAGTTAATTTTTTGTATAAAAAATATAAATCCTAAATCTAATTGGATGAAAAATATTATTTTTGTTATTTTTTTGATAAAAAGAATTATTTTTTTATGTTAGTAGAAATAATTAAATAAATTAAATAAAATAAAAGAAAGTATAAAAAGAATAGAGAAAAGAGATATTGGGCCTGAGAAATAGCAAATTGGGGGGGGGGGGGGGGGGAGTGAATAGAAAATCTGGGCCCAAAAGAAGGTGACCCACGCTTGACTTTCTGGACTCCATTGCTATGCGTTGACTAAGGCGTATCATGGTCCCTCAAATGATGGCCATCAGATTTGGCCTTTTGACATCTGGCTGGCTGGAAGATGGTGGTCCATGGTGGGCTTTAAATCTATATGCGCGTCTGATCACAAGAATGAAATAATATGAAAGGAATGGGGGGACCTGGGATTCGAACCCAGGCCCCAAAGCATTTTCCATCACCTGGCTACCAACTACGCTGCACGTTCATATTGTACATAGAATAATGACAATAGATAATATGCAATAAAGAGAGTTAGTGGAGGAAATTAAAAAAAAACGCGCCAGAATTTTGAATGGACGAATGAGACAGAGCCACGCAGGTCGTCCCTGTCCTCTCTCCGTTGGTAAAAAGTCAAAGACTTTTACCTACGGACATATATCCATAACTACAACCTTGGCTCGTTCCAAAATCAAACACATGCATGGTAAACAAAATCTAATGCCATGGATCAACTCGCCTTGGCCTGCTGAACATGATGGTGTCCCTTTTGTGGACCAATTTTACCTGTGTGAAAAGATCCCAAATCGAGACCAAGAACCCTAACAATGGCAAATCTTGATACAGTCCACAAAAACGCAATTAAATGTTACAAAGAGCTTGCAAATGTGTTAAGGAACAAGAATATACTATTAAAACATGATGAATATGAAGGAATAGCAAGATTCGATTCTGAAAAATATGGCAAACCGTGTATCACTTACATTGAGTTTTTGCACTGGAAAATCCATGTTCTTGGTTGGTATAGCTTGCTGGCAATCCCAGGAAACGAATGAGATGGTTAGGGAGCCTTATAAATGCTTGGAAGTGCAAAATCAGTTTACCACTTTTCTTTGTTTTTTCCAAGTTTTGTTCTCTCTTTTGCGCCTCAAAAACCATGTGATTTTTGTCTGCAAATGTTCCCTATATACTGAGGAATGAATTAGGTTTAAAATTATGCTCTCAATCTTCCTCCATTATAGATTTTGATTTTGATTTGATTCACTTGAAAATATTTCTAAAAATAGGTCAAAACAAATCTTTTTGTGCACACAAAGGCTTTGCACGATTTGAATCTTTTGCTAGCTGGATATAGAACCTGAAACATGCACAATATCTTGAGGTTTCAATGATTTGAATTTTCTATGATTTATTTTGATTTAAATTGATTTAATTCAAATAAAAATCAAAATAAATAATAAAAATAAGATAAAGACAAGTGGGAGGAACTAGGACTCATGGACCATGCTACCAATTCAAAACAAGTGCAAAAGATTAGGCCCATTTAGCAAAAATTGCAATTTGAGGCATAATTAACTTTTGACAATTTTGCAAAAAAGGCCAACTTCACCAATGAATATCTTCCTTAATTTTGACTCTTTGAAGGTGTTCTTGGACTTTTTAGAAATCTTGAGATGTCCTCTAAGCAACCCTTTTGGTCTCATCTCAATTTGGTATTCCATGTTCATGTATGAAGCTTTGACAAAAAAGGTGTTTTTGTTGACTTTTCAAAATGACCTATAATGTCCAAATTCATAACTTCTTGTGAGTACATATTTTGAACTTGGGAGATGAATATAGATTGTATAGAATTTCATCCTCTTCAAAATGAGCTTTGGATGGGTCATTTCTCATAAAATATGAGAAAGTTATGCTTGGTCAAAGTTGAGTTGACTTTTCCTACAAAACCCTAATTTAGCAACTTTTGGTTCTTGATGAATTATGAGAAATCCTTGATGAATCATGATCAACCCTTGATAAAATGATGAAATATACTTCAAAATGAGGATGTTGACCAAAAATCTTGAAGTTTGACTGTATGTGGGCTACAATTGACTTTTGCCCTAGCACAGTCGATTTTCAGGCCTTTGAGCAATTGACTGAGCAAACTTCTTCTGCAAGGCTTGAAACTTGACATGGATGATCTTGAGAGCATATTAGGACAATAGTGAGCATTTGGGATCCCTTAGACTCAAGTATCTTGATGCAACATGAAACCCTAATTTGAAGTAGACTGCCTTAGGAGAGAGTTTGTCTGGTCAACCTTTGGACTTCCTTGAGCAATTTGCAGACCTCACTTGAAATGTTTTGAGAAATATGGGAGGGAAAATTTTGGGGTACAACATCAGCTATAAAATAAGTACTTGGAAAATTTTAAAATTAACAAATCAGTTCAACAAAACTACACTTAACTGCTGCACAAAAACTTTGTAGAGAAATCTTTCGTATAGTTTTGTAAATAAGAAAGGAGTTGTTGCTTGTATCTTGCTATCAACACTTTTATGTTGTTGTACTTAAAACATTGTGTAATATGCTTGTGTAGAAGCATCTCTGTATACATATATTTTTAACTATTATTAATAGGTTCCTTGAAAGACTCTGTGTAGTTTAGATTCTCAGTAAGACTTTGGATGTTGTCATAGTGGTTTGCAATAAGGATCTGCATACTTATTGGGGATCCAATATGGTTGATCGGACTTATTGTGGTTGTCTGTAATCTGGTTGATTACAGTAGATTAAGTCATTGTGCATAAGGAAAATCACCTTGCGGGATGGACTGGAGTAACTTAGTTAATAGTGAACCAGGATAAAAATAATTGAGTTCATATATTTTTATTCATTTGTTATCTTTGTGTTTTGGGTTGAAAAAATATTATTTTTGGTGAATCCCAATTCAAACCCCCATTTCTTGTGTTTCTCGCACTTTCAAGGAAGAAACTCAAAACTGTGTGACTTCACCATTGCCGCAGAATCTCTGGCCACCACGAGTTTATCCGACAACACACTTCCTTTGCAAATCCATCCATTTCCCTCAAAACCACCACTGTTATTACGTTGGACATTCACCAGTGACCATATTCACAACCACCACACTTGAGATTGTCGTCACCAAAACAACACTTCTCCACCATCGTAGTTCGCAAATTTGCTTCTCATTTTGACATCATCGATAATGGAAGGAGAAACAAAGAAGAGGAGATGAAGGGAAGGTTTTAATGGAGATGAAGATAGAAAGTGAGAGAGAGAAGAGAAGAGAGAAATGGGAGGAGAATTTGAATCGTGAAATGAAAGAGAAAACAAATGAAAGAGTAAAGGACATAGTAAAAATTGTAATTGCAAACTGCCATCTGTCTCAAAGGAAAACTTTGATTGGTTAGGTATAATTGATTTAGTCAATTACAAGGATGGGCATAATTTTTGTTAGGAAGGTTATATTAGGGAGATCATTAGCATTTTCCATGCTTAGGTAGATAGTTGATATATATATATATATATATATATATATATATATATATATATATATATATATATATATATATATATATATATATATATATATATATATATATATATATATATATATTTATTTTATTTGTCTCAAAATAAAATTCTATTTACAATTTTAATGTATCATTTATTATTATTTTTCCACTACTATATTCCTATTTATTAACTTTCATTTTATTCAACTACTCTATTAACTATAATTAATAGGGTAATATAGTAAATGATATTAAATTTTTTTACAAAAACTAAAATATCTAATCATTTTCTTAAGAACCTCGCATTGCTCAAATAAAATACTTTTATGAGTGGATGAAGTAGTTATCGAGTGAAAGGAAATTAATTATATATTTAATGATTGATCATGCGGGTAAATATTAGCATTACTACATGTACATTTATATTATAAGTAAAATTGAACCAAGCGCTTAGGCTCGAGTGGCAATCGAGTCTCTGTAAAATACGTTATTCAGAGAATACCGAGTTCGATTTCTGGCAGAAACAACACTTGACTAGTGCACGTGTCTCCATAGCACGAGGCATATTAGTCGATCTACTATACAAATCGGAACCGGTGCAAAAGTAAAAAAAATGACAGTCTTCTTAGATTCATCATAAGGTATCGCTTGACAGACTCCACTAACACTCCGCGTCAAGAATTCAACTTGAAATGACCCCCTTACGGTCCCCTTAGAATGCTTTTTGCAAACCTTGTGTTTGAGGGACCGTGTATTAATATATTTGTGTGAAAGGTCTGCAAAGGTAACATGAGATTTTTCAATCACACTTTATCAGAGATCAGATCGATCACTTATTTATTAGATGTATCTCTTTTTATCGGATACATCATCTTTCTCTAAGATAAGTCATTCGACGTGTACAATTTTATATACTTTTTTTTTGCGTGATACTAGTTAAATAAATATATTTGTATAATACACCATCTGAATAATATTATAATCAATTTTTACTTTTTTAATACATTTAATTATTAATGCATCTGATCCATGTATGAATCAGATATATTAATAATCAATTATATATAAAAAAATAAAAATTACTTAGAATGAACTAGAGCAATAGATTTGATCACAAATCTTTTTTGAAATGTATAATTTATTTATAATTCTATATTATTAAGTTTTAATTATACAAAATGATATTGATTTTTTTGGACAAAAATAGTAAACTAAAATAACCATAGTTACCAATTCAGCATATTGATCCAAAAATTGAAATTTAAGAAAAATAATGAATCACGCACTAGTCGATTCCTGAACTTATGATGTGTTCCAACTTCCAACACACCAGGGGCAATTTAATTGGCCAAACCAGACCCAATTCGTCTTCCCATTGGTCCACGTAAGCACGAATGACATGTTTGTAATTTTCAACACCCTATAAAACCCCAGAGCATCACTCGCATCATCATCAATACAAACTCCATCATTGAACGGTGACGAACTCACAACAAACCACTATGGCTCCGTCGTCTTCACGCCGGTCTTTGCTTCTTCTCGCCGTAGTTTCCATCGGTAATTATTATTCAATTTCTCACATTTTTCTCTTTATTCAAATGTTCAGATCTCGTTCATAGTTTCCATTTCATTGCTTCTATTGTTGTTTAGATCTTGTTCGATTTTATGGATCTCATTAGATCTTAACCCTAATTGCATCACATTATAATCCCTTATTATCATCTAATAGTTAGTATTAACAACCGATTAATAGTTTTAACATGCAGCTTTCTGGAATCTGGAATCTGCATCTAAGAAAACTCAATTTAAAATGATTCGTTTTTGTTATGCTTTGAATGTGCTTTGAGTCATACAGAACTGGTGTTGGTGTTGGTGTTATTAAGTTAAGTAGTATTGATTTTCTTATTACTTTTTATAGTTCGTTTAGAACTCCAATTTGTTCGCGGTTTCTCCTAATTTGAGAAGAATCTGTGGAATAATTTTTGTTTTGTTTTGTTTGGATTTTTAGTTTTAATTACAAACAAATGTTATTAATTGCATGCTTACTAATTTATTTTATTTGCTTCTAATGGTAATGTATGTTTTAGTGTTCTTATTTTGATGTACCCTGAATCACGTTTTTTCCATTTAAGTTTCTATTTTTAATGCTGCCTTTAGAATTTAAATAATTGATTTCTCTTGTTTTGTGCTTGATGATTATTTTTTTCTGTATGTGGTTACATGATTTGATTTGATGCTATTTATGGTTATAAACGTTATGAGGGTTTTGTTGTAGGATGTCTGTTTGCATCATCGCTTGCAAAAGAGGAAGCGACCACCAAGTTGGGGACAGTTATTGGGATAGATCTTGGAACAACATATTCGTGTGTTGGTGTTTACAAGAATGGCCATGTTGAGATCATAGCCAATGACCAAGGTAACCGTATCACACCGTCCTGGGTTTCTTTCACTGATGACGAGAGGTTGATCGGGGAGGCTGCAAAGAATTTGGCAGCTGTTAACCCTGAAAGAACCATCTTTGATGTAAAGAGACTTATCGGAAGAAAGTAAGAGATTGTTATATTTTGTTCGTAAATGATCTGTTATAATTTGATTTGATTTGATGGGATTAATGATGACTGAGTTGGTTCCTTTTTGCAGATTTGAAGATAAGGAAGTTCAAAGAGACATGAAGCTTGTTCCTTACAAGATTGTCAACAAGGATGGAAAGCCATACATTCAGGTCAGAGTTAAGGATGGTGAGACCAAGGTCTTCAGCCCTGAGGAAGTCAGTGCTATGATTCTCACTAAGATGAAGGAAACCGCTGAAGCTTTCCTCGGCAAGACAATTCGTGACGCTGTCGTCACTGTCCCAGGTGAATAAGCAAATAACAACTTGCTCCTCCTACAATAATCTCTCTGCAGCTTGTTTTTATTCTAATATTTCTTGTTTTCTTTTGAAATCTACAGCTTATTTCAATGATGCTCAGAGGCAGGCCACCAAGGATGCTGGTGTCATTGCTGGTCTCAATGTTGCTAGAATCATCAATGAACCCACAGCTGCTGCCATTGCTTATGGATTGGACAAGAAAGGTGGAGAGAAGAACATTCTTGTCTTTGATCTTGGAGGTGGAACTTTTGATGTTAGTGTCTTGACAATTGACAATGGTGTTTTTGAGGTTCTTGCTACAAATGGAGATACACATCTTGGAGGTGAGTTTTTGCCATATAATAGAAGAATAAGACAATTTTTACATTTTATAAAACTTTATTCTACTGTTAATGCTTGCTAACTCTGTTTCATTGTTTACTAGGTGAGGACTTTGATCAGAGAGTAATGGAGTACTTCATTAAATTGATCAAGAAAAAGCATGGAAAGGATATTAGCAAGGACAACAGAGCACTTGGCAAGCTTAGGAGGGAGAGCGAGCGTGCCAAGAGAGCTCTTAGTAGCCAGCACCAGATCCGTGTGGAAATTGAATCACTTTTTGATGGAGTTGATTTCTCCGAGCCACTCACCCGAGCTCGATTTGAAGAGTTGAACAATGATTTGTTCAGGAAGACCATGGGGCCTGTGAAGAAGGCAATGGACGACGCTGGACTACAGAAGAATCAAATTGATGAGATTGTTCTTGTTGGTGGAAGTACTAGGATTCCAAAGGTACAACAACTTTTGAAGGATTTCTTTGACGGAAAGGAACCAAACAAGGGTGTTAACCCTGATGAAGCAGTTGCCTTTGGTGCCGCTGTGCAAGGAAGTATTTTGAGTGGAGAGGGTGGAGAAGAAACCAAAGGTACTCTTCTAGCTATCTTTAAATAGCTAAATTTTGTTTTTTTATTAATGCAAGTAGATTTCAAGATTTCAAGCATTACACCTGCTCATTGTTGTGATATTTTCTGTGTCCAGATATCCTTCTGTTGGATGTTGCACCACTTACCCTTGGAATTGAAACTGTTGGCGGAGTGATGACAAAGTTGATTCCTAGAAATACAGTTATCCCAACCAAAAAATCTCAGGTTTTTACCACCTACCAGGATCAGCAGACAACTGTTTCCATTCAGGTACTTAACCATTATTCCAGTGTTGCTTAGATGTTTTCCTTCTAAAACAAGATGTTGGCTGCATAATGAATTTAATGGGGTTGAATTCAACTTAAATGCCTTTTGTTTTTAATATATAGGTGTTTGAAGGTGAGAGGAGTCTCACAAAGGATTGTCGTCTTCTCGGGAACTTTGATCTGTCTGGAATTCCACCAGCACCAAGGTTTGTTTTGTGCTATCATGGTGTCTTCAATAATTTTCTCAATTGATGTTTGCATTATATAATTAATTGGTTTTTCTTTTTGTAATTGAACAGAGGTACCCCTCAAATTGAAGTGACCTTTGAAGTAGATGCAAACGGTATTCTAAATGTTAAGGCAGAAGACAAGGGTACTGGCAAATCAGAGAAGATCACCATTACAAATGAAAAGGGACGCCTGAGCCAGGAGGAAATTGAACGGATGGTTCGTGAAGCCGAGGAGTTTGCCGAGGAAGACAAAAAAGTCAAAGAAAGAATTGATGCTCGGAACTCTCTTGAAACCTATGTCTACAACATGAAAAACCAAGTTAATGACAAGGACAAACTGGCTGACAAGTTGGAGTCAGATGAAAAGGAGAAGATCGAAACTGCAGTGAAAGAAGCACTTGAATGGCTTGATGAGAACCAAACTGTTGAGAAAGAAGAATTTGAAGAGAAGCTTAAAGAAGTTGAAGCCGTTTGCAACCCAATTATCACTGCTGTATACCAGAGGGCAGGTGGAGCTCCAGAAGGTGGTGCATCGGGAGAGGGTGAAGATGAAGACTCTCGCGACGAGCTCTAGAGATGTTGTGTTTGCTCACATTTGGGTAGTAAAACCGGCGGAATGTAGTAGGTTAAATTTTTTATGATCATGGGAGAGAAATTCCCCCAAAATTTTCATTCATAGATAATTAACTTGTACTTTTCCTTTTTTGTGTCTAGCTATTTTTGAGATAATACACATATTCAGCTTTCTGTACTTGTTTTGGTGTTCATGCTGTGCATTATTTGTTTGCGGTCTTAGGTCTGGGGAACTTCAGAGTTAGAACTGAAAATAGTGTGCCCTATGCTAAACCTTAGGATTATGAGATATATAGTACAATACATCTCTTAGTGTTGATTTATGAGTTGGAACAAGATCGTTATATAGTACTTTTTCCCATTTCCTATGGGCGAATTCTGGGATAATGGGTTATTCCATGAAAATATTAGATTCTAATTTTAAAATATAAAAATCATGTCTGCTACTTAATAGTGTTATTATATTGTTAGACAATTAGTTTATATTTTCTGTTCTAATATTTTGTTAGTATATTTGCTGAGCTGTCATATTATCTCTTTGTGGAGCTTTAGTTTGTTATGATCCAAGCCTCTCTATATATAGAGTGTTTTATGTATCTTCTTTCAGATAATAGAATAACACTTTTGTTAGTATATTTGCTAAGCTGTCATATTTTCTGTTTGTGGAGCTTTAGTTTGTTATGATCCAAGCCTCTCTCTATATAGAGTGTTTTATGTATCTTCTTTCAGATAATAGAATAACACTTCTCAAACTGCTTTCTTCTTCTCTCTTTTTACCAAATTCTATCATGGTATCTAGCGCTTAAATTTTTTGATCCATAGAGTCCTTGTTTCCGTCTTTGCGAGTGAAGCTTTCTCACTTGATCTCTGTAAAGCTTGATGATAGGAACTTCAAGCAATGGAAGCAACAGATTGACAGAGTTGTACGCGGTCATCGCCTACAACAGTTTGTTACTGTTCCGGTGATTCCTCAGAGATCACTGTCCGATTCCGATACCAGACCACACGGTGAGAGTTCTGCGTACCTGGAGTAGGAACAACAAGACACACTCGTCTGCACTTTGCTCCTCTCCTACTCGTCTGCACTTTGCTCCTCTCCTGTCTCAGATTCGCTTCTCCTAAAGCTTGTAGAGTGCAGACATTCGTGGCAGGTATGGACTGAAATCCATCGCTACTTCAATACGCTCCTCACAACCAAAGCGCGCCAACTGCGATCGAAGCTCCGACAGCTTACGAAAGGTACTCGCACGATTACATAACTCATCGCGCGTACACGCGAAATCAATGATCGTTCTTGATTCTTTGCCTGAAGATTACGATCCAATTGTCGCTGCTGTTAACAGCAAAGACGAATTGAGTTCCTTGGATGAGTTGGACTCGTCGCTGTTAGCGCATGAATCGCGCCTTGAGAAGCATCGTAAGGCTGTGGTTACTGAACCGACAACGGTGAATCTGACTCAGGCGGCGCTGTCGTCTTCGTCGGTTACCACTGATCAACCAGCGTCGACAGATACTTTCCCTCAAGGTACGAGTCACGTGACTGCCAACGCTGATAATCACACTTATGGATCTCGTGGAGGTCGTTCTGGTCGTGGTGGTGGTCGCTATGGACGCGGTGGAGGCCGTTTTGGCAAAACGCAATGTGTCAGATTTGTCACAAATCTGGACATGACGCGTCTATCTGCTACTATCGTTACTCTAATTCCAGTGGTGCTGCATATCCACCTCCAAGAGCTCCGTATGATCCCTTTCTTATGCAATCACGCCCTATGTTTCCAGCTCAATTTGGTTATTCTGTTCCCAGAGGTAGTGCACCTCCTAGATCTTCTGCACCACATGCGTTTTATGCAGGTTCTGAAGCTGGTTTTAATAACCAATGGTGGTATCCCGATTCAGGAGCTTCTCATCATGTTACTCCTGACGCCTCTAATTTGTCTGACTCTGTTTCTTTGCCAGGAACTGAGCAGGTATTCATGGGAAATGGCCAAGGTTTGTCTATAAATTCTGTTGGTTCCATGTCTTTTCACTTGCCACACACTTCCAACCTACCTCTTATTACCCTTAGAAATCTGCTCCTTGTCCCTAACATAACCAAAAACTTAATGAGTGTGAGCAAATTTGCTCAAGATAATCATGTATTTTTTGAATTCATCCTAATTTCTGTGTTGTTAAATCTCAGGCTACTTCTGAAGTGTTACTTCGTGGGTCTGTTGGAGATGATGGACTTTACAAGTTCTCTAATCCTACCACTCAGCTATCCAAGTCTAGTTTTCCAAGTCCAAATTCATGTTCTGCACAATCTCCAAACGCAGGGCTAGCTGTAATTTGTCATCTTCATCTGTAGCACACAATACTCCTGTTTCCAATTGTTACCAAATTGTATAAATCATTGTAATACTCTTTGTAATCATGATCAGTTTCATATTAATACGAGCAGTTTTACTCATACTCCTTCTCTTAATTCCACTACTTACAATACTCATGTATCCTCTTCACATTCTAATAGTTCATCCTCCATAGCCACAAGTAAATATGTTCTTTGGCATACTAGATTGGGACACCCTAATCATCATTCTCTAGTTGAAGTTTTCAAACTATGCAACTTCCCCAAATTTCCTAAACCACCTACAAAATTGTGTCAAGCTTGCTGCCTTGGCAAGTCTCATAGATTACCCTCTACCCTATCTACCACTGTTTACACTCATCCTTTTGAATTAGTTGTTTGTGATCTTTGGGGTCCTGCACCTATAAAATCTACAGGTGGTTACACATACTTCCTCACTTGTGTAGATGCTTTTTCTAAGTTTGTTTGAGTCTTTCCTCTCAAACTCAAATCTGATACCTTTATCCAGTTTACTCAGTTTAAGAAAATGGTTGAACTTCAATTCAATTGTCCTATCAGATGTGTTTAGAGTGATGGTGGAGGAGAGTTTAGGCCTCTCACCAAATATCTAAATGATTTGGGTATTGTTCATAGGCTCACTTGTCCTCATACTCATCATCAAAATGGCCTTGTTGAACGTAAGCATAGGTATATAGTTGAAACAGGGCTCACACTTCTAGCCCAATCCACTCTTCCTTTACAATTTTGGGACCATGCTTTTGTCACAGCTACCTATCTTATTAACAGAATACCTAGTCCCACACTTGACAATTTCTCTCCTTATTTCAAACTTCTTAATAAGCCCCCAGATTATTCAAACCTTAAAGTATTTGGCTGTTCTTGCTATCCCTTCCTTAGTTCCTATAATGTTCATAAGTTATCTTATAGGTCCCAAGAGTGCTTAATTATTGGCTATTCTACAGCTCACAAAGGTTACAAGTGCCTAGCTTCTGATGGCCACATCTATATCTCCAAAGATGTGGTGTTTCACGAGTATAAATTCCCATACCAGTCCTTGTTTCCCACTGCATCTCAATCTTCCATATCCAACACAAATCTCAATTCTACTAACGCCTCCTCCTGGTCAATCCCTTCTATAATTCCATCCCTTGAATCCAGGAAACCTACATCCTCTCCTTCCCTTAATCCTCCTTCTCCTACTCAGGCTGAACATCATCATTCTGTCTCTCCTTCAGTCTCTCAGTCTGAGTCTGTCTCAGCTTCTAATTCCAGTTCTACTGCATCCCATGTTCCTTCATGTTCTGCTTCAGCTTCTCATACTCATGACCAACCAGTCCTAGCTAATGTTGAACACACCCCTCCCTGCTCTCCCGCCCTCATTCTTTCAGACCCTGCTGAAGCATCTACCATTTCTCCCTCTTCCTCTCAAATTGGTTCCTCTAACCCTTCTCACTTTAACCAACCTTTTGTCAATCCTCTCAATGTGCATCCTATGCAAACCAGAGCCAAAAGTGGCATTACCTTACCTAGACCTAATCCCACACTACTTTTAACCCATATGGAACTAACACCAATTGATCAAGCCTTGGCTACTCCTCATTGGTTCCAAGCAATGAAAGAAGAATTTCAGGCATTGATGAGAAATCAGACTTGGACTTTGGTGAAAGCACCTGATTCTTGGAAGACAATTGGCTGCAAGTGGGTCTTCAGGACCAAAGAAAACCCTGATGGATCTGTCAACAGATACAAGGCCAGATTAGTTGCAAAAGGGTTTCATTAGAGGGCTGGTAGTGGTTTTCGAGAGACTTTTTCACCAGTCATCAAGCCTGTCACAGTCAGAACAATCCTTACTATTGCTGTCACAAATAAATGGATCATCCAGCAAATTGATGTCAATAATGCCTTTCTAAATGGCACTCTTGAGGAGGAAGTTTTCATGCAACAACCCACTGGGTTTGCAGCCTCTAACAAGTCCCTAGTGTGCAGGTTGAACAAAGCTATCTATGGGTTAAAACAGGCCCCTAGGGCCTGGTTTGACAAACTCAAGAGTGCCCTGCTTCAGCATGGTTTACAAGCTAGTAAGTGTGATCCCAGCCTGTTTCTGCTTCATCAAGGCAAACTTCAGATCATGGTTCTTGTATATGTTGATGATATCATCATTACAGGAAATTCAGCTTCCTTTATTACATCCTTGATCAAGCTTCTTAATGATAAATTCTCATTGAAACAGTTGGGACAACTTGACTACTTCCTAGGCATTCAGGTTTCTCATCTACCTAATGGTTCCATTCTTATCTCTCAAACAAAATATCTTACTGATTTACTTTTAAAAGTAAATACGCTCAACGCAAATGCCATGCCCACTCCCATGGCTTCTACCAACAAATTGTCAAAGGTGGGTTCTGTTCCTGTTGAGGATCCCACTCAGTTCAGATTTGTTGTGGGTGACTTGCAGTATGCCACATTGACTAGGCCTGAAATTTATTATTCTGTCAACAAAGCCTGTCAGTTCCTGTCCAATCCCCTGGAGGAACATTAGAAGGCAGTCAAAAGGATCCTAAGGTATTTGAGTGGCACCATACATCATGGGTTACTCTTGCAACCTTCCCCTGTCCATCAACCTATGCAGTTAATAGGGTTTTGTGATGCTGATTGGGCATCTGACCCTGATGACAAAAGATCCACTTCTGGCGCCTGTGTTTTTCTTGGCCCAAATGTCATCTTCCGATGGTCCAAGAAGCAGCAGTTGGTAGCCAGGTCCAGTGCTGAGGTTGAGTATTGTAGTATGGCTCTGTTGGCTGCTGAGTTATTATGGGTTCAGTTTCTGCTCAAAGAAATTAACTCTCCCTTTCAAGTGCCAAAAATCCTATGTGACAACTTAAGTACAATCACACTTTCCCACAATCCTATCCTCCACAATAGGACTAAACACATGGAGTTGGACATCTTTTTTGTGAGGGAAAAAGTTCTGAGCAAAAGTCTCTCAGTGGCTCATGTCCCAGCTCAAGATCTGTGGGCTGACATTCTGACCAAACCCTTATCTGCTGCCAAGTTTGTACCTCTGCATGGAAAGTTGAAGGTGTTTAACAAGAATGACTTGTCCAGACCACCCTCAACTTCTAAAGGGGACTAATAGTGTTATTATATTGTTAGGCAGTTAGTTTATATTTTTTGTTCTAATATTATGTTAGTATATTTGCTGAGCTGTCATATTTTCTGTTTGTGCAGCTTTAGTTTGTTATAATCCAAGCCTCTCTATATATAGAGTGCTTTATGTATCTTCTTTCAGATAATAGAATAACACTTCTCAAACTGCTTTCTTCTTCTCTCTTTTTACCAAACTCTACCACTACTGATTTTTTTTTGCAATAACTAGGTATTGAAAAAAAATTACACAAATAATCATGTTTCGGAGAAAATTACGCAAATAACCATGTTTTAGAAAATCTTACAAAAGAGGAACCAACCCAGTTGGCGCACGCACTTTAAAGTAAAGGGGAGACGCCATCTCACTTGGCGCTTAGGTCCTAAAAGTTTGCCCTAAGCCATATGAGATGGCGTCTAAGTGCAATAGTGGTGTAATTTTTTTCATTTTTTATTTTAAATGCGGGACATTAGGTAAACGATATAGCTTCATGAAAATTCGATTTTTTATTTAAAAAAAACGATTACATAATAAAAAAACATACAAAATAATTAGTGGTTCTCCGGAGTTCGGTAATGACCCGCGGTTCCGCATCCGCGTCCTCGCCTATCTCGTGGTGGGTTTCGTCGCATTCCCTGTTGTGGCAGGATCGACGGCCCAGTGAAGTCAATGTATTATGTATCCATGAAATCGGTCAGATCTCCATATCTAGAAGATCCGCTTTGGTACAGTCGGTTACATATGCCCTCAAATAAATCTTGGGTGTTTGGTATTGCGACTGTTGGGTGTATCGTGATGTGGTGGTTGATGGTAAGTTGGATCAGTTGGGTCATATTCTTCGGAATATCCCAGATCAGGGCTAAAGTTAGATGTTGAGGGGCCGACGTTGGGATATGGAGAAGACTGGAATTGCGTGTGGGGCATGCAGGTGTATTTGTATTGTGATTGAGATTGTGGTTGGGTGTGGGGCATATAGGGGTATTGATATTGAGGTGGTGATTATGGTTGGGTGTGAGGCATATGAGTGTATTTGTATTGTGGTGGTGATGTGGTTGGGTGGTTGTGGATCTGTATCATCGGGGTGGTTGGTGGGAGGTTGATGTGTGTTGGATTTGTTGTTGGGGATTTGAGGGTTGTGCCCATTGTGTTCGTGGGTCAACCAAATACCTTGGATGAGACACGTGCATTTTTGGGTTACTAACCGATTTGTACCAAGCTAAATATTGATCCGTGTGTCGCATATTACTCTGCTTGATGAAAACAGAGAATTACAAGACATGTTGGTGACACCTATGCCACATCTTACACCATTCCGGAGCAAAATCTTTCCAATTAGTAATACCCCATTGGGCGTCGACCCTTTTGAGATGCCAGGAGAAAAAACAAGTTGGATCACAAAGTATCTCTTGTTGCATTCCAAACTGCATCTTGACACGGTCACTGTGGTGCATCTCCACAACGTTGAACCGTATGATTGAAGTCTTTGTGGTCCAAACAGCTGCATCCTCGGGTTTGGTTCATGGTCCAAACCCAAATATGGTCTCTAGATAAACTGTGGATAAAATTAAATCAGCATAATGAAAACGAAATAAATAAATAATTTAAAAGTAGAAAAGTTCAAAGGTACGACGTACATCATCCGGGCCAAGGTGATTTAATAGATTACGATATAGAGCGACATTGAATCTGGGATTTTTACCGTAATCCATACCCGTCACGCAGTATCTAAAGGAATTGTAAAATAGATTATTTTTAGCATATATTTGGCGAACAAATGAATAATAAATGATTTAAGTTCTTGACTTACTTTGTTGCGTATGGGAACACGGACGCGTTATTGTTGACAGGGTTTAGGGACTCCATTCTCCACCAATCTCAGGCTTGGAGTAAGAAAGCGCATCCATAAAATGTATATTTTTTCTTGGTTGTATTTTTTACACAGGGAACTGTATAGATGGGCTAAAACAGCAGAACCCCAACTATACTTTCTACTTTTTTCAAAGTTCCTAAGTAAATTTAAATACATAAAATTTACACTATTTCCTGTACTTTCGAGAAATAAAAAGGTTCCAAACAGTATCATTATATAATTTCTAGCTTTTATTACTCTTGCTAGCTCGAAGGAGTTTTCGTTCAACTCTAGAGTCGCATAATGTTTTTTTAGTTTAATAAGTAATATACCTTGGCCTCTAGCACCACCACCTTCAACCGTATCTTTGCCCAACAATTCCTCGCAAAGAGAATTGGGCTGTTGAACCGACCCGTTAACCGCCTTACCGTCGACAGGGAGGCCCAATAACATGTACACGTCCTCTAGTGTGACAGTTCATTCACCTATTGGTAGATGAAATGTGTGTGTCTCGGGTCTCCACCTTTCCAACATTGTAAGTATAAACTTTAAATCAATCGTGCAGTTGGAGATCTTTATAACATTTCCAAAACTCGCATATTCGAGATAGGTAACGATCAACGGGTCAGGAGTAATATGGTATTGTGAGCGAATTCTGAATCTTTTAGTATCCTAAATTCAAAATATAAAAAGTGTAAGAGTCCATAAGATGTATAAATCATTAATAATATTATAAAAATATATAAGTATACAAGAATATTTGAGAATTTATAAAAACTTACAAACGCCGCAATATTGTCCCTTGTGCCTCTGTGAGAATCGCCATTGTGAGAAGAGCCATAGTTGAAATTGTATAAGATAATGAAAGAGTTTGTATCAGAGAGTGAGATAATTGTTGATGCAAAATAAGTATGTGAGGCTCTGTATTTATAGGCAAAATTTTATCACAGAGTGAATAAATGAGGTGGTTGGTGTGTGCATGCATGCATGATATGTGTCACTCATGAGGTGGTTGCATTGTAGGTTCAGGCTAGGTGGCAACCTTAGGGAAGGCATCTCTGCATGCATGTAACACGATTGGACATGTAGGGAGGCGCCATTTAACTTGGCGAATGAGTACAAAATTGAAAGGTATCGCCATCCCAATTGACGAATTAGAGGTGGCATATGTTGCAGTGTAGGTGCAGGCTAGGTGGCAACCTTGGGGAAGGAATCTCTGCATGCATGTAACACAATTGGACATGTAGGGAGGCGCCATTTGACTTGGCGAATGAATACAAAATTGAAAAGTGTATTCAAATGCATACGAAACCTCCCAGTAACTGCTTTGGTTAAATCAACATATTTTAGAATGGCTTTGTTGTTTTCCAAAAGAGGTGAAATATGGAATACCGTCTTACAATCGGAACAACTATGGAGTGAAAGTTGCATGAAGTATATTAAGGCAAAAAGTGCCAAAGCCAACATCCATCTGGTTATAAGGTTCGACCAACACAACCATAACTTCATTGTCAAAGAGACAATTAACCACAATAAGGGGCTGCCAAGACAAGAGTATAGGGTAATACTACCATCTCGTTGGTGCGATTGTGGCAAGTTTCAAGCCTTTCGTATGCCTTGCTCTCATGTCATTGTGGTATGTGCGTATACTCATCAAGACGCATTACAACTTCTATCTCCCATTTACAAGTCTGAAACCTTGATCAACGTATACAACAACAACTTCCCATTGGTAGTGAAACCTGATTATTGGCCTACATACGACAGTGAAACAATATGGCACAACGATCAAATGAGAAGGAATAAAAAAGGTCGTCCCAAAAGCAAGCGTATCACAACTGAAACAAAATCCCTTGACAAGCTAGAAAGAAAGTATGGTTTATGTCGTCAGGTCGGACACAATCGAAAAAATTGTCCCACTCGGGCTACTAGCTCAACCACATAAAAACTGTATGCAAACCATCTTTACTTTTTTAAGTTCTAAAAATTACGATTTTTCATTAAGAGCATTTGTTACAACAAACCTTATGCAAACAACAAATAAAAACATGATAAAACGTCTAATAAATTACAATCGTCAAAACAATTTCATCTGACCCGTGCATCATCAACATTATGTCTCCATCTGTTTTGACTTTCTCTAACCAAAAATTAGGTCTTCCAGTTGCAAGTGAGGTGGCTGTTCTTCTTTGCCGGATCCTTCTAATTTGTTCCCCATCCTCAATGTCTCCCTCTAGCCATCGCATCAACTCTCTCTTCAGACGCTCCATGGAGTGAATGTGCCAAAATTTCACTTTCATCGGAGGTTTGGTGGCCGAGAAAATAACGTATCCATCTCTGGTGAAAATCACGGAAGATGTCATGACACAAATAACAGAGAAAAAAATAAGAAGACAGTGCGAGAAAGTGTGAAGAATGATGGAGAATCAAGTCATTTATTTAAAGAAATGTGCATTGCCCTAGGCTCCAAGTGAGATGACGCCTCCTCTCACATTTAAAGTGCATGCACCAACTCACTTAGCTAAAAGTGAGAGCATGCGCCAAGTAAGATGGCGCCTAGGGCATAATGGAAGGTGCATGTGCCAATTGGGTTGGCTCCTCCATTGTGGGGTTTCTTGAAATATGGTTATTTGATGATTTTCTCCAAAACATGGTTATTTGTGTTTTTTTTCAAAACCTGGTTATTGCAAAAAAAAAAATCCGCTACTGGATTGTTTTAGACTTATAATTGAAGTTCGCGTTCTTCTGTTTTGTTCACGTTATTTAGCTTAGATTATTTTTCATTTGCACGCTAAAAACGAGATGAAGATAAATGACAATCATATTTGTATAACAAATGTTTTTATAAAAAATGGTATTAATTTATGCTAAGTTTTTTTATGCAGTTTGTGTTTAGTTTTAGGGAATTTCTTAACAAATTCTATACTGTTCTAGCGCAATGTGCGAAAATACTTAAATGTTTTTAGATTTCAAAGATACATCTTTGAGATGCACAACGATGTAATAAAACACAAAATTTTTCAGAGTTATATTTTTGATATCAAATCGGCAACATATTTTCGGAATAATGCCTTACAATGTAGAAAAACAGAATTGAAATACACTAATTTCACAAAATCAAAATACCATTGATATTGTAAAATAAGCAATACATCGTGATTTTAACATAGATTGAACATTACACTTCAACATATAGGTGGACGCTGCAACATCTTGATAATATCATCGATCGATCTCGAAATAGTCGCATTCAACTCGATCGAAAATTTTGATTCTAAATGGAAAAAAGGTTCTCCATACAGCCCTTAAATCAACAATAGTCTTCAGCTCATGATTGTTGAACTCAAGCTTTCCTTCTTTGTCAACGGGTGATAAGCGGTACTCGATCTTCACAATTTTGCGATTGTCACCACATGGTAGAAGGTTCTGCAATATGTATTGTAGATCTTCAAGAGGGGTGTACTCGTTGGTATGAGAGGTTGGAAAAATTTCTGGTCAATAATGAATATAGGAAAGGAGGAATAGACAAGAACCTGTTTGTTAGGGAGAAGGAAGGAAAACTCATGATTTCTCAAATATATGTTGATGACATTGTGTTTGGAGGGTTATCAGATCAGATGGTCCAACATTTTGTCAAACAAATACAATCAGAGTTTAAGATGGGTCTTGTTGGTGAATTGACTTATTTTCTTAGACTTCAAATAAAACAAATGGATGACTCTATCTTTATCTCTCAAAGTAAGTATGCCAAGAACATAGTCAAGAAGTTTGGATTAGAAAATGCAAGTCACAAAAGGACACCCGCTCCTACACATTTGAAACTATCAAAAGATGAAAAAGATGTTGTTGTTGATCAAAGTTTATACATAAGTATGATTGGTAGCTTGTTGTACCTTACAACTAGCAGACCTGATATCACCTTTGTTATTGGGGTTTGTGTTAGATATCAAGCGAAATAAAAAATAAGTCACATCAATCAGGTGAAGAGGATCTTCAAATACATTAATGGTACTAGTGACTATGACATCTAGTATTTTCATGGATCAGATTCCATGCTGGCAGAATATTGTGATGAAGACTGGGCAGGTAGTGCTGATGATAGAAAGAGCACTTCTAGTGACTGTTTCTTTTTGGAAAGTAACATGATCTTCTGGTTTAGTAAGAAACAAAATTGTGTATCTTTGTCTACAGCTGAAGCAGAGTATATTACAATTGAGAGTAGTTGCTCTCAATTGACGTGGATGAAGCAAATGTTAAAATAATATAATGTCAACCAAGATGTCATGACATTATACTGTGATTACCTTAGTGCTATCGATATTTCAAAGTATCCTATTCAACATAGCAGAACTAAGCACATTGACATCCATCATCATTTTATCAGAGATCTTGTTGAAGACAAAGTGATTACTCTGGAGCATATAGCCATTGAGAAACAACTGAATGATATATTCACCAAAGCTTTGATGAAAATCTGTTCGAAAAGCTTTGGGGTGAACTTGGCGTTTACATTTTTGAGGAACCTTAGGATCCAATGCCTTGTGTGCTTCCACCTGGTGCTTATTAGTTAGTTTTATTTCCATTTGTGCTTTATTTTTTATTGCCTATGTGCAATATATTCTCTTGTTTTCTAGGTTTCCATGGTGTACATTTACTCCATTTTTTTGCCAAGATTTTGGCTAAAAAGGGGGAGTAAAGTGTTGATGTATTGTGTGTGTCTTGATGTTACTTTCTTAACATTGTGATAGGACTGTATGCTGCTGCTTTTGGGAAAATAGCTGTGTGTGGTTGCTCATACAACTATTTAGGGGGAACAAGGTAGTCACAATTTCCTGTGTGCTTTTGCTGCTGCTACTGATGTAGTCAATTTGTGCAGGATAAGGATGTCATAGCCGATGTTCCAATCATGTCTGGTGTGTATTGAGGATCCTTTGAATTTCTCTTATGGTGTGGATTTTTCCTCGAGAGGGAGAACTTATCATCTGTAACAGAGGGAGTGCTAACCTGCCTGTTTGTTGTGTAACTGCTGTAACTCTAATCTATTACTTTTTATGCAGTTTATTTGTGGGTTTATCCCTCTCTCCAGTTTAATTAGTTTTTAGTTGTTTTAGTCAAAATTTGCCAAAGAGGGATATTGTTAGTACCATGGTTTTAGGATTGACATAATTTTGCTAAAACATGGTTTATAACATGATGTTATGGAATATGTTCTAACATCATGGTCAAGTTCATTTGAAGGAAAATGTTCTGACAAATGTTGTAACATCCTGTATCAGAACATCAATACATGTTGTTTATTCTTGATAAGATTTAAATTGATTTTGTGAGATTCCTTTTGGTTTTATCTCACTGATTTTTCACAGGTCAAGTATATTAAATTTGTAACAATTGATTTATCTCCAACTGTACACATGTTGCCAAAATTGGACATTGAGACAATTTAGGAAACCTTGTATTCTTTTCCAAGATTCAAGGAGATTTTTTTTCACAAATTGGTGGAGCCCTCAGCTTATGCAATAAGGAATATATAGGCGCAGATTCAAGGCCCATGGATTGTTGAGGAGTATTTAAAGAAATTACCTAGACCTAATTTCATTAAGAACTTTGTAAAAAATAAGGGGATGTCTTCTTTTGTTAGTCTTAGGGTTTGAGGGTTCTTCAAGGAAATTTTTGTGTTCTTTGTACATTCTCATGCATCTCTTGATGTATTTGAGTTAACTGGTTGTTACTTGACAATTTGTCAAGTTGTTTTTCTTCCTCTAAAGCTTTTAAGCAAGAGTTTGAGTATTATGGTTGAAGTGTAAACTTCCGTTTTAGTTTGGTTTCGAGTCACTGTGATTGTGACTAGATTATAGACTGTCATTGAGATTAGGGCATGTCTTTTATCACTACGGTGATTGGGAGTGAGTTGGTAATTTCTCATATCTAGGAGGTTCTTAGGTATAAGTTGCATTTGATTAAGTGATAAGTTATAAATTGGGAATGTTTAGGCTTAGAATTAATACTACTGATAACGGATTTCCTTCCTGGCTTGGTAGCCCCCAAAGTAGGTGAGTTGCACCGAATTGGGTTAAAAATTCTGTGTTCTTTTACCTTCCGCGTTTAAATTCTGCATAGTTTTATTTTAGTAAAAGTTATGTCAACCCGCAGATATCGTAACATCTGTCGCGACATTATGTTTGTGTGTTGAGACAACAATCTCGACGTCTTTATTGTGTGTGCTAGAATTTAAGATAATAACTTTAATAATAATACAATTCATTCATTCAATATTCTTTCAATTAATTATCCTTCCCTTTCAATCCAAATGCAGTCGTGCCTGCACTAATAATTTGGTATCCGAAACTCTTTGGTTTTCTGCATAGGTGGCCGTGCTTCGAGGGATTGTGATTCACATCTTCTGTAAAGATGAATGATAATAATGGAATTTACTACTCTTTTCCAATTATTTATAGCAAGAATTAGGACCGGTTGCATAAACAAATAATTCCTTGTTTGGATTTCAAGAAACTCTCGACGTTGTCCTTCATGGTGTTTTGGAGCTTACAACTCACGCAACTGACACTTAGAAGACGAGTCATAAATATGCGAAGAAGAAATATTGTAAGGCGTCATACCACATTCAATTTTCAATTGGTGGTGCAAACTTTGATCACATATCTCAATGCTAAATTGATAAAAGAAGCATGATATATTCTTGTCAAATATTATGAATGAGGTGAGAAGGTCAGGGGTGTCAAGCTACAAGATTTGAGGTGACATTATGAATTACTGCAAATGGGTGAAGATGATAAGGTTGTAGGCTACGTGTTCAATGTTAAAATCTTACTCATATGATAAAGAGTTATGGTGAAACAATGTCTGACAGGATGATCATTAAGAAGGTAATGAGAACACTATCCTCTCATTTTGATCATGTCATTGTGGCTATACAAGAAGCGAGCAACATGGCCACAATGAAGTTGGGGGACCTGGTTAGATCCTTGAAGCTCGTGAATTAAGGATTACTGATAGAAGATGTGTTCAAGAATCAATACAGGCCTTGCAAGCTAAAACTTGGAAAGTATGGTGGTTCTAGCAAGGTTAAAGAAAAATATGACAAAGTTTACAACAAGAAGGGGTCGTGGAATAACTCTCAAAATCCAAGAAATGATGAGAAGTCACCTGAATTCTCCAAGAAAGGTGGAATAAATTTCTCTCATAAAGAAAAACTTGACAATAAATATGCGCAATGTTAAAACTGTGAGAAGTGAGGACACGTGGCCAAGAACTGCTGGTACAACAAAGGAAAAGGAGCTTCGAAAGATAAATATGGTGATGGAGAAAATCTTGCACATGAAGAGTCAGATGATTCAAGAACAATGGTGCTTATGGATGCAGTCTTAGATGATCATACTGAGTTCAATAACTTGTTCTTGGGTTTCAATCACATGACTAGGCATACGGTTTGGCTGACAAACTTTGATGGCACAAGGAGAAAGAAGATCATATTGGCTGATAGAAGTTTCTTGCACGTAGAAGAAGCAGGAAACATGATCATCAAAAGAAGTAACAACAAGTCAGCCATAATTAAAAATGTGTTATGTGTGCCCAAAATGAAGAACAACCTATTAAGTGTTAGCATCTAATTTAGAAAAGATTCTTAGTGATTATGAAAGATGAGGCTTTTGAATTGTTGGATTCTAGCAACATATTAGTCTTGAGGTCTCCACTCTCCAAGAACAAGAAATTCAAGACCATGATTAGTTCCATAGAAGTTCAATGCCTGCAAGCAATAGTGGATCACAAATAAAGTTGGTTGTGTCATCTAAGGTTTGATCATTTAAATTTTAGATCTCTTAATTAACTTGTCACCCAAGGAATGGTAAATGGTATGCCATGTTTTGTGATACCTGAAAAACTATGTGAAGGTTGTATGGTAGGAAAGAAATCAAGAAATGACTTCAAAACTCATTTTCCTATGAAATATTATTATATATTAGAAGTGGTTCACTTTGATGTATGTGGTCCTCTTGAGAAACATACTATTGGTGACAATAGATACTTTGACTCTTTTGTTGATGAGTATATCACAAAACTTTGGGTGTATATGATCATGCACAATGATGAAGTATTTGAAGTCTTTAAGAGATTCAAAATAGTGGTTGAAAATCAAAGTGAGAAGATGATTAAGATACTCAGAACTGGAGGAGGTAGAGAGTACACATCCAAGAAGTTTAAGGAGTTCTATTCAGAGTATGAAATTGATCACGAGGTTACAACTCCATATACCCCATCAACACAATGGTATACCTGAGAGGAGGAATATAAGTATAATGAATATGACTAGGTGCATGTTGAAATAAAAGTGCATATCTAACTCATTATAGGGTAAATTAGTCACCATAACTACTTATGTGTTGAACAAGTTTCCAACACGAAGATTAAAGAATAAAGTTCTAGAGGAAGTGTGAAGTAGAAAGAAATCATCACTGAACCACTTAAAGGTGTCTGGCTCAATTTACTACAAACATGTACCTGATGCTAGAAGAAAGAAGCTAGATGACAAAAGTGAACCTATGATACTAGTTGGCTATCAAAAAATTGGAGCATATAGACTGTTCAACCCAGTCAATGGAAGGCTCATGGTTAGTAGATATATTATTATTAATGAGAATTCTTCCCGGAACTGGGACTTTAACAATACAACCAAAAGGCCTATGTTGAGCTCAACCTTGGATGAGGTAAATGATGAGCAAAACGAGAGTCAACATGTTGAAGTAGCTGATCAAGTCATGATGAGGTAGATAATCATTATGAGGAGGATGCACTAATTCAAAGACCTCAAAGAACAAGAACAAATACATTAAGACTTCAATATTGTGAAGTTATTAGACATAGTGAAGTCACAACAAATGAAGATTTGGTTCAGATTGAACTACTAGAAGATGCAGAGCCTATAAACCATAATGAAGCCTTGAGAACCAATGAATGAAAGGATGCACTGATTGAAGAGTTAGAAGCAGTTAAGAGGAATAACACTTGGGAACCAATCAAATTTCCAGAAAATACAAAACTAATTGAGGTAAAATGGGTATATAAACTGAAGCACAACCATGATGGCTCTATTTCTAGGCATAAGGCTAGGTTGGTAGCAAGAGGTTTTCTTCAAAGAACGTCCATTGACTACTTACGAACCAGTTTCTAGACTTAAAATTATTATATTAAAGTATGTTAAAGAGATTTTCAAGAGATTCAGAATGCTTGATTCAAATCCTATAGTCTCTCATATTGAAGCAAATTTAAAACTTGAGAAGAATGGTGATGAGGAAATATTGGATATGACTTTGTTCAAACAAATATAAGTATCTTTGAGATATGTATGGAACAACATGCCTGATATAGGCTTCTTAGTTAATCTAGTGAGCATAATCATGGATGACCCTAGAGTCTCTCATATGAAGGATGCAAGGAGAATTTTGAGATACTTGAAGGGAATTTTCAACAATGGAATTATTTTCCAAAAGAGTTTATATGGAAATGATGAAGAGATTGCATGCTATCTAGTTGCAGATTGGTGTGGAGACAAGTCTAACAGGAGTGTCACATCGGGAAAATTTGTGATTAAGCTATTGATTAACTTAACTCAGAAAAGCAAGAGTCACCATCAAACTTTATTGTTTCCAAAGGAAAAGGGAAAATATCGTTAAAAACCATAAAAAGTTTTTAAACAAAAACTAATAAAAACATAGATCTAGATATGGGGGTTGGTTATGCTAAGGGAATGTATTAAGACCATTCACATCTATGGTACTCCATAGGAACCTCTTGAAAATTTGTGTTATAAAAGAGGTATTGTTTAGAAAAAGATTGATGGGATGGGAAAGAAAGTTATTTTTATGATTTTTGTTGTACAATACTTCAAAAGTCTCGTGCCTATGTATCATCCAAGTGCAATGAAGAATCAAAACCTTATAGTTCATGGTAAAAATAATAAAAGTTTGTTTGTTTTGCTTGATTTTAAAAGAAGAGACATTTTGTCGTATTCGAGTGGAAAACTCACTTACTACCCACAATTATGAGGAAGAAGCATTTACATCATCTTGATATGGGTAGTTTCACTTCGATTTGATCAATAGAGAAATTCTCAAGATTCAAGTAGAAAATGTCAATCACTTCACAACATATTGTAGAAGTATAGTAGTTTGCATCACTACAATAATCAACTAATGTCTAATCTTTGAGAAAAAGGTTTTTCTAAAATGGAAAGTGCACAAAGGGAACAAAAGATTTGAATGTGGTGTTTTTTAGTCTTTTGAAATGATTTTGATATGCTTAAGATGTCTTAGCATTTATTGGGAAAAAGATTTTGAAAATCACTTGACAAAGTCAAAGTTTATTGAGAAATAGATTTCAAGTTTGAAAACAAGAAGGTTTTTAAAATAATGAGGAGATTTTGAAAATTAAAGAAGGGGAGGAGATGAAGAGACTATCCTAAAGCATAAAAGTAAATTACAATAAATAAATGGTCTCATTGTAATGTAGTCCAAGAGAAATCCTTTATGCGTGCAAGTGAACTAACCATAAGAAGAGCAAGCATTTGACATTGGTCAAGATGAAGCATTCTTTTCGTTTGGATTTAAGCCAAAAGTCAAGAATCAGATAAATAATCATAAAAGCATATGAATTTTAAAAGTATAAGATGAAATCCAAGGTATCAAATAACAATCCTTGCATCAAATGAAAAGTAAAACACCAGATAAAATCAAAGGTCTCAAATGAATTCCTAAGGTCTCAGATACATGGTGTTATACCCCAAAATTTGCCCTCCCATATTCCTCAAGAAATTGCCAAGTCAAGGTCACAAAATTCCCCAAGGGTTGTGCAGATCAACTGTTTCCTATACAGTCAAAATTAGGGTTTGGGTTCTGATCAAGGAAAGGAAGTTTTCAAAGGCTCAATCAAGTCTCATAGGCTTACAAACATGGCCAAGCATCCTCATATCAAGTTTCAAGGCATTCAGCTCAAGATTGCACAGTCAAAACCCTAAATTGCACTACAGTCAACTGTAGGGGCAAAATGGTCATTTGGCAGTCAAAAGTTCAAATTTTTGGTCAACATATCATTTTGAAGCCACAAACATCATTTGATCAATGCTTGATCATGATTCTCAAAATTTGGCTCAGAAATCATCAAAGATGCAAAGGTTGCTATATTTGGACAGCTGAAAAAGTCAACTGAAATTGACCAGGGCATAACTTTCACATGGATTATCAGAAAAATTCCATCCAAAGCTCATTTTGAAGAGAAAGACATTTCCTACAACTCATCTTCATACTTCAAGTCCAAGAAATGCTCTCACAAAAAGTTATCAATTTCAATATTATAGGTCATTTTCAAAAGTCAACAAAAAGGGACTTTAAGTCAAAGGCCATAACTTGAGATTGGTAGATCAAAATGACATGGGACCAAAGACATTGGTTAAAGGACTCAAAGACCTTTCCAAAATGTCCAAGAACATGTGAAAAGCTTAAAAATTGAGCAAGTTATGCCTTGTAGAAGTTGGGAAATTTTTGAGAAATGGCAAAAGTCAACTATCCTTGAAAATCCAATTTTTGACAAAAGGGCCCCATTTTTCTCACTTTGTCCATCCTTGTCATGCCACACACGTGGCCCATGGTTGATTTCAAGACCAAATGTTGATTTTTTTTATTTTATTTAATTTTTGATGATTTAATTCATTTTAATTCATTAAAAATTCAAATAAAATTTAAAAATCAATGAAATGGTGTCATATGAATTTGGACAAGTTCTATGTATCATGAACCAACTCAAAAATCAGGCCAAGGTTCATTTACACACTAGGTCTAGGTTTTGGCTAGAAATTAGGAAAAAATGGTTAATGGACAAATTCTAAGGCCAATTCTCTAACAAGCATGAATTAAGGAGAGTTAGCAAGCCTATTCAATTCCATAATGATCATTGAGTCAAACCCTAACCCTAGTGCAGCAAAAAACTCGTTCAAAAGCCATTGGACACTTTGAAAATTTGGACATATATTGCAAATCTGAAATCAAAGCTAGGGATCTTTGGAAGCCAAAATTTTTATACCATCAGCTTCCTGAGACAATTCTAAACGCATTTCAATTCATAACAACACTCAAAGCTCCTTAAACTGGTAGTTACAAGTGAAACTGTACAGCAAATTTTTTGAATTCGTGTTCTTGATTCTAAGCCTCTTTTTGCATTTTTAATTACATATTCATACTCATGATGAAGTTTCCAAGCTGTTCATTATATTTAATTGCATTTTTGTTCATCCTACGCGAATCTGCCATGCCCACATTCTAGGGTTTTCAAGTTTTGATTTTGGGGTTTTTACCATACTGCAAAATTGGCCCTCAAGACCATGACCATTGCATTCCTGGCATCTGGACGAAGAGAATGAAATGCTCGCGCCTAATTTCTGATCACCATAGGCCTATTCGCTATTTCTTGCTAGCCTCCCTAACACCACGTTTCAAAACCGTTGCTTTATTTGTTTGTGTTTCAGGAAATTGGAAGGGATGATGGCGTGGCACAAAGGGATTGGACGAGTTTGAATTAGCGCGCGTTTTAAAAAGCGCTGATGTTTTTCTTTTATATATTTTATTGACCAATATATGTTAAATGAAACCAACGTGGCTCAGCTGGCAGGGACGTGCACTAAGGACTCTCATGACCTGGGTTCGAACCCCAGGTCTCTCACATTTCTAATATTATTTTTCATTTCTAATTCCCATGTAGCATAACATTGAGGACTCACCATGCACATTCAAGAGGCATTATCCACGTGTCCCAGGGGACCTGATCAAGGGTCCAGCTTGAAGGTATACCATGAGGACGAGTCAACAGGTGTGCATATGATTTCAAAAGTCAACAAATTGCCAGCAAATGGGCCAGGCTTTTCAGGCTTGCACCTCCAGATTTCAAATCCACACCTCCCTGGTTATATTTTTTATTTTTCTTTTTTCTAATTTTCTTTATATTCTATTATTTTTTGTGTTTTATTTTCTGATTTAATTAATTCTTACAAAAAATATAAAAACATTAAAAATACAGAAAGGACAAAAAAAATATAATTAATTTTGATTCTTTTTTTTAATAAATTAAAATGTAACTCATTTAGTTTAATTAGGTTTTAATGTTAATTTTAATTCTTTTTTTTTATGATAAAAATCCAAAAAATGTAGAATTAGGGTAATTATTAATTTTTCATATCCTTTTTAATTTTTCCCTCACAATATTATTATTTATTATTTATTTTCTATAAATCAAGAATGGTACATAAATTAGTTTAGAATTTAATTAGGTTAGAGGTTAAATCTTTTTTCATAATAAACTTAAAAAATGATAGAACTAGGATTTTAATTTTAATTAACTTTTCTCTTTTTTCTTTTAAACCTAAAAAACACAAAAACATTATTTTTCATTTAATTTTTAATTTCCTTGATTAATTTTAATTATTTGTAAAAGGGTCCAACGCCCTAATTTTGTTTAGTCTTTATTTCGCGCATTTATTTTACATTGTTTAAATACCTCTGTATATGCCCCAAAGCCATGTAATTGAAAACTCTCGGACTTTTATTTATTCGCTTTATCTATTTGCAGTCAAATCGGGTTCGGTTTTTTTGGCGATGTGGACCCGCGCCCGTTGTAATAGTTAGATTTATTTTCTCGCAAATATAACTGTTAATAAATATGCATGAAAGAATGAATGCCCGAAAAATAAAATTGAACCGTTAGATCACCAATGCATGACAAGACAAACAATGAACTGAAAATGACACACAATTCGCACACACCACTCCTAGGGTACGCCTCACTGTTGCCTTTCGAAAGGTGGTCGTCGAGTAGAAAACGTCTTAGTAAGTCCTCATGGTCCGGGAACCTGGCATGAGGGTAGCTTCTAAGGTGTTTTCCCATTGCTCCGGTGATCACCACGTCCCTAAAACTCGAATTGACCCGAACACCTCCAACAGTGGTGCTACCTACTTCTCAATGGTGGGATGGCACTACCTTAAAGGACATTTACACAGACGAATTCCTTAGGGTAGGTAGGTTCTCAAGGGTACTTGCTCTAATTTCAAACAAATCAAAACATCTTTTCACACCGACACACTTTCAAAAACTTTCAAAACAAACTTTTCAAACACTCTGACGCATGAGTTAAACTGAAACTTTTCAAAGAATATTTTTGAAACCCACATTGAAAAGCAAGCACACATTTTGAAAACACATTGAGCAAGTACCTAAGAGCCCATGGATAACCATGGATAGAAAGGGTGCTAATACCTTCCCTTTCTATAACCTACCTCCCGAACCGAGAGCAATCTCTTTAAAGGAATTTTTCTGTGCTTTTGTCCTTTCCTATTGGAGAAAATAAAAGACGGTGGCGACTCTTGCTTACCGCGACATTTCGCGAACCAGCTTTAAAACAGTCAGTTCCAGATCCACCGATCACAGAACTGGCGACTCTGCTGGGGAAAAACTTAAAGTGGGGTGTACCTTAGGACTAAGATCACTGTGTTTTCAATTGCTTTCCTTGTATGCTTTAAAATTGTGGGTTGCTTGGGAGTTCTATAGATCCTAACCCGGATCAGGGGAATACCTTCTTAGAAAGTAGCAACAAGGCTGTGAGGGAACTGTGCGGGGTATACCGACATGGTTGAAACAGTCTGCTACGTTGATGTGGCACTTTGGTGTGTACCGGTAACCCTTGAGTCAGTCAAGGAGAGTACGGGGCCTCCATGTGGTGTCATGAAGCATCAACAGACCTTAGGAACCTTAATTGAACAATCTTGGCCTCTTTAGGGTAGTGAGATAACTGACTTTGGTGCAGTCCGAGGTTGGTTGATACTCGATACTACACTCAATTGAGGGTTGCTTTCCTGGAATATTTCGGTCGCCAGTTCAGTGGCTAAATCGAAACGATGAACAATGAAAGCAATCCCGTGATATTGGGAACCTTAGAACCCGGTTACTTTGATTAGGACAGGTTGAACCCACCAACTTCAAGAGGGTACTACCCAGACCCCATGCTGGCCTTAAACCTTAAGGGCCTGTCTTGTGTGCCTTGTGTGCCTTACATGTTTGTCTTTGTAAATATCTGTGTTTAATCATAGCATCATTACATCATCCAGCATCATATGCATTAACTAACCATTTCAGGGGTTCGAATTTTCATCTTTGTTCTTGTTTTGTAGGACATGGAAACTGTTCGTAGAAAGACGATTCCAATCAGTCTTGTAAGGATCCCTCCTCAGCTTAAGGAGCTTATATCCAGGATTCCTGAGAACTCTTCATTCAGTGAAAGGCATGGAAGCCTCACCAGCTTGGTCAACACCAACATTGAGGAAGATATGATAAAAGTCCTGTTCCAATTCTTTGACCCTCTGCATCACTGTTTCACCTTCTTGGACTATCAGTTGGTACCTACATTGGAGGAGTTCTCCCGACTCCTGAAGATCCCTATCCTTGATCAGCTACCCTTCAACGGTACAGAAAAGGAACCTAAGCTTGAAGAGATTGCTAAAGCCTTGCACCTACAGTCATCTGACCTCAAGGGACATTGGGAAGTTAGAAGTGGTATCAAAGGGTTCTTAGCCAGGTTTCTGTTTGAAAAGGCCTATGAATGTTGGAACTCTCTTGACTTACGAGCTTTTGAAAAGATTGTGGCCCTCCTTGTTTATGGTTTGGTGTTGTTCCCTAACCCAGATCAGCTCATTGACATCAGTGCTGTCCAGATCTTTATGTCCAGGAATCCTATACCTACGTTGCTGGGGGACCTCCTTCACTCATGTTACACTCGAACCATGAGAAAAAGAGGTGTCCTTATGTGTTGCACTCCTCTCCTGGGAAAGTGGTTTATTTCGCACCTTCCGCAATCAGTCCTGAAGAACGAGCGGGGTTTGAGATGGTCACAACGGTTGATGACTCTTACACATGCAGATATACATTGGTGCCCTAGGTCCAGGGAGGATGTCACTATCATTGATCGTTGCGGGGAGTATCCTAATGTTCCTTTACTTGGAACCAGAGGGGGTATTACTTATAGTCCATGCCTGGCTTGGAGACAGTTTGGTTATGCTCGGAGGGATGGTCCTCATGACATGTTGATTCCTGACATAGTTTTTGACTTCGACAATGATACTCAAGGACTTCGCCAGAGATTTATCAGAGCTTGGAGGATGCCTAGTAGGATAGACAGCAAGACACTGGGGCACAAGAACTCCATCCCTTTGGAGCCTTACCTCAAATGGGTACGAGCCCGCTCTCAGAAGCTAGTAATGCCTTATCCTCACATGCTTCCAGTAATTAAAGAGCCTGCCTTGGAAGGAGAGGTGTCTCATGTTATTCAGCACCCTGACATGCCCACATCCTGGGAAGAGATGCAGAAGAGCTGGATCCAGCTTAAGGAAGAGAGGAATTCTCTTGAGACTAGTTTGCATGCCAGTGAAAAGAAGGTTTTGGAGCTCACTCGCCTGTTGCACGAGGAAAGGAATCTCAACACTTACATAGCTCCAGAGAAGATGCGCAACATATTTTGGATGTGACTTGATCTTTTTGTATTTTTGCCCATGAGGCTTTGATGTATTAAAACAATGATTTTCTTAATAATAAAGTGTGTTCCTTTTGGTCTACAACAAATTTGAATTTTCGAACTCTTGAATGCATTGCATAAACACATATCATTCATCATGTGCATCATAAATACTCTTCTTTTCAGGTTGTTTACCGTTCTTCGCTGTTTATTTCAGCATCATGAACCCTCCTGAATCATCAACCGATGCGGCTATCAAGGCTCTCCAGGCGCAGAACGTCCAGTTTCAGGCGCAAAACGCCCAATTTCAGGAGCTGATCAAGAGCTTGTCTCAGGGTCAACAAGAGTTAAAGACCATGCTGTTGAAGAAGACTAAGAAGAAGAGGAGGACTGTGCTATTTAACACTGGGCGCAGACTCGGGAACACTTTGGTTGTTGAAGCTGAAAGGACTCCTCCATCTGTGACGGAAGGTAGTCATCATGAAAGGGAGGTCACTACTCCTGTGGGCTCTGATACTGAAACAGACTTCAATGACGACCAGTACCCTCCTGCGGAAGACCGGTACAAACAGCTGGAAGACAGATTAAAGGCTGTGGAAGTTCAACGGGTACCTGGATTGGATTTCGGAGACTTGGGGTTATCTACTGGAGTGGTGATCCCGCACAAGTTCAAAACACCTGCCTTCGTGAAGTATGATGGGACTTCCTGTCCCAAGATGCACCTCCGTTCTTATGTAAGGAAGATCCAGCCTTACACAGCAGACAAGAACCTTTGGATCCACTTCTTCCAGGAGAGTCTTTCAGGGACTCACCTCGATTGGTTCTATCAGCTAGATGGAATCAGCATTCGTAACTGGGAGGATCTGGCCACTGCTTTTTACAAGCAGTATCAGTATAATGCCGACCTCGCTCCTACGCGTACCCAGCTCCAGGGTATGTTGCTAGGGTCGGGTGAAGGTTTTAAGGAGTATGCTCAGAAATGGAGAGACCTGGCTGGCAGGGTGCAGCCACCGTTGACGGATCGGGAGCTGGTAGATATGTTCTTGGGGACCCTGTCTGGTCCATTTTTCAACCATCTCATTGGTAATTCCTCTGCTGGGTTTACCGATCTAATCCTGACTGGTGAAAGGATTGAGGCCGGTATAAAATCGGGGAAGATACAGAAAGTTGCCTCCTCCAGTACTGAGAAGAAGCCCTTCAAAAAGGAGGCTAGTGCTGTATATAACTCCCGGAGAACAGAGCGACCTGAACACCGCCAATCTGTCAGTGCGGTAATGATTGCCAAACCTGCTGCCGCTCCTCGGCCAACTAATCCTCAGAAGTTTGAAAGACCCCGGAGGGAGTTTACCCGGTTAAGCATGACCTTATCACAGATCCTGCCGCAGTTGCTATCCACCAATTTAATGACTGTCAAGGAGGCTCCAAAGTTTCCCAACACTGCATCCCCCAAGTTCAATCCAAATGCTCGCTGTGCTTATCATTCTGATAGCCCGGGGCATAACACAGATGACTGTTGGGCCCTAAGGAACAAAGTTCAAGACCTCATTGATGCAAAGGAGATACAGTTTGAGGCGCCCGAGAAGCCGAATGTTGTAAATGCTCCCATGCCCCAGCATGGAGTGAATGCTGTTGAGGATAATTTGTATGTAGCTTCGGTGGATGATGTTGCTACTCCGTTGCTGATGGTTAAGAGGAATCTGTTGCTAGCCGGTTTATTTCCGGGATGTAGCGAAAGTTGCCCTCTATGTGTTGCTTCCCCTGTTGGTTGTTCTCTGTTGAAGTCAGGCATCCAAAACCTGATAGATAGTAGAGAGATTTTGTTTGAAAAGACTGTTGTTCCTGCTGCTCCTGTTGAAGAAGTGTCAATCGTTACCATCTTCAACAACTGTTCCGAGGCTCCTTCAAAGAAGCCTATACAAGTTTTGTCAGTTCACAAGAATGTTCCCATCACCATTACTGTTCCGGGGCCTATACCCTACAAATCTGATAAGGCTGTCCCATGGCACTATGGGGCGGATGTTTATGTTCTGGGTGTGAAACAAGAGTGCAACATTGATACTGGTGTCTCCAACATCACCGGGCCTGCTAAGGTCACTCGTAGTGGAAGATTGTTCTCGCCAGACATTGCTCCTCCAGCAATTCATAGGCCTTTGATCTTCACACCTGCCAGAGTGCCTGTCTCTCCTTCCGACCAAGTATCCACCCCTGCTGCTGAGTCATCTGATACTCGGGGCAAGGGAACTGCTGCTGATGTGCCTGCCAGGACGGAGGCACCAAAGACCATTGTTGAGGCTTCCAAGCAGGAAATGGAAGAAATTCTCAAGATAATAAAGAAAAGTGATTTCAATGTTGTGGAACAGCTGGGGCACACCCCCTCTAAAATCTCCATGTTGTCACTGCTACTGTGTTCAGAGGCCCATGCAAAGGCTCTGATTGCTTTCTTAAAGACTGCCCATGTACCCCAAGATACGACTGCTGACCAGTTCACCGATTGTGTGGCCAACCTAACTGCTGATAATGGCCTGGGTTTCTCTGATGCCGATCTGACAGCAAAGGGGAAGAACCATAATGATGCCCTGCATGTCTCCATTGAATGCAGGAGCACTACTCTTGCTCATGTGCTGGTTGACACAGGTTCTTCATTAAATGTGCTGCCCAAGAAGGCTCTGGATAGGCTGGATTGTGAGGGTCTAGAGCTCAAACCAAGTAGCATTGTTGTCCGGGCCTTTGACGGGTCCAAAAGAATGGTGCATGGTGAAGTGGACATCCCAATCAGGGTTGGGTCACAGGTATTCGATTCAAAATTCTATGTGATGGACATCCATCCGTCCTATTCTTGTTTGCTGGGTCGCCCGTGGATCCACAAGGCTGGAGCTGTAACCTCCACATTGCATCAGAAGCTCAAGTACCCGGTCGGGGGGAGGATCGTAACAGTGCAAGGGGAGGAGGAATACATGGTCAGCCACCTCAACTCTTTCAGATACGTGGAAATGGATGGGGAGTTCATTGAAACCCCCTTTCAACATTTTGAGGAGGTACCACCAACCTTGGCAACAGCAGAAGATGAAGAGGTTTCTCCTATGAAGATGGCCTCCTTAAAGGACGCCCGGGCTGTGATCGAAAAAGGTGAATGTGCAAATTGGGGCAAGCTCCCTGATCTTACTCCTAAGACTAACAAGTTTGGGCTGGGTTTCACCACGGAAGCTCAGAAAGCGGTGCGCAAGGCAAGAATTGGAAGACCTCCGTTGCTCATCACTCAGCATGGAGTGAATGCTATTGGAGAGGAAGATGAAGTGGGAGAGTCAGAGTTCGATAGCTGGATCTACCCAACGGCCGACGGTGGATTGACCAATTGGACTGCTAAAGATTTTACTCCAATAACTTTTGTTCCCCAGTAATGAATTTCTTTGTTTTTGATTTGTAATAAACAATAATTTGAGACTATATGGCCCGGTGTCTTACCCGGGGCACCGTGGTTTTATTTATGAGGGCTTTTGTTTATCACTGTCATATATCATGAATAAAAGCATTGGACGTTTTTCACAATTCAAATTTTGCGCTCCTTTTCTTTCCTTTCTTTACATATTGCAAAACAGCTGTATTTACACACACACTCACTCATACAGGTTTCAATCCACTCTGGATCTCACTGGTAACGACTCTGCTACTGCCAGTTATGACTTCGAAAATCCGATCAACTTAGCCGCCGACGAAGGTGAAGATGATTGCGAAGTGCCTGGTGAACTTGCAAGATTGTTACAACAGGAAGAGAGGGCAATTCAACCCCATGAAGAGCCAGTGGAAATAATAAACTTGGGTACTGAGGAAGATAAGAAAGAGGTAAAGATTGGTGCCAACCTAGAACTCAGCGTGAAGCAACGGTTGACTCAGATGCTGCAGGATTATAAAGAAATCTTTGCCTGGTCCTACGAAGATATGCCCGGATTAGATACCGACATTGTGGTCCATCATTTACCAACTAAAGAAGATTTCCCTCCGGTTAAGCAAAAGGTTCGTCGGATGCGTCCAGAGATGTCTGAGAAGATTAAAGCCGAGGTTATGAAGCAGTTTGATGCTGGGTTTCTTGCAGTAACTTCTTACCCTCAGTGGGTTGCTAATGTGGTACCGGTACCTAAGAAGGACGGCAAGGTCAGGATGTGTGTTGATTACAGGGATCTGAACAGGGCCAGCCCCAAGGATGACTTCCCTCTACCCCACATTGATGTCCTTGTTGATAATACAGCTCAGCATAAAGTGTTCTCTTTCATGGATGGTTTTTCAGGCTACAATCAGATCAAGATGGCACCTGAAGACATGGAAAAGACGACCTTTGTTACTCAGTGGGGCACCTTCTGTTACAAGGTCATGCCGTTCGGGTTAAAGAATGCTGGGGCAACCTACCAACGTGCCATGGTTACCTTATTTCATGATATGATCCATCATGAGATAGAAGTGTATGTGGACGACATGATCGCTAGGTCCCAGACTGAGGAAGAGCACCTAGATCATCTGCAGAAGTTGTTCGACCGGTTGAAACTGTACAAGCTGAGATTGAACCCGAACAAGTGCACCTTCGGGGTAAGATCTGGGAAGTTGCTAGGCTTCGTGGTCAGCGACAAGGGAATTCAAGTGGACCCTGCTAAGGTCAAAGCCATTCAAGAGATGCCAGTTCCTAAGACAGAGAAAGAAGTCAGAGGCTTTTTAGGACGCTTGAATTACATTGCTCGGTTCATCTCACATTTAACTGCTACCTGTGAACCAATCTTCAAGCTGCTGAAGAAAGATCAGGTAGTACGTTGGAATGATGAATGCCAGGCTGCTTTCGACAGAATCAAAGAATATCTCCAAGAACCACCCATTCTTATGCCACCAGTTGAAGGGAGACCTTTGATACTTTACCTGACAGTGCTTGACAACGCAATGGGGTGTGTGCTGGGGCAGCATGACGAGTCTGGCCGAAAAGAGCATGCCATTTATTACCTTAGCAAAAAGTTTACCGACTGTGAGACCCGATACTCACTGCTTGAGAAAACTTGCTGCGCTTTGGTATGGGCTGCTCGCCGGCTGAGACAGTATATGCTGACTCACACTACTTTGTTAATCTCAAAAATGGATCCTATAAAGTACATATTCGAAAAGCCTGCTCTGTCTGGGAGAATTGCAAGATGGCAGATGATCTTGACGGAATACGACATTCAGTACACGACCCAAAAAGCCATCAAGGGAAGTATATTGGCAGACCACCTAGCACATCAAGCTGTGGATGACTACCAATCAATGAACTTCGAGTTTCCGGATGAAAGCATTATGATAGTAACTGACTGTGAAATACCTGGACCGGATGAAGGACCTGAACCAGGATCCCGATGGTCTATGCACTTTGACGGAGCCTCCAATGCTTTGGGAAATGGTATCGGCGCCATAATTGTATCTCCACAAGGTACTCATACTCCACTCACTGCCCGGCTGTGTTTCAACTGTACCAACAACATGGCGGAGTATGAAGCGTGTATTATGGGTCTTCAAGCTGCGATCGACCTGAGGATCAAATTTCTGAGTGTCTTCGGAGATTCCGCTCTTGTGATCAATCAGATCAAAGGAGAGTGGGATACGAAGCACCCAAACTTGATTCCTTACAGAGAATGTGTGTTGGCCCTGATCCCCCACTTCACAGAGATAACATTTGAGCACTTTCCAAGAGAAGAGAATCAGCTGGCGGACGCGTTAGCTACAATGTCTTCAATGTTCAAAGTTAAATGGGATAATGAAGCTCCCCGGATCACCATCTGGAAACTGGACGAACCGGCATACTGTTGTGATCTCGAAACTGAATTGGTAACTGAGAAGCCCTGGTACCACGAAGTGAAGAGATATCTGGAAGCACAGGAATACCCTGAAGGAGCATCTGTCAATGATAAGAAGTTCCTGAGAAGGTTTGCAGCCAAGTTCTTTCTTAGCAACGGCATCTTGTACAAGCGAAACCAGGATTCAACTCTACTGCGTTGTGTAGATAAGACTGAAGCAGAAAGAATCATGGAAGAGCTACATGAAGGGACTTTTGGTACACACTCCAGCGGACATACCATGGCAAAGAAGATCCTACGGGCAGGATATTACTGGTCTACAATGGAAGCTGACTGTTACCAACATTCCAGGACATGCCACAAATGCCAGATTTATGCAGACAAGGTGCATGTTCCTCCGGTTCCCCTGAATGTTCTGACTGCGCCTTGGCCATTTGCAATGTGGGGCATAGACATGATCGGTGAGATAAAACCTACGGCATCCAATGGACATCGCTTCATCCTAGTGGCAATTGATTATTTCACGAAGTGGGTTGAGGCAGCATCCTATGCTACGGTAACCAAGACTGTTGTGGCACGGTTCATTCGGCACAACCTGATCTGTCGGTATGGCGTCCCTGAGCGGATTATTACGGATAACGGTACCAACCTGAACAATAAGATGATCACCGAGCTTTGCGAACAGTTCAAGATACAGCACCACAATTCTTCTCCTTACAGACCGAAGATGAATGGGGCTGTAGAAGCAGCTAATAAAAACATCAAGAAGATCGTGCAGAAGATGACAGTAACGTATAAAGATTGGCACGAGATGTTACCGTTCGCTCTACATGGGTATCGTACTTCAGCTAGGACGTCAACCGGGGCAACTCCTTTCTCTCTGGTTTATGGCATGGAGGCCGTCTTGCCAATCGAAGTACAAATTCCTTCTCTCCGGATAATGAAGGATGCAAATCTGAACGAAGATGATTGGATCCAGACACGACTTGATCAACTCAACCTTATTGACGAAAAGAGACTTGCTGCTATCTGTCATGGTCAGACGTATCAGAAGCGAATGATCAGGGCATTTAACAAAAAGGTCAGACCACAGGAATATCAAGTCGGGGATCTGGTGATCAAGCGAATTATCCTTCCTCAGAGTGATCCAAGGGGCAAATGGACCCCTACGTACGAAGGGCCATTTGTGGTTAAGCATGTGTTCTCAGGAGGAGCAATGATATTAACCAATATGGATGGTGACGACCTTCCTCACCCCGCCAATGCAGACATAGTTAAAAAATACTACGCATGAAAAAAGACCCGCTAGGCTGACATGTCTAGGCAAAAATTAGGGCTTCCCGTCGAACCAAAAGGGTTCGGGCAAAATGAAGGGGTGAAAATGAAAAAATCTGTACACCCGGCAAGTCGAAAACCTGAAAAAGGCGGCTTGGGCAAAAATGGGTATCCCGGTGGACTGAAAACCCGAAAAGGCAGTCCAGGCAAAAGTTAGGGATAAAAGCGTAATACTATGTCTCATTGGATCACTTTGCATCCAGAATCCGGTATCTACATCAAGACGGCATCGATCAGTCAGCCTCACCTTCAACCAAGGTCACCAAGTGATGAGACGCTCGGAGTTATAAAGGCTATAGCAGAGTTGAAACCCAGTGGATCATTCATATTTCACACAGTTGTTTTTAATTTCTTTTGTACAAAACTTGTAATAAACTCTTTTGCTCGGCGACATTCCGCTTACTAGGACGTCAGCCTCTTGTACACAAAACGCCTATTCACAGGCTATTCAAAATCAATACAAATATACTTTTCAGTTAAACGTGCCAACTGTTTTTTCTTTTTTCTGTTTTGGTTTTGCGAAAAACGTCCAAGGTTCAATTCGTGATATATGCATTGATAATAATTTGCTAGCTCATAAATATTTGCATACGAGACAAAGAACTAATTGCAGGTGACACTAGAAACAGGGGCAATAAAGAGTTGTCTGAGCAGTCTAATTGTTCTATCCTCCAAGGTACCAAGGTAGGTTCGACTAAAGAACCTAACCAGACATCTTAAATTCCCCAGAGGACAGCAAGTCAGTGCATTCTTCCCCAGCATATCAAAACTTCCCCAGGAGAGTCCCCTCCAAGTTCCCCAGGAAAAGTGGAATTCATCTCCCCAAGCAGTAAGCTTATCCCCAGTAAATTCTGGAAGCTTATCCTCCGCAGAGCACGAACGTGTCATCCGGCTTGATTTAAAGAGTTGTTTCCTTAACAGGATATAACTGGGTTATCCTCAGCCTAAAGCCAAGGGAAAGTCGTCGTCAACGTAGTTCTTTCCTATCCTCAGCGAAGTCTATTCACACTTCCAATACAACAACGGTATCCCCAACAGAGCTACTATCAACATTCAGCAAAGCATCACTCTTCCCACAGAGTATTGCTTCCCAGCATGGTCGCTAGAGTATCTTTTCTCCCCGCAGAATCCTCCATTTGCCAAGTTTATTCCGCAACGGAGTCATCTTCTCCTACCGGTATCCTTGCAATTATCATCCCCAGCGGAAGCAAAATCTATTCTTCGACATCAGCCCGGGATACGACTTCCCGGCACCCGTCAAGGATTCATTTTCCTAGACGAAAACATACATAAAACATCACATACAGCATTATAGCATGCATAACGCACTGCATCATACAAATCTCATTTATGTTGAGAACATCATTGCTTGATCCATATCATGCATTGCATATGACTGACTTTTACCTTTCAGGGAAGATCCAGTTAAGTTCTCAAGCTACATTTCAAGACCTAGACTGGTTCAGTCAAAGGCCTTCTCTGGTTCAGTCAAATCGTCCCAAGATTTTCCTGATTGCTTATCCCTTTGAAGACATTTCAAGACCTAGACTGATTCAGTCAAAGGCCTTCTCTGGTTCAGTTAAATCGTCCCAAGATTTTCCTGATTGCTTATCCAGTGGAAGACATTTCAAGACCTAGACTGATTCAGTCAAAGGCCTCCTCTGGTTCAGTTAAATCGTCCCAAGATTTTCCTGATTGCTTATCCAGTGGAAGACATTTCAAGACCTAGACTGGTTCAGTCAAAGGCCTTCTCTGGTTCAGTTAAATCGTCCCAAGATTTTCCTGATTGCTTATCCCTTTGAAGACATTTCAAGACCTAGACTGATTCAGTCAAAGGCCTCCTCTGGTTCAGTTAAATCGTCCCAAGATTTTCCTGATTGCTTATCCAGTGGAAGACATTTCAAGACCTAGACCGGTTCAGTTAAATCGTCCCAAGATTTTCCTGATTCTGTCAAAGGCCTCTCTGGTTCAGTCAGATCGACCTTAAGATCTCCCTGATTCTTATCCCAGCAGAAGACACCCCAGATTTTTCTCAACGAGCGTTGTTGAAGTTAAAGTCGCTCAAGGCTCTCTTACCATTCATGCTAAGGAAGTAATCATCCCTGCAACGTGTCAGGTACTCATTTTCTGTTTTGCAGGTATACAGGTTCTCGCCAAGAAATCTCCTGCGCGATAAACATCCAGATGGCATCTATAAGCCCATTCCCCCTCATTGCCAACATGTGAGCGCAAATTTCCGGGCACTCTAGTGTCCAATCATCTTTTACCCTCGGATTACGAAAGGCGCGTCAGCCAATCTACATCCTCAGGTCTAAGAAGATTGAACAGGGGCAACTGTTATACCCCAAAATTTGCCCTCCCATATTCCTCAAGAAATTGCCAAGTCAAGGTCACAAAATTCCCCAAGGGTTGTGCAGATCAACTGTTTCCTATACAGTCAAAATTAGGGTTTGGGTTCTGATCAAGGAAAGGAAGTTTTCAAAGGCTCAATCAAGTCTCATAGGCTTACAAACATGGCCAAGCATCCTCATATCAAGTTTCAAGGCATTCAGCTCAAGATTGCACAGTCAAAACCCTAAATTGCACTACAGTCAACTGTAGGGGCAAAATGGTCATTTGGCAGTCAAAAGTTCAAATTTTTGGTCAACATATCATTTTGAAGCCACAAACATCATTTGATCAATGCTTGATCATGATTCTCAAAATTTGGCTCAGAAATCATCAAAGATGCAAAGGTTGCTATATTTGGACAGCTGAAAAAGTCAACTGAAATTGACCAGGGCATAACTTTCACATGGATTATCAGAAAAATTCCATCCAAAGCTCATTTTGAAGAGAAAGACATTTCCTACAACTCATCTTCATACTTCAAGTCCAAGAAATGCTCTCACAAAAAGTTATCAATTTCAATATTATAGGTCATTTTCAAAAGTCAACAAAAAGGGACTTTAAGTCAAAGGCCATAACTTGAGATTGGTAGATCAAAATGACATGGGACCAAAGACATTGGTTAAAGGACTCAAAGACCTTTCCAAAATGTCCAAGAACATGTGAAAAGCTTAAAAATTGAGCAAGTTATGCCTTGTAGAAGTTGGGAAATTTTTGAGAAATGGCAAAAGTCAACTATCCTTGAAAATCCAATTTTTGACAAAAGGGCCCCATTTTTCTCACTTTGTCCATCCTTGTCATGCCACACACGTGGCCCATGGTTGATTTCAAGACCAAATGTTGATTTTTTTTATTTTATTTAATTTTTGATGATTTAATTCATTTTAATTCATTAAAAATTCAAATAAAATTTAAAAATCAATGAAATGGTGTCATATGAATTTGGACAAGTTCTATGTATCATGAACCAACTCAAAAATCAGGCCAAGGTTCATTTACACACTAGGTCTAGGTTTTGGCTAGAAATTAGGAAAAAATGGTTAATGGACAAATTCTAAGGCCAATTCTCTAACAAGCATGAATTAAGGAGAGTTAGCAAGCCTATTCAATTCCATAATGATCATTGAGTCAAACCCTAACCCTAGTGCAGCAAAAAACTCGTTCAAAAGCCATTGGACACTTTGAAAATTTGGACATATATTGCAAATCTGAAATCAAAGCTAGGGATCTTTGGAAGCCAAAATTTTTATACCATCAGCTTCCTGAGACAATTCTAAACGCATTTCAATTCATAACAACACTCAAAGCTCCTTAAACTGGTAGTTACAAGTGAAACTGTACAGCAAATTTTTTGAATTCGTGTTCTTGATTCTAAGCCTCTTTTTGCATTTTTAATTACATATTCATACTCATGATGAAGTTTCCAAGCTGTTCATTATATTTAATTGCATTTTTGTTCATCCTACGCGAATCTGCCATGCCCACATTCTAGGGTTTTCAAGTTTTGATTTTGGGGTTTTTACCATACTGCAAAATTGGCCCTCAAGACCATGACCATTGCATTCCTGGCATCTGGACGAAGAGAATGAAATGCTCGCGCCTAATTTCTGATCACCATAGGCCTATTCGCTATTTCTTGCTAGCCTCCCTAACACCACGTTTCAAAACCGTTGCTTTATTTGTTTGTGTTTCAGGAAATTGGAAGGGATGATGGCGTGGCACAAAGGGATTGGACGAGTTTGAATTAGCGCGCGTTTTAAAAAGCGCTGATGTTTTTCTTTTATATATTTTATTGACCAATATATGTTAAATGAAACCAACGTGGCTCAGCTGGCAGGGACGTGCACTAAGGACTCTCATGACCTGGGTTCGAACCCCAGGTCTCTCACATTTCTAATATTATTTTTCATTTCTAATTCCCATGTAGCATAACATTGAGGACTCACCATGCACATTCAAGAGGCATTATCCACGTGTCCCAGGGGACCTGATCAAGGGTCCAGCTTGAAGGTATACCATGAGGACGAGTCAACAGGTGTGCATATGATTTCAAAAGTCAACAAATTGCCAGCAAATGGGCCAGGCTTTTCAGGCTTGCACCTCCAGATTTCAAATCCACACCTCCCTGGTTATATTTTTTATTTTTCTTTTTTCTAATTTTCTTTATATTCTATTATTTTTTGTGTTTTATTTTCTGATTTAATTAATTCTTACAAAAAATATAAAAACATTAAAAATACAGAAAGGACAAAAAAAATATAATTAATTTTGATTCTTTTTTTTAATAAATTAAAATGTAACTCATTTAGTTTAATTAGGTTTTAATGTTAATTTTAATTCTTTTTTTTTATGATAAAAATCCAAAAAATGTAGAATTAGGGTAATTATTAATTTTTCATATCCTTTTTAATTTTTCCCTCACAATATTATTATTTATTATTTATTTTCTATAAATCAAGAATGGTACATAAATTAGTTTAGAATTTAATTAGGTTAGAGGTTAAATCTTTTTTCATAATAAACTTAAAAAATGATAGAACTAGGATTTTAATTTTAATTAACTTTTCTCTTTTTTCTTTTAAACCTAAAAAACACAAAAACATTATTTTTCATTTAATTTTTAATTTCCTTGATTAATTTTAATTATTTGTAAAAGGGTCCAACGCCCTAATTTTGTTTAGTCTTTATTTCGCGCATTTATTTTACATTGTTTAAATACCTCTGTATATGCCCCAAAGCCATGTAATTGAAAACTCTCGGACTTTTATTTATTCGCTTTATCTATTTGCAGTCAAATCGGGTTCGGTTTTTTTGGCGATGTGGACCCGCGCCCGTTGTAATAGTTAGATTTATTTTCTCGCAAATATAACTGTTAATAAATATGCATGAAAGAATGAATGCCCGAAAAATAAAATTGAACCGTTAGATCACCAATGCATGACAAGACAAACAATGAACTGAAAATGACACACAATTCGCACACACCACTCCTAGGGTACGCCTCACTGTTGCCTTTCGAAAGGTGGTCGTCGAGTAGAAAACGTCTTAGTAAGTCCTCATGGTCCGGGAACCTGGCATGAGGGTAGCTTCTAAGGTGTTTTCCCATTGCTCCGGTGATCACCACGTCCCTAAAACTCGAATTGACCCGAACACCTCCAACAGTGGTGCTACCTACTTCTCAATGGTGGGATGGCACTACCTTAAAGGACATTTACACAGACGAATTCCTTAGGGTAGGTAGGTTCTCAAGGGTACTTGCTCTAATTTCAAACAAATCAAAACATCTTTTCACACCGACACACTTTCAAAAACTTTCAAAACAAACTTTTCAAACACTCTGACGCATGAGTTAAACTGAAACTTTTCAAAGAATATTTTTGAAACCCACATTGAAAAGCAAGCACACATTTTGAAAACACATTGAGCAAGTACCTAAGAGCCCATGGATAACCATGGATAGAAAGGGTGCTAATACCTTCCCTTTCTATAACCTACCTCCCGAACCGAGAGCAATCTCTTTAAAGGAATTTTTCTGTGCTTTTGTCCTTTCCTATTGGAGAAAATAAAAGACGGTGGCGACTCTTGCTTACCGCGACATTTCGCGAACCAGCTTTAAAACAGTCAGTTCCAGATCCACCGATCACACATGGTCCAGATGAATCTTAAGGTATCAGATGAAAATCCAAGCTAGGGATCTATCCTAAACCCAAAAGTACAATCTCTTCAAGCAAGGGATAGTAAACAATAGTCCTAAAATTCTGGTATTCAGATCTCAGATGTCCTAAGAGATGTCGAGACATTGATCTCCGAACAACACCATAATGAACAGTTTAAAACAACAATTAAAACAATGCGAAAAGTAAACAACACATAGACTTGTTAACCCAGTTCAATGTACAACACCACCTACTCTATGGTCTAACAAGCCAGTCACAAAGCCAACTAAATAGGTTATTTTTCCAACTACGAAAAATTAGGGGTTAAATACCCTTTTTGGTTCCTTATCTCTACCCCGGGGTCGAGTTTGGTCCCTTAACTTTTAAAAATACCAATGAAGTCCCTTATATCTTCAAACAACATCATTTAAGTCATTTTACATCTAATTCTCACAAAAAACGTTTAAGTTTGCACGTGTGGCACCCGACGTGGTATATGTCGTTACTAAACACATAAAAAAGTCCAAGAAAAATTCCAAAATATTGCATTCAGCCTGGATTCAAACCTAGACCACCTGGCTGCAATACAAGATTCTGTATCACTAGACTACTTTGACTTTTCTGATTTAACTTACAAATTGGATACATATTTACATTTATTTACCCGAAACATACATATAATTGGAACTTTTAAAGAGAAATACCAAGTTATTATTATGACATATACATATCTTGGAATTTTACTTACAAAACAAACAATAGTTATCATCTAACTTCTTCGTCCACAAAAGATGTGAGAAACACCCAAATATAATATATTCTACTTCTGATTTGCACAATGTTATTATTCTTTTTCTTTTGCTGGATAGGTAAACCAGATTTTCACCAATGTAAAAACATCTACCAATTATTAAAGATATATAAGGATTTAACATATATTTGTGTTTGATTCCAAATCTAAAAGCTATATAAAGTTATCTCTCTTTTAAGCATTCAACAATTATTTTATGAAGAGTACAACCAATAAATACCAAAATAAACTTCAATTAGAACCTTCAATTATTCCCTTTTCCACCAAAGCTCAAACCCAGTTATTCATTAATCCAACCAAACCATTTTTGCAAGCATGTATAACTATGATGAAAAACATAGAAATTGAAGCAATTGCTGTAAAAATACACATATACAAATATCCAAGTATTCTGAATAAAATGCAAGAGAAAGTTTTTTGTTATGTTTTGTTTTCTTCAGATTTATCACTTTCAATTTTGTTACCCTTTTCTTTATTGAATTCCTATTCTAAGATTAAATTTTTATTCACTTGATCTCTGAACAACTATTGGGTTTTTTAATTTCGCTCTTCTCTAAAGTTGGTTGTGGAGAATAAAATGGGTTATTTGAGGGATGAATATGGGTTATTGATCATTTTCCAACCGGTACGTGTGTTCTTGATGTTGATGGCTCTGAAGATGATTGTGGAGAATCAAATGGGTTTTGGTCCTTAAGTTTTTTTTTTTTGCATATTGGTTCAAACCCAAATTTGCTTCAAACCTAGATTTTCCTTTTTAACTTTGATGTTGTATTAGTATCCGTTGAGGTTTTTTTTGCATTTTGGTTCAAACCCATATTTTTGTTTTTAACTTTGAAGAACTTTAAACTGCTTTGAAAATGGAAGTGGAAATCAAAATAAAAACCTTGCATATTAGAATTTCACCATTTTGTTCTAATCTTTAGTTCATCTTAGAACATGTTTAATCCACATCAATGTCGGGTGTATGCCAACTATCCTTTTTTTAACCTTTGAATAACATAAATAACAGAAGGGACTAACATGGTGTTGCTTGGAGAGATAAGGTATGAAAAAAATATTTTTTAAAGTTGAGGGACAAAATGGACCCCGAGGTAAAGATAAAAGATCAAAAAGAGTATTTAGGAAAAAATAAGTGACTAATAGGTTTTTTAGGTTTTTAAGTTCTTCTTCATCTTTTCCGTTAAACTCAAAACAAGAAAACCAATATTTGTTAGTATACCCTGATTTGTGGCAAAAGACATACTTCTAGATCTATATTCCACCCTCCTTCTTTTCTATCAAATTTGTTAGCATACCCACTTATAACCGCAAAAGCGTTTTTCATTCCAAATTTATTACAATATTAGTCATAAGATTATATTGCTTATGATGTTCTTGGTTTTGTTGTTGTACAAATTTATTGAACTAATTTTCATTATATGAATTCAATATAGAAATAAAACACTTTCTATTTTTCTCTGAAACCTAATATGATGTATATTGCTAATTGTTCCAAATGACCTATGGTCCGGGTTCTTAAACAAAATATCTATAAAATTCATTCGCTATTATAGTATGAATTGTTTTTACCAGAATACTCTCAAATTCCTTCGCTGTTAAATTGTATAGATTGTTTAATAATAGATCTCTAAAGTTCCTTCGCCTTAATAGGAATTTCTTCTAATACACATCATAGAAATGTTGGTGGGTGTTTGGGTTTAGATTTAAATGAGAGAGATGAAGGGGTGTGAGTTTGTTGGGAAGAATGAGAAAGGTTAGAGGTTTAATTTTGTGGGGAAGAATGAGAAAGGCACAAAATTTCTTCCATTGACAAAAAAACATATGATTAAGACCCCAAGGCATTTTGAGAATTTTAGATTTTGTGGGTTTGAGGAAGAAGATGAAGAATAACATCAAACATCAAAAAAATAATTTTAGTGAAGGATTTTTCCGTTGATAAATTAGTTACTGAAGTTAATTTAATCCATGTGAAATCCCACGCCAGTGCCACGTAGCCTTATTGATCGACCTTGACTAATAAAATGGACATAAATGATTAACTTGGTTCAATTTGTATAGTTTAGGGATCAAATGGTCTTTTTTTTTAAAGTTACGTGACCGAAATGAACTATGAATACAAGATACAAGACAAAAATGGTATTAAACCAAAATTTTATTTCCATTTGCTAAAATATTAGTGGAGCCTCTGAGCAATTATTCTTTAATACAAAATAAAATAATAGATGTGTGATACATGATCTTGTTTCAAACATTTTTGGAGTCGGTGAAGAATCCAACACATTTACCATTAATAATTATTAATAAGAGTGATAGAGATAGAGCTTAACAAAGTTCGTAACATAATTTATCCAATTATAAAAAATATCATTAAAATAAAAATTCTTTAAGACCTAAATGATAAAGTCTCAACTAAGAGTGTTATAAGTGTTGGACTAGTGACTCTAAACACAAGAGGGGGAGAGGTAAAATTATTTGATTAATATTACTGTTTTAAACAATTTTGACACTTCCCGTTCTATCATAATAGATATATCTGACGAACACTTCTTTATCACACCATCATCACTGTTGTACCCCAAAATTTTCCCTCTCATTCTTCAAAGCCTTTCTCACAAGGTTTCTCAAGGTTCAAGCTTGCACAAGTACTTTGGAATTTTCCAGTACCAAAATTAAAAGGAAACTGTCAAAAAGGGAGAAAACAGATAAAAATATTATTTTGACAAAATTTGGAGAAATACAAGTGTTCTTCGTTTTAGCCCCTTTGATTGGCCTTTTGGCCTCTTTCAATGCAAGCTTGGCTTGCATCCTTCGACTGGGCATGGGCCTCTGGCACATTTTGGTTTGGATTCACAAGGAAAAAAGCCTCTTGTAATCTATTTCATTTCCAAGATCTTTTACATGTTGGCACGAAGTCACAAGACAGGGACCCTCTATGTACACTCTTTCGTTTGACCATATATAATCCCTGGCATACAAGTCTTCGATTGGACATGAGCCACCTTCACACAAAAGCTTCAATTGGAGTTTCATTTCCCTTTGAATCAACATCTTTCAAACCTAACTCTGAATCCTTCGACGCAGTCTTCTTTAGTACATTTCTAAAACTCTTCGACACAAGTGGAAAATAGGATTTTGAAAGAACACTGATCAAATCTTTGGACCATGCTACATGATCTTACTTTACAAGCCTTAATGCTTGTATTTCACTCCATAATTAATTTCTTACATTTTGGATTAAGCTATTATCCAGGTGATTAAGCCTTTGTCCAGAAGTTTTTTTGTATGAAAGTGAACTTGCTAGTACAAATCCTGTCCCAAGCCCATGCTTTGCTTAAATCCTATTTGTACTTCACCATAAGTCAGGGAAGTCATCCCCTTTTAACCAACAACTTCAGTACTTCACCTTGGGATCTTGGAAAATCTGACATAGCTTAATACTCACGTTTCAGCCAAGCCATATCTTTGTTTAAACTCCCAAACCTTTTCTCTATAAATAGAGGAACCATTGACAAAGAAAAGGGCCAGATTTTTTTGCCAGAGAAAAAATCATAAAAATCCTCAAGCACTAAAAATCTCCCATATTCTCAAACTCTCCCATATTCTCAAACTCTCCAACATTCTCAAACCTTCAAAACTCTAAGATTTTTTTCATAAAAAGCCTCAGTAGTGTACCTTTCGATTTACTTCCCCTAGACTGTAGCAACCTTCAATTCACGCATCACCATCATATACTCTCTTTCGATTCAGTGACTGCCCAAACCAAGCAGTAACAGAACTAGCTTCAGGAAGATCCCAGCGAAGCTCCCTCCACCATCAAAAAAGTCACCTACAGCTCTTTCGACTAAACACTTCAAGAGGTAAGTTCTCTCTAAACTTGGAACTCTTTCATTTAAACATCATATGCACATTCCAATAAAGAAAAATGTATATATTTCTATACCATGTTTTAACATTCGATTCTGACTGCCCATATGCTGATAAACTCAACCTTAATTAGTTATACTTTGGACTTTGAGACCCATTGGTTTTTGTGCTAACCCCTGGACTGTAGTTATGTTTGGATGTTGCATTTTAAGAACTTAAGACAGGTTTGTTATACCCTTCGATTGGATAGCTGCACAAGCCTTTCGAATCACAATCTGAGGGCCTAATATGCTTACAATGAGTCAGCAAGGAGCCTGTGGAAAAGCCAGAACCTTGTTTGTTTCCAGGCCTCAGGCGAAAGCCAGAACCTTACTGACTCTAACCCCCAGTCGAAGGAGACAGAAAGGCAAATCGAAGGGCATGACTCCACTGATTCCAGACTCCAAATCGAAGGAAGCCAAAATGCGCAGAATCGAAGGGTTTTCTACCTGAATAGAAAGACCCATTTTTCTTGCTTTTATTTTATTTTTACCTTTATATTTTTATGCTATTCAATAAGGTTGTAATAATGTAGGATTTTATCTTTTTGCATTTCATTACTTTTGTATGTTTGCTAGTAAAATAGGGAATGTATGGAAAGATAAAATCAACAAGTAGACAACCCCTAATCAAATACTAAAGGCATGCAAATCAAACACACTATTCACACATGCACCCCTAGGGTAATTCCACTTGTTGCCTTATAAAAAATGGTCATGTTATGCATGTGAGACGTATTAGCAAAATAATCAAAATACAAGATCATAGTCCTTCGATGACGCTACAAATGTTGCCTTGCAAGTGATCTTAGTCCCTAGAAGAGAATGCTAAGATATCTCACAACATTGCTATCACGACTATACAATGACCCACACCCGTCCCGTCTACATCCAAAGATAGGGTTGCTTACCAAATCAATGGTAAGTCAACAATGTCAAAGGAATAGAACATGCATAAGAAAGACATTTGAGTAGGTAGATAGCCTTTAAGTTACTTGCTCTATTTCAAGCAAACAATCCTTGCTATTTTCAAAAACAAACATACACACACATTTCAAAAACATCTTATAAACATTGAAAACATTTTCAAAAGACAAACATCTTTGTATACACATCAATCACCATTTCAAACAAACCAAAGCAAGTGATCTAAGCAAGTAACTAAGAGCCCATGGAAAACCATGGATGAAAAGGGTGCTAGCACCTTCCCTTTTCATAATCTACCCCCTGAACTCAAGAAAACATCTCAAAGGTCTTTCCTGTGCTTTTTCACCTTTCCTTTTCGATAAAAGAAAAGTCGGTGGCGACTCTTGCTAACCGCAACATTTTGCGACAAAACGCAAAACCTCAAGTCAGTTCTCCCACCGCATCACAGAACTGGCGACTCTGCTGGGGAACTTATAAAAGTGGGGTTACCTTAGGGTTTAGATCACATTTATTTTCTTACCTTGTTTGACTTGTTTGCTTTATAATTATGGTTCTTTGTTTGGGTTTAAATCCTCCACCCGAATTTGGGAAACATTATAGGTAAATAACAATACGTTGTGGAAACTGTGCAGGGTATACCGACATGGTCTAAGCAATAGCTATGTTAGTGTGACATATTTGTGGGTACCGGTAGCCTTTGAGTCAATCAAAGAGAATACAGGGCCTCTGAGTGATGTCATGAAGCACTAATGAACTTCTAGAACCCTTTACTTGACCAACTTGGCCTTTTAGGATGTAGTGAGATGACCGCTTTGGTGCAGTCCGAAGTTGGTAGATACTCGATACTACACTCATTGAGGGTTGGTTTCTTGGGATATTTCGGTCGCCATTAAATAGGCTTGAGCTGAAACAATGACCAAGGAAACAATCCAGTGATATTGAGCTCCTTAGAACCCGGTTACTATTTTTAGGACAGGTTGAGCCAACTAAACTTCAAGAGGGTACTTACCTATGAAACCCCATGCAAGCCTAAACTAAGAACTTTTTTTTGCTTGTATATGCATGCTTGTACATAACATCATGGACATCATGAACATCACATGCATTCACTAACCATTTCAAGGATTTTGGAGATTCATCTTTGTTCTTGTTTTGTAGGATATGGATTCACTTCGCAGGAAAACTATCCAAATCAACCTTGTAAGAATTCCTCCACAAATCAAGGGCTAGCTTCAAGGATCCCTGAGAACTCTCCATTCACCGAGAGACATGACCTTCTACTCAACTTGGTCACCTCCAACACAAAGGAGGATATGATGAAAGTTCTCTTCCAGTTCTTTGACCCTTTGCATCATTGCTTCACATTTCCTGACTATCAACTTGTGCCCACTTTAGAAGAATTCTCTCAACTTTTGAGGATTCCTATTCTTAATCAACTACCTTTCAACGGTACGGAAAGAGATCCAAAGCCATAAGAGATTGCTCAAGCCTTGCACTTGCACTCATCTGATGTCACAACTCATTGGGAAACTAGAAGTGGTGTCAAAGGCTTCTTGGCAAAGTTTCTGTTTGAGAAAGCCCAAAGCTGTTGGAATTCCTTAGACTTGCAGGATTTTGAGGAAATTGTAGCTCTTCTCATCTATGGGATGGTCCTGTTCCCCAATCCTGATCAACTCATAGATGTGAACGCTGTCAAAGTCTTCATGTCACGCAACCCAATGCCTACATTGCTTGGGGATATCCTACACTCTTTTCACACTCGTACAATGGGGAAAAGAGGTGTTCTTATGTGTTGCACTCCTCTCATGGCAAGATGGTTTATTTCTCATCTTCCCCAATCAGTCTTAAAGAATGAGAAAGGTTTGAGGTGGTCGCAGAGGTTAATGACGCTTAAACATTCAGATATTCATTAGTGCTCTCGCTCCAAAGAGAATGCTATCATTGTTGACTGTTGTGGGGAATTACCTAATGTCCCTCTACTTGGAATTAGGGGAGGCATCACCTACAATCCGTGCTTAGCTCTAAGACAGTTTGGTTATGCCCGAAGGCATGGCCCACATGATATGCTGATTCAAGGTTTGGTTTTCGACTACGACAAAGACGATCAAGGTCTTCGCCAGAGATTCATCCGAGCTTGGAGGATGCTAAATAAGGTGGATAGCAAGACTTTGGGACACAAGAATTCCATACCTCTTGAGCCTTACCTCAAGTGGGTACGAACCCGCACTCAAAGTCTTATGATGCCTTATCCTTCCATTCTCCTAGTGATTATTGAGCCTGTTAAGGAGGGAGAAGTTCCATACACTATCCTACATCCTGACATGCCTACATCACTCGAAGACCTACAAAGGGATTGGATACAACTCAAGGGAGAGCGGGATACTTTCGAAGCCCAATTCTACGCAAGCGAGAAGAAGGTTTTGGAACTCACTCAGCTACTTCATGAGGAGCAAGCTCTAAATACCTACATTACACCAAAGAGGATGCGCAATGTCTTTTTATCTTAGAATTTTGTATTATTTTGCCCAAGGGGAATTGATGTACTCAAATTCTATCTTATTAATATAATGTGTGTTTCTTTTTTTTGTTTGAAACAAATTTGATTTTTTTTAAATCCTTGAAAGCATTGCATGAATACATATCATTCATCATAAACATAAACAGGTCTTTGCAACAAGTTTCCTCATCTCTCTACTGTTTATTTCAGTAAGATGGATCTTAAACAGATGGTCAAAGACCTTCAAGCTCAAAACATACAATTTCAAGAGTTACTCATGACCTTAGCCAAAGGGAAAGAGGAGTTGAAGATTCTGCTAGAGAAAGAGAAAAAGAAGAAAGAGAAGAAACCAGCTGGTGTGGTAATCATGGGCAGAAGGTTTCAGGAACAAGCCAGAAGGACCTTAGAATTTCCAGCAACATCTGATGAAGGGGAAAGAAAAGGAAAAGAAACGGAAATTCCGTCAGACTCTAAAGAAGAGGAGGAAGAGGAGGAATACCCTGAGCAACAATACCCTCTGGCTGATGATAAGTACAAACACCTTGAAGAGCGTTTAAGCACTATGGAAATCCAGAGAGTACCGGGTCTAGATTTTGAAGAGTTGGGGCTGGTGTCAGGAATTGTGATCCCACCAAAGTTTAAGGTGCCATTGTTTGCAAAATATGATAGAGTGTCGTGTCCTAAAATGCACCTCTGATCATATGTCAGAAAGATTCAGCCGCACTCTGCCGACAAAGACTTGTGGGTCCATTTATTCCAAGACAGTTTATCAGGAACGCAACTTGATTGGTTCTACCAGTTGGAAAGGGCCGACGTCCATAATTGGGAAGACCTGGCCGCAGCTTTCTATAAACAATACCGGTACAACGCCGATTTGGCGCCTACCTGTACTCAACTTCAAAGTATGGCTATGGTTTCTAATGAGGGCTTCAAAGATTATGCGCAAAAGTGGAGAGATCTAGCCGGGAGAGTGCAACCCCCTCTGTCCGAAAGGGAGTTGGTGGACATGTTCTTGGGGACTCTATCAGGCCCTTTCTTCAATCATCTGATTGGGAGTTCCTCTGCGGGGTTTACTGAATTGATTTTAACCGGCGAAAGGGTGGAAGCTGGTATAAGAAGTGGGAAGATTCAGAAAGATTCGTCTGCCTCTATAGCTGTGAAAAAACCCTTCACGAGGAGGAAGGAAGTATCTGCTGTTTATTCACAAAGGAATCAAGGAAGAACTGAACGCCGACCAGTGGTGGGGGTCGTTATGATCCCAAAACCCGCATCTGACCAGCCTATAAATAACCAGCCAAGGGTGGAAAGGCCAGTCCAGTAATTCACCAGAATTAACATGATTCTAGCCTAGGTTCTACCACATCTTCTGAAATTGAATCTGGAAACTTTAAAAGAGGCCCCAAAGAATCCCAACACTGCATCTGTAACACCCCAGTTTCAATTATTTGATTTATTTAAATTTGGGAAATTATTTTATTGGAATTAATAAAATAAAAAGGAATTATTTATTTTGAAATATGGAGGAAAATAAAAGAAATAAGAAAATGCTGAGTTTTTAAGTCATTGGGCTTAGATGTTGTTAGTAAAGAGTGGGGGTGCAAAAGAAGTAAGGATATGTTTTGGAACTTAAGTTTTTTTTCCCCTCATTATTCACGATAACACAGAAGTTGGGAATTTGGGGAAATAGAGCTCTGAAGGTACGAAGAACGAAGAACGAAGAACATCGCTCAAAAAGTTCAAAGCTGCTAATTGATAAGGTAAGGGGGGCTATTACTCGATTTACCTTTGTTTATGGGTTTATGTACGGTTGATTTGGGTAATCGTAGGGAAAAACCCCAATTGTTAGATGTTACTAGGAATCGATACCCTTAGGATTGAACCTTGTTAGAAAAGGGTTAGGTTCCCAATTGTTATGAATCGATTAGGAATTTTAGGTTCCAAATGGTGGATTGGGAGTATAACTGCATGATCGTGAATTTACCTTAGAGGTTTAGGGATAACCTTAATGTTGTCAGAAATTCCCTAAAAAGGACGAGTAATCACTGTTAAGGTGACGATGATAATTGTTGGTAATTATGGAATGGATGTGTTGTTTTGAGTTGTGAAATACCGATGTCGTTATATACCGAATTGCGCGTTTTGGCTGGCATTTTTCCCGCGTTTGGCTGCTGTTTCTGAGCTGCTGCAGGTACAGGAAAAACTCTGTACGCGCTCAGCAACACGGGCACCCGTGTTGCTCTTCTGTGTTGCACAACACGGGCCGTGTTGCACAACACGGGTACCCGTGTTAGGTCCCCTGTAATGAGAAAAAAAAAGTGTGTTTTCTGGACGCGCTCAGCAACACGGGCCGTGTTGCACAACACGGGCACCCGTGTTGCTCTTCTGTGTTGATTTTTCTGAATTTTGTTTTTTTGTGCGTTACTGTGGATTTTATTGTCATGCTTTTGGATAATGTTATCGAGCATGAATTATGATATGACTTGATATGATTGATGTTTAAATAGTATGCTGAGTGATTACATGCTATCCATATCCTGTTATGATTGATGTTGTTGATGTGCATGATATGTTGATTGATGTTCATAGTATGCTGAGTGTTACATACTTACATATCATGTTGCATTTGTTAATTCCCATTGTGTGGAATTAACATGGTGGCCAATATACGTGTCCGCGATTTAATGGAACATTGAGGTGGTAGCCGTGTCCGCGATATAATGGAACGGTGAGTTATCCGTGACCCGAGATTTAATGGGGCGGTGAAGTGGTACCACATGCATGGGTGTGTTGCATTACCTTGAATATAACATGAATGGATGATTTTTCCAATGTTGTATTTGATTGTTCGTATGCACGTATGATTGCTAAATGGTTGACGATGTTTGATGATTATTTGCAAATATGAAAAGTAATATATCATGGGTATATGAATTGTAAAGGTTTTTTGTAAACTATGAAATATGCTAATTATTGGGTGATGCTTATGATTTCCTGAATTGATTGTTATGAACGTATAATCAAATGTATAATTGAGATGCTCACCCTTACTGTTGAATATTTCAGATTGAGGAGCTTCGTTCAGGTGCTTGGCGAAGGCTTGTCGTTCTAGTTTATTTTCGCTTTAGTATTGTCCGGGTCATGCTCTGATAGTTGTAACTCCGGGAACGTTTGTTTGTCGAGCTGTTTTAGTCAGACTCGTTTAATTCCTTATGTTTTGTTATAATATGATGTTGACATTTTCCAGGTGTTAATCCCTGATGATTTTGAAAATATTATAACATTGATTTTATTAAATAAATTATTCCGCTGTGTAAACATGTATGAGTTACTACTAAGATTATGCATGACAGGAATTTGTTTTGTTAAAAGAGAATTGTAGCATCCTCGATTATACATGTACTCTGAAATTATGATTTTAATAATTGCGAAATTGCATGCGGGGTTTTAGAGGGTGTTACAATAGTGGTATCAGAGCATAGTCGGTCGTTGCGACCAGAGTCTTGAGTCAGTCATCCCTTTTGTATGCGATTAGTGTAAGGCAACACTGTCGATACTGTATTCTAATGTGGAGTATGTTTTAATTCTCAGGAATATGGCTGGAAGAGGTAACGGACGAAATGATGCTGCACTCGCTGAGGCTTTGGGGATGTTAGCTGGTGTACTTGCTGGAAACCCAACTGGAGGCGTGATTGGTGCTGATAGGCAATTGGGAAATTTCCAAAGGAACAATCCTCCGTTGTTCAAAGGTACACATGACCCTGAAGGTGCTCAGAAGTGACTGAAGGAAATCGAAAGGATTTTCCGTGTGATTGATTGTGCTGAAGATCTGAAAGTCAGATATGGTACGCATATGTTGGCAGAAGAAGCCGACGACTGGTGGGTTGCAACAAGGACTGAAATGGTTCAGGATGGAGAGGCAATGACTTGGGCTAACTTCAGAAGGGCTTTTCTGAGGAGGTACTTTCCTGAAGATGTTCGGGGAAGAAAGGAAATTGAATTTTTGGAGCTTAAGCAGGGCAATCTGACGGTTAGTGAATATGCCACTAAGTTCACTGAGCTGGCAAAGTATTATGCACACTACAACAATGATGAGGCTGGAGAATTCTCTAAATGTATCAAATTTGAGAATGGTCTCCGAGATGAGATTAAGCAGGGAATCAGGTACCAGCGTATTCGTAGATTTTCTGATCTGGTGGATTGTAGCAGGATCTTGGAAGAAGATATTACCAAGAATAGGTCGTCTCACTCTCGTGGGGCTGTTGATAAAAGAGGAAAGCAACATATGGACCGTGGCAAGCCATATGGTAGAGATAACCAGAAATCAGGTGGATGGAAAAGGCCTAGTGGGGGAGATTCTAAGGCTCCTATCAGATGCTACAGGTGTGGTGAGTCTGGTCATCACATTCGAGATTGCAAGAGTGATGAGAAGAAGTGCTATAAATGTGGAAAGGCGGGTCATTTGTCTATTGATTGCAAAGGGAAGTCTGTTACTTGTTACAATTGTGGCGAAGAAGGTCACATTCGTCCGCAGTGTCCTAAGCCTAGGAAGGATCAGTCAGGTGGAAAAGTGTTCGCTTTGTCTGGATCTGAGACTACTCCAGAGGATCGATTGATTAAAGGTACGTGTTTTATTCATGGCACACCTTTAGTTGCAATTATTGATACTGGTGCAACTCATTCTTTCATTTCTTTGGATTGTGCTGAGAGGTTGAAACTGGACATATCTGGTATGCGAGGTAGCATGGTTGTTGATACTCCTGCATCGGGTTCAGTGACAACTTCACTTGTATGTAGGAATTGTCCTATTGAGATTTTTGGTAGAGGTTTCGGTATGGATTTAGTGTGCCTACCGCTTGAACAAATTGATATTATCCTTGGGATGAACTGGTTGGAATTCAACCGGGTTCATCTGAACTGCTTTGCTAAGACGGTGATTTTTCCAGAAGCAGTTGGTGTCGAGAACTTGACTATGACTGCTAGGCAGGTACAAGAAGCAATGGAGGACGGTGCTAATGTGTTTATGTTACTTGCTTCGTTAGATGCAACAGGAAAGGTCAGGAGTGGTGAATTGCCAGTGGTGTGTGATTTTCCAGAAGTCTTTCCGGATGATGTTGGTGAGTTACCTCCTGAGAGAGAGGTGGAATTCTCTATAGATTTGATTCCTGGTACGAGACCGGTGTCGATGGCGCCATATCGTATGTCTGCGTCTGAGTTGGCTGAATTGAAGAGTCAGTTGGAAGATTTACTGGAGAAGAAGTTTATTCGTCCAAGTGTTTCGCCTTGGGGTGCTCCGGTATTGTTGGTTAAGAAGAAAGAAGGTTCTATGAGACTGTGTGTTGATTACAGGCAATTGAACAAGGTAACCATTAAGAATCGGTATCCGTTACCGAGGATTGATGATTTAATGGATCAACTAATTGGAGCCAGTGTATTCAGTAAGATTGACTTGAGATCGGGATATCATCAGATTCGTGTGAAAGCGGAAGATATACAAAAGACTGCTTTTCGAACGAGGTATGGGCATTATGAATATTCTGTTATGCCGTTCGGGGTTACTAATGCACCTGGTGTTTTCATGGAATATATGAATAGGATTTTTCATCCGTATCTGGATAAGTTTGTTGTAGTTTTTATTGATGACATTCTGATTTATTCCAAGAACGACAAAGAGCATGCGGAACATCTCAGAATTGTGTTAGAGTTGTTGAAAGATAGGAAGTTGTATGCAAAGTTGTCCAAATGTGAGTTCTGGCTGAATGAAGTTAGTTTTCTTGGACATGTGATTTCTAAGAATGGTATTGCAGTGGATCCTACAAAAGTAGAAGCAGTATCTCAGTGGGAAGCGCCGAAGACTGTTTCTGAAATCAGAAGTTTTCTTGGTCTGGCAGGTTATTACAGAAAGTTTATCGAAGGATTCTCAAAGTTAGCTTTGCCGTTGACGAAGTTGACTCGTAAAGGACAAGCGTTTATTTGGGATTCGGAATGTGAGAAAGGTTTCCAAGAATTGAAGCGGAGATTGACTAGTGCTCCTATTCTGATTTTGCCGAATCCGGTGGAATCTTTTGTGGTCTATTGTGATGCATCTCTGTTGGGTTTAGGTGGTGTTTTAATGCAGAATCAACAGGTAGTTGCGTATGCTTCGAGACAGTTGAAGGTTCATGAAAGGAACTATCCTACTCATGACTTAGAGTTGGCAGCAGTTGTGTTTGTCTTGAAATTGTGGAGACATTATCTGTATGGTTCGATATTTGAAGTGTATAGTGATCATAAGAGTTTGAAGTATCTTTTCGATCAGAAAGAGCTCAATATGAGACAAAGAAGGTGGTTGGAATTTCTCAAAGATTATGATTTTGGTTTGAATTACCATCCTGGTAAGGCAAATGTGGTTGCAGATGCTTTGAGCAGGAAATCCTTGCATATGTCTATGATGATGGTTCGTGAATTGGATTTAATTGAACAATTATGAGATTTGAGTTTAGTTTGTGAAAGTACTCCGAAGTGTGTTCGTTTGGGTATGTTGAAACTTACTAGTGGTATCCTAGAAGAGATCAGGATCGGGCAGAAATCTGATGTTAATTTAGTTGATAAATTGACATTGATCAACCAAGATCAAGGTGGTGAGTTTAGAATTGATGAAAATGATGTTATGAGATTTGGCGATAGAGTTTGTGTTCCTGATGTCGCAGAAATCAAGCAGAGTATATTAGAGGAAGGACATCGCAGTGGGATGAGTATTCATCCGGGTGCCACGAAAATGTATCATGATTTGAAGAAATTGTTTTGGTGGCCGGGAATGAAAAAGGAAATAGCTGAATTTGTGTATGCATGTTTAATCTGTCAGAAATCGAAGATTGAACATCAGAAGCCGTCTGGATTTATGCAACCAATGTTTATTCCAGAATGGAAGTGGGATAGTATTTCTATGGATTTTGTATCTGGGTTGCCGAGGACTCCTATGAATTGTGAAGCGATATGGGTCGTTGTGGATAGGTTGACTAAGTCTGCTCATTTTATACCGGTGCGAATGGATTACTCAATGGAGAGATTGGCACAGTTATATATTGAGAAAATAGTGAGTTTGCATGGAGTTCCTTCTAGTATTGTGTCAGATAGAGATCCGAGATTCACTTCGAAATTTTGGGAAGGATTGCAGAAGGCTTTGGGTACTAAATTGAGGTTGAGTTCAGCTTACCATCCTCAGACTGATGGACAGACGGAGAGGACGATTCAATCGTTAGAAGATTTGTTGCGTGCTTGTGTTTTAGAGAAGGGTGGAGCTTGGGATAGCTATTTGCCATTGATTGAATTTACTTATAACAATAGTTACCATTCGAGTATTGGTATGGCTCCGTTTGAGGCATTGTATGGTAGACGGTGTAGAACGCCTTTGTGTTGGTATGAATCGGGAGAGAGTTCAGTAATTGGGCCAGAAATTGTTCAGCAGACTACTGAAAAGATCAAATTGATTCAAGAGAAGATGAGAGCTTCTCAGAGTCGTCAGAAAAGTTATCATGATAAGAGGAGAAAGAATTTAGAATTCAGTGCTGGAGATCATGTGTTTATGAGAGTTACTCCGATGACAGGTATTGGTCGAGCGTTGAAATCTAAGAAGTTGACTCCGTGTTTTATTGGTCCGTTTCAAATTACAGAAAGAGTTGGGGAAGTTGCTTATCGCATTGCTTTACCTCCGAGACTTGCGAATTTGCACGATGTTTTTCATGTTTCTCAGCTGAGGAGATACATTCCAGACCCATCTCGTGTAATCCAAATAGATGATGTACAGGTGAGAGATAACCTGACAGTAGAAACATTGCCTATGAGGATAGAAGATCGGGAAGTGAAACAGTTAAGAGGTAAAGAGATAGCATTAGTGAAGGTTGCTTGGGGAGGTCCAGCAGATGGAAATATCACTTGGGAGCTGGAGAGCCAGATGAAAGAGGCTTATCCGGAACTGTTCGTCTAAGGTA